>CM028363.1:9719099-10386599 GCA_016624345.1 Platycodon grandiflorus
ACCGATGAAAATATTTCATGGGCTCATAATATTGGGGTGTGAAATGTTTCTTTTGGGCTTCAAGCCCACTAAGAAAATTTGATTTTTCGAAATCTATTATGGGTTAATAGATTTAAATAAAATAGTGGGCATTTAATATTAAAGACCTTATATTAAATATAAATATTTTCCATAGTTTACTCATTTTCTCGTTTTTATTTTGTAGATAACTCTACTAAAATGGCTAAGAATCCAATCACATCAATTCTTGAGCAAACAAGTTAACTGCGGCCCAAACTTTACTACTTGGTTGAGTGACCTTAAGATTGTTGAGTATGAGGAAGAAGAAGGCTTATGTACTTGACAAAGCACCTCCTCCACCTCCCGAGGACCGGACATCCGATGCCTATGGAGAGTATTCGTCATATTGATGACAATCTCAAGCTAGATCTACATGTTATCGATGTCAAAATGAGCTGCGTAGCGTAATGAGGGTTTTCACACCGCACGTGAGATCCTTTTTCACCTGAGTTGTATGGTGAAAGTGCAGAGAAAGTTAGATATCAGATATCTAAGGAGCTTTTCGATATCGTATGAGCGAGGGCTCTTCGTCCATGACCGTAGGGTGAAGATGATAGCCCTCATTGAAAAGCTCGAGTCCCTAGTCATTATGGACAATGAACTCTATGTGGACCTTTTGTTGCAATCTCTGTCTCCCTCATTTGACTCATTTGTTGTCAATTTTAACATGCACTCTATGGAAACTAGTCTTACAGTGGGTGAATAAGTTGACAGCATCGAATCCACCATTAAAAGGATAAGCAGCGGTCCTGCTTGTTGGATCCACTTCGGGTCAAAGAACGCAAAGTCTAATAATAAGAGGAAGTGGAAAGGAAAGGTTCCTCCAAACCCAACAAGAAGGCAAAGGACAATGACAAGAAAAGGTCAAAACTCAAGAGATGACAAATGCAACCATTGCGGCAAATTGGGTCATTGGAAGAGAAATTGCAAGGAGTACCTTGCAAGCCCGAAAAGTTCGTATATATTTTGTTGAAGTTAATTTATACGGATGATGCTTGGGTATTGGATACCGGTTGTGGCTCTGCACATTTGCAATTTTTGCGATAATGACAAGAAAGTGGAAAGCGGGCGGAAAGGACAAGGTCCTTAGGATGGGGAATGGAGCAAGATTCTTTGCATCGGCTATTGGGGCTTTATTAATCTTTCTTTAGAGAATGGTTTTAATTTGTGTTTGAACAATTGTCTTTATGTTCAGGATATTGTTAGGAATATTATCTCTGTTCTGTTTGGACAGAGAGAAGGTTTTAAGTTTGTTATTGAGAATGGAAGTTGTTCCATTTTCAAAGACTTAGCTTTTATATATTCCGGTTATTTGTAATTGTTTATACGATTAATCTTGATAGCCCATACTCACAATTCAACAAAATAAGAAAAGGAAATTAGATAATTATAAGTCCTCACTCTTTGGCATGCTAGATGGGTCACATTTCGAAAGGATGCAAGTTGGGACAAAATCTCGACCTTGGGAAGAGGAAAGGTTGCCAACATGTGAATCATGTCTCAAAGGAAAAATGACCAAATCACCATTTGTTGGGCAAGTGGAGCGATGGAGTGGTGCGTTGGATTTGATCAATACAGTGTTTGTGGACCACTAGCGTTAGTGCACGTGGGAATTATCACTACTTTATAACTTTACCGATGATTATTCTAGGTATGGTTATGTGTACCTTATGAGGCTCAAATCTGAAGCATTTAAAAAGTTCAAAGAATTCAATGCGAGGTGGAGAAACAAATTGGTCGTAGTGTTAAGACTCTTCGATCGATCGAGGAGGAGAATACTTGAGTGCTGGGAGTTTCTTGATTATCTAAAAGAATGGGATTCTCTGGTGGACTCCTCTGCTACTCCACAACTCAATGGAGTTTCGGAGCGTAGGAATCGAACCTTGTTGGACATGGTTCGATCAATGATAAGTTTCACCTTTACCTCTTTCATTCAAGGGTCATGCCTTAGAGACTGCATATCTATTAAATAGAGTGCCATGTAAAGCCGTGCCCAATACTCCATATGAGATGTGGAATGGTAAGACACCCTCCTACAAATACCTCAAAGTGTGCGGGTGTGATGCTTATGTGAAGCAACAGTAGGAGATAAGTTGGATATGAGATCCATCTTATGTAAATCGTGGGGTATCCAAGAGAGTCTATAGGATACTATTTCTACGACCCTTCGGAACAAAAGTGTTTGTTTAGAAATGCTACTCTTGAAGAAGAATTCTTTTACGAAAAGGTGGCGGGGGTTGTAGAGCTTGAAGAAATTCAAGAACCACGAGAATATCCCAAATATTGTCGGATAATGACCAGTGAATTGGACCATCAAAGCACAACCTCTTGAAAATCGTAAGGGTCTCGAGGGCCACTGGCGTGAACCTTTGTTAGAAATAAAAGAAGAGGGACTCCTTTGGACAATGATCCAAAAGCTATGGAGAGCGATGTTGGACATCGACTCAAAATGGCAAAGCGTACGATCCAGAAATGGACTCATGTACTCAAACAAGGTTTGGTTGGTGGACCCACCACAGAATTGTTCCGTTAGCTGCAAATGGGTCTGTGGAAGCTTGGAGTAGATGGAGAGATAGCAACCTATAAAGCACACTTTGGTTGCAAAAGGTTATCTTCCAGCAAGGTGTTGATTATGAGGAAACTTTTTTCCTGATAACAATGCTAAATCCATTCAGATTTCTTTGCCGTCTGCATATTATGACTATGAGATATGGCAAATGGATGAAGTGCTTTCCTTAATGGAAACATTAAGGAAGAGATCTATATGAAGCAGCGGCGAAGGCTTCATATCTAGTGGAAGTGAGCAAAGTTTGCAAACTCAGGAGATCCATTTATGGACTCAAACAAGCTTGAGGAGTTAGAACATTCGGTTTGATGAAGCAATCCAAAGCTTGATTTTCTAAATCCGGATGAACCATGTGTTTACAAGAAGGTTAGTGGGGCTAGCTTGCATTTTTGTTGTTTGTATGTTGACGACATTACTGTGGTAATGATGTAGGTATGTTGCGATCAGCAGGAGCATGGTTGTCTAAACAATTCTCATATGAAGGATTTGGGAGATGCGTCCTTTATCCTCGGGATAAAGATCTATAGAGATAGATCGCGAAGGATGATCGGACTATCCCAATCCATGTACATTGACAAAGTGCTAAAGAGGTTTAGCATGGAGGAATCCAAGCGTGGATACTTGCCAATGAGTCATGGTGTTTCACTTAAAGGCATGTCTCCTAAGACACACGAGGAAAGAGAAAGAATGTCTCAGCATACCTTATGCATCATTATGGGAGCATTATGTATGCTGATATTGTGTACAAGGCCCGATGTTGCACATGCACGAGTGTCACGAGGCGGATATCGAGTCCAATCCAGGAGAAGAACTTGGAAGGCCGTTAAGATAATTCTTAAATACTTGAGAGCACCAAGGATATCT
The DNA here is from genome assembly GCA_016624345.1 of Platycodon grandiflorus. Lineage (NCBI taxonomy): Eukaryota > Viridiplantae > Streptophyta > Magnoliopsida > Asterales > Campanulaceae > Platycodon > Platycodon grandiflorus. The sequence continues at coordinate 9,722,590 of CM028363.1, forward strand.
TTTGATATACGGCAATGGAGGAATGAAACTAGAGGGCTTCACTGACTCTAGTTTTGATCCGATATAGATGACTCAAAGTCGATGTCTGGATATGTATTTACCTTTAATGGAGGAAGCGGTTAGTTGGAAAAGTTCCAAACAAGGGCATCGGGACTCACTCTAATGAGGTGAATACATAGCCGCATCGAGATGCGGCAAAAGAGGTGTTTGGATACTGACTTCATCCAGGGTTGGGTGTAGTTTCCATCGTATTGCTGATCCAATAATGATTTATGTGACAACAACGAACTATAGCTGTAAGCAAAAGAGCCGAGATCTCATCAGATCCAAGCATAATGAGGATACTTACGATTAGAGAGATCATTGGTAGAAGCGTCGTTATGGATCGAGTCGCTTCGAGCGAGAAAATGTAGCAGACCCGTAACTAAGCCCCTATCACGAAGATATTTGACGGACATCTCGAGAAGATGGGCCTAAAATATATAGAAGGGGAATTGGAACTAGAAGTGGGAGATTGTTAAGTAGAATGCCCGAGTTCCAATTTGATTGGATTTTATTCTACGTAAAACAATTTTATTGGAATTTATTTTTATATTTTAAGGCATTTCTTTATCTTATATTTTCATATTGAGTGTTTATAAATATTTGATAACGTCCTTGACCATTTTAGCTATGAGGCATGGTTACGCATTTGATGGTAATCATGGAAAATGCTTCTAAGGCTTTGGTCTTAAAATTAGTTCTAAGTCGGTTGGCTTTTCAAGACAAGGACATTGAATAGCCTTGTGAGACTTATGCGTATGATGCATGTTCGTATGACGAGGATGTTGCATTCCATTAACATCAGCGTTGTGCGCAAGTGCATATATCGAGTGCTTGTTAGAGAACAAGTTCACTGAACATGACCCATTGGAAATTCTTAAATGGAAATTTCAATTGTCAAATTAAGAATTTTCACGTTGTGATAGTACATGATTAGTCCTCGGACTTGAGGTACGATAGTAGCCTTGTACATCTCCGTAATACTTTGATTTATTCTTGATTGCTTGACAATCGCAAAGGGGTATTTGGGTATTGCATGTGTGCATGGAGGTTAATCGATGCCAACATAAATTCGACACTTATCGAGATGATAAGAGAATTTCTTGTGTTTTTCATAGTTTCATGATTGAAGACCTTGGCCAAGGCATGATGAATTTGATTCATAAACTGAATCTTGGTACTTGAAATGGAATCACGGTTATTAAATCAATTGGACTTTGACTTATAATCCATGTCCTAGATTTAATCGGAAATTAGATGTCGAAAGGATTGTACATGTATGCACTCACAATGGAAATAGGTTTGCTCGCTATTTCACCTCTTGCTAGGTATTCGTGCTACTTGCTAGGTGTTCCCACGATTTGTAGTTCTTGAAATTAAAGAGTTAATTTCAAGTATATTATCTAATCGGATTATTTAATAGAATAAATCGTTATTCATAAGTTACAAAATTGTTGTAAGCCTACAAGCATTAGTTGTGAACCTAAAGGGTCACACACTAAGAATGGAATGATTCATTTGTTCAATAAAGAATTGTGTCAAATTGTTGTTGCGCAATTGATTAGTAGAGATTAATTGATAGATGAAATTGATTCGATCAATTTAATTAAATTTGGACTCGGTCAATTAATTTAGATTAATTGATGGAATTTTGTTCTAAATCAATATTTAATTAGGCCCGTTGGAAGAGCCCATCTTGTTAATTTGAAAGAAATAAAAAGAAGGAGGGTTATATTGATAATATTAAAATAAATGTTATTTTAATAAGACAATATATGGTAATAATAATATTACCATATCTTCATGCTAATGAACCTAGACACTATTGTGTATACATTAGATGTAGTACACATTAGAGTTTTTAAAAAAAAAAAGTTTTATATATATAATTGGTTATATTTAAAAAACGTGAGATCATCCTTTTGAAAAGGAAGTGACGCCGCCGCCCTCCTTAGAAAATCTTTTGGTTTCTTTTGTTTTAATTCTTCTCAAGCAAGAAAACCAAAAATTTGCTTTTGGTTTTATTTCATTGAACAAAACGGATTAAAATTACTAGCGAAATTTTAATTCGGTGATTCCGTCGTTCGTGTGGACTATCTTTAGAGAGGACGTGTGACCTCACTACGAGTTAAGGATCGGATTTTTAGGCAATTGATTGCCTCCACATCTTCATCAAAAGGAAGCTTTAAGGAAGCGTTTTCGGTAAGAGCCTAAAACTCTTCTCTATTACTTGCACAACATGCGCGATCGTTAAATCGTTACGTGAATCGGGGTAATGTTAACGTATATTGTATACACGTTTTATAAAATTTTAAATTCACCGATTAGCCCGCGATATAGCGAACCCAAGCAGTGGTATCAGCCCGGTTCATAATTGTGTAAGTTTGTTTATGGTTTTAAACATGTTTTAATTTGTTAAAATATGTTTAAAAGATAATTTTATGTGTGATAAAAATTGTTTTATATGATTTATTACTTGGATAAATTTTGAAGAATTTTCAGATTAAAAAGAAAATTATTTTTGTTTTTATGAAAAATCTGTGAAATTTTCGGTTTTGGAGATGTATATGTAATAGACATGAAGTTGGGCTGCTTTAAAAGATTTGGTAAAATATAAACTGGGTTACTCGAACCCTGGTCAATGTTATGAACATTGATAGTGTTTTACCATTGTGCTGCCTTGCTAATACTTGCTCAAATAGTTCAGTTTTTCTATTTAAATACATATGATGTGCTGATGGTCTAATTAGAAAATAGGGTAAAATGTTGTTTGGGTTACTTGAACCTAATCATTGGTGAATGATTATACTACCTTACCACTATGCTGCCTTGCTATTACTTGATTAAGTAGTTCTGTATTTACTACTTATTCAGATTTTAAAATTAAATGTTAGTTTTGAAATTGATAAAAACTGTTTTTATGAATCTTTAAAATCGTTTATCCAATAATTAAATCAACACATAAATTTGGTCCATAATATATTTTAAATTCATGAGATGAATAGTTAGTATGACTATATTGGGGATGATCATGAGTATGACCAATGTGATTGGATGTATTTATCTTTGGGTTTTGGGGCTGCGAGCCTTTTATTCTATTATTTGTAAGTTCTTTAAATTTTTGCATTGAGAGTAGACTAGGTGGTGAGGTTCTTTAATTTTTTGAATTGGAGGGCGTTCGTCTGGCCACGGCTTGTGTGGGTAGATATTACAAATGTAATAGAATAAATTTTGAAGCCCATGCTTGTATGTGTAAATACAATAAAAATGTAATAGAAGTAGTTCTATTTACTTTGTCCCTTAGATTGACCAAGACCCATTTTTGGCTCAAATGGGTCGCATAGGTTGGTCATGATCATCCCATCATTTATACATAGGATGTATGTTAGATTTATTTAATGTTTTATGCTTGCGCTCATACGATGAAATATTGCATTATATAAATAAATCCACCTAGTAAGTTAATTGGATGATGTCTTAAAAGGAAAAACCCCAAGTTTTTGAAACTTAAAAGAATTTAATTTGATTAGTTCTATATCAAACAAATATGGACAAGATATGTTAGACATATCGTTCCATGCCTTCCATCAAAGGTAGATGACATGACGATGCTACCGCTCTTAGTCATTGGCCATGAGTCGTAGAGTGATTTTGTGTGAGAAAGTCGTGATCCCTACCAAGCATATAGATGCTCGTAGGATAGATTCGTTTTATGTTGGCCACGAGTCGTGGGACTCTAAATGTTCCATCTAAACGATGGTTTGATGGGTTGTGTTTGACATTTAGTACCATATGGGCTCATAAAATTGGGGTATATGGGAAGAGATGAGGCAAAATAATCTTGAGGGTTGTATATTGATACAATTGTCAAAGAGTTGACTACCGATGAAAATATTTCATGGGCTCATAATATTGGGGTGTGAAATGTTTCTATTGGGCTTCAAGCCCACTAAGAAAATTTGATTTTAAATCTATTATGGGGTTAATAGATTTAAATAAAATAGTGGGAGCATTTAATATTAAAGACCTTATATTAAATATAAATATTTTCCATAGTTTACTCATTTTACGCCGTTTATTTTGTAGATAACTCTACTAAAATGGCTAAGAATCCAATCACATCAATTCTTGAGCAAAACAAGTTAACCGCCCAAACTTTACTACTTGGTTGAGTGACCTTAAGATTGTTCGGAGTATGAGAAGAAGGCTTATGTACTTGACAAAGCACCTCCTCCACCTCCCGAGGACCGGACATCGATGCCTATGGAGAGTATATTCGTCATATTGATGACAATCTCCAAGCTAGATGCTACATGTTAGCATCGATGTCAAATGAGCACGTAGGCGAGAATGAGGGTTTTCACTGCACGTGAGATCCTTTTTCACCTACAAGAGTTGTATGGTGAAAGTGCAAGAAAGTTAGATATCGATATCTAAGGAGCTTTTCGATGTCGTATGAGAGGCTCTTCATCCATGACCATGGGGTGAAGATGATAGCCCTCATTGAAAAGCTCGAGTCCCTGGAGTCATTATGGACAATGAACTCTATGTGGACCTTTTGTTGCAATCTCTGCCTCCTCATTTGACTCATTTGTTGTCAATTTTAACATGCACTCTATGGAAACTAGTCTTCGAGTGGGTGAATAAGTTGACAACGACTGAATCCACCATTAAAAAGGATAAGCCCTCCTTGTTGGATCCACGGGTCAAAGCAAAGTCTAATAATAAGAGGAAGTGGAAAGGAAAGAGTTCCTCCAAACCCAACAAGAAGGCAAAGGACAATGACAAGAAAAAGGTCAAAACTCAAGCCGATGACAAATGCAACCATTGCGGCAAATTGGGTCATTGGAAGAGAAATTGCAAGGAGTACCTTGCAAGCCCGAAAAGTTCGGTATATATTTTGTTGAAGTTAATTTATCCGTTGATGATGCTTCTTGGGTATTGGATACCGGTTGTGGCTCACACATTTGCAATGATTTGCGATAATGACAAGAAGCGAGAAAGCGACGAAAGGACAAGGTCCTTAGGATGGGGAATGGAGCAAGATTCTTTGCATCGGCTATTGGGACTGTTAATCTTTCTTTAGAGAATGGTTTTAATTTGTGTTTGAACAATTGTCTTTATGTTCGGATATTGTTAGGAATATTATCTCTGTTCTGTTTTGGACGAGAGAAGGTTTTAAGTTTGTTATTGAGAATGGAAGTTGTTCCATTTTCAAAGACTTACTTTTATATATTCCGGTTATTTGACGAATTGTTTATACACGCTAATCTTGATAGCCCCATACTCACAATTCAACAAAATAAGAAAAGGAAATTAGATAATTATAAGTCCCTCACTCTTTGGCATGCTAGATTGGGTCACATTTCTGAGAAAAGGATGCCCAAGTTGGGACAAAATCTCGACCTTAGGGAAGAGGAAAGGTTGCCAACATGTGAATCATGTCTCAAAGGAAAAATGACCAAATCACCATTTGTTGGGCAAGTGGAACGTGCCGATGGTCCTGTTGGATTTGATCAATACGATGTTTGTGGACCACTAAGCGTTAGTGCACGTGGGAATTATCACTACTTTATAACTTTTACCGATGATTATTCTAGGTATGGTTATGTGTACCTTATGAGGCTCAAATCTGAAGCATTTAAAAAGTTCAAAGAATTCAGATGCGAGGTGGAGAAACAAATTGGTCGTAGTGTTAAGACTCTTCGATCGATCGAGGAGGAGAATACTTGAGTACCGAGTTTCTTGATTATCTAAAAGAGAATGGGATTCTCTCACGTGGACTCCTCCCGCTACTCCACAACTCAATGGAGTTTCGGAGCGTAGGAATCGAACCTTGTTGGACATGGTTCGATCAATGATGAGTTTCACAACTTTACCTCTTTCATTCTGGGGTCATGCCTTAGAGACGGCAGCATATCTATTAAATAGAGTGCCATGTAAAGCCGTGCCCAATACTCCATATGAGATGTGGAATGGTAAGACACCCTCCTACAAATACCTCAAAGTGTGCGGGTGTGATGCTTATGTGAAGCAACAAGTAGGAGATAAGTTGGATATGAGATCCATCTTATGTAAATTCGTGGGGTATCCAAGAGAGTCTATAGGATACTATTTCTACGACCCTTCGGAACAAAAAGTGTTTGTTTCGAGAAATGCTACTTTTCTTGAAGAAGAATTCTTTTCAAAGGGTGGCGGGGTTGTAGAGCTTGAAGAAATTCAAGAACCACGAATATCCCAAATATTGTCGCAGATAATAGACCACCGAAGCCGGACCATCGAAGCACAACCTCTTCGAAAATCGCAAGGGTCTCGAGGCACCGAAAAGCGAACCTTTGTTAGAAAATAAAGAAGAGGGACTCCTTTTGGACAATGATCCAAAAGCTATGGAGAGGCGATGTTGGACATCGACTCAAAGAAATGGCAAGCAATGCAATCCGAAATGGACTCCATGTACTCCAACAAGGTTTGGACCTTGGTGGACCCACCACAAGGAATTGTTCCCATTGGCCGCAATGGGTCTACAAGCGGAAGCTTGGAGTAGATGGAGAGATAGCAACCTATAAAGCACGCCCGGTTGCAAGGTTATACTCAAAAGCAAGGTGTTGATTATGAGGAAACTTTTTCACCGAGCAATGCTTAAATCCATTCGATTTTTCGGCCAAATCTGCATATTATGACTATGAGATATGGCAAATGGATGTGAAGATCGCTTTCCTTAATGGAAACATTAAGGAAGAGATCTATATGAAGCGACGAAGGCTTCATATCTAGTGGAAGTGAGCAAAAAGTTTGCAAACTCCAGAGATCCATTTATGGACTCAAACAAGCTTCAAGGAGTTAGAACATTCGGTTTGATGAAGCAATCAAAACGTTTGATTTTCACAAAAATCCGGATGAACCATGTGTTTACAAGAAGGTTAGTGGGAGCGATTGCATTTGTTGTTTTATATGTTGACGACATTCTACTATTGGTAATGATGTAGGTATGTTGCGTCAACAAGGGCATGGTTGTCTAAACAATTCTCTATGAAGGATTTGGGAGATGCATCCTTTATCCTCGATAAAGATCTATAGAGATAGATCGCGAAGGATGATCGGACTATCCCAATCCATGTACATTGACAAAGTGCTAAAGAGGTTTAGCATGGAGGAATCCAAGCGTGGATACTTGCCAATGAGTCATGGTGTTTCACTTTCTAAGGCATGTCTCCTAAGACACCTGAGGAAAGAGAAAGAATGTCTCGCATACCTTATGCATCCGCTATTGGGAGCATTATGTATGCAATGTTGTGTACAAGGCCTGATGTTGCACATGCTCGAGTGTCACGAGCGTATATCGGTCAATCCAGAGAAGAACACCGGAAGGCCGTTAAGATAATTCTTAAATACTTGAGAAGCACCAAGGATATCTTTTGATATACGGCAATGGAGAATTGAAACTAGAGGGCTTCACCGACTCTAGTTTTCATCCGATATAGATGACTCAAAGTCGATGTCTGGATATGTATTTACCTTTAATGGAGGAGCAGTTAGTTGGAAAAGTTCCAAACAAGAGACGATCGCAGACTCTACTACCGAGGTGAATACATAGCCGCATCGATGCGGCAAAAGAGGTCGTTTGGATACGAAACTTCATCCAAGGGTTGGGTGGTTCCATCCGTTGTTGATCCAATAATGATTTATTGTGACAACAACGGAGCTATAAGCAAAAGAGCCGAGATCTCATCAAAGATCCAAGCACATAATGAGGCGATACCACCGATTAGAGAGATCATTGGTAGAGGCGACGTCGTTGTGGATCGAGTCGTCAAGAAAAATGTAGCGCACCCGCTAACTAAACCCCTATCACGAAGATATTTGACGGACATCTCGAGAAGATGGGCCTAAAATATATGGGAAATTGGAACTAGGGGCAAGTGGAGATTGTTAGAGTAGAATGCCCGAGTTCCAATTTGATTGGATTTTATTCTACGTGTAAAACAATTTTATTGGAATTTATTTTTATATTTTAAGGCATTTCTTTATCTTATATTTTCATATTGAGTGTTTATAAATATTTGATAACGTCCTTAGACCATTTTTAGCTATGAGGCATGGTTACGCATTTGATGGTAATCATGGAAAATGCTTCTAAGGCTTTGGTCTTAAAATTAGTTCTAAGTCGGTTGGCTTTTCAAGACAAGGACATTGAATAGCCTTGTGAGACTTATGCGTATGATGCATGTTCGTATGACGAGGATGTTGCATTCCATTAACATCGCGTTGTGACGCAAGTGCATATATGCAGTGCTTGTTAGAGAACAAGTTCATCGAACATGACCCATTGGAAATTCTTAAATGGAAATTTCAATTGTCAAATTAAGAATTTTCACGTTGTGATAGTACATGATTAGTCCTCGGACTTGAGGTACGATAGTAGCCTTGTGTACATCCTGTAATACTTTGATTTACTTACTGATTGCTTGACAATCGCAAAGGGGTATTTTGGGTATTGCACTGGTGTGCATGGAGGTTAATCAGTAGCCAACATAGAATTCGACACTTATCAGATGATAAGAGAATTTCCTGTGTTTTTCATAGTTCATGATTCGAAGACCTTGGCCAAGGCATGATGAATTTGATTCATAATGAATCACGGTACTTGAAATGGAATCACGGTTATTAAATCAATTGGACTTTGACTTATAATCCATGTCCTAGATTTAATCGGGAAATTAGATGTCGAAAGGATGTACATGTATGCACTCACAATGGAAATAGGTTTGCTCGCTATTTCACCTCTGCTAGGTATTCGTGCTACTTGCTAGGTGTTCCCACGATTTGTAGGTTCTTGAAATTAAAGAGTTAATTTCAAGTATATTATCTAATCGGATTATTTAATAGAATAAATCGTTATTCATAAGTTACAAAATTGTTGTAAGCCTACAACTAGCATTAGTTGTGAACCTAAAGGGTCACACACTAAGAATGGAATGATTCATTTGTTCAATAAAGAATTGTGTCAAATTGTTGCACGCAATTGATTAGTAGAGATTAATTGATAGATGAAATTGATTCGATCAATTTAATTAAATTTGGACTCGGTCAATTAATTTAGATTAATTGATGGAATTTTGTTCTAAATCCAATATTTAATTAGGCCCGTTGGAAGAGCCCATCTTGTTAATTTGAAAGAAATAAAAAGAAGGAGGGGTTATATTGATAATATTAAAATAAATGTTATTTTAATAAGACAATATATGGTAATAATAATATTACCATATCTTCATGCTAATGAACCTAGACACTATTGTGTATACATTAGATGTAGTACACATTAGAGTTTTTAAAAAAAAAAAGTTTTTTTATATATATAATTGGTTATATTTAAAAACGTGAGATCATCCTTTTGAAAAGGAAGTGACGCCGCCGCCCTCCTTAGAAAATCTTTTGGTTTCTTTTGTTTTTAATTCTTCTCAAGCAAGAAAACCAAAAATTTGCTTTTTGGTTTTATTTCATTGAACAAAACGGATTAAAATTACTAGCGAAATTTTAATTCGGTGATTCCGTCGTTCGTGTGGACTATCTTTAGAGGAGGGACGTGTGGACCTCTACGAGTTAAGGATCGGAGATTTTGCCGGCAATTGATTGCCTCCACATCTTCATCAAAAGGAAGCTTTAAGGAAGCGTTTTCGGTAAGAGCCTAAAACTCTTCTCTATTACTTGCACAACATGCGCGATCGTTAAATCGTTACGTGAATCGGGGCTAATGTTTAACGTATATTGTATACACGTTTTATAAAATTTTAAATTCGGCTGCGATTAGCCCCGCGATAGCGAACCCAACGGTGGTATCGAGCCACGGTTACGCAATTGTGTAAGTTTGTTTATGGTTTTAAACATGTTTTAATTTGTTAAAATATGTTTAAAAGATAATTTTATGTGTGATAAAAATTGTTTTATATGATTTATTACTTGGATAAATTTTGAAGAATTTTCAGATTAAAAGAAAAGAAAATTATTTTTGTTTTTATGAAAAATCTGTGAAATTTTCGGTTTTGGAGATGTATATGTAATAGACATGAAGTTGGGCTGCTTTAAAAGATTTGGTAAAATATAAACTGGGTTACTCGAACCCTGGTCAATGTTATGAACATTGATAGTGTTTTACCATTGTGCTGCCTTGCTAATACTTGCTCAAATAGTTCAGTTTTTCTATTTAAATACATATGATGTGCTGATGGTCTAATTAGAAAATAGGGTAAAATGTTGTTTGGGTTACTTGAACCCTAATCATTGGTGAATGATTATACTACCTTACCACTATGCTGCCTTGCTATTACTTGATTAAGTAGTTCTGTATTTACTACTTATTCAGATTTTAAAATTAAATGTTAGTTTTGAAATTGATAAAAACTGTTTTTATGAATCTTTAAAATCGTTTATCCAATAATTAAATCAACACATAAATTTGGTCCATAATATATTTTAAATTCATGAGATGAATAGTTAGTATGACTATATTGGGGATGATCATGAGCCTATGACCAATGTGATTGGATGTATTTATCTTTGGGTTTTGGGGCCTGCGAGCCTTTTATTCTATTATTTGTAAGTTCTTTAAATTTTTGCATTGAGAGTAGACTAGGTGGTGAGGTTCTTTAATTTTTGAATTGGAGGACGTTCGATGCGAAGGCCCACTTGTGTGGGTAGATATTACAAATGTAATAGAATAGAATTTTGAAGGCCCATGCTTGTATGTGTAAATACAATAAAATGTAATAGAAGTAGTTCTATTTACTTTGTCCCTTAGATTGACCAAGACCCATTTTTGGCTCAAATGGGTCGCATAGGTTGGTCATGATCATCCCATCATTTATACATAGGATGTATGTTAGATTTATTTAATGTTTTATGCTTGCGCTCATACGATGAAATATTGCATTATATAAATAAATCCACCTAGTAAGTTAATTGGATGATGTCTTAAAAGGAAAAACCCCAAGTTTTTGAAACTTAAAAGAATTTAATTTGATTAGTTCTATATCAAACAAATATGGACAAGATATGTTAGACATATCGTTCCATGCCTTCCATCAAAGGTAGATGACATGACGATGCTACCGCTCTTAGTCATTGGCCATGAGTCGTAGAGTGATTTTGTGTGAGAAAGTTGTGATCCCTACCAAGCATATAGATGCTCGTAGGATGGATTCGTTTTATGTTGGCCGAGTGTGGGACTCTAAATGTTCCATCTAAACGATGGTTTGATGGGTTGTGTTTGACATTTAGTACCATATGGGCTCATAAAATTGGGGTATATGGGAAGAGATGAGGCAAAATAATCTTGAGGGTTGTATATTGATACAATTGTCAAAGAGTTGACTACCGATGAAAATATTTCATGGGCTCATAATATTGGGGTGTGAAATGTTTCTATTGGGCTTCAAGCCCACTAAGAAAATTTGATTTTCGAAATCTATTATGGGGTTAATAGATTTAAATAAAATAGTGGGAGCATTTAATATTAAAGACCTTATATTAAATATAAATATTTTCCATAGTTTACTCATTTTAGCTTCGTTTATTTTGTAGATAACTCTACTAAAATGGCTAAGAATCCAATCACATCAATTCTTGAGCAAAACAAGTTAACCGCCCAAACTTTACTACTTGGTTGAGTGACCTTAAGATTGTTCGGAGTATGAGAAGAAGGCTTATGTACTTGACAAAGCACCTCCTCCACCTCAGAGGACCGGACATCGATGCCTATGGAGAGTATATTCGTCATATTGATGACAATCTCCAAGCTAGATGCTACATGTTAGCATCGATGTCAAATGAGTGCGTAGGCGAATGAGGGTTTTCACCTTGCACGTGAGATCCTTTTTCACCTACAAGAGTTGTATGGTGAAAGTGCAAGAAAGTTAGATATCGAGATATCTAAGGAGCTTTTCGGATGTCGTATGACCGAGGGCTCTTGATCCATGACCATGGGGTGAAGATGATAGCCCTCATTGAAAAGCTCGAGTCCCTGGTCATGGACAATGAACTCTATGTGGACCTTTGTTGCAATCTCTGTCTCCCTCATTTGACTCATTTGTTGTCAATTTTAACATGCACTCTATGGAAACTAGTCTTCTGAGTGGGTGAATAAGTTGACAACGATTGAATCCACCATTAAAAAGGATAAGCCGGTCCTCCTTGTTGGATCCACTTCGGGTCAAAGGCGCAAAGTCTAATAATAAGAGGAAGTGGAAAGGAAAGAGTTCCTCCAAACCCAACAAGAAGGCAAAGGACAATGACAAGAAAAAGTCAAAACTCAAGCCGATGACAAATGCAACCATTGCGGCAAATTGGGTCATTGGAAGAGAAATTGCAAGGAGTACCTTGCAAGCTTGAAAAGTTCGGTATATATTTTGTTGAAGTTAATTTATCTGTTGATGATGCTTCTTGGGTATTGGATACAGGTTGTGGCTCACACATTTGCAATGATTTGCGAGATAATGACAAGAAAGGAAAGCGGGCAGAAAGGACAAGGTCCTTAGGATGGGAATGGAGCAAGTTCTTTGCATCGGCTATTGGGGCTGTTAATCTTTCTTTAGAGAATGGTTTTAATTTGTGTTTGAACAATTGTCTTTATGTTCGGATATTGTTAGGAATATTATCTCTGTTCTGTTTTGGACGAGAAGGTTTTAAGTTTGTTATTGAGAATGGAAGTTGTTCCATTTTCAAAGACTTAGCTTTTATATATTCCGGTTATTTGACGAATTGTTTATACACAGTTAATCTTGATAGCCCCATACTCACAATTCAACAAAATAAGAAAAGGAAATTAGATAATTATAAGTCCCTCACTCTTTGGCATGCTAGATTGGGTCACATTTCTGAGAAAAGGATGCCCAAGTTGGGACAAAATCTCGACCTTAGGGAAGAGGAAAGGTTGCCAACATGTGAATCATGTCTCAAAGGAAAAATGACCAAATCACCATTTGTTGGGCAAGTGGAACGTCTTGGGTGGTCATTGGATTTGATCAATACGGATGTTTGTGGACCACTAGCGTTAGTGCACGTGGGAATTATCACTACTTTATAACTTTTACCGATGATTATTCTAGGTATGGTTATGTGTACCTTATGAGGCTCAAATCGAAGCATTTAAAAAGTTCAAAGAATTCGGATGCGAGGTGGAGAAACAAATTGGTCGTAGTGTTAAGACTCTTCGATCGATCGAGGAGGAGAATACTTGAGTACCGAGTTTCTTGATTATCTAAAGAGAATGGGATTCTCTCACGGTGGACTCCTCCCTACTCCACAACTCAATGGAGTTTCGGAGCGTAGGAATCGAACCTTGTTGGACATGGTTCGATCAATGATGAGTTTCACAACTTTACCTCTTTCATTCAGGGTCATGCCTTAGAGACGGCATATCTATTAAATAGAGTGCCATGTAAAGCCGTGCCCAATACTCCATATGAGATGTGGAATGGTAAGACACCCTCCTACAAATACCTCAAAGTGTGCGGGTGTGATGCTTATGTGAAGCAACAAGTAGGAGATAAGTTGGATATGAGATCCATCTTATGTAAATTCGTGGGGTATCCAAGAGAGTCTATAGGATACTATTTCTACGACCCTTCGGAACAAAAAGTGTTTGTTTCGAAATGCTACTTTTCTTGAAGAAGAATTCTTTTCGAAAGGGTGGCGGGTTGTAGAGCTTGAAGAAATTCAAGAACCACGAATATCCCAAATATTGTCGAGATAATAGACCGGAAGCTGGACCATCGAAGCACAACCTCTTCGAAAATCGATAAGGGTCTCGAGGGCACGAAAACTGAACCTTTTGTTAGAAAATAAAGAAGAGGGACTCCTTTTGGACAATGATCCAAAAGCTATGGAGAGGCGATGTTGGACATCGACTCAAAGAAATGGCAATGCATCGAAATGGACTCCATGTACTCCAACAAGGTTTGGACCTTGGTGGACCCACCACAAGGAATTGTTCCCATTGGCTGCAAATGGGTCTACAAGCGGAAGCTTGGAGTAGATGGAGAGATAGCAACCTATAAAGCACGCCTGGTTGCAAAAGGTTATACTCAAAAGCAAGGTGTTGATTATGAGGAAACTTTTTCACCAGTAGCAATGCTTAAATCCATTCAGATTTTGCTGGCCAAATCTGCATATTATGACTATGAGATATGGCAAATGGATGTGAAGACTGCTTTCCTTAATGGAAACATTAAGGAAGAGATCTATATGAAGCAGCCAGAAGGCTTCATATCTAGTGGAAGTGAGCAAAAAGTTTGCAAACTCCAGAGATCCATTTATGGACTCAAACAAGCTTCAAGGAGTTAGAACATTCGGTTTGATGAAGCAATCAAAACGTTTGATTTTCACAAAAATCCGGATGAACCATGTGTTTACAAGAAGGTTAGTGGGAGCGCAGTTGCATTTGTTGTTTTATATGTTGACGACATTCTACTATTGGTAATGATGTAGGTATGTTGCAGTCAACAAGGGCATGGTTGTCTAAACAATTCTCTATGAAGGATTTGGGAGATGCATCCTTTATCCTCGGGATAAAGATCTATAGAGATAGATCGCGAAGGATGATCGGACTATCCCAATCCATGTACATTGACAAAGTGCTAAAGAGGTTTAGCATGGAGGAATCCAAGCGTGGATACTTGCCAATGAGTCATGGTGTTTCACTTTCTAAGGCATGTCTCCTAAGACACCTGAGGAAAGAGAAAGAATGTCTCGCATACCTTATGCATCCGCTATTGGGAGCATTATGTATGCAATGTTGTGTACAAGGCCGATGTTGCACATGCTCGAGTGTCACGGCGAGATATCGGTCCATCCAGGAGAAGAACACCGGAAGGCCGTTAAGATAATTCTTAAATACTTGAGAAGCACCAAGGATATCTTTTGATATACGGCAATGGAGAATTGAAACTAGAGGGCTTCACCGACTCTAGTTTTCATCCGATATAGATGACTCAAAGTCGATGTCTGGATATGTATTTACCTTTAATGGAGGAGCGGTTAGTTGGAAAAGTTCCAAACAAGAGACGGTGCAGACTCTACTACGAGGTGAATACATAGCCGCATCGATGCGGCAAAAGAGCGTTTGGATACGAAACTTCATCCAAGGGTTGGGTGTAGTTCCATCATTGTTGATCCAATAATGATTTATTGTGACAACAACGGAGCTATAGCGCAAGCAAAAGAGCCGAGATCTCATCAAAGATCCAAGCACATAATGAGGCGATACCACGATTAGAGAGATCATTGGTAGAGCGACGTCGTTGTGGATCGAGTCGCTTGGCGAAAATGTAGCGAACCCGCTAACTAAACCCCTATCACGAAGATATTTGACGGACATCTCGAGAAGATGGGCCTAAAATATATGGGAAATTGGAACTAGGGGCAAGTGGGAGATTGTTAGAGTAGAATGCCCGAGTTCCAATTTGATTGGATTTTATTCTACGTGTAAAACAATTTTATTGGAATTTATTTTTATATTTTAAGGCATTTCTTTATCTTATATTTTCATATTGAGTGTTTATAAATATTTGATAACGTCCTTAGACCATTTTTAGCTATGAGGCATGGTTACGCATTTGATGGTAATCATGGAAAATGCTTCTAAGGCTTTGGTCTTAAAATTAGTTCTAAGTCGGTTGGCTTTTCAAGACAAGGACATTGAATAGCCTTGTGAGACTTATGCGTATGATGCATGTTCGTATGACGAGGATGTTGCATTCCATTAACATCGGCGTTGTGACGCAAGTGCATATATGCAGTGCTTGTTAGAGAACAAGTTCATCGAACATGACCCATTGGAAATTCTTAAATGGAAATTTCAATTGTCAAATTAAGAATTTTCACGTTGTGATAGTACATGATTAGTCCTCGGACTTGAGGTACGATAGTAGCCTTGTGTACATCTGTAATACTTTGATTTACTTACGATTGCTTGACAATCGCAAAGGGGTATTTTGGGTATTGCCTTGGTGTGCATGGAGGTTAATCAAGAGCCAACATAGAATTCGACACTTATCAGATGATAAGAGAATTTCTTGTGTTTTTCATAGTTTCATGATTCGAAGACCTTGGCCAAGGCATGATGAATTTGATTCATAACTGAATCACTGGTACTTGAAATGGAATCACGGTTATTAAATCAATTGGACTTTGACTTATAATCCATGTCCTAGATTTAATCGGGAAATTAGATGTCGAAAGGACTGTACATGTATGCACACACAATGGAAATAGGTTTGCTCGCTATTTCACCTACTGCTAGGTATTCGTGCTACTTGCTAGGTGTTCCCACGATTTGTAGGTTCTTGAAATTAAAGAGTTAATTTCAAGTATATTATCTAATCGGATTATTTAATAAAATAAATCGTTATTCATAAGTTACAAAATTGTTGTAAGCCTACAACTAGCATTAGTTGTGAACCTAAAGGGTCACACACTAAGAATGGAATGATTTATTTGTTCAATAAAGAATTGTGTCAAATTGTTGCACGCAATTGATTAGTAGAGATTAATTGATAGATGAAATTGATTCGATCAATTTAATTAAATTTGGACTCGGTCAATTAATTTAGATTAATTGATGGAATTTTGTTCTAAATCCAATATTTAATTGGCCCGTTGGAAGAGCCCATCTTGTTAATTTGAAAGAAATAAAAAGAAGGAGGGGTTATATTGATAATATTAAAATAAATGTTATTTTAATAAGACAATATATGGTAATAATAATATTACCATATCTTCATGCTAATGAACCTAGACACTATTGTGTATACATTAGATGTAGTACACATTAGGGTTTAAAAAAAAAAAGTTTTTATATATATAATTGGTTATATTTAAAAACGTGAGATCATCCTTTTGAAAAGGAAGTGACGCCGCCGCCCTCCTTAGAAAATCTTTTGGTTTCTTTTGTTTTTAATTCTTCTCAAGCAAGAAAACCAAAAATTTGCTTTTTGGTTTTATATCATTGAACAAAACGGATTAAAATTACTAGCGAAATTTTAATTCGGTGATTCCGTTCGTTCGTGTGGACTATCTTTAGAGGAGGGACGTGTGGACCTCTACGAGTTAAGGATCTGAGATTTTGCCGGCAATTGATTGCCTCCACATCTTCATCAAAAGGAAGCTTTAAGGAAGCGTTTTCGGTAAGAGCCTAAAACTCTTCTCTATTACTTGCACAACATGCGCGATCGTTAAATCGTTACGTGAATCGGGGGCTAATGTTTAACGTATATTGTATACACGTTTTATAAAATTTTAAATTCCGCTGCGATTAGCCCGCGATATAGCGAACCCAACAAAACCTCAACAAATAACTAATTGTGAATGTGATCAAGCCATTTGGTAGATTGATTAAAACCCTTGAAGAAGAGTTAACTAACAACCAACCAGTTTCTCAATTTGTGAATATGCAAACTATACAATATACATGGAAAAGTTGCCCCTTTTGGGGAAGAGCACGTTTGAGGTACGCATGCAATTAATTAAAAACCAAAAACAAAAATAACTATACGACGAATTGAAATTCAATTAAGGTTAACATTTGGGAAGATCAGAGGGTGGAGGTGGCAATTTTTGACTTGGGCGCTTTCCATCCATAACAATCCATGCCATCTTCAATCCCCAGCTAGTGTGCACTTCCAAGTGACAATGCATGAACCATACACCTATTCATTCACACATCAATTTGGTATATTAGTATCAAGTTGGATGTGTTTCTTATTGAAATATATAGCACTAAAAGATCGAGCTCGTAGTATAGTAAAAAACTTGTATTTACCGGGATTGTCAGCAAAAAATCGAATAGCGACCCAACCACCGGATGGCATAGCTATGGTGTTCCTTTCAATTGGATCTACGAGGTTGAACTTTGCAGGATCTTTAGTTTGATCGTAGTTTCCGAAACCTTCGCCTACTACAAAGAAGTTGAAACCATGAAGATGTAGAGGGTGGCTCTCTGCACTAATAATGCTTGTGTCTTGCATAACTAGCTCCACACTAGTATTAAATGGTAACATCACCACTTTTGTGCCACTGCTCACCATTATATTACTAGGTGGATTTCCTGTATAATTAAATTGGACTAAAGGGTTAGTTGGAAAATCAGTGGTATACACGCCGTTTGATTTTTTGAAGAAATGAGCTTGGAGTAGAGCTGTGTTTGGTTGCACAAATGACACATTGTTAATGGAAGCTGCTAATTTGGTGTTGTTTGGTCCTTGACATGTTTGGTTCTGAGGGCACGGGTTCAACCCTAGTCCTACCGTGAAGAAAAATCGCCTATTGATGTTTTTAGGGACTCTTGTAGGGAACTTTTTGTTTGCTAGGCTGCGAAGTTTCTTCCTAAAATTTGTAGCAAATGATGTGTCATTAAACCTAGGAAGTGTCGGTTTTAAGAGGGGTAGTTCAGAATTATTCTTGGGTTTTGAAGTGGAGGATGGCCGATGGTATTCAAGGATGCCGGTGGTGGTGGAGTTGTCAAAAGCGGCTGGGCTAGTGGCATAAGGTCTAGCAGCCATGAGGAATGTGGCATTTGGAGAGTGGTGTTTGGTTTTGAGAAGTATATTAGTGGTTTGCCCAGGAGTTATTAGAACAACGTTTGTCTTGAATGGTTTGACGTAGACAGCATCAGCCTCAACGACAGTAAGCGTGTGATTCGCTATGCTGAAAAAGAGCTCGTCGTTTAATGCAGCATTGATCAATCGCAAAAGGTATGTCTTCCCTGGCTTCACCTTCAATTTGAAAGTATCTGCAGAATGTACGTCATTTTAAAATATTAGACACCGTATATCGAATAATATTGTTGCATGTACTTGGTAAAATTTGGACTTTCATAAAATGTTTACACTTTTTAATGGCGAAGAGATTGACACTCATGTTTTGAAGTTTTTGGACCCATAGGAGGCAAATGATGAGCAAATTCTATTTAACAATTTATAAACCTTTACTTGAGAAATTATAAGAAAGTCCAGGAAGACCATTAATGGTAAATGCATCAGAAATATTTGGGGCACCGCCATTTTGCATTGCTTGGTTGATAATCGTTTCTGTATCGGCCTTCCACCATTCACCTGCATTCCAATAAGGAGATACGAAAGATCAAGTTGACATCCGATGACATGTTGTCACCATCCAAAGTCCCCGACTAGATTCGGGCCGAGAACGCTAGAGTGTAAACTATTTTACTTACCAAAAATCATATGGACTTCTTTATGAGGTTGTGGAAAAGGGTAAGGGACATCCTTTTTGGGGAGGATAATAATGGGCCCGTATACAGTGGCCCTGAGCCATGAAATGTGGGCATGCCAGAACAAGGTCCCTCTTTGGCCCGTAATTGTGAAGTTGTAAGTATAGGTTTGGCCCGTTTGAATTGGACACTGGGTAATATATGCAGGCCCGTCAGCCCATCCACTCTGCAGCTGCCGAATTCCATGCCTATATGTAAAAGTTGCAATATCAGTGTAACACGGATACTTTATTACATTTCAACAAGAATAATGCTATGCAAAAACATAACAGATACTTTATAAGAAATACATTTTTATTTTGAAAATGATGTTGCCAATAGTTTTCAACGCGATGGGTTTTTGAGAGCTAATGATATACGTATGAGTGTTTTTTTCTTTTCTTTTCCGAATATTTTTAAGAAAATCGAGAGGTGGTTTCTTACCAATGAAGGGTGACATTGTCCTTAACATGGTTAGCCACTTTAATTAACAATGTATCGCCTTCACGAGCGATGATTCGAGGCCCCGGAAATTGCCCGTTGATCATCACGATGCTCTTTGTTTGGCATAATCTTGTCACCTTTTGCATCTTGATCTGCTCATGACAATTATATGAATCAAGGAAATAATTAAATCATGTAAAATATATTCAAGTTAAATAAACTTGGAAAACAGGGGTAAAATATATATACATACATCAAACTTGTAATGTCTGGTTATTCCTACATGCTTTGCAAATGCAACTTGTTGTGTAATAACAAGAAGCAATGCACTCAACAGAAAGAGTGATTCTTTTAGAAAGAAAGAACCCATTACAATTTCTGCTTTCTTCTTGATCTGAGGGTGACAATATTGGAGATGATGGTGAAGTTAAATGTGAAGAAAAAGATCTTTGGATATGATGGTGACACATAGAGCTGGTGAAGAGTGCATATATATATAGTGACAGTGTGTGTGTGGTGATTAGAGTGGGATTTTCAGCTACAGAAGCTATATTACCAGCTGTTTGTGTGGTGATTAGAGTGGGATTTTCAGCTACAGAAGCTATATTACCAGCTGATTATAACAAATTGCAGTTGACCTGACTAGGATGTTGGGCCAACTATACTTAATTATTAGAGTGATTTTCAAGTCAAATCAAGTTGTTTAGGTTTTTTCATTAATTTAACCTTGTTCCCAGATTGCCCCTTAACTTGTCATGATACCAAACAAAAAGGAAAGAAAGAGATAGAAAGATGGTGGCAGGGCGGATCCAGGATTTTAGCACCACGTGGGTTTGGTATTTAAGAAATATTGTAAACAGTAATAACCATATAAAATAACTTCATTTATCGAAAAAAGAAGTTACATATAGTTGGTGGCTTAATGAGCCTTACCCATTAAACACAAAAAAAACTACATTTTGAAATATTATAAAGATAACGATTAAAAAATTAAATTAAATGTCAACATATTGGGACTAAAATGTGTACAAAAAAAAAAAAATCTAAAAATAGTTGCTACAAATTTAGCATGCAAATATATCACATTTTTTCATATAACCAAATTATCAAAGTCTAGAAACTTAAAGAGTTAAACTACAAGAGTTTAAAAGTATGCCGAGTGAAGGAGAGATCGGAGATGTAAATGTTTGTTGTCTCTTTTGGTAATTTGGTGGGACATCAGACAGGGCATCGAGGGAGAGAGGAATTTTGGATGAGTACTGCAGGATTTTTTGGAGACTTAATAATTGATAAAGAGAGAGTGGGTGGAGAGTGGAGTGAGTGAGGGAGTTGATGTATAGTTTGTGTTACATTTATATATATACATACATATATATATATATATATATATATATATATATATATATATGGGGGAGTATTTAATGGTTACTCTATTTTTTAACCATCAATGGTTACTATCATTATTATCCATTGGATCAAAAATAAAAGGTTGAGATTAATTGCATTAAATGACTCACCTACTTGCATTAATTGCATTTTTCAACTAATCATTAAATCTTAACCTTTTATTTTTAATCCAATGGATAATAATGATATTAATGGTTAAAAAATAGAGTAATCATTATTATCCATTGGATCAAAAATAAAAGGTTGAGATTAATTGCATTAAATGACTCACCTACTTGCATTAATTGCATTTTTCAACTAATCATTAAATCTTAACCTTTTATTTTTAATCCAATGGATAATAATGATATTAATGGTTAAAAAATAAAAGGTTAAGATTTAATGATTAGTTGAAAAATGCAATTAATGCAAGTAGGTGAGTCATTTAATGCAATTAATCTCAACCTTTTATTTTTGATCCAATGGATAATAATGATAGTAACCATTGATGGTTAAAAATAGAGTAACCATTAAATATTCCCCTATATATATATATATATATATATATATATATATATATATGGGTAAAATACTTATTCTCACACATCAGTGTCATTGCAGGGCACACCCCTGCATTCACCCAAGTGTTTTCTCATGTCTTGGCACATCATCAAAAGCCCAGATATCCAAATACAACTCCCGGAGCAACCCGCGATAATTTGTGTAGCATCAAGTGTGGTGAAAGTTGGAGTTATTTTCTTTTTGTTCTTTTCGGGCCCTAAATAGAATTGAGAAGTGATCGAGTTTGAGACTCTACACATTTGTGAAACCCGAGTTCTATATCATTGGACACCACTTAAGAGTTCGATCGTTTGCATGTGATTATTGGTGACCGCGCTCATGTTTAGGGCTGTGACAAGTGGAGAGAGCTGGCCAGATTCTTAGAACAAATTTGTAGTTTGCACTTGCGTGGTTTTTCTAGTTCACTTGCAAATCTATTACTTATTTGATTGTCGACAACTTTTCTTTCAATTTTTCTAGCTTGCTTAGTTAATTATGTGACGCTCTTGGAGTGGCTATATATGTGCCAGTTGCCCTACCTCATTTAAGAGGATGTATAAATTTTAATTAGAAGTTCCATGTGAGCAGCTAGTTAATCGGTGGCTATATATCCTGTTCATCCGGCTTTAAATAGGCAAAGCTAGAAAAGTTGTTTTTGGACTCATTTAATGATATTTGACTTTGTATTAAATGTTCTGATCTAGAGCAGGTCAAATACGGTGAACAACTATTCCTCGAGCTTTGTGTTATCATAAAAGAGGTATGTAGTACCTTTCATTTCATTCTGAAATAAAACAAAAAGCTAGGAATGAAAAGTGTGTCAGGATACTCATTGAATGAAAAATATGTCAGGATACTCATTAAATGAAAAGCAAAAAGCATGTTTGAAAATAAGACACACTAAGTACTGACACAAATTCAAAATAACTACGATAGCTTCTCGAGAAAGCTTCCGTTCAAAAGATCAATAGACTTACAAGAGATAAGTCAAAGATAATTATCAGTCGACTGTCCTTATGCCGTTTTATTAGTGACTGCTTTAGAAAATATTTAAGTTTTTATCGGTCAATATACATTGGCTGATGCATTTGACTGATATGTAAGAGTTCATCAGTCAACAGCCAACACGGAATGACCGATCATGTGATTAGTCATCTTTGAATTAACAAGAATGATGGTCACTTGGAATCAGTGACTAATATACACGAGTATATTAGTCATGAGCTAGTTAAGAATGGTTGGTCATTTGATCAGCCATCTTTGGTTTGAAGGATGGCTGGTCACTTGGTCAGCCAATATCAATAAAAGTTTAGCTGAGTGATTCTAGAAGATAGAATGATTTTAAGTAAATCATGGGAAGGACTGACATTATATCATGCGTTATACTTTAACACTCCCCCTCACGTGCATACGTGAAGAGGTACACTTTATATAGGGCCAATACGTACCTTTATATATATATATATATATATATATATTAGGATAAATGCAAGCGGGATGATTTGAACCATTGTCCTTGCCAAACCTCGAGTTCTGATACCATGTTAAGTAACCAACTCATCTAAAAGCTTAAGCTATTAGAGAGAGGCACCACAATGTATATTATGCTTTATACTTTAATAGTAGTAATCTCTCCACTTGATTAATATATACCTTTTCTTTCTTCTTTCTCATTCCCACCCAATTTGAGCCATGAAATGGTGCTTTTTAAGCTCTCAAGTGAGTCATTCACTCACCTAAGTTCATCTTTTGTTTTTGATGAGAATGGTCTAAGATAATAGGAGAGTAAGGAAGTGAACTCTTGGTTCAATGAGGGAAGTGGCTAACTAATATAAAGCAAAAGTAAGCAGTAGATCGAGAGAATCTGGCAAGAGTGCTGACCTTGCTGACAAGAAAGCTGACGCACCGATTACACTTAGCTGGGTTGAGTTGAAGCCATAGGGATTAGATTCTCAGATTGACGATGTGGCGCGTTGAGAGACTTGGAAATCATATCATCTACATCGACTTCTATTTCCCGGTCCATCATGGAATTGTGTGGCAATCTGCTACCTGCCCATAGAAAGGCTTTGAAAAGGTAGCCAATAGAATAATGAATTATACCCGGGGAATCAATAAAGATGCCTGGTCTGCTTGGGTCCTTCTCATCCCTTTCAACCATGTCCAAGATTTCTTCTCAGTATCGTTATGGAAACTCCACACTGAGCCCGATGTCAAGATCGAGGGAAGAGCTTTCTTCTCTTTCGTCCTCTACCTCCCTAAGAGAGATATTTTCATTGAGAATATATCATAAAAGCAGTAGAAATTAGTATCCCATTGGCTTTAAAGGCATAACCTCAACAGGTCTTACCAGCTTGGGAGAGGGATGACTTCCCAGTCTCCTCCTACACCAATCTTTCCTTGTATTAAGGTAATAGACCTCTCATGATGATCTTAATCTCTTCTTTCTCATCAGGCTTATTAATCATTGTGGCACCCTTTTCCATCCAGCGTCTCATGTAATCCCATACTACTTTAGAGGAATTCTGAACTGTGGATTCCTGATCCTTCAGAGTGACATCCATCTGGATCTTATACTTATGCTCTTCCACAAATTTTGCAGCCAATTCATCCCAATCCTTTCTGATCTTAGGACCCAACTGATAATACCACCGGACGACGGACCTCGTCCATAAATGAAGAGATGTCATCCAATTCTTCTAATCCCTCAGGCCCTTTCTTCTTTACCAATCCCTGGAGTCCCGAACTCTCCTCTCTTTTTTCCTGAGCTTATACAGTGGGAACCTGCTTTCCGGGGGCAAGATTTTGCACTTAATTCAAGTTGCATGAGACCGGCTATAAAATCCCAGAGGGGCAGAGTCGCATCTGACTGAAATGCATATATAAAGATCCGGCTAACAGTAACGCAATCCTCTTCCTTGGCCTTCAATACATTCACGTCGAAAATCACTTCGATCGATTAGTTACAGTAGGAGCCGCATACCTTTAGAAGTAAAGCCCCATAAACAAGATAGGGGAGAAAAGGCTGAAAGAAACGTTTCCCCTTAGCTGTACGCAGTTATTCAATAGTTGGCTGAGAACAAGGACTGAAATCTCCTTACTCCTAGCCCTCCTTGGTAGCCTTAACTAGACTTGCTCTATTTTTTTTTTTTTAGTACTTGAGGTTCTTGTTAATTTGTTTGTTTAGTTATCTCACCTATTGTTTAGTCATAATTTTTTTGAAGCATCTTTCCTTGAGTGAATTCATGCCAAATATATCTCCCTTTTAAAAAGTGGGATTTTAAAGGTGTGAACTTCTTTTGATTGGAGCAATATTTTGGTGTGATTATCCTATGTTTGCCTAGGTCAAACTTGCCATGTTTTCTTTCTTACTTAGGAATCATGCTAGAATTCTCTCTTGTTTTCTAGCCAAAAAGACCGGATTTTAAACACACCAAAAAAAAAATAAAATTAAACCCTAACCCTAGTTTTTCCTCTCTTCTCTCTCCTTTGCACTCAGTCGTCCCATCTCTCTACTCTCTCCTATACCTTCTTTGACTTTCGCCTTTTTTTCTTCATTTATTTATTTATTTATTTTTTTCCTTTTGTCTCTAATTTGAGACTAACCCCCTTTCTCTCTCCAACTCTGCGTCACCTCCCACCTTTCCCTCTTTCTTTTTAGGGTTAATTCCACCATTGGTCCCTGAAGTTTGAACTTATACACCAATAGTCCCCAATCTTAGACTTGTCTCACCACCGACCAAAGTAGGTCATTTTTGCACACCACTAGTCTCTGTAATGGACGGCATTAGGAATGAGATCGTTAAGTGGACATGTGCGAACTCAAGTGATTTTTAAAGAGGGAAAAAGGGTCAATTCCATTTAACCCTAAAAAATAATATTTTTCTTTCTAAACTCATCTCCTTCATTATCCTTTTTCTGCAAAAGGGTCAATCAGGTTGTCTCTCTCCTTCGCCAGTAGACGACCTCATCTCCGGTCGTCTTCTAATTCAGTGCTACAAGCTTGTTCCTCCATCGCGATGCACAAACTTGATGCATCGTGCATAAAATTGTGCATGCGATGCACAGATTTTGACAAACTAAGAATACAGAGAAAACCAAAATATTCTTCTAAATGGAATTTACTAGGTAGATTCTTACATATGCTACAAGTGCAACGCCAAGTCTTTCCGTCTTCAAAGTGCCAAGCTACAGCGAAATCACATGCAGGTAACCATCGCCAACTTTAATACTAGTTAGAAGACGACCCGGCTTTTCTTACAAATAGCTTGCTTATATCTTCCATGACAACGTTGCTCCTGCCAAAACCTCAATCGAAATTCATCAGAAAGTGATTGTTTGGGTGGTGCTTTGCTTTTGGCATTATGTTGCCTATGTTGGAGTTGGTCAAAGGTGGATATGTGGTGGGTTCTTGGGAAGTGAAGGGGGTGGATATAGTGTTGGAGAGATGAATTGAGTTTTTTGAAAAATGAAGGGAGTGGTTATTGTGTTGGAGAGATGAATTGAGTTTATTGGTGATGGTTGCTGAAACCAACAATAATACAATCCTGCTTTTTTAGATTATTGATTTGTAATAGTGGTAAGCAAGGTCGTGTCCACAGAGATTGGCTTGACTTAATTTGATGTGAATTGTGAAATTAATGAAAACTGTAAAATGGGGGAGGGGGGGTTTGGATGTTGTTGAATTATCTAAGTGAATTAAGTAAATTAACAAGAAAATAATTTAATAAACGAGATTCAATATGATGAAATATCCAACCAAAGGAGCAATTTCAGAAACGGTTCATTGACTTGATCATTGATGCAAAGGTAATTCTTCTATTCTTTACCAAATTGGTTATGATTGTTGGTACGACTTAACAACCTATCTCTCCTTACTTCCTCGATAATCAGGAAACGTTCTCTAATTACTTCTCTTGTCAATAAACAATCCTAGATACGATCATAGAATTTAGTCTATCAACAGCTTTAAGAATGAGAGAAACCACCAATTCTAGCTAACAAATGCACATGTAGACTAGATTATATATTTCCATAGCTTAGAATAATCACCTCTTTTGTAATCACTTATACTAATTGCCACAAGTATTAGAACAGTCAAACAATTACGGATTCAATGTTCCAAATGACGATTTGTTATTTGGACAATCGAACAAAGGGCCCTTTTTGTGCAATCAACCAAAACAATAATATCAAGAAGTGCAGGAAATATATAAATAATAGAGATCTAGAAGAATAAAATAAAACCAATTAGATCTCACAAATCATGTAGAACCGAATCTTCAATTATCCTTTGGTTGGAAAAGAGTCTAAGCCTTGTATGAACATGGTGAGAGAATAAAGAGAAAATCTGAAAATTGCTAGTAAAATCGTGTGTCTCCCAGGTTCCGGGTTACAAAAGCTAGCACACAGTTTAAATAGAAACCCCCCAAAAGTCTCTTAAATTTTTCCTCATTACTACCCACTAACTTAAGCTAATACTCCCACCTTTCCCTTAATTAGCTTAGATACATCCTTTCAAAGCTTGGCCTCTTGGAATTGAATTAGGAGACTTAAAAGCTGACTTCATAGGAGTTGAGGCGTCACTTGATGATGATTCCCGAAATTGCCTTGAACGTGCCCACGCCCTACGTCAAGACAGCTAGACAACACCCGCAGTTCGATAAGCCGTGACCACGCCTTACTCCAATTCAACTTCTGGACCTCTCAGCTCACAAAAACAATGAATTGAGCCAATTTTTGTCAATTTCCTCCATTCTCCTACAAGAATAAGAAACACATCGAAACTCGAAGGCTAAGCATGATTAAATATAAAAAACAAGGGGAATATGCAACAAAATATATTTATATTATGCAACCTATCAATTGGGAAGTGAAGGGGGTGGTTATAGTGTTGGATAGATGAATTGAGTTTCGGAGAAGAAGAGAGAGAGAGAGAGAGAGAGAGAGAGAGAGAGAGAGAGAGAGAGATCAGTGTTGGGAATGGGAGTAATGAGAATTATGGGGGGGGGAGAGGAGTACAAATTGTTGCATCACGATGCACAAAAAATTTAAAACGTCATATGTTATTATGGGGGCAGTTTTGGAACAAATAGTCAATTTATCACTTAAGCAATTAAAAACAATTATAGTGAATTAAAGGGTTGAAAATCTCCAAAAGTGAACTGGCTCACAATTCTTCTTCTTCTTTTTTTTTTTTAATAAAAACATGTTTGACATCTTGTTGTCCAACACGAACAACCCTCCAACACCCTTATAATACTCAAACCAATTGTAAAGCCACCCAAGCACCACTTTGATCTACCCTGCCCAGTCTGTTGGCACCATTGTTGCCGTCACCATTTCAATTGGGAGAGATCTTGACAACCCATTCCATCTTGACTCAGTTTTATTTCGATCCCCAGGAGGTGATTTATTATTGCAAAAAATGAAATTAACATCTCAAACAGGTAAAAACAATGAAATTCTCAATTGCAATGTTATTTCTTAATTTTCGATAAGGGAAGAACCAACCACACCAAGGTTCAGATTCAACTATTAAGTTTTTCATATAGATTAGCGTAAGAGGTATTTTATTTGTTCGGATAAATTTTATATCTCCCTTGTAGCCTAAAGACACTCGAAGTAGTCATGTTTTTATGGAAATATTATTAAAAGAGATACATTCACTAAATGAGAGGTTACAACTTTATATAATTATATTAGCTAATTAGAAGACTAAATCTAAGGATCCTACCAATAATACAATGATTGACAGTATTACAAACCATAAATAGAAGATACATAGAATATACAAATATAAGTATTGTTTATGAGCTGTATCTTTATCAGCCCCCCGCAAGGAGGACGGCCGAAGGGCAAGACCGATCAAGGACACGAGACTTTGAAAAGGAGTACGAGCAAGAGGCTTGGTAAGTGCGTCTGCAAGTTGGTCATTGCTAGAAATGTGAGAGACATGAAGAGTGCCAAGCTGAACATGTTCCCGAACAAAGTGATAGTCTAGACCAAGGTGCTTCATTTTGGAATGGAACTTCGGGTTAGCCACCACATAAGTTGCACCCATGTTGTCACAAAAGATGGTTGGTTGAGCCGAAGAGGATATACCAAGTTCTGTGAGTAGATTGATTACCCAAAAAACTTCGGCAATGGTAGCAGCAATAGCGCGATATTCTGCTTCCGTGGAGGAATGAGCTAGAGTACGCTGTTTAGTGGAGCTCCATGAGATTGGATTACGACCAAGATAGACTATGTAACCGGTAGTGGAGACATAGTCATCCTTATCGCCGGCCCAATTGGCATCAGTGAAAGCATGGAGGAAAGTGGGAGAGTTGCGGTGAAGCAGAAGACCATAATGTGACGTTCATGTTAGGTATCGAAGGAGACGTTTCAGGGCAAGCCAATGAGCATCTGTAGGTTTATGCATGTATTGAGACATACGATTGACAGTGAAGGCAATGTCGGGTCTAGTGAGTAATAAATATTGTAAACTCCTAACAAGCGTGCGATAATGTTGTGGGTGTGAGAGAAGAGAGCCAGAATGACGAGATAATGAGGGGGAGGTTACCATGGGAGTGGGAACAGGCTTGGCATCATCCATTTGAGCTTTGTGGAGAAGATCATGAATGTATTTCTATTGGCTAAGAAAGAGGCCGCGCGGGTGTGAGGAATAACTTCGACACCGAGAAAATAGGAGAGAGAACCAAGATCTTTAAGAGAGAATCGTGTAGAAATTTGTTGAATGAATGTGGCTATGAGGGTGGAGTCTGAGCCGGTGACAATAATGTCAGCGACATAGATAAAAAGATAGATGATATGATGGGCTTGACGAAGAATGAAGAGAGAAGAATCTGAAATTGTATTGATAAACCCTAGGCTCAGAAGATAGTGTTTGAGTTCGATGTACCAAGCTCTAGGGGTTTGTTTAAGGCCATAGATCGCTTGGCGAAGCTTGTAAACATGATTAGGATGGGTTTGATCAATAAATCCCGGAGGTTGGATCATATATACATCTTCCATGAGAGACCCTTGGAGAAATGCATTGTTGATATCAAGTTGGTGAAGAGACCAATTATGAGAGACGGCAAGAGAGAGGATGACTTGAACCGTAGGGGATTTGACAACGGGACTAAAGGTTTTGGTGTAGTCTAGGGCGAGACGTTGATGAAAACCTTTAGCTACGAGACGGGCTTTTTGTCGTTCAATAGAGCCATCGGGTTTATATTTATTTCGAAACACCCATTTACACCCGACAAGATTGTACGAAGGAGAGGGAGGGACAGGATCCCAAGTGTGATTATGAAGTAAAGCTTCATATTCAGATTGCATCGCTTTTGTCCAAGACGAACTTTTTAGAGCCTGAGTTAGGGTGGTTGGTTCAAGAAGGGTGGTGGAAATATGGGAGTTGAGATTGTATTTGGGATTAGGTTTGACTATATTGTTGCGAAAGCGAGTGACAATGAGATGAGAGGGGGGAAGTGGAGGGGGAGGAGAAGGGGGATTTGGAGGTGAAGGTGACGAAGGTGGATGAGTTGAGGAGATTGAGGAGGACGTGCTGTCGGGTTGATGGACATCAGTAGATTCTGACATGGGGGAAGGAAGAAGAGTTATGGACGCTTTGCACCATGCATCTGTATGGGGCTTTGAAGAGGTGTCTTTAGATTGAGCAAAGGGGAAGGAGGTTTCTACAAATTTGACATGGCGAGAAACATATATGCATGTAGAGGTGGGATCAAGACAGTAATAGGCGCTTTGGGTGAGTGAATAGCCCACGAAAATACATGGCTTGGAGCGAGGATCTAGTTTATGAGATGTGTAGGGGCGGAGCCAAGGATAGCATAGGCAACCAAAACTTTTTAATTTTGCATAATTAGGAGGGGAGCCAAAGATTTTGGAGAAGGGAGATTGAAGAGATAGAGTTGGAGTAGGCATTCGATTGATGAGATAGACTGCGGTAGAGAAGGCAAGTGGCCAATATTTGAGAGGCATAGAAGCATAGGAGAGGAGGGAGAGATCGGTTTCAACTATATGACCATGGCGCCTTTCGGAGTAGCCATTGTGTTGAGGTGTATGAGGTGGGGAGGTGAGATGAGAGACACCATTAATTGCGAGGAAGGTATTAAGTTTTTCATATTCACCACCGTTATCTGAGCAGAGGGTGATGATAGGGCATTTGAAGTATTTTTCAACTAAGGCTTTAAAGCGGAGAAAAATATTTTCGGTGTTAGATTTTTATTACAAGCACAAGTACAGTACTGAGTATGGGAAGATTGAATTGAGAAATTTAACAATGAACTAATATGTTTGAGAATGGTGTGTGACGGGTGTCCTAAACGATGATGCCAGTCGAGAGAAGGAGATAGAGAGATGGAGTTGACAGTTGGAGCAATGGATGGGACGATGGGATTCCAGTCATAGATGCCGGATTTAGTGAGGCCATGAAGAAGAATTGTCCCCGTTGGATTGTCCTTCACAAAAAAGAAATTAGATGAGAATGTGATGGAAAAATTATTATCGAGACAAAATTTAGATATAGAAATCATGTTGGGTGAGGTAGTTGGCACATGTAGTACATTAGAGAGATTAAATTTATGAGAGAGTGAGTGAAGAAAAAGAGAACCAATGTTGGCTATTGGAAGACCCGAACCATCGCCGATGAGGAGTTGATCATCACCATCATAGGGCGTATGGAGAGAAAGATTAGCCAAGTCGTTAGTAACGTGGTGCGAGGCACCACTGTCCAGTAGCCAGCCGGATGATGGAGGTGTGGGTGCACTGGCCGTGAAGGCTCTAGGAGGGTGTTGTGGGTGGGAGTGTTTGACAGGGGGACGAGAGGGATTGGGTGTTGAAGATGGGGCCAATGCAGTAGGAAATTGTTGACGAAAAATGGGACATTGTGTTACATAATGGCCAGTTTGACGACACCATTAACAACGACCACTAAAGGGACGCGAGGGTGGTCGGTAAGTGTTAGGATGGGTTGGAGAAGTCGGTAGCAGACCAGGAGAAGGGGAATAGGGACAGTGTTTGGGCTGGTGTTTGGCGACAAAGTGGGCAGCAGCGAGATAAAGAGTAGGCGAGGAGGATTTTTGTTTAAGAGTGAGTTCACGATTGAGCAGTTTTTCGTGTAACTCATCGAAGGAGATGGGAGAGTCACGACTGTGAATAGCATTTAGAACATTCTCATAATCAGAGTCGTTGAGTTGGAAAACACGTCTTTACTGTCGGAGATTTCCGACAGTAATTAAAAAATTCCGACAGTAATGATGAATTTATCGGAAGCGTTGCGGCGATTTTCGACGTAAACATTCGACGGTAATTTTCTCCGAGTAATTCGACGATATCCGCGTAATTACCGGAATGTCCGGCGATAAATCTGTCGGACGTGTATCCGACGATAATTGCGTGGAATATCCGACGATAATTCGTCGGAGATTCTGTCGGATGGTCCGAGGTAATTCTGTCGGATATTCCGCGGTAATCTACTAACGAAATAGTGGTGAAATTCGTCGAATATCCGACAGTAATTACTGTCGGACCATCCACGCAGAACATTGGGGAGCTCAGACGGTAATTCGTCGGATATTTCACATAATTTACTAGTAAAATAATATTTTAATTACTGTCGGAAATTTCTAATTAAAATAAAAAAAATAAAATTTAAAATTTTTAAATTTGTTTTTTTTGCACCTGATATAACAATTATATATACACAAATCACACACACCACACTGCAACAAAACTAATTAACAACTAAAACATAAACTAAATTAAAATTAATATATATACAAATTAAAATATGTTACGTACTAAAATAAATGTATCTACTTGTGGAGGGTCTACGTGGAGGGGGTCAAATAAAATACGCCTAGTAGGTGCTGCGCCCCATAACCCGTCGCCTTGTGCTCTTGCTCGGCCGCCGCATCTGCTCCTCCTCTGCTGCATCTCTGCTCCATCCGCTGCCGTCTGCTGCGCTCCTCGGCCTCTTCAAACGCCAAGAGTCTCGTCTTCTCGAGCGGGGCACGCTCGGTAGCCGGTTCCGAGGACCCGTGGTCGCCGAGGAAGAAGTCGATCCGCCTGGTCTAAACGCAGCGGCGCCGTGGTCACCAAAGCCGTAGAGGCGATCTCCCCTCTTCTTCCTTGACTCCGCAGTGACCGACTGCCAAATGTCTCCGACAAATGGCGTCTGCACCTCAGGGGTCGTCTGGACAAGCCCCTCGGCGACCTGCGTGGACATAGAGTCCTTATAGGCTCTCTGTGTCACAAAAAACATAAAAACATTAATATTAACATTTACCATTAACTAATAAACAAAATAGAATTAAAATATTTTAAGTAATACTTACAAATGCTCTCTCTGCCGTCTCATCGACAAAGACAACTAGCGAATCAGCACCAGGAGGAGCAGGAGTGGTGTGGGTCGCAGCAAATAAATCAGTCATCGGTACCTCGGTACCGTAGTATCGATTCTACAAATATAATGAATTAAAATTAGCGAAGAACACATATTAAGCTATAACACGATCAACTTATAAGAAAACAATAAAAACAGCCTATATATACACTCAAACCCTACTAAGACAGCCTATTTGAACTCAATTCATTCTTATAACAACCTATTAAGACTCAAATCGTTATAAAATAGTCTATTTACCCTCAAACTCCTTCTAAAACAACTTATTTACACTCAGAACCTTCGAATTAAACCTATTTGCACTCAAACCCTTCTAAAGCAACCTATTTAAACTGAAAAACCCTTTCATAAAGGCTTTTGTACACTCAAACCCTTCTAAAACAACCTATTTACACTCAAACCCTTCTAAAACAGTTCATTTACACTCAAACCCCTTCTAAAATAACATATTTGCACTCAGTGCCCTGTTTTCAGCCATGGATTTCATAGCATCCACATGGCTACCCAACAAATCAATTTAAATCATAAGTAAAACAATAACATATAATATGTATGTTTTGAGGAATTCATAAAGGCCTATTTACACTCAAACCCTTCTAAAACAGTACATTTACACCCAATCCCCTTCTAAAACAACCTAAGTGTTACCAGTGCCCTGCTTTCAGCCATGGATTTCATAGCATCCACATGGCTACCCAACAAATCAATTTAAATCATAAGTAAAACAATAACATATAATATGTATGTTTTGAGGAATTCATAAAGGCCTATTTACACTCAAACCCTTCTAAAACAGCCTATTGACACTCAAACCCTTCTAAAACAGTACATTTACACCCAATCCCTTCTAAAACAACCTAATTGTTACGGTGCCGCTACCATGGATTTCATAGCATCCACATGGCTACCCAACAAATCAATTTAAAGCATAAGTAAAACAATAACATATAATATGTATGTTTTGATGAATTCATAAAGGCCTAATTTCACTCAAACCTTTCTAAAACTCTACATTTACACTCAAACCCCTTATAAAACAACATATTTGCACTAATCAGTGCCCTGCTTTCAGCCATGGATTTCATAGCATCCACATGGCTACCCAACAAAACAATTTAAAGCATACGTAAAACAATTAAAGCATGTATTAATTAATTACAATACAACACATTAAAGTACTTACCATGCGCAAGTGGTGCTCGGAGGTGTTGATTGACCTCGAGGTGTGCTTCACCCCCCTCCCCGTGCCACTCAGCCTATTCTGCCTCTGGCGCTCAGCGACAGCCCTAGCGTCATCGGAATCCCAACCCTCGGTATACCTGTGAAAATGTTAAAATTGTTATAGAGATACAATATATACAAAATCTCTCATCTATTTAAGGAATAAAATTAAATCAAGTATATTATTATAATGTACTTACTGGCGCCAGACATCATCGATAAAATTTGGAGCCCTCGCCCTCCTCTCAGTCCACGCCCTCTTAATGCCGTAAATCCAGTCGCGAAACTTCTTCGCGCACATCAACCTAAACGCCTCGTGCGCCTCGGTGTCAGAGTGCTCAGGCCAACAATAATGAAGCTGCAAGTTTAACCAATTTAAACATATTAATTATAAACTTTGATATAAATTATTAAATTATTAAACATTAACATATTTTATATATCCTTAGAATCCTTACCCTAAAATCATCCCACCACGGTCTCGGTCGCCGTAGGCACGCTAGAGTAATGTGGCCACTCCTCGTGCCTCATCTCGCGAGAATACGTCCAAGGAAGCGGGTCGGATCGGGATACCCTCCCGCAAACGACAAATATATATTAAACAAATATATAATACAAATATGCAATTAACATTTAACCAATGTACAAGCATTAAAATTTTAAAACGAAATATTATTACTTTCGCTTAAGGAGATGGTAACAATAATCCTACCATCTTACGCAAGTCCACCCGAGTCGATGAGGACCCGCCCCGCTCATCGGCTCGTGGGGAGAGTCGGGTGCATCCTCGGGCCGATCCAAGTCGATCGCCTCCTCCCGCAGTACAGTAGGCTGTGCCGTAATGCAAGTAGGTAGAAGTCGGACCTTAGGTGTCCGACTCCTACCTCTACCGGCTCGTCTGACATGTCTATATATAAATTAGTATATTAATGTTGACAATTAACGCTAAGTTTAGATGACAATTAAGTTAAAATACATAACATAAATTAAAATCTCTCATCTTCATGATAACAAGTAACATACAAATAGCGTTCTACATATGACATTTAATTTCTAACAAAAATAAAAGAGCCTAAACGGTACATACCGCAAGACTACTCGAGTCTTCATTCTCGGTGTTTGCATTTTCTTCATTCTCGATTCTCCGGTCTCGCGTTTGAGTCGCTACTACAAAACTCAAGTTCTTCTTCGTCTCATCCTCGGACATCCAATCCTCTTCACCTTCATTACCTCGTCGTCTTCTTCGCATCACCTTCAATAATCGAATTTCGTCTTCGACGGGAAGGAAGTGGCAAATCAACGGGCAATACTATCTCCAGGCCCAAGGGAGGCACGGGCATTTCATCCATTGGATGACTATCGAAGATACAACGGGAGGTACGGGCATTTTATCCTCTTGATAACATCCTTCTAATGACGATTCTGTAGTTATGTCGTCGGACTGATATGCTATATCAATAGTGCTTCTGGCCTTGGTCTTCCAAACAGCCCACCATCCCCTCTCATCAGCTCGCCGATAAGGGTATGGTGTCATGTAGACTTGTTGTGCTTGTGATGCTAAGATGAACACATCATCACCCGTATGTCTAGATGTGTGCTTCACATCGATTAGGTCAAACGAGTCGTGCTTTTTTATACCTCGTACAGCGTCTCGCCAGTCACAATTGAATAGGACTGTATTTTTCCTCCAGAGATATCGTAACTCGATGACTTCTTTAAGGACACCATAATAGTCAAGGTTGCCTTTAAGATTGACACCGCGTTATCTGTTTGTTTTCCCTCCCGTATTCCTTTGTATGGAAGACATAGCCATTCACATAATATCCGTTGTATAAAGTAACTCTCATCAACGAATTTGCGAGATATGTGAGATAATCTCGCGACTCGCGGGTCATTAGGATGCTCCAAAACCTGAAAAGTATTTCATAATAGACATTTTTTAATGACTGAGCCATTAATAAGATGTCTACATATAAATCGAGCCAGGAAATGATATTTACATATTTGCGTAACCACGACGGAAACTCTTTCTCTCGTCCCGATATCTCGCAATTCGGATATATATATCTCCGGCTTGATCTTCGAACATACCGCATTAGGTTTAGAGTTTATACGAGTTATTTGTGCATCTTGCAACTTTAATTTGAATCGGACGACTATCTAAAATTAAATGAAATTGATAATTAACTTACTTGAGATATTCCTCAACCTCGGACAATTAAGGAGTATATAGAGTCTCGCAGCCTTCATACTCCTTATTGCTTAGCATTCGAGTCTTAACCGGTTTACCGAGTGGCCGACTCGGAGCATTAAATAATGAGATGTCCTCATTGACATCGGGCTCTCCACCATCGTAATTGCGCCCAACCCGAGTCAATCTCGTTTCAATATCGGGATGAAAATATTGCGCGGCAAAGGCAACAATTTCCTCTATAATAGCCTCGCATATTGAGGCCTCAACCTTTGCCCTGTTTCTCATCTTCCTTTTCAAATGACCGAGATACCTAATTGCGGATACATGACAGATAAAAATGTTACTCAATCACCGACTTTTAAGTATGTTATAGATCATGAAAACGATTATTATGAGACGAGTTATTACCTCTCAAATGGATACATCCATCGTATTGAACTGGACCCCAACCCTAGCTTCATATGCCAAGTGGACCGGTAAATGCTCCATAGAATCAAAAAAGACGGAGGAAAGATCTTCTCAAGTTTGCAAATCGTCACGACAATGCTCGCTTCGAGTCTTCTCATGTCATCAACCCGCAGAGTGCTGGATGATAACGCTCTGAATGATTCACTCAGCTCGGTTAACGCAATCCATATATTGTCGGGCAACAAGTCTCTAAGCGCAATAGGAAGTAACCTGTTCAGTAACACGTGACAATCATGACTCTTCAAACCATGAACCTTTCCTTCGTCTACATTTACACAATTTCCGATGTTAGAAGCGTAACCGTCTGGAAGCCTCAATCCCTTCAACCACTTCAACACTAGAAGTCTTTGTTCCTTGGTTAGCACGTATGGAGCGACATGTTTAGGTTGGGGTTTAGAATTTAAGGTTGTGATTAAGGGTAATTTCTGAAACTTTATAGGGTAAAGAAACAAGCGAAATTCATTAATGAAAAATAATATCCTTTTGTTCTACCCGTCCATTCTTAAAGTTTGATAACTCTAAGAACCACCGAAGTGCGACTGGTGTCCAGATATTATAAATTATTAATGAATGATCATCGATGAAATATATGTTTAATTGATTTAAGTCAAATTTGATTTCTTAGCTTACATCCCATCACAAGCCGACAATATAAAAAGCTAACGGAATCCCAAGTTAACATGCTCGTGATGCACTATTCACGTCAATAAGTCACAAGGTCAACATAAATAATAATAAGAGTTTCGAACTCTAAATACATTCAACGGAACGGATCGGTATCATTGGATACCAATACCACATACTACACATGCTAGTCGAAACATAGAGTGTAACACACTCTCAATGATTACATTCCCTATTGGAGTCTTGGGTAGGTGCAGGAGGGTTCGGTGGGGTCACTTGCTCCACTTGGGGTGTCTCACCTAGGGCCACATTCAGTTGGTCCTCAAGTTCTCTCAGTTCTCGTAATGCGTGTCGAGTTGAAATAAGATCGGATGCATAACCGACATCTGGCGGTCTTCCTAGTTCGTGCCATCCCTACGGGCATACAATAGAGACATTAAATCTCTAAAGGGAAGTGAAATACATTAAGTGGTTCAACTAATGCATGGATATCAACATAATACTCTCAATGGAGAATATGTAATATCAACATATTAAACTTGAACAACCTAAGAAGTCTAAGAAGGAATTAGTTAAAAGTCTACTAGCTAGCATTTTAAATGAGTTTAAATTAGTTAAAAGTCTACTAGCATTATAAAAAAACATACTACTACTACTACTACAAGTATGAAACACAAACATTCCTCAATCAAAGTTATAAAAAATGATTCTCATGCAAGCACAAGTCAAAAGTAATTTTCTTTCTTTTGGAACCCTAATCATGTTCAATTATCAAA
Organism: Platycodon grandiflorus; assembly: GCA_016624345.1. Lineage (NCBI taxonomy): Eukaryota > Viridiplantae > Streptophyta > Magnoliopsida > Asterales > Campanulaceae > Platycodon > Platycodon grandiflorus. The sequence continues at coordinate 9,760,974 of CM028363.1, forward strand.
GTTTAGTTGCATATTATGATTCAATTATCAAAAGTAATTTTATTATGATTCATTCCTCAATCAAAGTTTAGTTGCATATTCTTTTGTTGGTAAGTACAATTATCAAACGTATCTTTGAAATTTAAATAATATACAATTTGCCAAATTAACCCACTAAAATTCAATTTGATATGTCATGGATCCCCAATTGTCTCCGCCAATTTAAATAAGATTCACAAGACGACAAACTCGGACCTCAAACAAGCAAAGCAATATCTGGCAAATAGATCATGCACGCTTAGGTTTAATTGCTGCTAGTTCATTCGGCCGTAAAGTAGATGAAATTATATGCATCGCCTCTAGCTAAATAGCTTGATAGAAATACTTAATGAAATCCAGAACCCTTCTTCCCTTTACTAGATGCAAAAGAAAATAAAATCTTTCCTCAGTCAATTTCTTTTATGGCCGAGCAATAAAATAAATAATATAGATTGGCAATGAACAAAGTAACAAAAAGGTTGATACTTTAACAACTTAAATGGTATATTCAGCACTTTTTCAAGATTATGTCGAAAAACATTATATTTAATCAACTTTATTTCGTAGATAATAAACTTATATTCTATTACTACAAAATAATGAAAAAGACAAAAAAAAAAAAAGATTCAAAGAACCTAATTGTCCTTCAAGAAATATATTTTACTTATTTATACACTAATATTACACAATTCCAACCCTACGAGAGAAAATACTAGACGAAACTCGTATGTAAGATATTGTATTATAGTGCTTGAATTTGTATATATTTAGAGCTAAATAGTTTCTCTTTAGATAATAAAAAAGTAGTAGAAACATATTCCTTTCAATGTGTCGGGACGCATGATTCCCATAATATCAATTATTAGAGTTCCTACTATAGACAAAATGAGTGAACAACTATTATATATCGTTAGTAAACCTAGCACTTCTTCCAAGACAACGGAAATAGAAATAGTTGAGAAGTATATTGGAGGAAGAACGATAAGCATCAATGAAGCATGGTAAATCCTAGATAGGGGAACAAAGACTACACAAATAATACGTGCGGATGTTAACACAATTTCCATCTTAAACTCATGCAAATCGAATGGCATAGCAACCTCCAAGTGATGGGATCCACTTCAAGCTTCAAGGGTGAACACATCAATCTTGCCTAAGGAGTGAGGAGTTCCCTCCTCCAAGCCAACTTCTATTGGATAGGCCATCCGTAAGAAGATAGTCAACGAGTAGCCTTTCAAAAATTTCCTTATGGATGTGCTCCTAAATAATTTGAACATGAGGGATGTAAAAGACACTCCCGAAATTATTTCGTAGTATAAGAACGACATTACAATATTATTACAAGAAAACAAGAAACAAAAGGTGTTGTAATTAAACTATGTTGAAGACATTAGACCGAATCCCGAAATTTGAAATTGTTGAATTATCTTGCGACAGATAATTATACGAACGACGGAATCCAAAACAAGTTCCAAGATAGTTTTGGGACACTTATATAAACAACTAATGCTGACTAATATGTTCAAAATGATCATTCCCTACAAACATCAAAGAGTTCATCAAACTTTTTAGAATTGTGAATACATAATTTATTTATTTATTTTTGGCAACTCTTTGAAGCATTGTCAATAGATTTAGTCACTAACAATGTTTATGATCCCGAAATCTAGAAAAGATCTTTGATACTTCTCTATGATACCGAAATCTAGAAAAGATCTTAGATTTAGTCGCCTAACAATGTTTATGAACCCTAATCATGGAATGAATCATAATAAAACAAGAGTATCTAAAAAGAACCAGTGATGAAGGAAGACGTACACAACCTATCACCGTTGATGGATAGAAATTACCTAGGGAGAGAGAGAGAGAGGGTGGCGGTGGCGGTGGCGCAAGGAGAGCGAGAGGGTGGCGGTGGCGCGGCGGACTAAAAATATATATATATATATATATATATATATAAACAACAAATTAAAAATCTATGTTAAAACAAAACATAAATTAAACACAAAAAATAAAAATTAAAAAATATATACCTAGGGTTTGAGAGAGAGGACGGTGGCGCGTCGGGGTGGAGGGCGGTGGCGAGACTAGTGAACCGAGAGAGAGAGCACGCTGGAGGGCGGTTGCGGCAGGCTGGAGGCGGTGGTGACGGTGGGGGACGGCGGAGCGTTGAAGGAAGAGAGAGGGAGTGTAAGAGAGAGAGAGAGTGTAAGAGAGAGATCGAGGAGTATGTCAATTTGGGGAGGGTTTCGATTTAGGGGTTTAATTTCAATTTCTTGTCGGATAACTCCGACGAAATACTCCGTCGAAATGCGTCGGACATTTCGTCGAATCCGACAATGTTAATCTCGAAAATTCGACGATGCAATTACGTCGAATATTATTGAGTAGTCCGACAAGAATTCTCGGACGAAAAGGTATATTCGAGAATATACAGTATTCTCGTCGGATATTTACTTGTCGGATTATTTCCGACGTAATATTTATCCCGCCAAAATTTAACATTACTGTCGGAAATCCCGACAGTAATTTCCCAATTTCCGACAGAAATTACTGTCGGAAAATTCCGACAGTAAATATTCCGACAGTAATTAGCGTGTTTCTAGTAGTGAGAGAATAAAGAGAAAATCTGAAAATTGCTAGTAAAATCGTGTGTCTCCCAGGTTCCGGGTTACAAAAGCTAGCACACAGTTTAAATAGAAACCCCCCAAAAGTCTCTTAAATTTTTCCTCATTACTACCCACTAACTTAAGCTAATACTCCCACCTTTCCCTTAATTAGCTTAGATACATCCTTTCAAAGCTTGGCCTCTTGGAATTGAATTAGGAGACTTAAAAGCTGACTTCATAGGAGTTGAGGCGTCACTTGATGATGATTCCCGAAATTGCCTTGAACGTGCCCACGCCCTACGTCAAGACAGCTAGACAACACCCGCAGTTCGATAAGCCGTGACCACGCCTTACTCCAATTCAACTTCTGGACCTCTCAGCTCACAAAAACAATGAATTGAGCCAATTTTTGTCAATTTCCTCCATTCTCCTACAAGAATAAGAAACACATCGAAACTCGAAGGCTAAGCATGATTAAATATAAAAAACAAGGGGAATATGCAACAAAATATATTTATATTATGCAACCTATCAATTGGGAAGTGAAGGGGGTGGTTATAGTGTTGGATAGATGAATTGAGTTTCGGAGAAGAGAGAGAGAGAGAGAGAGAGAGAGAGAGAGAGAGGGAATGGGAGTAATGAGAATTATGGGGGGAGAGGAGTACAAATTGTTGCATCACGATGCACAAAAATTTAAAACGTCATATGTTATTATGGGGGCGTTTTGGAACAAATAGTCAATTTATCACTTAAGCAATTAAAAACAATTATAGTGAATTAAAGGGTTGAAAATCTCCAAAAGTGAACTGGCTCACAATTCTTCTTCTTCTTTTTTTTTTTAATAAAAACATGTTTGACATCTTGTTGTCCAACACGAACAACCCTCCAACACCCTTATAATACTCAAACCAATTGTAAAGCCACCCAAGCACCACTTTGATCTACCCTGCCCAGTCTGTTGGCACCATTGTTGCCGTCACCATTTCAATTGGGAGGGAGCTTGACAACCCATTCCATCTTGACTCAGTTTTATTTCGATCCCCAGGAGGTGATTTATTATTGCAAAAAATGAAATTAACATCTCAAACAGGTAAAAACAATGAAATTCTCAATTGCAATGTTATTTCTTAATTTTCGATAAGGGAAGAACCAACCACACCAAGGTTCAGATTCAACTATTAAGTTTTTCATATAGATTAGCGTAAGAGGTATTTTATTTGTTCGGATAAATTTTATATCTCCCTTGTAGCCTAAAGACACTCAAAGTAGTCATGCATGTTTTTATGGAAATATTATTAAAAGAGATACATTCACTAAATGAGAGGTTACAACTTTATATAATTATATTAGCTAATTAGAAGACTAAATCTAAGGATCCTACCAATAATACAATGATTGACAGTATTACAAACCATAAATAGAAGATACATAGAATATACAAATATAAGTATTGTTTATGAGCTGTATCTTTATTAGCCCCCCGCAAGGAGGACGGCCGAAGGGCAAGACCGATCAAGGACACGAGACTTTGAAAAGGAGTACGAACAAGAGGCTTGGTAAGTGCGTCTGCAAGTTGGTCATTGCTAGAAATGTGAGAGACATGAAGAGTGCCAAGCTGAACATGTTCCCGAACAAAGTGATAGTCTAGACCAAGGTGCTTCATTTTGGAATGGAACTTCGGGTTAACCACCACATAAGTTGCACCCATGTTGTCACAAAAGATGCATGGTTGGTTGAGCTGAAGAGGATATACCAAGTTCTGTGAGTAGATTGATTACCCAAAGAACTTCGGCAATGGTAGCAGCAATAGCGCGATATTCTGCTTCCGTGGAGGAATGAGCTAGAGTACGCTGTTTAGTGGAGCTCCATGAGATTGGATTACGACCAAGATAGACTATGTAACCGGTAGTGGAGACATAGTCATCCTTATCGCCGGCCCAATTGGCATCAGTGAAAGCATGGAGGCAAGTGGGAGAGTTGCGGTGGCGAAGACCATAATGTGACGTTCATGTTAGGTATCGAAGGAGACGTTTCAGGGCAAGCCAATGAGCATCTGTAGGTTTATGCATGTATTGAGACATACGATTGACAGTGAAGGCAATGTCGGGTCTAGTGAGTAATAAATATTGTAAACTCCTAACAAGCGTGCGATAATGTTGTGGGTGTGAGAGAAGAGAGCCAGAATGACGAGATAATGAGGGGGAGGTTACCATGGGAGTGGGAACAGGCTTGGCCTCATCCATTTGAGCTTTGTGGAGAAGATCATGAATGTATTTCTATTGGCTAAGAAAGAGGCCGCGCGTGGGTGTGAGGAATAACTTCGACACTGAGAAAATAGGAGAGAGAACCAAGATCTTTAAGAGAGAATCGTGTAGAAATTTGTTGAATGAATGTGGCTATGAGGGTGGAGTCTGAGCCGGTGACAATAATGTCAGCGACATAGATAAAAAGATAGATGATATGATGGGCTTGACGAAGAATGAAGAGAGAAGAATCTGAAATTGTATTGATAAACCCTAGGCTCAGAAGATAGTGTTTGAGTTCGATGTACCAAGCTCTAGGGGTTTGTTTAAGGCCATAGATCGCTTGGCGAAGCTTGTAAACATGATTAGGATGGGTTTGATCAATAAATCCCGGAGGTTGGATCATATATACATCTTCCATGAGAGACCCTTGGAGAAATGCATTGTTGATATCAAGTTGGTGAAGAGACCAATTATGAGAGACGGCAAGAGAGAGGATGACTTGAACCGTAGGGGATTTGACAACGGGACTAAAGGTTTTGGTGTAGTCTAGGGCGAGACGTTGATGAAAACCTTTAGCTACGAGACGGGCTTTTTGTCGTTCAATAGAGCCATCGGGTTTATATTTATTTCGAAACACCCATTTACACCCGACAAGATTGTACGAAGGAGAGGGAGGGACAGGATCCCAAGTGTGATTATGAAGTAAAGCTTTATATTCAGATTGCATCGCTTTTGTCCAAGACGGACTTTTTAGAGCCTGAGTTAGGGTGGTTAGTTCAAGAAGGGTGGTTAGTTCAAGAAGGGTGGTGGAAATATGGGATTTGGGATTGTATTTGGGATTAGGTTTGACTATATTGTTGCGAAAGCGAGTGACAATGAGACGAGAGGGGGGAAGTGGAGGGGGAGGAGAAGGGGGATTTGGAGGTGAAGGTGACGAAGGTGGATGAGTTGAGGAGATTGAGGAGGACGTGCTGTCGGGTTGATGGACATCAGTAGATTCTGACATGGGGGAAGGAAGAAGAGTTATGGACGCTTTGCACCATGCATCTGTATGGGGCTTTGAAGAGGTGTCTTTAGATTGAGCAAAGGGGAAGGAGGTTTCTACAAATTTGACATGGCGAGAAACATATATGCATGTAGAGGTGGGATCAAGACAGTAATAGGCGCTTTGGGTGAGTGAATAGCCCACAAAAATACATGGCTTGGAGCGAGGATCTAGTTTATGAGATGTGTAGGGGCGGAGCCAAGGATAGCATAGGCAACCAAAACTTTTTAATTTTGCATAATTAGGAGGGCCCAAAGATTTTGGAGAAGGGAGATTGAAGAGATAGAGTTGGAGTAGGCATTCGATTGATGAGATAGCTGCGGTAGAAAGCAAGTGGCCAATATTTGAGAGGCATAGAAGCATAGGAGAGGAGGGAGATCGGTTTCAACTATATGACCATGGCGCCTTTCGGAGTAGCCATTGTGCTGAGGTGTATGAGGTGGGGAGGTGAGATGAGAGACACCATTAATTGCGAGGAAGGTATTAAGTTTTTCATATTCACCACCGTTATCTGAGTAGAGGGTGATGATAGGGCGTTTGAAGTATTTTTCAACTAAGGCTTTAAAGCGGAGAAAAATATTTTCGGTGTTAGATTTTTTCTTTAGAGGGTAAAGCCATAAATACTTAGTGAAATGGTCGACAAATAGAACGTAGTATTTATAACCATCATAGGAAGAAATATGAGATGTCCACATATCACTAAATATTATATCAAGAGGACCATCAGAGCTAATAGTTGATTGAGAGAAAGGCAACTTGTGACTTTTATTACAAGCACAAGTATTACAGTGCTGAGTATGGGAAGATTGAATTGAGAAATTTAACAATGAACTAATATGTTTGAGAATGGTGTGTGACGGGTGTCCTAAACGATGATGCCAGTCGAGAGAAGGAGATAGAGAGATGGAGTTGACAGTTGGAGCAATGGATGGGACGATGGGATTCCAGTCATAGATGCCGGATTTAGTGAGGCCATGAAGAAGAATTGTCCCCGTTGGATTGTCCTTCACAAAAAAGAAATTAGATGAGAATGTGATGGAAAAATTATTATCGAGACAAAATTTAGATATAGAAATAATGTTGGGTGAGGTAGTTGGCACATGTAGTACATTAGAGAGATTAAATTTATGAGAGAGTGAGTGAAGAAAAAGAGAACCAATGTTGGCTATTGGAAGACCCGAACCATCGCCGATGAGGAGTTGATCATCACCATCATAGGGCGTATGGAGAGAAAGATTAGCCAAGTCGTTAGTAACGTGGTGCGAGGCACCACTGTCCAGTAGCCAGCCGGATGATGGAGGTGTGGGTGCACTGGCCGTGAAGGCTCTAGGAGGGTGTTGTGGGTGGGAGTGTTTGACAGGGGGACGAGAGGGATTGGGTGTTGAAGATGGGGCCGATACAGTAGGAAATTGTTGACGAAAAATGGGACATTGTGTTACATAATGGCCGGTTGGCGACACCATTAACAACGACCACTAAAGGGACGCGAGGTGGTCGGTAAGTGTTAGGATGGGTTGGAGAAGTCGGTAGCAGACCAGGAGAAGGGGAATAGGGACAGTGTTTAGGCTGGTGTTTGGCGACAAAGTGGGCAGCAGCGAGATAAAGAGTAGGCGAGGAGGATTTTTGTTTAAGAGTGAGTTCACGATTGAGCAGTTTTTCGTGTAACTCATCGAAGGAGATGGGAGAGTCACGACTGTGAATAACATTTAGAACATTCTCATAATCAGAGTCGTTGAGTTGGTCAAGTACGCGATCAACTATGTCATCAGCGTCAAGAGGACTCCCAAGAGATGCAAGCTGATCCGCGCAAAGTTTTATGTCATGCATATACTCAGTGATGGACCGAGTACCTTTAGTGATGTTTTTGAGACGATCTTTGAGTTGCTTAAGGTGACCTTTGGAGGGATTGGCATAGATTTTGGCGAGAGTTTGCCAGGCATCATGGGAGGTTTGGCATTGGGAGATGAGAGGGACAAGATTAGGAGATAGAGTGCCGGGAAGAGCACCGAAGATCAGTTTGTCTTGGCGACGCCATGTTATATGCGCAGGATTGGGAGTGTCGACATTATCAGTAGTTATAGTGAGGGGAGGGGTAGGAAGAGAACCATCGAGATATTGGAAGAGATCATGGCCAATAAAGGTTGCTTCAATTTGGGTTTTCCATGAGATATAGTTTGTAGGGGTGAGTTTGAGAATGTGATTAAGAGAGATGATAATAAAAGGTTTGGTGGGTTCGGCTTTGTTAGGGATGAGAGCACTGTTGACAGAAGAAGCCATGGGAGACAGATCGAGAAGCGGGAAAGAGAACGAAGGCGTGGGGAGTAGAAAGTCAAGAAAGCCGTGGAAGAGAATTGGGAAGGATGTTTTATAGCTTTGATACCATATGAAAATATTATTAAAAGAGATATATTCACTAAATGAGAGGTTACAGCTTTATATAATTATATTAGCTAATTAGAAGACTAAATCTAAGGATCCTACCAATAATACAATGATTGACAGTATTACAAACCATAAATAGAAGATACATAGAATATACAAATCTTCATTCTCAATGCTTTGACTTTTGAAATTCTAGGAGGATGCAATTAGCTAATAGTTTTATCTAATTAGTATAGGTATAATATTGTGGTATATAATATTCTTTAATAATATTAGTTGAAGAGCTTTAGCTATTGGCAAAGCAATGAAAAAGCTAGAAAAACAAAACAAAGTGTTGCCAATGGAATTTGAACACACACTCTTTTAAATACGAAAACTCACCTTAAACCAATTCAACCATTTATATTATGTTTGTATTTTCTATCACTATAACATAATAACTGTGATTATTAATCATACTTAATAAAACAATTATAGTATGACTACCCGCTATAGTCTACAACAACAACATAATGATGATTTCAATTCCCGATTCAATGAATGTTCTTTTGCAAATGATTTCTTATGAGACCTTTAAGCTTTTGAGTTTATAGGTTCAGCAAATTAATATTAACAAAAGAATTCATCGTAAGAAACTTTTAACGAAAATTATATAGTCCTACAAATTTTGTTTATTTCATTTGATCTGGAGTTATTATAACAAAAAATATTCGCATAATTAGTATGCAAAAGGCATTATATCGATAAAATATTCAAATCATATATTTTAAGATACAATAAAATAAAATAAATAAATAAACACATTTATTCTACGTCAAAATAAAAAAATATATATTCAAATTATATATTTTAAGATACAAAAAAATAAAATAAATAAATAAACACATTTATTTTACGTCAAAATTAAAAAAAATCAGATCAGATTATGAATATGTTAGGGTCAAAGTTGATAAATTTTGGACTTACCTTGAGGAAGTCAAGCAAATTTTTAAGAAAGAAATACGGGTTTAAAATTTTGTTTTTTGGTTCCTTTCTAAAAATTTGAAGCAGGAGTATAAGAAAACAAATGTCAAGTGATCGGTAAATAATCAAAAAAATATAGGTAATTTTATATATCCTTAAAGCTTCATTTAATATAGCATATCCTAGAGAAACCTAATTGTTTAGAAATGTTAAACTCAATTAATGTTCATGAGTATTATTGTCAGAACAAATTTTACAACATATCATTAATTATGTTTCTTAATTCCTGTGTTTTATCAACTAGGAACATTTATTCGGGACAGAGGGAGTATCTAAAATATTGAAGTTCATTTCTATAGATTCAAAATATTTATAACAAAAAAATATGAAAAATACACATAAGCTTTAAGTGAAACCATTCGATTGGTAAAAATTCGGATCAATCGAAAAAAATAGATGAAAATATTTTTGGTTCTTTTCATCAAATCAAGCAAGTATAAGTAAAACCCTAGGAAAGTATATCGAAAATGGAAAAAAAAATTGTAATTTTTTCCGAAAAGTAAATTATTTATAATGTTAATGTAAGGTGTATGTGGAATATTTTTATTTTTATTTTTACAATTGTGTCTTATGTAATGTCTATCAACCAAAGTCTGGAGTAATCTTTTTATATTTACTTTTATTTTTTTTAATTTTTATACATTGCACTCACTAAAATATTAAATTTTTATACATTGCACTGACTAAAATATTAAAATTTTATATTAATATAGATTTCATGCATTGCAGAGGTGGAATCATCCCTTAATTGGTATCAAAGCTTAACTATTTTATATCTAAGCCTGCAAATTGACTATTTTATTGGTATCAAAGCATTAGTTGTTTTAATTGGTATTAGAGCTTAATTATTGTATCTCTAAGTTTCGTAATACTCATTGAGACCCAGATATCTTCAGAATTATTTCTAATTTTATAATTATAAATTATTTTATTTATGTGATTCTCTTTCATTAATTTTATTTTAACTTTCACATTTTAATTATTTGTTTACATTAACTTATAATATTTATAGTATAATTATTTATTTATTTTGTTAACATTAAACTTTTTAAATATTTTATTTATATCTATAAAATCCCCGTGCATCGCACGGGTGTTATACTAGTATAACTATTGTTTATGAGCTGTATCTTTATCAGTTTTTAAACCGTCACTTTTATTTCTTTCCTTCTTTAATAAATTTAGAGAGTGTTCCCATCCTTTAATAATTAAAAAAAATCATTATTGATAAAAAAGAAAGGTTCAGATCCAATACAAAATACCAAATTGAGTATAACAATACCTAATGACAAAAAACAGAAATAAATTTATAATAAACCAAACTAAGCTGTCGTTTGCGTTCTGTCCCCAACCGGAGATTGAAAGAGAAGAGAAGAGAGTGAACTATTAGATTCATGGCCATTTACAGAAAATGTGGTTTAAGATTTTCTAAAACTAAAAAAAGATAGGTTTCAAATAATAATAATATATATTTTTTGTGACTGATCAAGTTCATGATAGATTCAATATATACCATGATGACATTTTACTATATCGGGTCGGCTGAAGCAACTCCACAGCACAGGTACTCCTAGATTGATACAAGAGAACCATATAGTAAATTATAATTGTTGGATAAAACTAACTTAAAAGGAAATAGCGCAAACAACATCTAAACCTAGATCCAGCTATAAATTAACCACTACAACTAACAACTTTAACACCGAACACAAAAGAAAATAACTAGACTAAATCAAAACAGAAAACAACTTATCCTTTAAGACTAGGACTTATTAATGCAAACAAAGAACGATTATGTAAACAACTAACAACTTTAATTAACACCGAACACAAACACACACAGAAGTGTACGAGATGACTTAAAGACGACTAGCATGCTCAGAGCCAATGCCCAAGAGTACGAGAGGACTCTGATTCATGGAAGTGTATGACAATAGTTCTTCATCACGCTCGAATATAGCCATTTCTTCTGGACTCAAGCTCACCGTGGCTTCAATACCATCACCCTTTACTGTATCAGCTAAAGCAACTACATGAGACATTCCTGGATTGATATACGAGAACCACACAGGTTTTCCCCACCCAAAATCAATCTCATAAAGACCAGATTTGCACAAACTAGTGACGCAAAGACAATCACCTTCTTCAAGGGGCTCCAATAAATCACTAAGCTGTTTGATTAATCTATCAACATGGAGGTACCCTTCTTTGCCTTTAAACTTTGAAAAGAGATCATAGTTGATGCTTGCAATAGATTTTTTTACTTGTCCCATCAAGCTCGGTAATTCTAGCTTACCCTTGGGATATGAGACTGCAATCGCGCCCAGAACAAGGTTTCCAATTGATTCAGGGGGTAGCTGTGGTGAATCCCTTTTCCTAAGATTCACTAATGAAATCAAAATATGTGGCGATTGTTGACTAAATGATCTCACTTGGGATGCCGCCTTTGCAGCACATTTCCAAATGAGCGATGATGCAGCCTCAACACGAGTAGGCCCTTGCACCGATGATGATGAAGGTGAAGCTTTAGCCTTGAGGGACGTCAGTGCAGTAGCACTAAATACAAATCTCCTCGTGATAGTACTTTTATCGTTCATCAATTTTGTGCGCAACAAATTATTCTTGAGGTAACGACTTTGGGGGAAGAGGGATGTTGCAATGAAACTCGGATGTATTACCTCAGATGAGCCTCTTATTGTGGCTGCCCAAGCTTTCAAGAACGTGGTATAAGAGCTTACGTCGATGAGCTTATGTGAAACACTTGTACTAAGGGCGATCCCACCACAATCAAATATATTCACTTGAACACTGACAACATAATTTCTTAACATAGACTTTGTTGCACTAGGGTCTTTGGGAAGCAATCGCGGTATCACCTGATAATCTGGTTGACTTAAAAAATCGAGGAGATTACAGTTGACTCTAGCCTCTGCAAAATAGACTCCTTCATCATTACAGTCGATTTCAAAGTCATCCTTGATTCTTCCGGCAAAAGGGTAGAAGTGGGTTAAAAGTTCTGATAGTGATGTTTTCAAATTTCTTGATATGTTGGATATAACATCAGTGAGGCTGGTGTTGGTGGCGTTGTGGAAGTACAAGACACAAGGTGTATGAAATGGTAAAAAAATTTGGTCGAGAATTGAAAGTCTGAAAGTTCTCAAGTGGATAGGGGTTGGAGAAGCCGGTTTAATGTTTTCCTCAGAAATGATCTCCATCTCCATGGTCTTAGTTTGTTTTGGTTGCTTAAGCCTGCAGGCAAAAATTTAAAGCATGTAAGGTTTATTAACAAGCTGGGACTATGATTTGATCACATTAATTAAAATGTTAAAACAAAGGAATATACATATATACCTGGAATTACTATGGAAAACTCGACACGAAAGGAGACCCCATTGTTGGTGCTGCAGGGGAGATGCATGATCCCGAACGGGTGGGCAATTAGAAGATGGCAACAAAAAGGATGTTGCTTTGGGTATGAGCCTATGCAAAAAGGGTGAGCCACCACCCTTGTGGTGGTTTTGGGAAGGGCGGCGGCTTACCTGTGCCCGTCGGGTAATAGACAACAAAGTTGAGAACCTCCTCATGATCATAATTACTTGTTTGTTGGAATTAATAGAAGAATCAAGTGGAAGAGCAGGAAGACTTCTTTAGGCTTCCTGCGCTTTTGGGGTTTCTTTGTGATATTTCTGGCTAGACAATGAACACATTGATGTGAATTAATGATCATGATTTTTTGTGTGCTGTTTCTGCGCTTTTGGTGGCAGCAAGGATGGATCTATGCATGTGCAAGGTATAAATGCCCATGCTGACATGCGTAGTGTATGGGATGGGAATTTAAAATACTCTTTTAATATATATATATATATATATATATATATATATATATATATACACTGGGGAGTATTCAATGGTTACTTAATTTTTTAATCATCAATGGTTACTATCATTATTATTCATTGCATCAAAAATCAAAGGTTGAGATTAAATGGTTAGTTAGAAAATATAATTAATGCAAGTAGGCGAGTCATTTAATGCATTTAATCTCAATCTTTGATTTTTGATGCAATGAAAAATAATGATAGTAACCGTTAAAAAATGGAGTAATCATTGAATACTCCCATATATATATATACATATATATATATATACATATAACATATATATATATATATACATATAACATATATATATATATATACATATAACATATATATATATATATATATATATATATATATAGTTGTCGATATCTTTAAAAATATAAGGTCAAATGCCAATTTGCACATATAAATTTGGTGTAAATTATTAGAGAATAAATCAAATTTGAGGAGTGTGTAATATTGTATATAATATATAAATCTGATTTATTCTCTATAATAAAAATGACTATGACTTAATTAAGGATTAGCATGAGAATCAACGCCCAAGAGTTTGAAAGGACTATAATCCATGGAAGTGTAGGATAGCAGTTCTTGATCGTGCTCGAATATGGCCATTTCTTCTGGACTCAAGCTCACTGTAACTTCAATACCATCACCCTTTACTGTATCGGCTAAAGCAACTATATTCGAGACTCCTTGATTGATATAAGAGAACCATACAGGCTTTCCCCATCCGAAATTGTAACGCCCCAAACTCGGTCTCAACATCGTCGTCTCACAGTTTAGCCACGTCACCATAACCAATGGTTAACCAAATTAACTTCGAATAAATACAATAGCAAAATCACTTTAAAACCAACGTAACCCAAATGTCACCTCCATTAATAATCCACAGTAATTGTCAATACATTTATCAATTTATCATCAAACTTAAATAATACAAATCTCTCTTATTACAAGGAATAAAATCATTCTTCAAATATTTTGAAACACTCTTGGCGACATCAGCCCGAGCATAAGATCCTTCCTACTTATTATCTGGAAGATGAATAGGAAAAGGATGAGCGAAAAATACATAGCAAGTTCATATACAACCCCTCCGATTTCTAAGGAGGAGTTGATTTGAAGAAAAATCAAGCTCATAAATGTCCTTATTAAAAAGATGTAAAGTTCATATGTTTCAAAAGGAAATCATAAAACAATAAGAATTCCAACGAAAGGCATAGAGATGCAAATTGACTGCGAGAGGTATAGTTACGACCAACCGTTCCATACCGGTTGGAGCGTCCAACTTGTGGACACTATGATGACGTAAGTGGTCTCAAGACCTTAATTAAACCGTGACTCCGAAGAGTCTTGATGCTTCGTAATTCATAAATAAGGTATATTCGGATAACCGCACCACGGGCCAGGTGGTGTAAAGTATTCATAAAAATTCATATAATTCATAGCTCGTAGTACCGTAGTACCCCTGTGTGACAAGTTGTTTAACTTAGTGATCACAGTAAGAATTTTAATAAAGTACATAATAGATTCACAGTTGGAAGATGTCACAATCGAACGATTTTCATAAAGATATTTCTCATAAGACAAGAAGTCATACGTAGGATTAACGACGGGTCATGATAATGAAACGATGCGACAGAATTCAAAAGTAACTATCGATACAAGTGTCGAAAATAGCGTATACTGTTCAATAATAGCCAAAAGTACAGTAGAAGCCTATCCAATAACAATATAGTTCAATTACTTAAGGAGGTATGATCCCTTACCTCGATATTATACTTAACAAAAATAATCCACAACACGCACAATCATTCTAAGCTTGTTTGTATTAAAAATATCCCAACAATTCCTTTGTAACTTAACTACAGCTTCTTAAGGAAAAACACTTAATTATAATTATTATGATCCCAATAAGGCCCACATGTATTAATTAATACCCATTTCCATCACAAAACAAATCAAATTAAAAGGGCCTACAAATACCGACACATATGCCTACTTAATCAATTAATTAATGGGTAATGATATACATAGTAAAAAATTAATTATAAATTTTAAAATCCACACATGTAGTATAATGAGATTCAAGTGTTTTGGTTAGAGAGAGAAATAGAGAGAGAGGGGACAATGGATCTCCTTGTGCCACATATATAAATTTTAAAATTTATGATTAATTTTTTACTATGTATATTATTACCATTTTCGTTATTTACAAGTTTTAGTATCTTGGTAATTATTAATTTAACTATAATTTAATTAAAAAAAGTTATATATTCATGCATTTAATGCACAAATATAAAATTAGTTAATAATAATACTAAATTAGCGGCTACGGTTAAGTCGGCCCGTTCTCAGTTAGGGCTAGCAACCCTAGGTAGTGAAGTATAAATAATTATAAGGAGATGACATTTAATTTAAGGGCTCGTTAAGAAAACAAAATACAGAAGCAGCGTCAGTTAAAAGAGAAAAGAAATCGTTGAGAGAAGCTGAGAGAGAGAGAGAGAAAGAAAGAGTGACGAATAGCGGCAGGATTCAAATCTTCAATCTCATTTTCTGTCACATTTTCTGTTTCATTGAATTATAACCCTACAAGTGTCCTTGGTAAAATTATAAAAAGAAAGTTGATTAAAATAATAAGAACACATATAAGATTAGAATTCAATGAGACAGAAAATATGATAGGGGATGAGATAGAAAATTTAAAGCCATAGCGGCAACAGTAGTTTGTCGGGGGAATGAGACTACATTGAACGCGATAAGATAACTTTTTATTCTTCTCTCAACACCTTGGAATTTGAAATACAGATTTAATAGGTTTTTGGGTATGGAGTAGTATTAATTGGGGGTAGTATTATGATTACTAATACAATTGCTAGTGTATGTACTGTTGCGTGTGTTTTGAAAGTGTTGTCAATGTGTACGTGTTCTCTGTGTGTGATGGCGTAAAGTGTGCGTGTGTGTGCTGTGATTGCGTAAAGTGTGTGTGGGTTGTGTGAAGAAGTCAGAAAAGGGCATATAAAATAGATGGGATGTTGTATTGATTTGACCGTGTGTGTGCATGTAATAATGAGAAATAGATATATTTTAATGATAGTAATATGATGGAAACAATACTGCAAATTATGACTTGCAAGACATTTTTTTTTTTACAGGAGACGTTTTTTTGCTTTACCCTAATTCACGTTACAATATTGCATCTCCAGTCCAAAGCTTCATTTTACCCCAGTTCATATTACAATATTACATCTCTGGTCCAAAGCTTATAGTAAAACTGAATTTATAAATAAACAGTTTTACGCTAGGATGAGTCTTAGAATAAAATTCCTATAAATATATGATTTAAACGTGTCTAATTCTCTTTAGATACATGTTAGCTAAAATATTATTTATATTGGTTACCAAAATCAATATTACAATTTCATGTTAGCTAAAATATTATTTATATTGGTTACCGAAATCAATACTACAATTTCATAGTTATAACTTGTACTGTAAATTTTACACTCCCTCCTATCTGTAAATAAGTATATTTTTTATTAAGATAGAGATTTTATTATGTTCATACATCACATTTATATATTGTTTTTTTTCTGATTAATCATATTGAAAAAATTAAACTTTTAAAAAAGATATTCTTATTTATAAATATATTCTTTAAATCGCACTAAAGTTGTATATTTTTCGGTATTAGACATAGAAAATGTCTCTTATTTTTGAAATGATAGAAAGAAATTAGAAATAAATTAAAAAGTAATAAAAATTTGTAGTTTAAATTTAAAAATATTGACTCTTTTTCAAGACAAACTTAAGAGAAAGTAAACTCTGTTTTTTTTCTCCATATAGTTTGATCTTCTAAAAAAGAACTTTAGTTGCAGAGTAAGTATATTATTGTACCTAAAAAACGGGTTTAATATATTATAGTGTATTAATTAAACATATTAAGAGTATGTTATACAGTACTTTTTTCCTCTTCAAAAAATGATTACATTTTACAAGCCAAACTTTTAAGGTTGTAGCTTTCGTTTGTAATTTGTACCTCCTTTTAATTGCACTATAAATATAATTTTCTTTTAGAAATAAGCCTATTTTTTGGAACATACCAAGAGAAAAAGATTAGTTTTCAAGACGGAGGGAGTATTTAAATACTTCATTAATATGTCATAGATTTGTACCCACTCTGTCTCAAAGTAAATTTTTTTTTATTAAATTTACCTGAGTTTTAATAAATATTTTAGCATAAGAGTGAGAGTGAGAGTGAGAGTGAGAAGAGAGAGAAAAGTGCATGGTGCAATTTCCTAAGAGATTTGACCAAATTAATTTATTTTTTATTTATATATTATATTATTGTTTTGTATAAATATGATTTTGTATTTTTGAGGAAAATATTAAATATTATAAAGACGACTTTTTATTTTTGGCAAGTCATTTTTGGCAAAATTTTACCTTTTTTAAATTTATTAAACTTTATACATATATACATATATATAGATGCTATCGATTTAAAGGTGGGCCAAGCCCAAATGTACAAATAATTTATTGTCATTTGATCTAATTTAAAATTGTAGTATTGAAATAAAATGTGGTTAGCCCAAAACAATTATAATATTAATTTATACAATTTAATATTAGTAACAAAAATTTGAGATATTACACTCTTACCCCTTTAAAGAAGTTTAGTCTTCTAAACTTAACATACCTAGTCATCAAAGAGGTCGGGATGCTTTTCTTGCATTCCTTGCACCAAGTCCCAAGTGGCTTCGAAGCACTTACAAGAAGTCATTATTTCTAAAACCTATCTAAATATCAAAATCACGGCGTAGTCAATATCTTAAAACATTATCTTTAATATTTATAAACATGGTTCATATGCTTAATTTTCGTGTCATTACATAAATTAAGCAATCTCATACGGTCCAAATTTACACAAACTTGTAAGGACAAGACAATCGCCTTCGTCAATGTGTTCAAAAAGATGGATTGCTACACATTTTGAGTAGCCCGTCAATATGGTCGCCTTTAAACTTTGAAAAAAGATCGTGGTTGATACTTGCGATAGGTACTTTTTTACTTGTCCCATATGGCTAGATAATCCTGGTTCATTCTTTGGAAAACATACTGCAATCGAAACAATGACGAGGTTTCCAATGGATTCATCCAGTAGTGGTGTTGAATCTCTTCTCCGTATATCCACAAATGAAAACAAAATGTGAGGCGATTGTTGGCCAAATGATCTTACACGAGAAGCTGCCTTGGCAGCGCATTTCCAAACAAGTGATGATGATGCTTCAACACGAGTTTCCCCATGCCCCTTAAGGTAAGCTAATGGGCTAGCACTAAAGAAAAATATTCTTGTAATAGTGTTTTTGTCGCTCACTAATTTTGTTGGCAACGAGTTTATGAGGTAATGACTTTGAGGGAAGAGAGTTAATTACAAAAGTAGGAAGAGAGTTTTTGAGATAATATTATATTTAATATTATTATTTACTACTACTACTATTATTATTATTATTATTATTATTAGTAGTAGTATTATAACTATTATTATCATAATTGTAATTGTAATTATTGTATTATTATTGCAATTATTATTATTATTGTAATTATTATTGTACTCCTTTTGTAAAGATGCCCTGGTCTGCTTGGGTCCTTCTCATCCCTTTCAACCATGTCCAAGATTTCTTCTCAGTATCGTTATGGAAACTCCACACTGAGCCCGATGTCATGATCGAGGGAAGAGCTTTCTTCTCTTTTGTCCTCTACCTCCCTATGAAAGCAGTAGAAATTAGTATCCCATTGGCTTTAAATGCATAACCTCAACAGGTCTTACCAGATTGGGAGAGGGATGACTTCCCAGTCTCCTCCTACACCAATCTTTCCTTGTATTGAGGTAATACACCTCTCATGATGATCTTAATCTCTTCCTTCTCATCAGGCTTATTAATCATTGTGGCACCCTTTTCCATCCAGCGTCTCAGGTAATCCCATACTACTTTAGAGGAATTCTGAACTATGGATTCCTGATCCTTCAGAGTGACATCCATCTGGATCTTATACTTATGCTCTTCCACAAATTTTGCAGCCAATTCATCCCAATCCTTTCTGATGTTAGGACCCAACTGATAATACCACCGGATGATGGACCTCGTCCATAAATGAAGAGATGTCATCCAATTCTTCTAATCCCTCAGGAGCTTTCTTCTTTACCAATCCCTGGAGTCCCGAACTCTCCTTTCCTTCTTCCTGAGCTTATACAGTGGGAACCTGCTTTCCGAGGGCAAGATTTTGCACTTAATTCAAGTTGCAAGAGACCGGCTATAAAATCCCGGAGGGGCAGAGTCGCATCTGACTGAAAATGCATATATAAAGATCCGGCTAACGGTAACGTAATCCTCTTCCTTGGCCTTCAATACATTCACGTCGAAAATCACTTCGATTAGTTACAGTAGGAGCCGCATACCTTTAGAAGTGAAGCCCCATAAACAAGATAGGGGAGAAAAGGCTGAAAGAAACGTTTCCCCTTAGCTGCACGCAGTTATTCAATAGTTGGCTGAGAACAAGGACTGAAATCTCCTTACTCCTAGCCCTCCTTGGTAGCCTTAACTAGACTTGCTCTATTTTTTTTAGTACTTGTGGTTCTTGTTAATTTGTTTGTTTAGTTATCTCACCTATTGTTTAGTCATAATTTTTTTGAAGCTTCTTTCCTTGAGTGAATTCATGCCAAATATATCTCCCTTTTAAAAAGTGGGATTTTAAAGGTGTGAACTTCTTTTGATTGGAGCAATATTTTGGTGTGATTATCCTATGTTTGCCTAGCTCAAACTTGCCATGTTTTCTTTCTTACTTAGGAATCATGCTAGAATTCTCTCTTGTTTTCTAGCAAAAAAGACCGGATTTTAAACACACCAAAAAAAAAATTAAACCCTAACCCTAGTTTTTCCTCTCTTCTCTCTCCTTTGCACTCAGTCGTCCCATCTCTCTACTCTCTCTTGTACCTTCTTTGACTTTCACCTTTTTTTCTTCATTTCTTTTTCTTTTATTTTTTTCCTTTTGTCTCTGATTTGAGACTAACCCCCTTTCTCTCTGCCTCTTTACGTCACCTCCCACCTTTTCCTCTTTCTTTTTAGGATTAATTCCACCATTGGTCCCTGAAGTTTGAACTTATACACCAATAGTCCCCAATCTTAGACTTGTCTCACCACTGACCAAAGTAGGTCATTTTTGCACACCACTAGTCTCTGTAATGGACGGCATAAGGAATGAGATCGTTAAGTGGACATGTGCGAACTCAAGTGATTTTTAAAGAGGGCAAAAGGGTCAATTCCATTTAACCCTAAAAAATAATATTTTTCTTTCCAACTCATCTCCTTCATTATCCTTTTTCTGCAAAAGGGTCAATTAGGTTGTCTCTCTCCTCCGCCAGTAGATGACCTCATCTCCGGTTGTCTTCTAATTCAGTGCTACAAGCTTGTTCCTCCATCGCGATGCACAAAATTGATGCATCGTGCATAAAATTGTGCATGCGATGCACAAATTTTGACAAACTATGAATACAGAGAAAACCAAAATATTCTTCTAAATGGAATTTACTAGGTAGATTCTTACATATGCTACAAGTGCAATGCCAAGTCTTTTCATCTTCAAAGTGCCAAGCTACAGCGAAATCACATGCAGGTAACCATCGCCAACTTTAATACTAGTTAGAAGACGGCCCGACTTTTCTTACAAATAGCTAGCTTATATCTTCCGTGACAACGTTGCTCCTGCCAAAACCTCAATCGAAAATCATCAGAAAGTGATTGTTTGGGTAGTGCTTTGCTTTTGGCAATATGTTGCCTATGTTGGAGTTGGTCAAAGGTGGATATGTGGTGGGTTCTTGGGAAGTGAAGGGGGTGGATATAATGTTGGAGAGATGAATTGGGTTTTTTGGAAAATGAAGGGGGTGGTTATTGTGTTGGAGAGATGAATTGAGTTTATTGGTGATGGTTGTTGAAACCAACAATAATACAATCTTGCTTTTTTAGATTATTGATTTGTAATAGTGGTAAGCAAGGTCGTGTCCACAGAGATTGGCTTGACTTAATTTGATGTGAATTGTGAAATTAATGAAAATTGTAAAATGGGGGGGGGGTTTGGATGTTGTTGAATTATCTAAGTGAATTAAGTAAATTAACAACAAAAATAATTTAATAAACGAGATTCAATATGATGAAATATCCAACCAAAGGAGCAATTTCAGAAATGGTTCATTGACTTGATGATTGATGCAAAGGTAATTCTTCTATTCTCTACCAAATTAGTTATGGTTGTTGGTACGACTTAACAACCTATTTCTCCTTACTTCCTCGATAATCAGGAAACGTTCTCTAATTACTTCTCTTGTCAATAAACAATCCTAAATACGATCATAGAATTTAATCTATCAACAGCTTTAAGAATGAGAGAAACCACCAATTCTAGCCAACAAACGCACATGTAGACTAGATTATATATTTTCATAGCATAGAATAATCACCTCTTTTGTAATCACCTATACTAATTGCCACAAGTATTAGAACAGTCAAACAATTACGGATTCAACGTTCCAAATGACGATTTGTTATTTTGACAATTGAACAAAGGGCCCTTTTTGTGCAATCAACCAAAACAATAATATCAAGAAGTGCAGGAAATATATAAATAATAGAGATCTAGAAGAATAAAATAAAACCAATTAGATCTCACAAATCATGTAGAACCGAATCTTCAATTATCCTTTGGTTGGAAAAGAGTCTAAGCCTTGTATGAACATGGTGAGAGAATAAAGAGAAAATCTAAAAATTGCTAGTAAAATCATGTGTCTCCCAGGTTCCGGGTTATAAAAGCTAGCACAAAGTTTAAATAGAAACTCCCCAAAAGTCTCTTCAATTTTCCCTCATTACTACCCACTAACTTGAGCAAATACTCCCACCTTTCCCTTAATTAGCTTAGATACATCCTTTTAAAGCTTGGCCTCTTGGAATTGATTTAGGAGACTTAAAATCTGACTTCTTAGGAGTTGAGGCGTCACTTGATGATGATTCCCGAAATTGCCTTGAACGTGCCCACGCCCTACGTCAAGACAGCTAGACAACACCCGCAGTTCGATAAGCCGTGACCACGCCTTACTCCAATTCAGCTTCTGGACCTCTCAGCTCACAAAATCAATGAATTGAGCCAATTTTTGTCAATTTCCTCCATTCTCCTACAAGAATAAGAAACACATCAAAACTCGAAGGCTAAGCATGATTAAATATAAAAAACAAGGGGAATATGTAACAAAATATATTTATATTATGCAACCTATCAATTGGGAAGTGAAGGGGGTGGTTGTAGTGTTGGATAGATGAATTGAGTTTCGGAGAAGAAGAGAGAGAGAGAGAGAGATCAGTGTTGGGAATGAGAGTAATGAGAATTATGGGAGGGGGAGAGAGGAGTACAAATTGTTGCATTACGATGCACAAAAAATTTAAAACGCCATATGTTATTACGGGGGCAGTTTTGGAACAAATAGTCAATTTATCACTTAAGCAATTAAAAACAATTATAGTGAATTAAAGGGTTGAAAATCTCAAAAAGTGAACTGGCTCGCAATTAATCTTTTTTTTTTTAATAAAAACATGTTTGACATCTTGTTGTCCAACACGAACAACCTCCAACACCCTTATAATACTCAAACCAATTGTAAAGCCACACAAGCACCACTTTGATCTACCCTGCCCAGTCTGTTGGCACCATTGTTGCCGTCACCATTACAATTGGGAGAGAGCTTGACAACCCATTCCACCTCGACTCAGTTTTATTTCGATCCCCAGGAGGTGATTTATTATTGCAAAAAATGAAATTAACGTCTCAAACAGGTAAAAACAATGAAATTCTCAATTGCAATGTTATTTCTTAATTTTCGATAAGGGAAGAACCAACCACACCAAGGTTCAGATTCAACTATTAACTTTTTCATATAGATTAGCGTAAGAGGTATTTTATTTGTTCGGATAAATTTTATATCTCCCTTGTAGCCTAAAGACACTCGAAGTAGTCATGTTTTTATGGAAATATTATTAAAAGAGATACATTCACTAAATGAGAGATTACAGCTTTATATAATTATATTAGCTAATTAGAAGACTAAATCTAAGGATCCTACCAATAATACAATGATTGACAGTATTACAAACCATAAATAGAAGATACATAGAATATACAAATATAACTATTGTTTATGAGCTGTATCTTTATCAGCCCCCCGCAAGGAGGACGGCCGAAGGGCAAGACCGATCTTGGACACGAGACTTTGAAAAGGAGTACGAGCAAGAGGCTTGGTAAGTGTGTCTGCAAGTTGGTCATTGCTAGAAATGTGAGAGACATGAAGAGTGCCAAGCTGAACATGTTCCCGAACAAAGTGATAGTCTAGACCAAGGTGCTTCATTTTGGAATGAAACTTCGGGTTAGCCGCCACATAAGTTGCACCCATGTTGTCACAAAAGATGGTTGGTTGAGCCGAAGAGGATATACCAAGTTCTGTGAGTAGATTGATTACCCAAAGAACTTCGGCAGTGGTAGCAGCAATAACGCGATATTCTGCTTCCGTGGAGGAACGAGCTAGAGTACGTTGTTTAGTGGAACTCCATGAGATTGGATTACGACCAAGGTAGACTATGTAACCGGTAGTGGAGACATAGTTATCCTTATCGTCGGCCCAATCGGCATCAGTGAAAGCATGGAGGCAAGTGGGATAGTTGCGGTGAAGCAGAAGACCATAATGTGACGTTCCTGTTAGGTATCGAAGGAGACGTTTCAGGGCAAGCCAATGAGCATCTGTAGGTTTATGCATGTATTGAGACAGATGATTGACAGTGAAGGCAATGTGGGGTCTAGTGAGTAATAAATATTGTAAACTCCCAACAAGCGTGCGATAATGTTGTGGATGTGAGAGAAGAGAGCCAGAATGATGAGATAATGAGGGGGAGGTTACCATGGGAGTGGGAACATGCTTGGCCTCATCCATTTGAGCTTTGTGGAGAAGATCATGAATGTATTTCTGTTGGCTAAGAAAGAGGCCGTGGGTGTGAGGAATAACTTCGACACCGAGAAAATAGGAGAGAGAACCAAGATCTTTAAGAGAGAATCGTGTAGAAATTTTTTGAATGAATGTGGCTTTGAGGGTGGAGTCTGAGCCGGTGACAATAATGTCATCGACATAGACAAGAAGATAGATGATATGATGGGCCTGACGAAGAATGAAGAGAGAAGAATCTGAAATTGTATTGATAAACCCTAGGCTCAGAATAAACCCTAGGCTCAGAAGATAGTGTTTGAGTTCGATGTACCAAGCTCTAAGGGCTTGTTTAAGGCCATAGATCGTTTGGCGAAACTTGCAAACATGATTAGGATGGGTTTGATCAATAAATCCCGGAGGTTGGATCATATATACATCTTCCATGAGAGACCCTTGGAGAAATGCATTGTTGATATCAAGTTGGTGAAAAGACCAATTATGAGAGATGGCAAGAGAGAGGATGACTCGAACCGTAGGGGATTTGTCAACGGGACTAAAGGTTTTGGTGTAGTCTAGGCTGGGACGTTGATGAAAACCTTTAGCTATGAGATGGGCTTTTTGTCGTTCAATAGAGCCATCGGGTTTATATTTATTTCGAAACATCCATTTACACCCGACAAGATTGTACGAAGGAAAGGGAGGGACAAGATCCCAAGTGTGATTATGAAGTAAAGCTTTATATTCAGATTGCATCGCTTTCGTCCAAGACGGAATTTTTAGAGCCTGAGCTAGGGTGGTTGGTTCAAGAAGGGTGGTGGAAATATGGGAGTTGAGATTGTATTTGGGATTAGGTTTGACTATATTGTTGTGAGAGCAAGTGACAATGGGACGAGAGGGGAGAAATGGAGGGGGAGGAGAAGGGAAATTTAGAGGTGAGGGTGACGAAGGTGGATGAGTTAAGGAGATTGGGGAGGACGTGCTGTCGAGTTGATGGACAGCAGTAGATTCCGACATGGGGGAAGGAAGAGTTATGTACGCTTTGCACCATGCATCTGTATGGGGCTTTGAAGAGGTGTCTTTAGATTGAGCAAAGGGGAAGGAGGTTTCTACAAATTTGATATGGCAAGAAACATATATGCGTGTAGAGGTGGGATCAAGACAGTAATAGGTGCTTTGGGTGAGTGAATAGCCCACGAAAATACATGGCTTGGAGCGAGGATCTAGTTTATGAGATGTGTAGGGGCGGAGCCAAGGATAGCATAGGCAACCAAAACTTTTTAATTTTGCATAATTAGGAGGGGAGCCAAAGATTTTAGAGAAGGGAGATTGAAGAGATAGAGTTGGAGTAGGCATTCGATTGATGAGATAGACTGCGGTAGAGAAGGCAAGTGGCCAATATTTGAGAGGCATAGAAGCATAGGAGAGGAAGGAGAGACCGGTTTCAACTATATGACGATGGCGCATTTCGGAGTAGCCATTGTGTTGAGGTGTATGAGGTGGGGAGGTGAGATGAGAGACACCATTAGTTGCGAGGAAGGTATTAAGTTTTTCATATTCACCACCGTTATCTGAGTAGAGGGTGATGATAGGGCGTTTGAAGTATTTTTCAACTAAGGCTTTAAAGCGGAGAAAAATATTTTCGGTGTCAAACTTTTTCTTTAGATGGTAAAGCCATAAATACTTAGTGAAATGGTCAACAAAAAGAACGTAGTATTTATAACCATCATCGGAAGAAATAGAAGATGTCCACACATCACTAAATATTATATCAAGAGGACCATCAGAGCTAATAGTTGATTGAGAGAAAGGCAACTTGTGACTTTTATTACAAGCACAAGCATTACAGTGCTGAGTATGGGAAGATTGAATTGAGAAATTTAACAATGAACTAATATGTTTGAGAATGGTGTGTGACGGGTGTCCTAAACGATGATGCCAGTTGAGAGGAGATAGAGAGATGGAGTTGACAGTTGGAGCAATGGATTGGACGATGGGATTCTATTCATAGATGCCAGATTTAGTGAGGCCATGAAGAAGAATTTTCCCCGTTGGATTGTCCTTCACAAAAAAGAAATTAGATGAGAATGTGATGGAAACATTATTATCGAGACAAAATTTAGATATAGAAATAATGTTGCGTGAGGCAGTTGGCACATGTAGTACATTAGAGAGATTAAATTTATGAGAGAGTGAGTGAAGAAAAAGAGAACCAATGTTGGCTATTGGAAGACCCGAACCATCGCCGATGAGGAGTTGATCATCACCATCATAGGGTGTATGGAGAGAAAGATTAGCCAAGTCGTTAGTAACGTGGTGCGAGACACCACTGTCCAGTAGCTAGCCGGATAATGGAGGTGTAGGTGCACTAGCCG
This sequence comes from Platycodon grandiflorus, assembly GCA_016624345.1. NCBI lineage: Eukaryota > Viridiplantae > Streptophyta > Magnoliopsida > Asterales > Campanulaceae > Platycodon > Platycodon grandiflorus. The sequence continues at coordinate 9,787,570 of CM028363.1, forward strand.
TGTAGGCTCTAGGAGGGTATTGTGGGCGGGAGTGTTTGACAGGGGGACGGGAGGGATTGGGTGCTGAAGATGGGGCCGATGCAGTAGAAAATTGTTGACGAAAAATGGGACACTGTGTTATATAATGGCCGGTTTGACGACACCATTGACAACGACCATTAAAGGGACACGAGGGTGGTCGGTAAGTGTTGGGATGGGTTGGAGGAGTCGGTAGCAGACCAGGAGAAGAGGAATAGGGACGGTGTTTGGGCTGGTGTTTGGCGACAAAGTGGGTAGCAGCGGGATAAAGAGTAGGCGAGGAGGATTTTTGTTTAAGAGTGAGTTAACGATTGAGCAGTTTTTCGTGTAACTCATCGAAGGAGATGGGAGAGTCACGACTGTGAATAGCATTTAGAACATTTTCATAATCAGAGTCGTTGAGTTGGTCAAGTACGCGATCAACTATGTCATCAGCGTCAAGAGGACTCCCAAGGGATGTAAGCTGATCCGCGCAAAGTTTTATGTCATGCATATACTCAGTGATGGATCGAGTACCTTTAGTGATGTTTTTGAGACGATCTTTGAGTTGCTTAAGGTGACCTTTGGAGGGATTGGCATAGGTTTTGGCGAGAGTTTGCCAGGCATCATGGGAGGTTTGGCATTGGGAGATGAGAGGGACAAGATTAGGAGATAGAGTGCCGGGAAGAGCACCGAAGATCAGTTTGTCTTGGCGACGCCATGTTATATGCGCAGGATTGGGAGTGGCGACATTATCAGTAGTTATAGTGCGGGGAGGGGTAGGAAAAGAACCATCGAGATATTGGAAGAGATCATGGCCAATAAAGGTTGCTTCAATTTGGGTTTTCCATGAGATATAGTTTGCAGGGGTGAGTTTGAGAATGTGATTAAGAGAGATGATAATAAAAGGTTTGGTGGGTTCGGCTTTGTTAGGGATGAGAACACTTGACGAAGAAGCCATGGGAGACAGATCGGAAAGAGAACGAAGGCGTGGGGAGCAGAAAGTCAAGAAAGCCGTGGAAGAGAATTGGGAAGGATGTTTTACAGCTTTGATACCATATTAAAATATTATTAAAAGAAATACATTCACTAAATGAGAGGTTACAGCTTTATATAATTATATTAGCTAATTAGAAGACTAAATCTAAGGATCCTACCAATAATACAATGATTGACAGTATTACAAACCATAAATAGAAGATACATAGAATATACAAATATAACTATTGTTTATGAGCTGTATCTTTATCAGTTTTTAAACCGTCACTTTTATTTCTTTCCTTCTTTAATAAATTTAGAGAGTGTTCCCATCCTTTAATAATTAAAAAAAATCATTATTGATAAAAAAAAAAGGTTCAGATCCAATACAAAATACCAAATTGAGTATAACAATACCTAATGACAAAAAACAGAAATAAATTTATAATAAACCAAACTAAGCTGTCGTTTGCGTTCTGTCCCCAACCGGAGATTGAAAGAGAAGAGAAGGGAGTGAACTATTAGATTCATGGCCATTTACAAAAAATGTGGTTTAAGATTTTCTAAAACTAAAAAAAGATAGGTTTCAAATAATAATAATATATATTTTTTGTCTGATCAAGTTCATGATAGATTCAATATATACCATGATGACATTTTACTATATCGGGTCGGCTGAAGCAACTCCACAGCACAGGTACTCCTAGATTGATACAAGAGAACCATATAGTAAATTATAATTGTTGGATAAAACTAACTTAAAAGGAAATAGCGCAAACAACATCTAAACCTAGATCCAGCTATAAATTAACCACTACAACTAACAACTTTAACACCGAACACAAAAGAAAATAACTAGACTAAATCAAAACAGAAAACAACTTATCCTTTAAGACTAGGACTTATTAATGCAAACAAAGAACGATTATGTAAACGACTAACAACTTTAACACCGAACACAAACACACACAGAAGTGTACGAGATGACTTAAAGACGACTAGCATGCTCAGAGCCAATGCCCAAGAGTACGAGAGGACTCTGATTCATGGAAGTGTATGACAATAGTTCTTCATCACGCTCGAATATAGCCATTTCTTCGGACTCAAGCTCACCGTGGCTTCAATACCATCACCCTTTCTGTATCAGCTAAAGCAACTACATGAGACATTCCTGGATTGATATACGAGAACCACACAGGTTTTCCCCACCCAAAATCAATCTCATAAAGACCAGATTTGCACAAACTAGTGACGCAAAGACAATCACCTTCTTCAAGGGGCTCCAATAAATCACTAAGCTGTTTGATTAATCTATCTACATGGAGGTACCCTTCTTTGCCTTTAAACTTTGAAACGAGATCATAGTTGATGCTTCCAATAGATTTTTTTACTTGTCCCATCAAGCTCGGTAATTCTAGCTTAGCCTTGGGATATGAGACTGCAATCGCGCCCAGAACAAGGTTTCCAATTGATTCAGGGGGTAGCTGTGGTGAATCCCTTTTCCTAAGATTCACTAATGAAATCAAAATATGTGGCCATTGTTGACTAAATGATCTCACTTGGGATGCCGCCTTTGCAGCACATTTCCAAATGAGGGATGATGCAGCCTCAACACGAGTAGGCCCTTGCACCGATGATGATGAAGGTGAAGCTTTAGCCTTGAGGGACGTCAGTGCAGTAGCACTAAATACAAATCTCCTCGTGATAGTACTTTTATCGTTCAGCAATTTTGTGCGCAACAAATTCTTGAGGTAACGACTTTGGGGGAAGAGGGATGTTGCAATGAAACTCGGATGTATTACCTCAGATGAGCCTCTCATTGTGGCTGCCCAAGCTTTCAAGAACGTGATATAAGAGCTTCCGTCGATGAGCTTATGTGAAACACTTGTATTAAGGGCGATCCCACCACAATCAAATATATTCACTTGAACACTGACAACATAATTTCTTAACATAGACTTTGTTGCACTAGGGTCTTTGGGAAGCAATCGCGGTATCACGATAATCTGGTTGACTTAAAAATCGAGGAGATTACGTTGACTCTAGCCTCGCAAAATAGACTCCTTCATCGTTACGATCGATTTCAAAGTCATCCTTGATTCTTCCGGCAAAAGGGTAGAAGTGGGTTAAAAGTTCTGATAGTGATGTTTTCAAATTTCTTGATATGTTGGATATAACATCAGTGAGGCTGGTGTTGGTGGCGTTGTGGAAGTACAAGACACAAGGTGTATGAAATGGTAAAAAAATTTGGTCGAGAATCGAAAGTTTGAAAGTTCTCAAGTGGATAGGGGTTGGAGAAGCCGGTTTAATGTTTTCCTCAGAAATGATCTCCATCTCCATCTCCATCGTCTTAGTTTGTTTGGGTTGCTTAAGCCTGCAGGCAAAAATGAAAAGCATGTAAGGTTAATTAACAAGCTGGGACTATGATTTCATCACATTAATTAAAATGTTAAAACTGTAGAGAAGGAGATTGCTGAATAACTTGTTTTCATTCATTCAGCAGTGAAGTATATATATACATGTCTTGGAGAGTCCTATCTGGAAGGAGGATCCTAGTCTAATATAAATACAATTGTGTAGGATCCTAGTATATTACAAATACAATTGTGAAAGAATAGAATTTAAATTAGGACTCTATCATATCTCTATCATGCCCCCGCAAGATGGACGGTCGGGAGAAAAGTCCAATCTTGGATAAAGCTGTAGCAAAGTGTGTCCGAGGGAGTGGCTTAGTGAGGATGTCCGCGAGTTGATCTCCAGCCGAGATGTGAGTCACTCTGAGAGAGTTATCTTGGACATGCTGTCGCACAAAATGGTAGTCAAGACTAAGATGCTTCATCCGTGAGTGGAACCGAGGATTCGCAGCAACGTATGTGGCACCCAAGTTGTCACAAAATATAACAGGAGTAGAAGTGTGAGGAGCAGATAACTCTTTGAGAAGATTTTGAACCCAAAGAATTTCCGCAGTTGTAGCTGCAATGGCTCGATACTCGGCTTCAGTGGAAGAGCGAGCTAGAGTTCTCTGTTTACGGGAGCTCCAAGAAATAGGATTGTGACCCAAATAAACAATGTAACCAGAGGTGGAACGGAAAGTATCTCTATCACCTGCCCAATCTGCGTCTGTGAATGCATGAAGATGAAGCGTAGAAGCACGTCTAATAAGAAGACCATGAGAAGAAGTACCCGCAAGATATCGTAGAAGTCTTTTGAGGGCGGCCCAATGTTCCTCGGTGGGATTCTGCAGAAACTGAGACAGGCGGTTTACAGCAAAGGATATATCAAGACGTGTAAGTGATAAATATTGTAAGCTACCAACCAAGGCCCTATATGCCGTGGGATCAGGGAGAGATGGGCTGGAAGAGGCAGTAAGACATGGGTGAACAACCATTGGGGTGGAAACCGGTTTAGCATTGCTCATGTTTGCCTTGGAAAGAATATCAAGAATATATTTGTGTTGGGAAAGCAGAAGACCATGAGGATGAGGAATGACCTCAACACCTAGAAAATAAGAGAGTGTGCCAAGGTCCTTAAGAGAAAACCGAGAGGAAAAGGTGGAAATAAAGGAATTTAAGAGAGTAGGATTAGACCCAGTGAGAATGATATCATCCACATAGACTAGCAGATAGATTAAATCAGAACCATGACGAAGTACGAAGAGAGAAGAATCGGAGACACAGTTTGTAAATTTTAAAGAAATAAGGTAGGACTTGAGTTCAATGTACCATGCACGGGGGGCTTGTTTAAGACCATAAATTGCTTGACGAAGTTTGCAAACGTGAGTGGGAAGAGAAGAATCAACAAATCCTGGAGGTTGTTGCATGAAGACTTCCTCGGTGAGGGAGCCTTGTAAGAAGGCATTATTGATGTCTATTTGACGAAGAGGCCAGTTATTCGTGGTAGCTATGGAAAGAATAGTCCGAATGGTGGTAGGTTTAACCACGGGACTGAATGTATCAAAATAGTCAAGGCCGGGACGTTGATGGAACCCTTTGGCCACAAGACGGGCCTTATGGCGAGAGATAGTGCCATCAGGATTGTATTTGGTGCGAAAGATCCATTTACACCCAATGAGATTTTGAGAGGGAGAAGAGGGGACCAAGTCCCAAGTGTGATTATGAGTAAGAGCGTCAAATTCAGCTTGCATTGCCGAGCGCCAGGTGGGACTTTTCAAGGCTTGAGTGATGGTGGTGGGGTCAGTGTGTAGGGGTTCAAGAGAGGCCTGAAGATTCAATTTTTGAATGGGCTTTATAATGTTGTTTTGAAGGCGAGTGACGGGTCTACGAGTGGCAATGGCAGGTGTAGTGGGCGAGGAAATGGGTGAAGAAATATCACACTGAGAGGAAAGAGGAGTTTCGGCAGGAGGGTTGGGAGAGGCTTCAGTTGGAACAGTGGGTGTAGGAACTGGGGAAGTGGGTTCAGACGTAGAGGGAGGAGGTTCCAAGGGTGTGATGGTTTGAATAGGTGTTAATAGCGGCTCAGGTGCGTTGACAATATTTGGTAAGATAGGAAGGTGATGGGTGCACCACTCGTCCGGGGTAGTGGGAGAGTATGCGGGTAAGATAGAAGAGCTGTAGGGAAATTTACCTTCCACAAATTTGACGTGGCGGGAGACATAGATTTTATGGGTGAGTGGGTCCAGACAGAAATATGCACTCTGAGTGGATGAGTAGCCAACAAAGACACAAGGTATAGATTTGCATGGGATCAAGTTTGTGATGAGTATAGGGGCGTAACCATGGGTAACATAGACACCCAAAGCTACGTAATTTGAGATAGTTCGGAGAAGTGTTGTGAAGTTTTAGGTAGGGAGAGAGAAGAGCAAGAGTTGGGGTGGGCAATCTATTTATGAGGTAACAGGCGGAAGCAAAGGCTAAAGACCAAAATTTTTGGGGCATAGATGAGTGACTTAGAAGTGTGAGGCCCGTTTCAACAATATGACGATGACGTCGTTCAGAATACCCATTGTGTTCAGGGGTATGAGGAGGAGTAGTGAGATGAGAAATGCCATGAGAGGCAAGAAAGGGACGGAGCCCAAGATATTCACCTCCATTGTCACTGTAAATTGTGAGAATGGGGCGGTTGAAGTGTTTTTCAACAAGTAACTTGAAATGTTTGAAGATTGACAAGGCATCATTTTTATGTTTTAAAGGATAAAACCATATGTATTTAGAGAAGTGGTCAACGAAGATGATGTAGTATTTGAAGCCATCAAAAGAATGAAGGGGAGATGTCCAAACATCGCTATATAAAATATCAAGAGGACCATTGGAGGTAATAGTATTTTCATGGAATGGAATTTTATGACTCTTATTGCAATCACAAGAATTACAATTGGTAGAGATAAAGGACGGAATATTTAACTTAAACGTTTTGCTAACATGACGCAAAATAGGTAAAGACGGATGCCCTAATCTATGATGCCAATCTAAAGCCGAAGTTGAAGAGGAATTGATAGTTGGTGAAGAGGGAAGCCACTCATAGACACCGGATTTACATGGACCTTGAAGAAGGATTGCCCCCGTGCTTAGATCCTTCACAACAAAAGATGATGGTAAGAAAGTGATAGAGGAATTATTATCACGACAAAATTGAGATATAGAAATTATATTGCGAGATAAAGAGGGGACATGAAGAACATTATTCAAAAGGAAATTAGACGAAGGAGTAGAGAAAGAGCAAGAACCGGTGTTGGCTATGTTAAGACCGGATCCATCCCCAATAAGAAGTTCCTCCGTGCCATTGTAAGGAGAGTGCATGGCAAGAGTGTCAAGATCGTTGGTAGCATGATGTGTAGCCCCACTATCGAGGAGCCAAGCAGGAAGATTTTGAGGAGTACAGGAGGTGTTGTAGGCCACAGGTGTTGGAGATCTGCTGGGAGGCCGAGGACTGTTGCTGAAGCTGGGGCTTGGCGCTTGAGCCATGGGATACTGTTGTTTGAAGAGAGGGCATTGAGTAACATAATGTCCTTGAATTCGGCACCATTGACACTTCCCCTTGAATGGAACCGTAGGCCTGGGGTTGTTGGAGTTTGTCGAGCCGGGGGTTGGAAGAAGACCATGCCGAGGATTAGGAGAGCGAGAGGGATAGGGGCAGGAGTCTGTTTGTTGGTAGCATGAACAGGCCGGAAAGGTGGGTGTGGGTGTTGTTGTTTGTTTGATGGTGAGTTCTTTTGTGATTAACTTTTCATGAAGCTCATCAAAAGATATTGGATTTTCCCTACTTTGAACCGCGAGAACTATGCTATCAAAGTCGGGATCATTGAGTTGGTCAAGAACTTTATCAACGAGATCTTCAGGATCTAGAGGTCTTCCTAGAGAAGCAAGTTGGTCGGCACAAGTTTTAAGGTCATGCATGTATTCGGTGATGGAACGAGGGCCTTTCGTGATATTACGGAGGCGATCTTTAATTTGTTTTAGGTGCCCTTTGGATGGATTGGCATAGGTTTTGGCCAAGGTTTTCCATGCATCAAGGGAGGTGGTACATTGAGATATGAGGGGAACTAGGGATGGGGAGAGTACCGGCCAAGGCTCCTAGAAGGAGTTTGTCCTGGCGGAACCAGGTAGTGTAGGCGGGGTTAGGAGTAGCGCGAAGTGGCGGCATTTGGGCGGCAGGTGTGGTGGCTGGGTTTTCCGGGGTTTTGGGTGGTAAGTATTGTGGTGGGGCTAGGAGAGTACCATCAATATAGTGAAAAAGACCATAACCTTGTAAGGTAGCTTCAATCTGAATTTTCCAGGCGATGTAATTCGTAGAAGATAGTTTTAGAATGTGAGAGAGGGATACGACAATGAGAGGTTTATCTTCCTCGGCGGCATTAGGCAGAAATACTGGGGAGAATTCGGTTGCCATAGGGAGGAGAGGGCAAGGTTGGCGAGAGCTAGGTTTGATCTAGGGCTTTGATACCATGTAGAGAAGGAGATTGCTGAATAACTTGTTTTCATTCATTCAGCAGTGAAGTATATATATACATGTCTTGGAGAGTCCTATCTGGAAGGAGGATCCTAGTCTAATATAAATACAATTGTGTAGGATCCTAGTATATTACAAATACAATTGTGAAAGAATAGAATTTAAATTAGGACTCTATCATATCTCTATCAAAAACAAAGGAATATACATATATACCTGGAATTACTATGGAAAACTCGACACGAAAGGAGACCCCATTGTTGGTGCTGCAGGGGAGATGCATGATCCCGAACGGGTGGGCAATTAGAAGATGGCAACAAAAAGGATGTTGCTTTGGGTATGAGCCTATGCAAAAAGGGTGAGCCACCACCCTTGTGGTGGTTTTGGGAAGGGCGGCGGCTTACCTGTGCCCAGAGGCGGATCCACTCTTTGGGGTGGGGGGGCAAGTGACCCCACTCAAAAAAAAATTTGGCTTACAAAACTATAATTTTTTGTATAGTGACACCACTCAAAATTTTTTTTTCCCTTTTAAGTCGCGCACAGTAGCAACAATGAGATAGATACTAGTGGTGAATTGTGATTTATAAGTTTTTTATGTGACAGTTAAATTTTGTGACCCCACTGAAATATTTTTCTGGATCCGCCACTACCTGTGCCCGTTGGCTAATAGACAACAAAGTTGAGAACCTCCTCATGATCATAATTACTTGTTTGTTGGAATTAATAGAAGAATCAAGTGGAAGAGCAAGAAGAATGCTTCAGGCTTTCTGCGCTTTTGGTTTCTTTGTGCTATTTCTGGCTAGACAATGAACACATTGATGTAAATTAATGATCTTGTTTTTTTGTCTGCTATTTCAGCGCTTTTGGGGGCACCTAGGATGGATCTATGCATGTCCAAGGTATTTATTCCCCTTGCTGACACGCGTAGTGTATGGGTTGGGAATTTAAAATAGCAAGTAGGTGAGTTAATTAATGCAATTAATTTTAGTCATTGATTTTTAATTCAATAGTTGATATAATAGTAACCATTGATGGTTATATTTTTGAAGTAACCATTAAATACTTCCATATATATATATATATATATATATATTATGAATAATTAATATGTGGACTGTAACACAATATAACAATACATTATAGTACAATTGTGGTACACCATCACTATAACAATTGACGCCGAATTGTGCGACCTTTAGATGAATTCATGGTAAAATGTGAATAGTAAGTTTTACTATTTATAAATAGTACTCCCTATGTCCCTAAATTATTGTCTAGGTTGACCTGGCACACGGATTAAGAAAAATCAATTGACTTGATTATTAATATTGGAATAATATTGAAAAAGTGTGTTGTTTCCTTTAATGCCTATGTGTATGTGGCCCATAATTAAAGTAGGCAGAAAAAGTAAGGGTAAAATAGTAAAAGTGATGTTCTAAAAAGGAAAGTTTCAAACAAGATAATTATTTTGAGACGGACAAAAAAAGAAAAGAAGACAATAATTTAGAAACGGAGGGAGTAATACTATTCTTAAATAGTATTGTTACTATTTATAAATAGTATTTTTGTTGAGAATTTTGCAGGCTGTCCAATGATTCTGAAGGATTGAACCAATCTTTTGAGCTGATTTGAAATTTAATACACGAGAAGTTATTATTACTACCTGGGATTGGGCAAAAGAATCTGTCGCCGGCCGGTCACATGAAATTCTCTATATATTGCCAAACAGAAAGGGTCTCTTCATACCTACAACTCTACAAGTGGTCTCTAGGGTCTAGCTGCCAATATTTGTGGAGTCCTATATATATATATATATATATATATATATATATATATATATATATATATACTTGTTCCAATTATGTTTTGGTGACAATGCCATTCCATCCGAAGGTGCATTGGTTTGATGTATGCTTTTAATCAAGCCAAGTGGAATTCAACATTTATATGTTAAAATTTGTTTGATAAAATAGCTGAGCTTAAAAAATTGTTCAAGTAGGCTTTGATTATTTCTCGAATGCAATTTTTAAATAGAACCGAATTCGAGTAGCTTGACTTTTTCATAAAGAAACTTGTTTTATGAACTTAAAAAGTCGAGCTTGAAACTTCGCTATCTTACGAACTCAATCTCAAACGAGATTTGGTCGAACTAAACACAAGTCAAACTCGAGTTGTTTGGCTCGTTCTTTAGCATTGTTGCTTTTGTATGCTTATCACACGAGAATGTGAACTCGTGACGAGTATCTAATAGTGCATGAGGAGGATCTGGAAATAGAAGAAACTCAATCCGTAAATCTATCATATTTCCTCTTTCGCAAAATGAGTTTTTTTTTTTCTCCAAAAAAGCTAGGTTTATAACTAGGTTTAATACTACGGTAACAACTTTGAAAAACAAAGTGCATATAAGCTACATGTGCATTTTTAGGCATATATAGTTGTTACCATAGTGGCAAAATTAGTCGTAAACCTAACAATGTTGAATTAATTATATACCGTGTGGTTATTGCCATTTTTGCGAAACAAGTACATTGGCAATTTGGCATTTAATTAAGTAATTTTATCAAATCAAAAAATTTATGCGGCAACATATTTCTCAAGAAATTTAAGAATGACTCTTAGTTTGAGCCAATTTTTTTTATTTTTATTTTTTTAATATAAGGAGTACGTAGCACCTAAATAAATTATCAATATTTTTCTTTACGTAAAAAACAAAATACTCCCCTCCCTCCTTCTCAAGAACATAATATTACTTTCCTTTTTGGTTTGTTATAAAAAATACTCCCTCCGTCCCGGATAAATGTTCTTAGTTGATAAAACACATGAATTAAGAAACATAATTAATAATGTGCTATAAAATGTATTCTAACGATAATACCCATGAACATTAATTGAGTTCAACTATTCTAAATAATTAGGTTTCTTTGGGATGCGTTATATTAAATGAAATTTTAAGGGTATATTAGGAAGAATGGTAGAAAATAGGTAGATCAAAAGTCTTTAGAAACATTAGTTGGGACATCTCAAAATAAAAAGTAGGAATATTTATTCGAAATAGAGGGAGTAGTCTCATTTCTAAAAAAAAATCATTTAAATATAATTTAAAAAGGAGATACAACTTACAAGCAGGTAAAACAACAATATTAAAAAAAATTAACTTGTCAAAAGAGAATGCTTCTCTATGTCCTAAAATAAGGGTTCTCTATTTTATTTTAAAATGTTCCAAAATAACCATCTCCATTTCTTTTCTAGAAAGATTTTTAAACTAATCGTCTATAATACTTGTAATATCCTAGCTCTCCTATGTGTTTTTTGCATATTTGTATGCCTTGTTATTATGCTGAATATACATGATAGAAATATTTGCATAGCATGATAATAATAGAATGCCATGGTAGTGATGTGAATTATGATGATATACATTGTGTAGTTGACATGTATTAGTTGTGTTATATTTCTAGCAAAGTTCTTAGATTTGTTGGGAACCCTTGTTGAGTGTTTTGACCTAGTAAACTTATTAAGTTTGCTTAAGAATCATTTGTGATAACTTTGGTTGCATTTTAGAACTTTGTACTTGGTGTTAGGTCTCAGGGTGCTCAATATAGGCTAGAAGGGGGGGTTGAATAGCCTATGTCCAATTTTTGAAATTAATTCAAAAACCTACTTCACTTAAGTTAGAAAGTTTTACAGGCGGAATAGTAGTGAAGTATAGGACAAGTTGAGAATGGCTAATCTTCACAGGACAAGATCAGCAGTTCTCAAATGTATGGAATTCTGGAAATTTATCAACACAAGCAATTCACAATCACACAGAAATAGACAAGGTATTTAATATGGTTCACACTTATAAATAAGTGCTACGTCCACAACCAAAGTGGTCAACTTTGGATTTGAAAATTGTGTACTAAGTTTTCCACTAGAAGCTTTACAAAATAAATCTCTAATGGATTGTGTACAAAAATTTTGTTGACCAGTGTTTGTGGGAGAATTGATATCTATAAGATATAAATTCTCGTGAGCTATGAATGCTAGGTGTTGCAATCAATAAAGAGCTTTTATGGACTGATCGTCTTAGTGTGAAGCTCTTCAAAGAAAGATTTACAGATAGGACGTTTAAGCTTTAATGCACTTGAAGAAGATGAAGATTCAGAGTTGTAGTTGTTGAAGGTTGTTAAATGCTGCAATGAAGTCTCCTTTTATATGCAGGGGAAGTCTTGGAGCCGTTGGAGACCTTCATCACTTGCAAAATTTGAATTTAAGAGCATTCAATGCTCTAATGGTGTTGTTGATCTCTGATAGGCGATTCTGCAACTTACAGTCTGTCTCCTAACACTTTGCCAAAAATAGGTAGACTGTGTTTGCAGACAGAATGTCCTTTTCTGAGTGTATGCCTAGAATGGAAAGCTTCATTGAATGTGTTTTGCAGGTTAACGTTGCATCGATCGAAGTCAATGAAAGCTTCAGATCAAGACATGTCTTCGGCAGTTCTCTATCGGACGTTCTTGGGATCTTCAACTTGGCTGATGAAGCATGGCTGAGACGAGCTTGTCCGATAAACTGATGAAGTCTGCTGATGCATACTTTGGCTGTTGTGCAGAGGACGGCCGATATCCTTACATGCTATCTTCTTCAAGGCAATTACAAAAGCAACCCTAGGCTATTCAAGCTATGTCTAAGTACAAGTTGCCACTCTAACAGACACGCAGGCCCATTAGTCACCTTGACTTAGACTTAGGTTATGGATTCAAGAAAATCTATACTAATTACAACAATCTCCTCCTATTTACTTGAGTCCATGACCTTATGAATACAATATCAGCTGACCATGCCCAATTCTAGTAATAACATGCTGTAAGAGTGATATATTAAATGAGCATGCCCTAGATGGAATTACAAGGGGTCAGTGTATTCAAAAGTGTTTACAAATAATGAAATGAGGCATAGGACACTTGTAATAAGACTGAATTTAAAGACATGCAGACAAAGTACTATATAGGACATGTCTTTAAACCAGTGGTTTAAATTTCATGCACATACAAAATAGGCAGTTAGTAATAAAGCATAGAAATTTGAAAAATAGGCATTGTTAATTAAACAAGTCGTTTAATTACAAAGTTTGTCAGAAGTTTATACAATCAGATAAACAAAAAATATACCGGCTGAGTTAGGCTTGTCTCTTCCATTTTGAGTCAACAGCAGCTTTGAGTCTGGCAATTTCTTTTTTGGCTTCTGCTAACTCATCCTTTGTATCTTCCAATTCAGAGGAGAGATTCTTGTTTTTCAGCTTGAGTAGTGCATTTCTCTCGTGGAGTTCAGTCAGCTGAGTATTGTTTAGGTGGCTCATCTCCTCCTTCATGGACGCAAGCGATCGATCAATGTTGCCGAGACGATGATCAGTAGTTTTGAGCTCCTTGCGAAAGTATGTGTAGTGCTTTCCAGTGAGCCTGCGCGTCTGACGCACGGAGGAGTGGACAGAGCGATTGGCTAGGCGTTGAGATCTGAGCACATGCTTGTAGCCGGTGTCAATGAGCTCTATAATCTGCAGCATTCCTGTGGACAGATTGTCCCAATTCTCTTTGAAAAGGGCAGTGGAGGCCGAGGAAGAGGCTGAGAGCCTGCTGGTCAAGAGAGTCTAGGAGGCAGCAATGGCCTGCTGGCAAGCTTCAAAGGCAGCCTTGGCACCCCTGGCAATGCCCATGACCTGAGTCATGCAGTCGGCAGTGACATGGGTGATGTGCGATTGATCTGCTGACAGCTGATGCAAGGCCTTGATAAGGTCAGCCGATATGACCTCAAAATTTTTCAAAAAGTCCTCAACGTCGGAGGCACGGTAGTAGTCAGGGTTGGAAGGCTGGCTGGCTGGAGAGGATGGTGGGCTGGTGGAGGTTTGAATTTGGCTGGAGGAGGTCGGAGGTTAGCTGGTGTAGGGTTGAGTTTGGATTAGGAAGGTTTGAGGATGGCTGATGTAGGTTTGAGGTTGGCTGGTGGAGGGCAGGGAAGGATGCCTGGTGGAGGAAGAAGGTTGGCTGGGCAGGATGCGAGGAACAGGGAAGAGTTTTTCTATGTATAGGTCATAGGATAGGGGGGAATGAAAAAGGGAGGAGGAGAAAAGAAAGTGGAAAGGTGAGAAGAACGGAAGAGAATAGGAATGAGGGGGTTAAAGCCTCTATAAGTGGTGACTACATCGATGAAGTTGTAGACCACAGGCTGTAAGAGGATGGAAGGATGGTTAATGAGGGTGAAGACCGGGGTTTAGGAAGAGAGAGAAAAGGGGAGATGTCTGATTTGGTAGGGAGAGGAAGGCCTAGGTCTTTATGAATAGTAGTCCATTGGTTGAAGATCATTAGATCTTGGACTGCAGAATTATGGGTAAAGAAAAGTTGGGACCAGGCACGTGGTAAAGGGTCATAGAAGGCTCCCCATTTGAAGATGATTTCACCTGCAGACATAGGCTGGCAGGGAATTCTCTTGGGGTAATCTAGAGTGGATAGGTAGGGGTCTGTATCGGCAGGGTTAGGTTTGGGACGGCTGTCTTTGAAGGACAGCAGTTCCTGCACCTCAGGATGGAGGTGGCTGTAGGGGTTGGTTTTTGTGCGTTTGGGAGTAGGAGGATCAGAAGAAGATGTGAGAGAACGTTTAGAAAAACGTTTGAGAGAGGTGGTTGCAGGTGAGAGAGAGGGTTCTTGGACAGGGGTTATTTGAATAGGAGCAGAATGGGTAGGGGAAGATGTAGGTGAGTGGGTAGAGGCTGTAGGCAGAGTTGGTGAAGATGGAGGTGAAGAAGATTGGTCGGCAGTGCCCACAAATTTTACCTTCTTCTTGGCACTCCTTTTAAGGCGTCTGCCTTGTTTTGATCTGGTTGGAGTAGAGGAGGCAGGAGCTGGTGGTGGAGATTCTGTAGTGGGGATGGCTGGTGAGGGAACGGCTGGTGTAGAAACGACTGGTGTGGAGGAAGTGGTAGATGAGACGGTAGGAAGGCCAAAAGATTCATCTGTTGGCAGAAGGGTTTGTTTTGTTTTGGGTTTGGCAGATGTGGAGGTGGTTTTAGGAGGGAGAGTGGAAGGTTGAGAGGGTTTGGTAAGGTCTGCTGGTTTGAAGGTGGAAGTATCCTTCTCAACAGCCTGTTTTGAACGAGCAGGCTTCCTTGATTGTTTAAGTTTAGGAGTGGGGAGAGGTGAGTGTTTTTGCTTCTTGGGTAAGGGTTCTGCTGGTTAGTAAGGGTCGTGATCAAGACGGCTGAGGTCGAAGCCCTCAGGCAGTTCAGCACCAATGGGTGCAGGCTCCTCCTGAGCAGGAAGCCCAGCTGCAGTGTATGTGACCTTCCTCTTACCCTTTTTGTCTTGGGTAGAGGGACCAGCAGTGGAGGCAGCAGCAGCAGTAGTCCTCTTAGCCATGTCTTCTCGGTATCTAGTGATGTTGTTGACCGTGAAGACATAGGTGTTGGACACCTTGATAAGGTCATCACTAGATACATGCTCATCAATCTCCTCGTATCTCCTGAGGAGGACATTAATCACCCTTACAAAGGGCCTTTTCATTGCTGGATGAGCTTGGACTTCAGCCACACTCTGGAATAGCATGGAGAAGATGATTTTGGCCCAATTCAGCTGCTTTCGTAGGATCACTGCCTTTGTCCACATCAGCTGTTGGGAGGTAAAGATGTCCCTTGAGCCATTCTTGAAGAGAATGCTCTTGTCCAGCAGATGGCTGATGTGATAGGGGCCCTCAGGAAATAGATTCCTGGACATTTCAGAGAACCTCTCTGGTTGAGCAGAGCCCCTCATCATCTCCCAAGCTTGGGCTGACTCTTCATCAGTCAGTTCCAATTTTCCCTCAGTAGGCAGACCGAGGATGTCGCCTACTTCCTTGTAGGTCAACTTAATGAAGTATCCCCTGATGTATCCTTTCAAATAGCTCATATTGACTTTATCATTGGCTGAGGTAGGAGCAGGAGGGACGACCATCCTGGTGTAGAACTCCTCAGCCAGGAGGTTGCTGTAGTGAGTGTCATTGAGTTGGAAGAAAGGTAGGAGACCACACTCTTCCAGGTCCTTTAGTAGTGCAGCACCAGAGGAAGACTCAAAGATTGAGTCTCTGTCAATGGTCATTCCAGGGTGATATCCTGACCTTGGAAGAACCTTAAGTGGAATCTTAGTGGTCTCAGCAGCCCTAGATGGCTTGGCTTCAGCAGATGATGAGGTACCAGCAGCTTTGGAGGATTGAGTTTTAGCCTACACATAGTCGGCAAAGTTAAGAATGGCAGATATAAAGGAAACAACAGATATTAACAGAAACAGGTACTGTTCAGATCTAAAACCAAAATATAGGTAAGTTATGAAATATGATAAGAACAGTTCATCTTCTGGGTTTCTGAATAGCAACTGATTTGGTCAATTTTGAGCAAATAAAATGGTATAGAATGAAAACATGCTATCATAGATAGTTCTAAAACACAATCAAAACCAAATAAACAGGTTTCAAGCAACATTCAAGAACTCGAAGTTCATCAATGGCGGACAACTTAAAATAGTACAAATTAGGTCAAGAAATTCCCTAAAACTGGATTTAAATGAATCGTAAAGATGTAGGGAAACTCACCATTGAAGAATACAGATCGAAAACTTGAGGAATTTGAGGATTTTAGAAGGTTTTAGAGAGATTGCAGATTTGAAGATTTGGAGGTTTTTGAAAAGGCAAATGGTGGTTTTTGGAAAAAGTGAAGAGTCACTGTGCACAAACGCCTTTTGTACTTCTGACAGGCTCAATAAATGACATTTAATGATTTTTGAAATCCGCATTTAATGTCCAGATAGGTGACTGTTCATATAACGTGCTTAATCGACCTATGTTATTGAGGACTGCCGATATGGAAAGAGAAGTACTTACTCAATGTTGTCTATATTCTCGGCAGAGTTGTAATTAGCTGATCTCATAGGCATTTTTATAAAGGCAGTATATGAGATAGCTTTAAAGACTTTGTAAGAAAGACTAAGGATTGAGGTCAAGCATACCAAGCTCTCCTTTGGCCACTCAATGATGATTCTAAATTGTCACTCGAGGTCGGCCATGGCCACTCATTGATGGCTCAATTGTTACCCAAGGTCGGCCATGGCCACTTGGTAATAATTCTAATTATTATTAAGATAATAGTTCAAAAGACAAACGTTCTTTACCTCGCCAAGAATAAATTATTCCTTTACTCTCTAAAAATTGTAAAACCTTTTAAAAAGGTAAAAATATGATTTTGAGAATTGAAAGTAAATAACCGAGCAAATCAAGTCCTGATTCAATCAAGCCCATCAATACTCGGTCAATCCCAAGTAAATAAAATCTCGACACGCTCGATCCAATAAAGTCTCGCTGAGTGAGAAATCTTAATCCTCGTCAAACCCGAGTAAATCAATTAGAAACCTCTGTAAATTCGAGCCAGTGGAGCTAACCTTGCTCTTTAAAGGTCAAATCCAAATACCAAAGACAAGTCTTCAAGTTCAAGACAAAAAACGCAAACTTTTGGCACAATAGAAGAGAATCGCGAACAAATACTACTCCTTACCCTCGAGATAAATCTCGAAGAGTAAGGAGTTGGGGGCTACTAAAGGACCCAAAAATATATACCCCAAAAGTATATTCCCAAATATCTCGAAAGATGTGCGGAACGGGCCCACACACGCGAAGTGTGTATAGAAAGCTATGCCCCCTATTTATAGGGGGCTACCCCTCACATTCTAGGGACTGCTTCATGACTAAGCTTCCTCTCTCTCTCTCTCTCTCTCTCTCTCTCTCTCTCTCTCTCTCTCTCTCTCTCTCTCTCTCGCTCTCTCTCTCAAAAACATATGAGCACACTTGTGTTTTCTCTCTTGGGATGTTGAGATACTGATTATTACACCGGAGAGTTTTGGCAGGAAAAATTCCCTGCCCTCTCACAGTTGTTTACTCTTGCAGACATTGACAACTTCAGATATCCTTCCACGATGACGACAATTTTCACTGGATGACGACTCCAGACATGTACTTATGACAACACTTTCGGCACCCCCGGTATGGTGATTATTTTGGCATCATCACTGACTATCTTCCAGCTTTCATGAGGTCAAGTGCTTGATTAATCACGGGCAGCTCTTCCTACCTAAAGTGTGGTACGGAACACACACACACACACTCTCTCTCTCTCTCTCTCTCTCTCTTGTATAATTTAAGTTTGATTATTTTTATTTTTATTGAAAATAATGAATTAATTCAGAATTACAATGAAGCCTATTTTTATACACCCTTTTTCAGTCAAGGGAATTACATTGTTTGCTCCGCATCATTCTCCCCTAGTTGGAGAAAACTCGACCTCGAGTGATCCGGATAGATACAAGGCTCAGCAGGATGATAACGCGATAAGTCGAACACATTGAAAGTACATGAAATGACCATTGACTCAAGCAAATCCACCACATACGCATTATTGTTGATCTTGTGCACAATCAATTTTATGGACCATATCTCTTAGGCTGCAATTTATGATACTGACCCACGCAAAAAACGCTCGAGACTACGGAAAACCATCATCTCATCGCCAACTTCGAACAAATTAACTCGCCAATGCTTATACGTTGCTTGCTTAAATTTCTGCATTCACAGTTAGATAAAAAAAAAAGGGTTGTATTTTGTAATGAGCTACAATACATTTCAACCATTTCATTATGCTAGAAAGTTCGAAAGAAATCATAACTGTTATAATAGAAAAAGAAAAATGAGCTTTCACAGAAACAACTATGATTCAAATTTCATAGAACAAGAGCATTCAAGGCATATATATTGTAAATTACATGATTATAAGACACATGCCTTTAACAGTTATCAGGTAATAGGAAAAGTAGACTTGTATGGATTCCAAATGTAATTAACAGCTCTGGACCAACATGAAAAGGGGTACCAAAAGTTTTTCTTTGCAGGAACACTCAACAAAAAACAAAAGAGGATCTTTTCTCAAGATCAGGTTCCTGAAACTTAGCTTTATAAACATAACAATTTTAAACTTTTTGTACATAACTATTAGTTCATATCCCCATACCCTTCAAAAATCAACCTATGTACTGCATGATTTTCAATTACATCTTTACTCATAGTATCAAACATTGTGATATCTGTAGTTCCATTAAAAAATTCATTCATTATCAAAGAGAAAAAGACAAATGGATAGATAGCTGTCGGCCATTCAACAAACTTTTCAAAATCAGAAAGATCACACAAATGATTTTCAAAATAATACTCAAAAACCTCTATCTCTTTGTGATCAATACCATAGATTTCTCAAAAACAGTCAAGGATGATCCATACTCTTGAAGATTGTATTCATAAGTGTTCAACACATAACTGTTCTTCAAAATGCATAACACTGCGATTGTTATCATTTTTAGAAATTGCATTTAAACTCATATTATTTGATACGATGAATCTTATCTTGAAAAAATATTGATTTGACTTAAAATTTCTTATGAAAATCAGATGACCAGAAAAAGCTATAAAAATGTTCGCTCATTCTTCTAAAAATTTATTATGCAAAAATGAATTTGTTTGAATTTATGTACCTGAGATTTGAGCAGCTTGTACAAATGATTACTGACATTTTCGATCCAAGCAAGAGAACATTGCACGGTCTTCCCATTTATCTTTTTCATTGGCACCCTCGCTCAACCTTTCAAGTACACGCTCATAGAGAAATTTTCTTATGGTAGACCATCCATTGAAACAATGAAGAAACATGCAATTCCACACTTTTGGTCTAAAAGAAGACTTCTCCATTGGGCACCTTGACGTACTCGAAGCATCTTCTCATCCATGTTAATCACAAAGCGGACGACCAACGCTTATGGATGAAATATCAATGGTTCTTCAGACAAAGCTTTCCTATGTGAGTGTTTAAGTGGACTCCAGATTGCAGGCCTGATGTCGAGAGCCCAATAGCTCCGGTATGGTTTTTACTGCCTGGTCTTCCCATCTATCATTTTCATAAACAAACTATATTATCCATTTCCAACATGATAGGAAACCCCTAATGATCAAAAATGAATCAAGGCTTTGTTTCTCAAATCAATTCTCTGCACACTTGGAGCATTTTTGGATTGCATTATATATAGTTATAGTACATGGAGATACTGACAAGAATATGAGGAGATTACATCAGGTGGTACATTGGATACATTGCCTTGGGTATATACACAAACACATGAGAGAAATACAAGGATTGACCAAGGCTGTGATTTATTACTTGATACACCCCCTCAAGCTGAAGGAGAACGACTGCAAACCTTAAGCTTGTCGCGCAAAAATTAAAAATGAGGTGTTGATAAGCCCTTGGTTATTATATCAGCAACTTGATCATGGGTGGATATGAACTGAACCTGTAAGTCTCGGCGAGCCACTTTTTCGCGAACAAAGTGGTAGTCAATCTCCACATGCTTTGTATGGGCATGTAACACCGGATTAGCCAAGAGATAGGTGGCACCAATGTTATCGCACCATAAAATTAAAGATTGATTCATTGGAATTTTGAGTTCAGAGAGAAGAGATTGAAGCTATGTGACTTCTGCAGCAGTATCAGCAAGAGCTTTGTACTCTGATTCTGTAGAGGAACGAGCAACAGTTCGTTGTTTCCGAGAGGACTACGAAACCAGATTGGAACCCAAAAAAAATAGCATAGCCACCGGTGGACTTTCGATCATCCAAACAGCCTGCCCAATCAGCGTCCGAAAAGGCCTGAATTGTATAAGAGGAAGACTTGGAGATGAACAAACCATGTGATTCCATTGAGCGAAGATATCGCAGAATGCGTTTGACAGTAAGCCAGTGGTCTTCTGTAAGGGAGTGCATGTACTGACAAACCTTATTGACAGCAAAGGCAATGTCAGGACGTGTCAATGTAAGATATTGTAATGAACCAACTACTTGGCGAAACTTTGTAGGATCAAAAAGGTGCACCCCATGTTTTAGACAACTTGGTGGTTGAAAAGATCGGGCTAAGGACTGGTTTGCTTGTCGTCATTCCGGATTTCGCAAGCAAATTATTTATGTACTACCGTTGGCAAAGAAGCATACCAGTTGGGAGTGTAACAGCTTCAATTCCAAGAAAATAATGAAGTTGACCCAAGTAGACATGCTCATTCGATTTTTAAAACCGGAACCGAACCGGCTAGAAACCGTTCAAACCGTGACCCGTAATGAACCGTGAACCGTCGGTTTCGGTTTCGGTTCTGGTTTTCGTCTTTTAGGAACCGTGAACCGCCGGTTCCAACGGTTCCAAATCGTAAAAACCACCGGTTCCAACTGTTCCAAACCGTAAAAATTTAGAATTTAGAAATTTATTGTATATTTGAATTTTGAGGTAAGGCTTATTTGTCCTCCTTTATAATAAGGCAATGCTAGTTGTCCCCCTCCTTATAATTTTTTATTATTATTAATAAAATTGGTCAGGGTACCGTCCCTATTTTTTTATTTATTTTTTGTATTTTGAGTTCCTAAATTTTTATTGTAAGTTTTTTAAGTTCTTAAATTTTTTGTAATCATTACAAAACTATTGTTGAATTTAAGAAAAACTATTTTATTTTGCAAAAGTTTTTCTCAAATCAAAATTCAATATTACAAACTCTATTTTTTCAAGACTATTGCAAAGATTAAAAATTTTAAGTCCTTAATTCTTAAATTGTAAAATGTTTAACACTTTTAAATTTTTAATTCTTAAATTTTAAATTGTAAAAATTACAATTTGTAATTTTTCATAACTAAAGTTCTTATAATTTCTAATTTATAACTTTTGATAACTAAAGTTCTTAAAGTCTTTACAATTTATAACTCTTGCAAAATTTCAAAAAAAAAAATTATATATATATATATACACACACACACACATATAACACCTTTTTTTACAATTTATAATAGTTTTTTTAAAAAAATAAAACAAATTTTTTTTAAAAAAAAATTTAAAAATATAAAAAAACAAAACCGAAAAATCGGAACCGGAACCGAAACTCCACGGTTCGGTTTCAGTTTGCCTTATCACGGTTTGTGGAACCGTCGGTTCCGAACCGGAACCGGAACTGTAACCGTTTTGGGCATGTCTAGACCCAAGTCTTTAATAGAGAACTCTTTTCCCAAGGATTGAAGAAGTGAATTATTGGAGGATGAACAATTACCAGTGACAAGGATGTCGTCAACGTAAATAAGAACATAAACAAGTATAGAATTATGAGAGAAGATGTACAAAGATGTATCAGTTCTGGACGGAGTGAAACCTTGAGATGTGAGAAACTGAGTAAGCCGATTGAACCAAGCACAAGGAGCTTGTTTGAGGCCATAGATCGACTTATGAAGTTTGCAAACAAAGTTGGGGTGAAGGGGATCCTCGAACCCCCTAGGTTGTTGCATATAGACATCCTCTTCTAATACTCCATGAAGGAATGCATTGTGAACATCGAGTTGACGAACATTACAGCCATTAAAGACAGCAATGGACAGTACTATGCATATAGTAGTTGCTTTAACCACTGGACTGAAGGTTTCTTCGTAGTCCAACCCATGCTGTTGGTGAAAACCCTTTGCAACCAAACGCGCTTTGTAGTGCTCCAGTGTACCATCCGATTTGTATTTGACCCGATATACCCACTTGGATCCAACTATATTTTGAGTGGGTGAATGGGGAACTAATGTCCAAGTATGATTTTGAATGAGAGCATTAAACTCTTTCGCCATGGCATTACGCCATTGAGGGAATTTATTGGCTGTAGAAAAACATGTGGGTTCAGCGATGGGAGTGGTTTCGGTGAGTAAAGCAGTGGAAGACGAGGAAGGAGGAGGGTGTTTAGACATATGTCGAAGATGCATGTGATGGGTTTGTTGGGGTTGAGTGGAGGTAGATGGGTGTTGTGGGGGTTGAGCAGTAGAAGGCTTGGGAGTGAAGTCGACCACAAGTTAAATTTCATTGGGATTGGAGACACGGAATGTTGTGGAGTGTGGTGGGTGTCCTGAGTTTATGGAAGTATTTTGGTGGTCAGTGACTTGAAAGGTAGAAATGGTTGGCAATGGAGGTGCACTGGGTTGTAAGGATTGTGGCCCCACGGTTGTTCTATTGGTGGAAGGATTTATGGCCCTTGGTTGTGCATTTATTGGTGCTGCTGAAGGCTTTGGAGGAGAAGAGATGTTTATAAATGGAATTGAGGCCCAAGGTCGTTGTGGAGAGAAAGTGATTGTTGGTGCTTTGCCAAGCAGTGATGGACCCGAGAAGGGAAAGGAGAACTCATCGAAGCGAACGTGACGAGCAATGTAAATACGCTGAGTTTTGATATCCATACAACGGTAGCCAAGGTAAGCCGGACTATAGCCAAGAAAAACACACGGAGAGGAACGGAACTCAATTTTGTGTTTGTTATAGGGACGGAGATATGGGAAACAAAGACACCCGAACACTTTCAGAAATGAATAATCTGATGGGACATGAAAAACATTTTGGTAGGGTGGTGCATTGTTAGAGACTGGAGAAGGCATTCTATTTATTAGATAGACTACCGTCTCAAATGCAAAATGCCAATATTTGAACGGAACTGAACTATGAGCTAACAAGGATAGCCCAGTTTCGACTATATGACGATTACATCGTTCAACAGTTCCATTTTGTTCATGGGTATGTGGGCACGAGAGACGATGATTAATTCCCAAATTGGCAAAAAAAACTTGTTCAATGGTCGATATTCTCCTCCCCAATCAGTTTGTACGTGTTTGATTTTGGTGTCAAACATTCGTTCAACAAGAGATTGGAACTGGAGGAAAATTGAGAAAACTTCAGACTTTTGAGACATAGGGAAGAACCATATATATTTTGAAAATACATCAACGAAGATTACAAAATATTTGTGTCCATCAGATGACAGTACCGGAGAAGGCCCCCATACATCACTAAAAATCAAATTTAATAAAGAAGTACTGCAATGAGTAGTGAGAGGTAATGATAATCTCGTAGATTTTCCCAATTGACACGAGGAGCACAAGGTATTGAATGTTGATGATGAGCATGGTAATTTATTTGAGTTGATAATTTGACGAAGAACACGAAGATGAGGATGACCCAAGCGACTGTCGCGACCCGACCCGAGATCCGATGTGAATCACGTTCGAGCCGCGAGACAAGTGCGGAAAACACGAAAATAGCATCGCAAAAATTTCATTTAAAATAATGCAAGTCATGGGAAAACCCTGTAATGCACGTGCAAGTTTTCTTTAAACAACAAAACCTTTTAAACAATACTAAACCTCGACGGCGAAACAAGCCGGAGAAACAACACGTTAGCTAGCAACAACAAACTCGAGCTAACATGCTCGGTACATATATAAACATATCAGAGTAAGCGGAATTAAAGTTATCAAATATACATACAACCGCACGGCAACCATGCCGGCACAACAAAAGAATACATCATATAACAATCAAGACATCTACCCAACAAATACATTGTTTAAGTAACAAGTACACCCTCGGCCTCACCAAAAGAAAATACTTAGGCACAAGGTGCACTACCAAAAGATGTCGCCCAACGGACCCGAACTCGAACACTAAGGATTCCTCGCCGGCGCTTGATCTAAGGAAAACAAATGAAAACAAACGGGGTGAGTTGAAAACTCAATAAGCTACTAATGCAACAATATGGCATGCTAGATGCAGACAATAATTTTAACAAGTATTCATGTTATCACAATAACATTTTAATACCAAATAGAAGTAACAAGCATCGCACATAACCAAAACAACCCCATACTACACGAGAGGCTCGACGATCGCCAACCGTCCCATACCGGTTGGAAACCATGACCAACATTCGTTCATATAGGAAGCACATAAAAATTATAAGTAACAAGTTACAAAGGATACGGTGTCGAGGTACACCTCCAACCAAACCAATACTTCCAACCAACCAACTAATATTGTACCAATTATAGAGCCGTTGTTGACGTACTCGAACCATAACGAAACCATGATCTTATAACAAAGAATCCGTGAACCATTTTATTTGAAATTCACAAAAAGAAAACCCCGGTGCCACCGGTCACTACAACCCGGAAAGAACACCCCGGTAAAATAGCTTACCAACGTTATGGTTTTTGCCTACAAACACTTGGCGCCATTTCCCCTACCGCGGCCAACGGTAGGGGGCGAGAACCCAATGTATTGGCTTTCGACTATTACTTAGCCCCTGGTCTTGTAATAATCGAGCGTCAATACACCACTCTCTAACAATTAAGCCATGGACTAATTAAATGCTCAAGTAGAATATTTACTCGACATTTAAACATAAAAGGTCATACTCAAAAGTAGGGAGTATACCACAACAACAACAATTGACAATAATATGAATGTCACAAGTGAGTTATAATAATCTCACACCACACATAACCAACTCACGACAATTACGACAATTTACGAAATATCAAACACACAATCGGTGTAACCAAATTTCTAACGAATCACTCGAATCCTTCAAGAATTCCCAAATCACACACGTGGTCTCATTGATTATGAAATCCTAATGAACTCCGTTAGAGTCATTTTCGATTTCTAATGAGTTCGAGTTTACGCGAATTAATCATACCGTAAATTTAACAAATACTAAACATATTTCACATTTCTAACATGTAAACATGAGTCTTAAAACACAACCAAAAAAGTCAACCACGAATTTGGAAAGTCAACATAGTCAAACATACTCGAAATTGATGATTTCTAACATATATCATCATCTAACAAGTCTAACTTGTATAACAACTCATAATAGAGGAAGAACAAGGGATAGTAGCTTACCTCCACAAGCAAATCTACCCAATGAATTCACAATCCAAGCTTAGTAATGGGTTCCCCAAGCCTTTAGCAATCCAATGGTGGTATTGCATGCAAGAATCTATGGTTGGATTGATGGTTATGGTCTACACACACTAATCTCACTATACATCTCCCACACAAACTCTCTAGGCTTTTAAGGAAGAAAATGAAGTGTTTGGTGTCTCTCTCATGGTGAAGAGTGACTTAAATATGGTCAAAAGGTCAAGCCTAATGTACAACACTTACAGCCAAGGGTCCAAGGTCTAAAGCCAAGAAAATTACAAATCAGTAATGCTGTCCGTACTACTTCGCACGGCCGTGCCACAATTAGGCGCACGGTCATGCCAAAGTTACAACCTAGTTCTGGACTCTCTGTCCAGCCTCGCACGGTCGTGCCCTATGAGTCGCACGGTCGTGCCAAACCCAAAATTTCAAACCCAACATTCTGTTTACTCTCGCACGGCCGTGCCACGTAAGGCGCACGGTCGTGCGAAGCCTTCCAGTGTAATGAAGTGTTAATACTCCATTTCTAAGGCAACCAACACAATCCCCATCACATAAAATGAAGCTTTAGATGCATAAGAAATCAAATGTAAATGACTATGCAACTTCTAACACACATCCATACACTTGAAAAGTGTACCACAAACTCAATCGCAAGTACATTTGAATGATTTATGCTCACGAAATGACGATGTTAACATAAGAAGCACAATATAGGATGAATGCGAATGATGCAATTAGTGCAAATGGTGCGGGCGTTACACCCTCACCCCCTTAGAATAAATTCGTCCACGAATTTACTTACCAATCTCAACAAATAACGAAGGGTACTCCTCTCGTATCTCTTGTTCTAATTCCCAAGTGGCCTCCTCGATGTTATGACTTCTCCACAAAACTTTCACAAGGGAAATAGACTTCGACCTCAACCCTTGTTCCTTGGTGTCGAGTATCCTCACGGGCTGCTCAACATAGGATAGATCGGGTGTCTAATCTACCGGCTCATACTCCAAAATGTGCGATGCATCCGATAAGTACTTCCTCAACATGGATACGTGGAACACCGCATGAACGCCCGACATCGACGGTGGTAGGGCAAGTCTATAGGCCAACTTCCCGACCCTTTCTAAAATCTCAAATGGGCCAATGAACCTTGGAGTCAATTTCCCTTTCTTACCAAACCTCTTGACCCCAATTCGTGGCGAAACCTTCAAAAACACATGATCACCTATCTCGAATTCAAGGTCTCTCCGCCGATGATCCGCATAACTCTTTTGCCGACTCTGGGCCGCTTTCAATCTTTCCCGTATGAGCTTTACACTCTCAACTGATTCGTGCACCATGTCAGGACCCCATATCTTTGCTTCGCCGACTTCATCCCAACAAATTGGTGAGCGACACTTTCTTCCATACAATGCTTCATAAGGAGCCATCTCTATGGTCGACTGGTAGCTGTTGTTGTACGCGAACTCTATCAATGGTACGTGTGAATCCCAAACTCCTTTGAAATCCATCGAACAAGCTCGCAACATGTCCTCAAGTATTTGTATAGTCCTCTCCGATTGTCCGTCCGTCTGTGGGTGGAAAGCCGTGCTAAGTGTTAACTTCGTACCCAAAGCATCCTGTAGTGACTGCCAAAACCGCGATGTGAACCGTGGATCTCGATCCGACACTATACTAACCGGTACCCCATGTAACCTCACGATCTCCTGTATGTACAAGGTAGCAAGTCTATCCATCGGGTAAGTCATTGCAATCGGAAGGAAATGTGCCGACTTGGTCAACCTGTCAATAATCACCCAAACTGCATCGTGACCCTTACGAGTCTTTGGCAACCCTGTCACAAAATCCATCGCTATGTTCTCCCATTTCCACTCCGGAATCTCTAATGGTTGTAACAAGCCTGCCGGTCGTTGGTGTTCCGCTTTTACACGTTGACATGTCAAGCATCTCGATACAAACTCGGCCACCTCTCTCTTCATACCACTCCACCAAAAATTTCTCTTCAAGTCTCGATACATCTTAGTACTCCCCGGATGAATCGTGTATCTAGACTTGTGAGCCTCTTCTAACACTTGTCTCTTCACCTCATCTATCGCCGGTACACAAATTCTGTTTCGAAACACAAGGATCCCATCATTGTTCTTTGCAAAATCTTTCGTCTTCTCTTCATTCAACCCATCAATCAACGTCTTCAATTCCGGGTCGTCCTCTTGTGTCCTTTTAATCCTTTGAATCAATGCCGGCGTAGCCCGAAGGTTCGCAAAAATCACTCCCTGTCTCGATCTACTCAGACTCCAATCTCGAACATCCTCAAGCATCTTCCATTCACGGGTCATTAAGCAAGACATGTACGCCTTTCGGCTAAGTGCATCCGCTACCACGTTTGCTTTCCCCGGATGATATAAGATAGTGCAATCGTGGTCCTTAAGTCTTTCAATCCATTTCCGTTGTCGGTTGTTCAACTCCTTTTGGGAAAATATGTACTTGAGGCTTTTGTGATCGGTGAACACTTCAAACTTGGCCCCGTAGAGATAGTGTTTCCACTTGTGTAGAGCAAAGATGATCGCAGCCAACTCAATGTCGTGGGTAGGATAATTCTGTTCAAACGAGGTCAACTTCCGAGAAGCATACGCAATCACTCTCCCGTTTTGCATCAAAACACAACCCAATCCCTCTTTCGACGCATCACTCTATATCACCAACCCATCCTGTCCATTCGATAGTGCCAAGATCGGAGCTGTGGTCAACCTCTTCTTCAGTTCTTGGAAACTCGCCTCGCATTTGTCACTCCATACAAAAGGTTTGTTCTTTTGGGTCAAGTTAGTCATCAGAGTCGCAATCTTTGAAAACCCTTCAATAAACCTTCGATAATAACCCGCCAAACCCAAGAAGCTTCGAATCTCCGTTACCGACTCGGGTCTCTTCCATTTCACCACTGCCTCGATCTTAAGCGGATCCACCGAAATACCATCTCCCGAAACAACATGGCCTAGAAACGAGACCTCCTCGAGCCAAAATGCACACTTGCTTAATTTTGCATACAACTTCTTTTCTCTCAACACTGACAACACAATCCTCAAATGTTTCTCGTGTTCCTCCCGGGATTTGGAGTACACAAGAATATCATCAATAAACACCACCACGAAACAATCTAGATAAGGCAGGAATATCCTATTCATCAAATCCATGAACACCGCCGGTGCATTTGTCAACCCAAATGGCATCACAACAAACTCAAAATGCCCGTATCGAGTTCGAAATGCCGTCTTCGGTATATCCTCCGCCCTAACCTTCAATTGATGGTAACCACTTCGAAGATCAAATTTCGAATACACAACTGAGCCCTGTAGTTGGTCAAACAAATCATCAATGTGTGGCAAGGGGTATTTGTTTTTAATGGTTACCTGATTCAGCTCCCGGTAGTCAATACACAATCTCAAGGATCCGTCTTTCTTCCTTACAAACAACACCGGTGCACCCCACGGCGATACACTCGGCCTAATGAAACCCTGGTTCAACAACTCCTCCAACTGCACCTTTTACTCCTTCAATTCTGTCGGTGCCATACGATACAGTGCTTTTGACATCGGAGCGGTACCTGGCAACAATTCAACACAAAATTCTAACTCTCTATCCGGAGGCAAGTCATACTCCGATGAAAACACATCCGGAAATTCCCGTACAATTGGGACATCCTCCAACATAACAACTTTCTTAGACTTATCAACCACACATGCTAAATACCCTGTACACCCATGTGACAACAATTTTCGGGCTTTCAAAGCCGATATCATACGAATACCACCCATGCATTTATCACCCTCAAACAAAAATGGAGGCATATGAGGCAATTCAAATGTGACAGTTTTCTTACGACAATCAACTATGGCATGATGAGTGTGCAACCAATCCATGCCCAAAATAACATCAAAATCACGGATGGGCAACACTACCAAATCCGCAAGCAAAACATGATCATCAATAACAACTTCGCATGCACGATGGACATCAGAAGCAACTAGGCACTCTCCCATCGGAGTAGACATCTCTAACACATAAGACAACATTTCAGGCATAGAATGTAAATGGCATGCAAAGTGAGATGCAATGTAGGAATGCGATGACCCTGGATCTATAAGCACTCGGGCTCGCTCTCTCGAGACAAACAATGTACCTCCTATCACGTTGGGAGCATCAGGGACACCCCTCTGATCTAAAGCAAACACTCGACCTTGGACTCTCGGTCGACCTTCGTTGTCCCTTTTTACCCCCACGTTCGCTTGTGCACCCACCGGTTGTACCCCCTTGTTTCTCGGGCAATCCCTTAGAAAGTGCGTGCCATCACCGCACAATATGCATTTGCCCTGTTTCTTCCAACATCGCTCTTCTGTGTGCCCTTCCCTTTTGCAAAACCCACAAACATACTGCTTATTCCGTTGTCCACGATCCGTTCCCCCTTGATTTTTCGCTTGTTGTTGGTTCTGACCTCCCTGACGATTAAAGTTATTACTCCTACTCGTAGTTCCTCTATTCCCATGTCCTTTTCACTGTGCCTGCGATCCGTGTTGACTCCCACTTGAGCTTCCCAACTTACCACAGTGTTCCTCGATGTCGTGCTCAATTTTGTACGCCTTATCCACTGCATTTTGATAACTCGGCAAGTCCATTGGTAATAGCTGCTTGCGGTACTCGATCCTCAAGCCCTTCACAAAACGGTACACTTTCTTCTCTTCCGTTGGAACCAAGTGGGTACAATACCTTGCTAGTGCTGTAAACTTAGCAGAGTATTGTGCCACAGATAAAGTTCCCTGTTCAAAACTGAGAAATTCCACTTCTTTCTTTGCCTGCACCACATCCGGAATGAAGTGGTTTCGAACCGTGTCTCAAGAAAAGCTCCCATGTACGAACCACCTGCTCCTGAATCCAGTTAGCTTCCAACACTTTCCACCAGTGTTCTGCTGCATCCTCCAATTTGAATGTTGCAAACTTGACTTTATCTTCATCGAAACACCTAATTGCCATAAAAATCTTCTCAATTGATTCAATCCACTTTTCTGCTTTCATGGGATCTGGTTCGCTATCATAACTGCGCGGCTTCATTTTCAAGAATCTCCTAAGCCTACGGTCATAATCCCCATTATCTCCAACTTGTTGACCCATTCTATATCCTCCTGCCAGTCCCAAACCTGCCATTGCCTGTCTCTGTAACTCTATGTTTTGTCTGTTCACCTCCGTCATTGACTGCATGAACCCTTGCATCATGTTAACAATCCCTTCATTCGGGTTTACCGGTACCTCAAGCTGTACATTCGGCTGTCCCGTAGGTTGAGCTCTAGGCTGTGTGGGCGGTGGAGTATTACCCTGCTCAGCTGAAGGATTCCCGGCCCCACTCGAGCCACCATCCTCAGTACTAGTGCCATGTCTAGTCTCAACCATGATGAATCACCTGTAATAAACACTCGACGTTAACGACTTAAATACACAACCAACCCTCCTAAGCCAAAGATTCTCTCCCGGCTAGCTAACTTATGCTCTGATACCAACTGTCGCGACCCGACCCGAGATCCGATGTGAATCACGTTCGAGCCGCGAGACAAGTGCGGAAAACACGAAAATAGCATCGCAAAAATTTCATTTAAAATAATGCAAGTCATGGGAAAACCCTGTAATGCACGTGCAAGTTTTATTTAAACAACAAAACCTTTTAAACAATACTAAACCTCGACGGCGAAACAAGCCGGAGAAACAACACGTTAGCTAGCAACAACAAACTCGAGCTAACATGCTCGGTACATATATAAACATATCAGAGTAAGCGGAATTAAAGTTATCAAATATACATACAACCGCACGGCAACCATGCCGGCACAACAAAAGAATACATCATATAACAATCAAGACATCTACCCAACAAATACATTGTTTAAGTAACAAGTACACCCTCGGCCTCACCAAAAGAAAATACTTAGGCACAAGGTGCACTACCAAAAGATGTCGCCCAACGGACCCGAACTCGAACACTAAGGATTCCTTGCCGGCGCTTGATCTAAGGAAAACAAATGAAAACAAATGGGGTGAGTTGAAAACTCAATAAGCTACTAATGCAATAATATGGCATGCTAGATGCAGACAATAATTTTAACAAGTATTCATGTTATCACAATAACATTTTAATACCAAATAGAAGTAACAAGCATCGCACATAACCAAAATAACCTCATACTACACGAGAGGCTCGACGATCGCCAACCGTCCCATACCGGTTGGAAACCATGACCAACATTCGTTCATATAGGAAGCACATAAAAATTATAAGTAACAAGTTACAAAGGATACGGTGTCGAGATACACCTCCGACCAAACCAATACACTTCCAACCAACCAACCAATATTGTACCAATTGTAGAGCCGTTGTTGACGAACTCGAACCATAACGAAACCATGATCTTATAACAAAGAATCCGTGAACCATTTTATTTGAAATTCACAAAAAGAAAACCCCGGTGCCACCGGTCACTACAACCCGGAAAGAACACCCGGTAAAATAGCTTACCAAAGTTGTGGTTTTTGCCTACAAACACTTGGCGCCTTTTCCCCTACCGCGGCCAACGGTAGGGGGCGAGAACCCAATGTATTGGCCTTCGACTATTACTTAGCCCCTGCTCTTGTAATAATCGAGCGTCAATACACCCCTCTCTAACAATTAAGCCATGGACTAATTAAATGCTCAAGTAGAATATTTACTCGACATTTAAACATAAAAGGTCATACTCCAAAGTAGGGAGTATACCACAACAACAACAATTGACAATAATATGAATGTCACAAGTGAGTTATAATAATCTCACACCACACATAACCAACTCACGATAATTACGACAATTTACGAAATATCAAACACACAATCGGTGTAACCAAATTTCTAACGAATCACTCGAATCCTTCAAGAATTCCCAAATCACACACGTGGTCTCATTGATTATGAAATCCTAATGAACTCCGTTAGAGTCATTTTCGGTTTCTAATGAGTTCGAGTTTACGCGAATTAATCATACCGTAAACTTAACAAATACTAAACATATTTCACATTTCTAACATGTAAACATGAGTCTTAAAACACAACCAAAAAAGTCAACCACGAATTTGGAAAGTCAACATAGTCAAACATACTCGAAATTGATGATTTCTAACATATATCATCATCTAACAAGTCTAACTTGTATAACAACTCATAATAGAGGAAGAACAAGGGATAATAGCTTACCTCCACAAGCAAATCTACCCAATGAATTCACAATCCAAGCTTAGTAATGGGTTCCCCAAGCCTTTAGCAATCCAATGGTGGTATTGCATGCAAGAATCTATGGTTGGATTGATGGTTATGGTCTACACACACTAATCTCACTATACATCTCCCACACAAACTCTCTAGGCTTTTAAGGAAGAAAATAAAGTGTTTGGTGTCTCTCTCATGGTGAAGAGTGACTTAAATATGGTCAAAAGGTCAAGCCTAATGTACAACACTTACAGCCAAGGGTCCAAGGTCTAAAGCCAAGAAAATTACAAATCAGTAATGCTGTCCGTACTACTTCGCACGGCCGTGCCACAATTAGGCGCACGGTCGTGCCAAAGTTATAACCTAGTTCTGGACTCTCTGTCCAGCCTCGCACGGTCGTGCCCTATGAGTCGCACGGTCGTGCCAAACCCAAAATTTTAAACCCAACATTCTGTTTACTCTCGCACGGCCGTGCCACGTAAGGCGCACGGTCGTGTGAAGCCTTCCAGTGTAATGAAGTGTTAATACTCCATTTTTAAGGCAACCAACACAATCCCCATCACATAAAATGAAGCTTTAGATGCATAAGAAATCAAATGCAAATGGCTATGCAACTTCTAACACACATCATCCATACACTTGAAAAGTGTACCACAAACTCAATCGCAAGTACATTTGAATGATTTATGCTCACGAAATGACGATGTTAACATAAAAAGCACAATATAGGATGCATGTGAATGATGCAATTAGTGCAAATGGTGCGGGCGTTACACCGACAATGCCAACATTCGGTTAAAACTTTATTGACGGAGAAGGCAGTTGGAGCAAGTTTGGATGAAGTAGAGAAGGAGTACAACCCGTTGTTACTCGCTCCGGAGAGAAGGGTATCCTGAGTAGTTCGATCCTTGACAAGAAAATAAGATTCAAAAAAGACATTATTATCTTGACAAAATTTTTGAACAGATAATAATGGCTTCGAAATACTAGGAACATGTAAGACATTTTTTAATTGAAATGAGCGTGAAGAAGAAGAGAAAGACGTTGAACCAATGTGTCGAATGGAGAGACCCTTACCATCCCTTACAGTGACTCGATCATTTCCAGTATAGTCCTCTGATTGGGAGAGACTTGCGACATCCGGTGTAATGTGATGAGAAGCACCAGTGTCAGGAAACCAACTCATTGTGGGCGGACGGGATGTTCTATGAGATAGATGTGCAGAGGAGTTGGATGTTTGGGAGTATCGTTGATAGCAAACATCTGCTGTGTGGTTTTGACGATGACAAATTTGGCAGGTAGGACTAGAAAATGATCCAGAAAAAGAATTTGAAGTAAAGAATCGAGAGTTTCGATTGCCAAATCGACCACGACCCCAGCCACGACCGCGACCTCGAGTATGATTATTGGAAGAGCCACCACGAGAATAATGGGAGGAGGAGGGGTGACCAAGATTGGCAGCAGGTAAGGATTGAGAAATAGGAAGAGCAGATTGTGTGGGTGTTAAGGTTAGCAGGGAGGGGGTCTTATTGGCATGGAGAAATTCATGACTAAGTAGCAAAGCATGGAGTTCCGAAAAGTTGACGGGTATGGA
Organism: Platycodon grandiflorus; assembly: GCA_016624345.1. Classification (NCBI taxonomy): domain Eukaryota; kingdom Viridiplantae; phylum Streptophyta; class Magnoliopsida; order Asterales; family Campanulaceae; genus Platycodon; species Platycodon grandiflorus. The sequence continues at coordinate 9,822,169 of CM028363.1, forward strand.
TTGGGCAGAAAGAGTTGTAATAATATCTGAGAATTCACTACGTAGACCACGAAAGACATATATATTGAAATCAGCGGGATCAAGGGGTCTACCTACAGCTGCTAGTTCATCAGCATAACCTTTTGCCTTTTGAAGGTAGGTGGTGACAGACTCATCTTTTTGTTCAAGATTATAGAGATTGTTATGAATAGCCATAATTCGAGTATTTGATGGAGAGGACAAAGCAGACTCTAGGGTAGTCCAAACTGAGTGAGATGTTTTAAGGCCAACAACAAGCGGAAGAACTTCTTCACTAAGAGACGAGACCAAAAGCATAAGTATCACTTGGTCCTGGAGAGTCTAGACTTGGAAGTCGGGGTTAGGTTGAAGATCGGTTTTACCTTCGACTCGGATTTCGGTTGGTGGTGGGGGATTGGTACCATCAAGAAATCCTAAGAGATTTTGGCTTCTTAGAAGAGGTAAGATTTGGGTTTTCCAGAATAGAAAATTTGTCGAGGTGAGTTTGAGAGAGAGATAATGGTGAAAACTGCTAAGGCTAATGGGTAATGGATTTGGATTTGTGACAGGAATAATGGAGGAGGAAGCTGCGGAAGAGACAAATGGGTTAGCCATGGAGATTATTAAATTGCTCTGATACTAAAATGAATCAAGGCTTTGTTTCTCAAATCAATTCTCTGCACACTGGGAGCACTTTTGGATTGCATTATATGTTATAGTACATGGAGATACTGACAAGAATATGAGGAGATTACATCAGGTGGTACATTGGATACATTGCCTTGGGTATATACACAGACACATGAGAGAAATACAAGGATTGACCAAGGCTGTGATTTATTACTTGATAATCAATAACCCAACATATGCTCTTACTCGACCTAGCGTGGCTAGGGTGTGTATAGAGATTTATATTACCAAGCCTAAGTCAAGGAAAATGCTACAAATGGACTTTAAACTTCAACAATTGTCAAGAAGACATAACTTTAAACAATTGTAAAACTTTTTGAACTTGCTTACATATGTTCTTCAGTAATAAAAAGCCGATTATGAAAAGAAATTTATTTTAAAGGCTATTGAAAACAGGACTATGTTTTACAAATCATTAAAAAGGGGGGAAATTGTTAGGACCTTAGATTCATCAAGTTTTGATGTTGCAAAACTAAGTTAGCATAATTTCCCATAACACAAATCAATAGGCTTAATATACAAGAGCTACTATCGAAGAAACAACAAACAGGTAAGATGAAGCTTACATGAAGAACAAACAGCTAAGATATGCAAATAGCTATAACAAACAGCTATGACCCAAGAGTGAGTAAGCTACAACAACATGACACGTACTGGACATTAATTTGATGAAATGTTACTGAGACAAACCCTAAAAGAATGTTCCTGTAAGTGGACTACAAGTTGCGTGACACATAGACTTAACTCTTAGCTAGCAATTGGTTATCTAGCCATTATACAACGTCTAGATTACAACCGAAACTTTCCAAGGAATGCATATATAAAAGAAAGCTCTTCCAAAGATCAAACATAGGATTGTTTTAAAAAGATAGCTCACATATATCAAGAGTGATCCAATAAGAGTGCAGGATACAGTGACAAGAGAAATTGATATTAAAGCTTTACAATAGCAAACAGTTATCATTGTTCAATTAGAGAAAAACTTGAGATATTCTGATATCTAAGTTATTAAAGCATCTACCATCCCACGCGATCAAGATCACTCCAGATCAAGTAAAGCATAGCATAACTATTCTTGCAAATAGTTACACTTCAAGCAGTGGTCACACAGTGGCATAGAGCCATACGAGTAGCTTCATTAGACTAGTTAGAGTCATTCCTCAAGAAGCAAAACTCCCCTTGCATATTCTGTAAAGTTTCCTAGCCTGGGAGCCAACTAGTATAGAAAAGTCGAGGACTTTTCTGTTAAGAGCTAGAGGGCTGTGAGGATAGTGGCTGTAAGATAAGAGATCCGAACCACTTTAAATAATTGTGTCAATTTCTCTACTCCTTAACTTTTTGCATATTGCTTACTGTTGATTGAATGTTTGTTTGTGCCTGAATTTAATTGTTTATATATTCTTCTGATCAAATAATCATCAAACTGTTTAGTTGTTGAAAATAATCATCAAAGCACTACACACATACACAAGATAAGATCATAACTTGGCTTGAGATCATTGTTCCAATCTAATTCTGTTGTACACAACTCTGTATAACAATCTTATTACTTGTTTTAGCCAATTTAAGGGATTATTATAAAAATGACCAGCGTACTATTAGTTAGGAACCGATTTAACCCCGTACTCCCAATATCCCAAAATTGACCATTGTACTAACAATTTGAGTCCAATGTGGTCCCTACCGTTAACTTTTCATCCAATTTTTTAACGGAGCAGTTAATTTGATTAACGGAGCTAATTTTTGAGGGGTATTTTTGTCCTTTTCTTCCAAATTCAACAATCCCAAAACAGAACCTTTCTTCCCCATTGATTCCGTCCCTCCTCCGTCAGCCACCCAACAACCTCCATTAATTCATTTACCTCCACCATCCTAAAGACACCATCACAATTAACTGCTCTATTTCTTCCACTTGTGACGACTATGAGTGACCACTGCACAAAGTTTCAAGGAAAAACAATTGAACCAGCCAATACCGAAGCAAATTGTATGAGCTCGAAAAAATTCTTCGTCGCATTCTATCTACACAACTTCCGGATCTGGGTTGGATCTGTACGGATCTGGTTTGGGTCTTCAGGTCTGGACTTGATCTTGACTTGTATTCAGGTTTGGGCCTGAAGTTTGGTTCAGATTGGATCTGGGTTTAGAAGCAACCGTGGTCTATACCTGAAAGCCTAGAGCTTTTACAGTCAATTAGGTCTTCGTTTTCATCTTTTGCATCACTCGATAGCGGCCATTGGCAACTGTTCTCTTTGTCGTGAGCCAGAAGAAAGACGGAAATGCTCATACCTCAAATTTGGGCATTGGAGAGAAGAAAGATGGAAATACTCATGCTTCTCCCTATTTATCGAGTTTTGGTGTAGCTGACCGTACTGGTGGAGTATCGAAGATTTTTGGGCAGGATTTGAGTTCGCCTACGGTTCGTCCACAATTTAGGGAAAAACTTGATGTTAGGAAAGCAGAGGAAAGGCCATGGGAAGCAGCATACTCTAATGGGAATAGCCTTCCATTTTCAAATGCTCGAAATGGTGTTCTTGGTTCGAATTGGGGACAGTTTACCAGTCCTCAGAGTCAAACCCCGGCAAGTAATCTACAAGATCTCGCCAATGGAAGGAAAGGACAAAAATACCCCTCAAAAATTAGCTCCGTTAATCAAATTAACTGCTCCGTTAAAAAAATTGGATGAAAAGTTAACGATAGGGACCACATTGGACTCAAATTTTTAGTACAATGGTCAATTTTGGGATATTGGGAGTACGGAGTTAAATCGGTTCCTAACTGATAGTACGCTGGTCATTTTTATAATAATCTCTTCTCCCCAATTTAATTATTTACTATTCAATCACAAACAGTTATTCTTATTTCAAGAGTTGATTAAATTCAGTGATCATTGTAAAAGTGTGTAATTGCATTAAGATACCTGATTATTAAGTGTTTAATCCAATTAGTATCAAAGTTTTAGTTTTAAACAAAAATTTCAGTAATATTAATATGGACACTGCCTTCTGTCAATATTCCTAAAAGTTGTATAGATTGAATTATTATCTGCGATAAAGAAAACTAATATTAGTATAGAACTCTCAAATGGTATCAGAGCAATACCAAAATATTAGAGTTGAACAGGAACTTTCGATTGATATTAGAGCATGGACAACAAAGTAGCTTAACATGGGGAGCTTATCTCCCTTTTGATCCATTTTATTACAAAAATGCTATTAAGCTACCCAATTAAGCTACTCAACAAAAACTTTCTTCCAACAATGCACAAACTCCAATAATTTTTTAAAATCCAATAAATTTTAAGATAGAGAAGAAATGAAAATAAAGAAAAACTTCAAAAATTTGTAGAAAATTCATTTGATATCCAAATGAAACAAACCAAGTATCTATTTATAGAGAAAAATGTGTACTTTAATACCAAAAAAAAAAAAAAGCAGTTTTTGAGTGAAAAATGACCAAGAAAACCGGTGAGGAGGAAAATGTTTGGCAGAATTACCAGAGCGCGACACGAGGCCTACCGCACGCGTCAGATGTGTCAATGCCCTTTTTTTTTTTTTTTTCAAATTCCCTTCACCAAAACGACGTCATTTTGGTTCTTTTTCGGCTGAAATTACGTCTTTTTGTGGAAGGTTTGGCCGGTTGAGACTTTAAGCTATTATAAGCTCCCCAATCCAATTTTAAACTCCTAAGCTACCGGGATGCTACTTTGTTGGAAGGGTTGATACTCAAATGCTACCCTTAAGATACTTTGTTAGAAGTGGTCTTAGAGCAATCTTGATATTGATAATACTGATTGTTAGATTATCAAGATTAAAAAGAGGAACCTGATTATTATTTGTGTTATAGAACACTGAACCCCCCCCCCTCCCACTTCTCGCACTACACTAATTACTTATCCACTACATTCATCTAAAGTTAAACTTGTATAGACAAAATGCTCCCTTCTTTAATTCATATCAAAAATTACAAAAAATTAAAACTAGCATATATTTTTTTATCATTATCAAGAAAATAAGATTAAATGGAAATAAAAATCTTAATTATGAGCATAAATAAATAAATATGATTTTTCGAGCAAGTAGGAAAGGATAATAAAAGTATATTGTTCATTGGAGATATTGAACAAATAAAAAAGAGAATACGAGATAGTAGAAATGCTACTTGAAAAAAGTCAACAACATTCAAGTGCGACAAAAAAAAAATTGAAAACTAATTATGTATGTAAAAGCATATTGATTATTAAAAAAGAAAAAACATCCTCAAAAATACTAATCTAATAATACATAGAAATATGAAACCAAAAAAATAGCTAACAATACCCTATAAACTCTAATTGATAGCCCCATGTTACACTATCCTGAAGTTCAAATTTCAAAATAGAGGGAATTGTATACACACCCTATAAACTCTAATTGATAGCCCCATTTTAGTTCTAGTAAGTTTTTTTCCTTTTTCCAACGTTGCCTTTTTTTTTTTTTTCAACTTAGGGCTTCTTTTCTTTAACATTTTTTAGACAATCATATTTGAATTTTCTATGTTACAATTTTTTTTAAAATTATTAGATCACTATGTAAGTTCATAACTTACAAGCTAAAAATACTAATAATTTGAATAGTTTACAACACCTCGCAATATAAACACTACAAATAAAAAGTGAAGAGTAAAATAAATATAAATTCTTATACAAGTCTACTGCCTAGGAGGAGTATTACTTCTAGCTAGGATGGATACAAATAATGTAAAATATACAAAAATGGACCATGTAAATGATTCTAAATAAGACACTACAGAAAAATGAAACATAATCATCTACAGGGCAATCAAACTAAATTTTCTTTTCAAAATCATAGAGTTGAACATTTTTCAAACATTGAAGCCATAACTATCTATCAGTTGTCATCTGGCCAATCAATATTGAAGTTCTTGTCAGCTTCACCATGATTCAATCTTACATTGGAATCACCTTCTCCATTAATTTTTTCTTTTGTCAAGTCGCCAGTTGAGCTTCTAACGAACGACGTCTCCTTTCTCAGAACACTTCCCCTCGGCAAGCTATCTGTGTTTCCATCATCTCTTTGCCAGCTAGTCTCCTTGCCAAGCGAATCAGCTGTAAAGAGAGGAGTCCCAGTCTCGAAAGTAAGGTTTTTAGGCCCACTATCTAGGTATTCCTTAAGCTTATGTTGAATCTGGCTACATGGTATCATCTCCATCTGCGATATCGATCTTTCTGATTTCTTTAGCTTACAAGCGCCTAAATCACTTAGATTTTCTTTCTTAGCGCCTGCATTTTAAAAGTCGAGAAATGAGAGAGAGAAAAATTTTAATGATCTAGCTAAAATTGCAAGAATAAAAAGAAAAAAAATATTGTCATATTCCTGATGAAATCAAGTCATATTGTGGTTTTCCATTTCGTAACTTCATCATAAATTATTAGTCCATTAATTGAAGTTTCCAAGTAAGAAATCAACTTTGTATTCACATATTAAATTTACTAAAAACTCGGGATAATAAGTACCTTTCATTGGATGGTCTCTCTTTGTCTTGGTAAAATTCTTCTTCTTTTTGGAATTGTTTGTTGGTGCAAATCTAGCCAAGAATTTGAGTTAGTCAATGAAAAAACAACTTTTACGTAATGAAAGAGAGAGAGAGAGAGAGAGAGAGAGAGAGAGAGAGAGAGAGAGAGAGAACCTAGAAAGTGTAGGGTGAGTAGGGGGCCTAGGGGGCTTAGATGAGCCATCCAATATTTCTTTCATCTTCTTGGAACTTGATGAGCTTGAACCAGGAGCTCCAAGAGTGCTTATATGTTTATTTTTCGTTAGATTGTTCAAGTCTAATAATTTCTTGCTAGGATCAGTTTTCTGTAGACACGCGATTATTTTATGATCAGTAGGGCTTTGCTAAATATAATTATTGCATTGAGAATAAAATAACAAAATAGCATGTCTAAAAATGGAAATTGAGGAAAGATCAACTGATCAGACCTGATACTTGGCTGAGAAAGACTTCAGCAAGTTTTCAAGAGTTTCCCATTCCTTTGCATTTGAACCTGATTCGACGTTACTAGTCCATCCGCCAGTGTTCAAAACACCTCCTTTATTTGTCTCTCCAGATTCTCCATTACTGCAACTCCAAAAGAAATTTTAAGCAAATGAGTAAGAAATATATATATTTGTCGAAAGGGTGAATGATAAAGAAATATATACATTATGAACCACTAAGAAAGAAAACAAATAATTATATTCCAACCTTGCGAGAACTTGACTCATCGTCATCTTTGGGCGGTTTTTACGCTTGTGTTCGGAGCAATATCGTAAACCCTTGGTGAATATACAAGATAATGAATAATCATCATCTTTCTCTTCAAAATTTCGATGTGGGGTTGAAGAAGATTCTGAATATAGTTGGATGGGGCTGGGCTTTCTTCAAATGTATTGGAAGAAGATGATGAATTCTGAGTGTTTAGCGGTTCCAAAGAGAATTGGCCTTGGGTGTGAAATTGATTGATATTTTCTTCATTGCATGAAGAAGGGTGAGGGTTGGATTTTTGAGGGGTAGGGAAAACGAAGTTGGGATTCGAGTTTGAACTCATGATCTTCGCTTGGACTTGACACGCAATTATTTTCCTGTAATAAAAAAAAAAAATTTAACTTTGAGATAGAATTATATATAATTAACAGTACTCTTTCTCCTACGACAAGAGAATTTGAACTTGAGATCGGGCGGGGCATAATAGCTCTCTCTCTCTCTCTCTCTCTCTCTCTCTCTCTCTCTCTCTCTCTCTCTCTCTCGATATGGACATGTCTTTTATCGACCAGCCAAGAGGTCTCAAGAAATTTGCTTGGCCAATGTCTTTTATCGCTCATTGCCATGGTGCCAAAGAATCTGGACATTGGCCAAGCAAGAAATTTGTAAGCTAGACTATAATAGAATTAAAAGAAAGACCTCATTCACAAGTTCAGGAAAAAGGAGAAATCTATAGCCTGTTCAACCTCATTTATAGTTGTTTATCTAGAACTCTATTTCATGAAAATATAAGTAGTAGCCTAAAACAAAGTTTACATCTCCAGCTTACTTGCGGCTCTCGAAATCCCCAAAAAGGGCTCAACAACAATTTTGCTGTCCACATTTAACGAATTAATGCGCAAAGAAGCCAAGAGGTCTCAACATAGGTCAAATGAGAAAAAAATTCTTATGACTATAAGGATTACACCATGAACAAATTCCGTCCAAATCGAGAAATCTGAAGCCTTTCAACTGCATTTATGTTGGTTCATCAACTAGGTAGGAAAAAACAAACAAACTAACAAACACACACACAGAGACAGACAGACGAGAGAGAGAGAGAGAGAGAGATAGAGGCCAAGAGGTCTCAACATAGGCCAAATGAGAAGAAAAAATCTTATGACTAAAAGGATTACACCATGAACAAATTCCGGCCAAATTGTGAAATCTGAAGCCTTTCAACTGCATTTATGTTGGTTAATCAACTAGGTAGGAAAATAAAACAAAATAACAAACACACACACACACACACACAGAGAAGAGACTAGTTTAAACCTTTTGGGATAAATCTAGGGCTTTGTTAACAAGAAACCATGAGAAGAAACAGAAGCCTAAAGATTGATAAACATAGCCTGCTAATTCTTTATAGATGGCCAAATCCCTGGAGACCAGGAATATGTAAATAAAACAAAAACAAAAACAACAATTAAATTGAAATAAAATCCGAAATTAATAAGAGAAGAAAAAAATGGCAACCACTTTTTACTCTAATGTGAATGAAAAGTTGAAAACCATGGAAGGAAGAAAATTGAAAAGAAATAAAAAAGGAAAAATATTACAGAAATTTGAAGAGGAGAGAACTCACTTTTAATTTCTACTATTGGAAGAAAAATAGAAAATTGCTAAGTGTTTCCCTCTTTCACACACACTAATATTACAAATTGATGAGAAGTGGTCTAATAACAATTTATATATGAATATATCTATAATACAATATCAATCAGTTTACACGCTTACAATTGATAAAAGCTAACTACTGGTCAGGATTTATTCTTTTACTGAAATCCAACGGCTCATATTTACTTTGAGATTCACCCGTGTGAAGGCCGGTTACTGCGAACCCGATTACCGTCTCCTTCCCCAATACCGTCTCTCTCCTTCCCCAAACGTCTCACTCTCTCTCCTTCCCCAATGTTTGATTTTGCATTTGACTTTCTCTCCTGCGCACAACCCCATCTCTCTCTCCACATCCTACTCCAACTTTGAATAGATTTCTGCGATTCCCTTCTCCAAACTGGAAGAGGATTTTTGGTATACAAAACCCCCCACCCACATCGCTCGCTCTCCCAACCTCCTCCTCGCTAACCCTTTCGACATTACCAACTTATTCCATTACCTTCCGATTCCTCATTCCGGCCGATCCATCCCTCTCCGGCAAGCGGCCTGTTTGTGAATGGACGCAATCAGGAAACAAGCGACGAAGCTCGGAGCAAGTCGCCAGCAAGAACAGTACATAATCTGTCACATGCATCGCCTTTCATTCGATTATTTGATTTTACGATACCATTAAATTCATTTATGTCGGTGATTCGGAGATCCATGAAAATGTTGATTTTTTTCCAGTAGCGCTGTCTCAATATTGTAAATGATACTAGATTTTTTTGATATGAGTTTGATTTATCTAACATGTCATATAAAAGTTTATTGCTGGGTTTATTGCTCATTTGCATTATGAAAGTTTTGTATGCGTGTGTATGCTTAAATCTCAAAATTTGAATGATGTAATTTCCAATGCAAGCTTTTTCCTAAATTATTTTGTTTCCAGTTGTAGGCTTAATATCATTAAGTTCAATGTTTTGCTGGTGGAAAACATTATAGAATGGGCTACTGTATTCAATAGAGGAAAACAATTTATAAATCCACAAAACATTGGAATGGCTGAATATTTTAAAGCCTGAAATCATGAACAATATAGAATGGACTAGCCTAATGCCTTAATCTTCAGGGTAAAAAGCCAAAGTGTCCACCTTTAACTTTTTGTTCAATCAAAGACTTCTGCTACAATGCTCAAATTAAAGCCACCCTTGACAGAAGTAATGATACATCTGATTTGTACATTATCCCAAATATTACAATTTACCAGCCAACATCTGGGTTGAGTTTATGCTGAGGAAGAAAGTGCAACCCAGAAAGAACAGAAAAAAATACAAGTAGTAAAAAGCAAGAAAATATTTAAAGGAACTTGATAGAAAAAATCAGCATACGCAGCAAGGGTAAAGAAGATTATAATAAGGAAAAACACAACCTGCTTCTACTAAACTTAAAGAAGAATGAGGCCCCCACCTTCAAAATATCTGAAGAACACTTGAAATTGCATTTACTAAACTTAAAGAAGAATGAGGCCTCAATGAACAAGACTTTTCAGTAACTATGACTGGATTTAGCATGTCAACTATAAGCTCTTAAAAAGTGGATAATTAGTGGTTCCTTTTATCCTAAGTTGGAAATAGTCTTTAAAAAGTAGTTCCTTTTATCCTAAGTTGAATATACATCTTTAAGACATGGTTTCATCACAAACCACATTTCTATATTCAACATTGCACAGGGAACCCCCACCTTCAAAAAGAAATAAAAAGTTTGAATGAAAAAAGAAATGAACATTACCTAATCTGTGGGTAATACCTGGAAAAGGGTAATGACATTTGCACATGGGAATTGGTAAGAAGAAAGAGCTGCTTTGTTGGACATTGCAATCGACACGTAAAAATAGTCGTTTCAAATCCTTTTTTGAAAACTCCGTTTCGGGTTTGATCTCTTCTCGCGAAAGAGTTTCAAAACAAAATTGCAATTGAAACATGTTACTTATTATCCATAAATTGCAACGGTTTCCAAAAAGGTCTCAAGTGCCCGTTGACTACACAATTGTCGTGATTCCTTCCCATGCTATTCGAACTATCACGGAATGAATTTTATACTAAAATAACATTGAAGAATCACCGTCATTGGGCACCAAATGAGTTCTAAGAATCTCAAATACCCGTAATGGTAATAATACTATATTTCAAAAAAAAAAAGGAATTGAAGTATCAAACTGAAAAATATGAGGAAATTCATCAAAGTTTTGAGTCATAATAAGCTATTGTAGATACTTCCTTCTCTGTTGCATTTCGATGAAAGTGGATAATGAAAATATGAACAAAGATAAGCAACACGGAAGAAAAACTCTAAAAGTTAAGAAAATATATTATCTACAAATTATTTAAACAGAAAAATGAAAAACAAAACTTCCCATCTCGATTCAATTAATTACTTTTTGTATTTAACTCTCCCAATACCAACAAAGTACAACAAAAGCAATGACATACAACACAGCTTCGACTATCTATACCAAGACTCGGCTCGCTAAACGAGACCTAAACAAACCCACTGAGAGGTAAAATATGAAAAACTAGGACGTTTTCTAGAGACACCTAAAAGTCCGCAAAGGAAAGTTCATCCCGTAAGAACTACCTTGACCTAGCAAAATAACAAAGCTTGAAAGCCTCGGTCAAAGTAAATTTAGAGCTTGAATAATGATCCGCTACCCCACTCACTTATCGTGTGTTAACCCTTGACTTGGGATTACACTAACAAAAGAAATTCAGTGAAAGAAGCAAAGTCTACAAGTACAAAGAGAAAACAAAGCTAGCCATCCTTAACCACCGGTCACTATTAGGGAATACATGCAACCACCGGCCGGCGGCCGTCTTTGTGTACACCACTCGAGCCATCTTTGCAGACCTCCTCTGCCATCTTTGTGTACACCACTCTGAGCCAAATTTTTTAAATTGCCATTAAAGGAAATTGTTATAGCTAAAGAGCACCATAAGAAGTTTGTGCTTCTAAATCGTTTGTGTTAGCAACAGCTATACACAAAGTTTCTAATGTCATAAAGATGATTTTATTTCCTTCCTTTCCAGTTTTCTTCCTTCTAGAAGCCTCTTGATATTGCCTCTTGACTTCCAAAAGAAAGAAAACTGCATTGTATTACAGTGCATCTTCTATAGCAGAATACTATTAAGATGTCCTAATTTCTTAAGTGAGCCCAGCTACTATTTGAGTTGGCTATTTCTTGGATGAGTCTGGATTACTTTAAGGACATAAGGAGGGATTGAATAGTGTTTCTAGAGGCTACACCGAGTTTTATAAGATTGTTGATTCTCTGGTCTACTTGCAACCTATGTATCGTATAAGTTGCCTGTAATTCATCTGTCACCTGACTGGCAACCAGGCCAATGATCTGCTGCATCAAGTTTGAAACATCAGGAATTAACAACATTAGGTGGGGATGCAACCTCCAATTATCTATCTTGAAAAAGAGCTGACCCCTGCCAATTAGCCTTCTGGTTTATTCCACAGGGCAACAACCAGTGAATAAAAGACCAACACTTAGAACCTGATCATGCCTGTAGTCTACAGATTTCTCTATAGAATAAGCTATAAAAGACCAACACTTAGAACCAGACCAACACTTTGAACCAAGTGCATCCAAGTGTTTAGGCTACTGGCTTAAGTTCAATGTTTTGCTGGTGGTTTTGATGATAATCTTCAAATGTTAAAGTGTTTTAGGAGTGAAATTATGCAAAAATTATGCAGGACCATGCATAATTTCTCTAGCAAAAGAATAGGTCAGTCCTTGCCCAAATGTTAAAGTGTTCTGATGTCATTGCACAAAAAATTCAAATTTCATGTTCAAAACGTTAAGCATGGATATGAGACTTCATTTCTGAAATATATCTGATAAAAATATGAATGAGTGGAAAGCTGAAAGTAACAAAATAGGATATCGGCAGAGTCTTGGTGCTAATAGTGCTGCATCAGAAAAGGTTAAAGGTTTAAAGCACATTACTTTGAATGGAGGTGTTGATAGGTGGTATATTTGAAAAAAAGAGTATAGCTTGATCACTCCACCAAAAATAAGTGAAAATCAGATTACTTAAGCTGGTTCACTACAGCAGTTGCACATAGAAGCCAACCCAACCCTTTTTGCTATATAGTTTGAGATCAACTGGCAAAGGATTATGGAGCAGTCTCCACATAAACACACTGTTGTGATCCCCTCACCTTGCTGTTGTGCCAATCTACTGTTGTATCAAACTTTTCAGACATAAAATAGGTCCTAATTAACCTATCTTCGCTGTTGTCTAAAACAATTGGCTGTAATTCATCTGTCACTTGACTAGCAACCAGGCCAATGATCTGCTGCATCAACTTTGAAACATCAGGAATCAACAACATTAGGTGGGGATGCAACCTCCAATTATCTATCTTGAAAAAGAGCTGACCCCTGCCAATGAGCCTTCTGGTTGATTCCACAGGGCAACAACCAGTGAATAAAAGACCAACACTTAGAACTTGATCATGCCTGTAGTCTACAGATTTCTCTACAGAATAAGCTATAAAAGACCAACACTTTGAACCAAGTGCATCCAAGTGTTTAGGCTACTGGCTTACGATGCCACAGTCCCACACCAGTCAAGTTATTCGAATAAGGCATATACAGACTACAGATTTCTCTATAGCCTACAGACTACAGAATTTATTGAATCAGATAAGGAAATTCATCAAAGTTACCTGCATATCTTTATGATTTCATTTTGTTTCTTCCCATTCTGTAACTAACCTTTAGATACTTTTGTTCAGATAAGGAAATCAAACGTCAGTTTCTTTTGATGAATTCCTTATCTACAATAGCTTATTCTGATTCTGTTTAGAGTTTGTTATCTGATTTTTTTATTTTATATTTATGCGACTTTTCTTCATTTCCTTATGCGATTTTACTGTTTCAGTCCTGCAAATCTTCTTTGCCAGTTTTATTGTAGTTTTAAAGGATCAGAAGAATTTACGCAAAATTTTAGTCCATATTCACGCAAGTATTTGACCTCGGATGTCACTCATGTACTCTAACCTTTGGCATAAAATTTTTATAAAATTGAATTTCGATTTTCACATACACATGCCTATGGTTGTTCATGCCATCTCATTTTCACATATGCACTGCTTAAAGTACATGTTTGACATTATTGGTAACAAGTTAGTTTTACATGAAAGCTGCATTTTGCCTTTTCGTTTTCATTTTCAATTTGATCTACTCTGTTAAGTAGACAGCAGAACCCATTATCACAAAGGAAACTGGGTGAAGGTAAGATGGTGATAAGGTTGGGCAGGAAGCAATAGCTGTACTGAAACCATCAAGATGCAGGCAATCACATGTTGTGATTGTTGATTTTAGGGACAAGTTAAATCTTGCCTGCGATGTACTAAATTAGTTGAATGGATATGAGAGTCAGAGATCGCGGAGACGTAGGTCTTTGTAATTTTAACATAGCTGTGTGTGTGTGTGTATGTATATATTTATAGATATTCCTATGTAATATATAATGTAATGGATAACAAATTATGCCTTAAAAAGATTGTATTGATAATGTAAACTCTCTTCTTCCTGTACTGAGTGCATTATGATTTGGTAACCATTCTCAATTATCAAATACAACCTCTTTCACATTGTATGTCTTTCAACATTTCCATGACTGCTCCCCTTTGTATGTCTTTCAATATTTTCTCCATTAGTGGACAACTCAAGGATTGAAAATCTGATATTTCTTTTGCAGTCATAGTTATCGGTATGGGTTCGAATCAATGCATGCTTGAGATTTTTTAGGGGTGACTACTCAGAATATTAATTGAATTCAACCCCCTACAAAACTTCGAGCATGCATTGATCTGATCCCATACCGACACCGTGCCATAGGCACGGGTACAAAACCTAGTATATATACAAAGGCTCTAACGGATCTATAGAGAATCTTCTAACAATATTTGGATTTTGTAATAATTATAACCAATTACTTTAGGGAAGTAAATAAATGTAATCCAATTACTTATAACCATCTTTCTAACAAAAAATCTGATTTCAAATTATCTTACCAAATATAATCTATTTTCAAATTACAAACATATACTCCCTCCGTTCTATCCAAAGAGTACACGTTTGAAAAGTCTAATAATTAAGAGATATATAAATAGTATTGAAGTTAGTCATAATTACAAAAATGTTTAAGCATAGTGACTCAAATCCTCTACATTTTCTTCACTTTATTTGAGTATAATATACTTTTGTTTAATATTTTAAAATAAAAATTATTAAAATATACTCTCTCCGTCGCTAAATTATTGTTTTTTTTGTCCGCTCCTAAATAATTGTCATGTTTAAAACTTTCTTTTTTAGGAGATTATTTTTACCATTTTACCCTTACTTTTCTCTTTACTTTAATTATGCGACATATACACATGGCATTAAAAGAAATTACATATTATACCAATATTAATAATCAAGTCAAATATTTTTTGTTAATCCGTGTGCCGAGTCAAACAAGACAATAATTTAGGGACGGAGAGAGTACAATATATTTTTCATAGTATATAAAATTTAAAATTTAAAATATTTTATTTTAATTGTGGTGGAAAAATATAAATAAAAGAAAAATATATAATGGTTTATTAGTTGAGATAAGAGATATTTAATTTTTAGAGGATTATATAGAGAGTGTTTGTTGGAGTGGATTTATTTTTAAAATGTTGAAAAAATAAAACTTGAACGAAAAACGAGGTATTTAGAGTGTCATACAGGGAGATATTGTTGTTGTTGCTCTAAGGCACTCATTTTTATCTCCTCACCCATCCCTCAATTCGGCCCCACTCCTTCTCATTCTCTTTCTTTCTTTTATTTTGTTTCTTCTTTATCATACACAAAAACAAACACATAATAAAATACTAATTTGAATAAAAGAATCTTTCAGATAACTTTTCCAAGATTTAAAAAACATACCACTGAAATGTTATGAACAACGACCAGATGCTTTTTTTCACGTGATCCTCATTGACCGTAGATACAATGACCTAGCACATGAAAAATAAAATATTACAGAGTGATAAAATGACAAAATCGTAGGATGTTTATTTTGGTGCTAGTGGGATATACCATTCTCAAAAATGATAATTCAATCATTCGTAAAAATCTTCTCCAGATGAATGTTCCTCGTATATCCATCCTGGTGGTGTTAATTGAAGAGGACCCCCAAGGTACAGTCTGTTTTAACTTAGCATACACGGATAAAAACATGTATTAGCTATCAATATAAGAAGAAATTTGAGAATTATTCAAGTACTACAATATTTGAGTACTACATTATTCATAATAATTTCAATGTCTACTTCTTCCATTTGATGTATTTACATCTATATTTAATTTACTTGGTTAGATTTCCAAGCAAATTAAGTTTTATAGGAATTATGAGTATTACTCTTATTGGAGGATTTAGGATGTATTAACAAATATTTTGATTGAGTCTCCCTCTTAAAATTAATGGGTATGTTTGACTTCATAATTTAATGACTTGGTTTTAAGATTTTAAGTTTTTTTTTTTGGAATATAATTGAAAAAAAAAAGTAAGAGAGAGAGAGAGAGACTAAAGAAAGAAGAGTGACAGTGCTTAGAACCTATGAATAGGAATAGGGAATTGCTCGTACCGGGGAGCTAGCCAATCAAACAGTTCTGGAATGGGTATAGATTCTTAACAAGATGAACCAATGACTTCACTTACGATAATCTTTCTCAAGAGTATTTTCTCATGTGCCCGAGGAGTTCTAAGGATGGTAAAAGGTCGCGCCTAAAAGTCCAAAATCACAACCAAGCAACTCCGTGCAAAGATAACGGACCATTTATGTTTGGGGTTTAATGGAGTTTGTTGGGAGGTTTTAAAGAGTGTCTGTTGTTGCTAGTTAACGGGGTTGTAATATTTAATTGTAATTACAAGATATTTAATTTTGGTTAGTCAAAAAAAATTTAAAACTTTTTAGACATTTATAAAATGTTGTTACTAAGTTTAACAAGAAATGTATTTATAACATAGTTAAACTACCTAAATTTCCCTTGAGCATAGAAAAAAAAATTTTATTTAATGTGTTATATAATAAAAAATAGAAATGCATTAAAGACGAGATATGAGTAGAAACAAAAGCACATTTACGTTTGATAATGTTTCTATTTGTGTAATAAAAAAGACAAAAACATGTCATGTTTGATAAACATTTTCGATTTTCTATCACATTTAAATTGGCTTTGGTCTCAACTTAATCAGCGATGGTCATATTCATGTGATACGATTATTTATCTTTTTGATACATCAAAATTATTTTGAAAGAACTTGAAGGATCTCGTGTATTTCATGGGACAACAACTAACCATTTGTAACACTAAGATTCTCGACCAACACGGAATAAAACACCTAATAGGAACATCAATATCTTGTCGACAATGAACCATTGCCAACCTCATGTATTTATAGTTTGTCAAGTGACACAGGACATTCAGAAACACAAATGACATATCTCTAGAACTAGGGATGTAAGTGGTTCGGTTTGGTTCGGTTCAGGTCAAAACCATGTACCGACCGCCCCCTATCGGTTCCTTATTTTTCAAACCAAACGAACCAAATTGATCGGTTGGTTCGGTTTGGTTCGATTCCAACGGTTTAGTTATTAAAATATTTCAAGAAAAAAAAAAGATCTTTTAACACAAAATCAAATAAGTAAAAGTCAAAAAAGTAACTATATAAATACATATATATATATATATTTGTATTTATATATATATATATGTATATTAATATAGTGGTTCGGTTCGGCACCAAAAATCGCAAAACGAATCGAACCGCTCGGTTTATAAAATTTTCAAACCTAAACCGAACCGCCCTATCCCAAAACAGAAATCAAACCTGCCAATTTAGTTCAATTCGATTCGGTTCCGTGGTTTAGTGGTTTGGGCTTGTACCCCTTTCTAGAACAGATCTACCACATACTTAGAACAGATCTAGTCAGGCTAGTCTAGATGTGAAATCAAAACTATCATAGAGAAATGATACAAGAAATCATCAAGTGCTTATCTTCAATAGATCTAGCACATATCTAGTGAGCAAGTCTAGATCTAGTAAAATCAAAGCTATTGTATAAAAATTACTTCACGATTTTGTAAATTTATACCTTGATACACCAAGTTCCCCTTTAAGCATGAATAATTTTACCAAGTTTCATCTAACAGTTGTTTTTTATATATTTTTCACCGATCAATTGTATTTGATTTTTTTTTTTAGAAAATCAAGTACCCAATCGCACAAGATTTCAAAAAAATTCTACTTAATTCATACTTTTAAGCTTGATACATATATGTGGTCAAAATTAAATGGAGGAGTCATCCAAATCGCTATATAAAATAAAAATTGATTATCAGAAACAAATGAAATGATGTTTATTATTAATTCAAAAGGCAACTAAAGAGTTTATAGATAAACAAATTTCAAGATAGAGAACTACGAACATCTTCTATAAGAACTTTTAGTAAGAATAGTTAAAATAGAGGAAACTAAAATGAGCATGCTAGAAAGGGAGTAAGAGAGTGAAAAGAGGGAATTGTGACCATCGAGATGTTTTCTATGGATAACTTTAGAATAGGCTATTTCAAAGGTATGGCGGCACACATGAGTTATAACCCTAAACAGGGTTCCATATGTGAAGAACAATGAATACGAGTAGAATCCCTAGAGGCTATTTAAATACATAGAGGACAACCGATAATATTGGAAACTTGAAAGGGACTCGTATTTGATTAAATGCTAAGCACATGTAAAACATGTGATGAGACTATGATAATGGTATATTAGTAACACTATAAGTGCTCGTTTGGTAACTGCGTAGGGATAAACAATATAATTAATCCCGGTACTATTAGCCCCTTGCTATTAATTCTCACTAATAAATTTGGGGTAGTTTTAGAATTAAAAAAGTTTGCCCCGTAAAATTTTAGTGTGAGCGCTAATAATACCACCATCTCCCTTTGTATAATTAGTAAGGAGATAAGGACTTTATTCGGGTACTCGTGTTATTAGTCCATACCGCCTATTGCATATCAAACATTCGGTAATTTGGTTGAATAATCATATTTGACCTTAATTCTGGCTATCAAACGACTCCTAAAAGAAAAAAAAAAAAAAAAAAAAAACTTACGCTCAGATACCCATATAAACGTCTAATTTTTTTGGGGCTAAAGTGCATTATTCATCCCTATACTCTAATTTTTTCTACCATTAGTCCCTGTGCCTACACTTTTCAGCTAAGTGGTGAAATAACGTAATTCTCGTACTTCGTTAGTCCCTGAGGTGGATGGCATTAGGAAAATGACCAAATAGAAAATCATGTGGTAAGCACTCGAGCATTTTTAAGGGTAAAATAAAGAAATTTACAAAGCTTTAAAAAAATTGAAAATAATTCAATATTTTAATTGTTCTTCTTCCCTATTTCTTAGCCACCAGCCATTCCATACAACGGTAGCCAAGGTAAGCCGGACTATAGCCAAGAAAAACACACGGAGAGGAACGGAACTCAATTTTGTGTTTGTTATAGGGACGGAGATATGGGAAACAAAGACACCCGAACACTTTCAGAAATGAATAATTTGGTGGGACATGAAAAACATTTTGGTAGGGTGGTGCATTGTTAGAGACTGGAGAAGGCATTCTATTTATTAGATAGACTGCCGTTTCAATTGCAAAATGCCAATATTTGAACGGAACTAAACTATGAGCTAATTAACAGGGATAGCCCAGTTTAAACTATATGACGATTACGTCGTTCAACAGTTCCATTTTGTTCATGGGTATGTGGGCACGAGAGACGATGATTAATTCCCAAATTGGCAAAAAAACTTGTTCAATGGTCGATATTCTCCTTCCCAATCAGTTTGTACGTGTTTGATTTTGGTGTCAAACATTCGTTCAACAAGAGATTGGAAATGGAGGAAAATTGAGAAAACTTCAAACTTTTGAGTCATAGGGAAGAACCATATATATTTTGAAAATACATCAATGAAGATTATAAAATATTTGTGTCCATCAGATGACAGTACCGGAGAAGGCCCCCATACATCACTAAAAATCAAATTTAATAAAGAAGTACTGCAATGAGTAGTGAGAGGTAATGATAATCTCGTAGATTTTCCCAATTGACACGAGGAGCACAAGGTATTGAATGTTGATGATGAGCATGGTAATTTATTTGAGTTGATAATTTGACGAAGAACACGAAGATGAGGATGACCCAACCGACGATGCCAACATTCGGTTGAAACTTTATTGACGGAGAAGGCAGTTGGAGCAAGTTTGGATGAAGTAGAGAAGGAGTATAACCCGTTGTTACTCGCTCCGGAGAGAAGGGTATCCTGAGTAGTTTGATCCTTGACAAGAAAATAAGAGGGATAAAATTCAAAAAAGACATTATTATCTTGACAAAATTTTTGAACAGATAATAATAGCTTCGAAATACTAGGAACATGTAAGACATTTTTTAATTGAAATGAGCGTGAAGAAGAAGAAAAAGACGTTGAACCAATGTGTCGAATGGAGAGACCCTTACCATCCCCTACAGTGACGCGATCATTTCCAGTATAGTCCTCAGATTGGGAGAGACTTGCGACATCCGGTGTAATGTGATGAGAAGCACCAGTGTCGGGAAACCAACTCATTGCGGGCGGACGGGATGTTCTATGAGATAGATGTTTAGAGGAGTTGGATGTTTGGGAGTATCGTTGATAGCAAACATCTACTGTGTGGTTTTGACGATGACAAATTTGGCAGGTAGGACTAGAAAATGATCCAGCAAAAGAATTCGAAGTAAAGAATCGAGAGTTTCGATTGCCAAATCGACCACGACCCCGGCCACGACCGCGACCTCGCGAGTATGATTATTGGAAGAGCCACCACGAGAATAATGGGAGGGAGAGGGGTGAGCAAGATTGGCAGCAGGTGAGGATTGAGAAATAGGAAGAGCAGATTGTGTGGGTGTTAAGGTTGGCAGGGAGGGGGTCTTATTGGCATGGAGAAATTCATGACTAAGTAGCAAAGCATGGAGTTCCGAAAAGTTGACGGGTGTGGATTGGGCAGAAAGAGTTGTAATAATATCTGAGAATTCACTACATAGACCACAAAAGACATATATATTGAAATCAGCAGGATCAAGGGGTCTACCTACAGCTGCTAGTTCATCAGCATAACCTTTTGCCTTTTGATCCATTTTATTACAAAAATGCCATTGAGCTACCCAATTAAGCTACTCAACAAAAACTTTCTTCCAACAATGCACAAACTCCAATAATTTTTTAAAATCCAATAAATTTTCTTTCAACAATGCACAAACTCCAATAATTTTTTAAAATCCAATAAATTTGAAGATAGAGAAGAAATGAAAATAAAGAAAAACTTCAAAAATTTGTAGAAAATTCATTTAATATCCAAATGAAACAAACCAAGTATCTATTTATAGAGAAAAATGTGTACTTTAATACAAAAAAAAAATAGTTTTTGAGTGAAAAATGACCAAGAAAATCGGTGAGGAGGAAAATGTTTGGCAGAATTACCAGAGCGCGACACGAGGCCTACCGCACGCGTCAGATGTGTCAATGCCCTTTTTTTTTTGTTTTTTCAAATTCCCTTCACCAAAACGACGTCATTTTGGTTCTTTTTCGGCTGAAATTACGTCGTTTTGTGGAAGGTTTGGCCGGTTGAGACTTTAAGCTATTATAAGCTCCCCGATCCAATTTTAAACTCCTAAGCTACCGGGATGCTACTTTGTTGGAAGGGTTGATACTCAAATGCTACCCTTAAGATACTTTGTTAGAAGTGGTCTTAGAGCAATCTTGATATTGATAATACTGATTGTTAGATTATCAAGATTAAAAAGAGGAACCTGATTATTATTTGTGTTATAGAACACTGAACCCCCCTCCACTTCTCCCACTACACTAATTACTTATCCACTACATTCATCTAAAGTTAAACTTGTATAGACAAAATGCTCCCTTCTTTAATTCATATCAAAAATTACAAAAAATTAAAACTAGCATATATTTTTTTATTATTATCAAGAAAATAAGATTTAATGGAAATAAAAATCTTAATTATGACATTGACATTTAAATTTAATCTTAATTTTTTATTTTAGTAATAAAATTTCATGTTTGAAAGATATTTTCTTCATTTATTTGTCGATAGCACACTTTTATTTTTTATATGAGCATAAATAAATAAATATGATTTTTCGAGCAAGTAGGAAAGGATAATAAAAGTATATTGTTCATTGGAGATATTGAACAAATAAAAAAGAGAATACGAGATAGTAGAAATGCTACTTGAAAAAAGTCAACAACATTCAAGTGCGACAAAAAATAAATTGAAAACTAATTATGTATGTAAAAGCATATTGATTATTAAAAAAGAAAAAACATCCTCAAAAATACTAATCTAATAATACATAGAAATATGAAACCAAAAAAATAGCTAACAATACCCTATAAACTCTAATTGATAGCCCCATGTTACACTATCCTGAAGTTCAAATTTCAAAATAGAGGGAATTGTATGCACACCCTATAAACTCTAATTGATAGCCCCATTTTCCTTTTTCCAACGTTGCCTTTTTTTTTTTTTTTTTTTTCAACTTAGGGCTTCTTTTCTTTAACATTTTTTAGACAATCATATTTGAATTTTCTATGTTACAATTTTTTTAAAAATTATTAGATCACTATGTAAGTTCATAACTTACAAGCTAAAAATACTAATAATTTGAATAGTTTACAACACCTCGCGATATAAACACTACAAATAAAAAGTGAAGAGTAAAATAAATATAAATTCTTATACAAGTCTACTGCCTAGGAGGAGTATTACTTCTAGCTAGGATGGATACAAATAATGTAAAATATACAAAAATGGACCATGTAAATGATTCTAAATAAGACACTACAGAAAAATGAAACATAATCATCTACAGTGCAATCAAACTAAATTTTCTTTTCAAAATCATAGAGTTGAACATTTTTCAAACATTGAAGCCATAACTATCTATCAGTTGTCATCTGGCCAATCAATATTGAAGTTCTTGTCAGCTTCACCATGATTCAATCTTACATTGGAATCACCTTTTCCATTTTTTTCTTTTGTCAAGTCGCCAGTTGAGCTTCTAACGAACGACGTCTCCTTTCTCAGAACACTTCCCCTCGGCAAGCTATCTGTGTTTCCATCATCTCTTTGCCAGCTAGTCTCCTTGCCAAGCGAATCAGCTGTAAAGAGAGGAGTCCCAGTCTCGAAAGTAAGGTTTTTAGGCCCACTATCTAGGTATTCCTTAAGCTTATGTTGAATCTGGCTACATGGTATCATCTCCATCTGCGATATCGATCTTTCTGATTTCTTTAGCTTACAAGCGCCTAAATCACTTAGATTTTCTTTCTTAGCGCCTGCATTTTAAAAGTCGAGAAATGAGAGAGAAAAAATTTAATGATCTAGCTAAAATTGCAAGAATAAAAAGAAAAAAAAATATTGTCATATTCCTGATTAAATCAAGTCATATTGTGGTTTTCCATTTCGTAACTTCATCATAAATTATTAGTCCATTAATTGAAGTTTCCAAGTAAGAAATCAACTTTGTATTCACATATTAAATTTACTAAAAACTCGGGATAATAAGTACCTTTCATTGGATGGTCTCTCTTTGTCTTGGTAAAATTCTTCTTCTTTTTGGAATTGTTTGTTGGTGCAAATCTAGCCAAGAATTTGAGTTAGTCAATGAAAAACAACTTTTACGTAATGAAAGAGAGAGAGAGAGAGAGAGAGAGAGAGAGAGAGAGAGAGAGAGAGAGAGAACCTAGAAAGTGTAGGGTGAGTAGGGGGCCTAGGGGGCTTAGATGAGCCATCCAATATTTCTTTCATCTTCTTGGAACTTGATGAGCTTGAACCAGGAGCTCCAAGAGTGCTTATATGTTTATTTTTCGTTAGATTGTTCAAGTCTAATAATTTCTTGCTAGGATCAGTTTTCTGTAGACATGCGATTATTTTATGATCAGTAGGGCTTTGCTAAATATAATTATTGCATTGAGAATAAAATAACAAAATAGCATGTCTAAAAATGGAAATTGAGGAAAGATCAACTGATCAGACCTGATACTTGGCTGAGAAAGACTTCAGCAAGTTTTCAAGAGTTTCCCATTCCTTTGCATTTGAACCTGATTCGACGTTACTAGTCCATCCGCCAGTGTTCAAAACACCTCCTTTATTTGTCTCTCCAGATTCTCCATTACTGCAACTCCAAAAAAAAATTTAAGCAAATGAGTAAGAAATATATATATTTGTCGAAAGGGTGAATGATAAAGAATATATACATTATGAACCACTAAGAAAGAAAACAAATAATTATATTCCAACCTTGCGAGAACTTGACTCATCGTCATCTTTGGGCGGTTTTTACGCTTGTGTTCGGAACAATATCGTAAACCCTTGGTGAATATACAAGATAATGAATAATCATCATCTTTCTCTTCAAAATTTCGATGTGGGGGTTGAAGAAGATTCTGAATATAGTTGGATGGGGCTGGGCTTTCTTCAAATGTATTGGAAGAAGATGATGAATTCTGAGTGTTTAGCGGTTCCAAAGAGAATTGGCCTTGGGTGTGAAATTGATTGATATTTTCTTCATTGCATGAAGAAGGGTGAGGGTTGGATTTTTGAGGGGTAGGGAAAACGAAGTTGGGATTCGAGTTTGAACTCATGATCTTCGCTTGGACTTGACACGCAATTATTTTCCTGTAATAAAAAAAAATTTAACTTTGAGATAGAATTATATATAATTAACAGTACTCTTTCTCCTACGACAAGAGAATTTGAACTTGAGATCGGGCGGGGCATAATAGCTCTCTCTCTCTCTCTCTCTCTCTCTCTCTCTCTCTCTCTCTTGTTCTCTCTCGATATGGACATGTCTTTTATCGACCAGCTAATAACATTGCCATGGTGCCAAAGAATCTGGACATTGGCCAAGCAAGAAATTTGTAAGCTAGACTAGAATAGAATTAAAAGAAAGACCTCATTCACAAGTTCAGGAAAAAGGAGAAATCTATAGCCTGTTCAACCTCATTTATAGTTGTTTATCTAGAACTCTATTTCATGAAAATATAAGTAGTAGCCTAAAACAAAGTTTACATCTCCAGCTTACTTATGGCTCTCGAAATCCCCAAAAAGGGGCTCAACAACAATTTTGCTGTCCACATTTAACGAATTAATGCGCAAAGAAGCCAAGAGGTCTCAACATAGGTCAAATGAGAAAAAAATTCTTATGACTATAAGGATTACACCATGAACAAATTCCGTCCAAATCGAGAAATCTGAAGCCTTTCAACTGCATTTATGTTGGTTCATCAACTAGGTAGGAAAAAACAAACAAACTAACAAACACACACACACACACACAGAGACAGACAGAGAGAGAGAGAGAGATAGAGGCCAAGAGGTCTCAACATAGGCCAAATGAGAAGAAAAAAAATCTTATGACTAAAAGGATTACACCATGAACAAATTCCGGCCAAATTGTGAAATCTGAAGCCTTTCAACTGCATTTATGTTGGTTAATCAACTAGGTAGGAAAATAAAACAAAATAACAAACACACACACACACACACACACAGAGAAGAGACTAGTTTAAACCTTTTGGGATAAATCTAGGGCTTTGTTAACAAGAAACCATGAGAAGAAACAGAAGCCTAAAGATTGATAAACATAGCCTGCTAATTCTTTATAGATGGCCAAATCCCTAGAGACCAGGAATATGTAAATAAAACAAAAACAAAAACAACAATTAAATTGAAATAAAATCCGAAATTAATAAGAGAAGAAAAAAATGGCAACCACTTTTTACTCTAATGTGAATGAAAAGTTGAAAACCATGGAAGGAAGAAAATTGAAAAGAAATAAAAAAGGAAAAATATTACAGAAATTTGAAGAGGAGAGAACTCACTTTTAATTTCTACTATTGGAAGAAAAATAGAAAATTGCTAAGTGTTTCCCTCTTTCACACACACTAATATTACAAATTGATGAGAAGTGGTCTAATAACAATTTATATATGAATATATATATATACAAAGGCTCTAACGGATCTATAGAGAATCTTCTAACAATATTTGGATTTTGTAATAATTATAACCAATTACTTTAGGGAAGTAAATAAATGTAATCCAATTACTTATAACCATCTTTCTAACAAAAAATCTGATTTCAAATTATCTTACCAAATATAATCTATTTTCAAATTACAAACATATACTCCCTCCGTTCTATCCAAAGAGTCCACGTTTGAAAAGTCTAATAATTAAGAGATATATAAATAGTATTAAAGTTAGTCATAATTACAAAAATGTTTAAGCATAGTCAAGATATTTATAGCATAAGTGGTGGGTAAAATTGAAAAGTTTATAGAGATTATATGTATAAAAAATTTAAAGTAAACTCTTTATGTGAAACATCTCAAAATAAAATAGTGAACTATTTACTTAGAACGGAGGGAGTATGTCCTTTTCAAACAACAATATAAATACATTTCTAAAAATGAAAAAAATAAAATAAAAAGGGGAATAAACAGTTGTAATACACTTTGTGGATCTAAGGCTTCAATCTCAACCGTTAGATCCCAATTTGTTGGGTAAATTGTTGAAGGACCTCAAAATCTTCATTCTCAATCATTATTTTACAATACAGCTCAGTTTACATATGTGTAATTGACTAAAGCTAACTACAAGTTGAGATTTTATCATTTTTAAAATTTTAACGGTTAGAATTTAATCTCACGTTCACATACATCCCTCTTTTTTCTCTCCCCAAGCCTATACTTCAATTTTCATTTTTTATTTATGTTTGTCTTTTTTTTAATCACTTTTTAGTCAAACACAAAACACACACACATACATTATACCAACGAATCATAACTCCCTCCTAAGGGCGTCCACAGTGGGAGCCCTCCCACCGCCCCCTAAAAATAATTTTATAGATTTTAAGAGATTTTTACACTCCCTTGATCCTACAGTGGTTCCTCTAGTCCACCCTCTATCTCTAAAACCAATTAAATCACCCTCTAAATATAGAGTGAGTTTTAACATGAATAGTGACTCAAATCCTCTACATTTTCTTCACTTTATTTGAGCATAATATACTTTTGTTTAATATTTTAGAATAAAAATTATTAAAATATACTCTCTCCGTCCCTAAATTATTGTTTTTTTTTGTCCGTTCCTAAATAATTGTCATGTTTAAAACTTTCTTTTTTAGGAGATTATTTTTACCATTTTACCCTTACTTTTCTCTTTACTTTAATTATGCGTCATATACACATGGCATTAAAAGAAACTACATATTATACCAATATTAATAATCAAGTCAAATATTTTTTGTTAATCCGTGTGCCGAGTCAAACAAGACAATATTTAGGGACGGAGAGAGTACAATATATTTTTCATAGTATATAAAATTTAAAATATTTTATTTTAATTGTGGTGGAAAAATATAAATAAAAGAAAAAAAAATATAATGGTTTATTAGTTGAGATGAGAGATATTTAATTTTTAGAGAATTATATAAAGAGTGTTTGTTGGCGTAAATTTATTTTTAGAGTGTTGAAAAAATAAAACTTAAACAAAAAATGAGGTGTTTAGAGTGTCATACAGGGAGATATTGTTGTTGTTGCTCTAACGCACTCATTTTTATCTCCTCAGCCATCCCTCAATTCGGCCCCACTCCTTCTCTTTCTCTTTCTTTCTTTTATTTTGTTTCTTCTTTATCATACACAAAAACAAACACATAATAAAATACTAATTTGAAGAAAAGAATCTTTCAGATAACTTTTCCAAGATTTAAAAAACATACCACTGAAATGTTATGAACAACGACCAGATGCTTTTTTTCTCGTGATCCTCATAGATCGTAGATACAATGACCTAGCACATGAAAAATAAAATATTACAGAGTGATAAAATGACAGAATCGTAGGATGTTTATTTTGGTGCTAGTGCGATATACCATTCTCAAAAATGATAATTCAATCATTCGTAAAAATCTTCTCCAGATGAATGTTCCTCGTATATCCATCCTGGTGGTGTTAATTGAAGAGGACCCCCAAGGTACAGTCTGTTTTAACTTAGCATACACGGATAAAAACATGTATTAGCTATCAATATAAGAAGAAATTTAAGAATTATTCAAGTACTACAATATTTGAGTACTACATTATTCATAATAATTTCAATGTCTACTTCTTCCATTTGATGTATTTACATCTATATTTAATTTACTTAGTTAGATTTCCAAGCAAATTAAGTTTTATAGGAATTATGAGTATTACTCTTATTGGAGGATTTAGGATGTATTAACAAATATTTTGATCGAGTCTCCCTCTTAAAATTAATGGGCATGTTTGACTTCATAATTTAATGACTTGGTTTTAAGATTTTAAGGTTTTTTTTTGTTTTTTTTTTGGAATATAATTGAAAAAAAAAAAAAGTAAGAGAGAGAGAGAGACTAAAGAAAGAAGAGTGACAGTGCTTAGAACCTATGAATAGGAATAGGGAATTGCTCTGTACCAGGGGAACTAGCCAATCAAACAGTTCCTGGAATGGGTATAGATTCTTAACAAGATGAACCAATGACTTCACTTACGATAATCTTTCTCAAGAGTATTTTCTCATGTGCCCAGGGTGAGGAGTTCTAAGGATGGTAAAAGGTCGCGCCTAAAAGTCCAAAATCACAACCAAGCAACTCCAGTGCGAAAGATAACGGACCATTTATGTTTGGGGGTTTAATGGAGTTTGTTGGGAGGTTTTAAAGAGTGTCTGTTGTTGCTAGTTAACGGGGTTGTAATATTTAATTGTAATTACAAGATATTTAATTTTGGTTAGTCAAAAAAAATTTAAAACTTTTTAGACATTTATAAAATGTTGTTACTAAGTTTAACAAGAAATGTATTTATAACATAGTTAAACTACCTAATATTTCCCTTGAGTATAGAAAAAAAATAAATTTTCTTTAATGTGTTATATAATAAACAATAGAAATGCATTAAAGACGAGATATGAGTAGAAACAAAAACACATTTACGTTTGATAATGTTTCTATTTGTGTTATAAAAAAGACAAAAACTTGTCATGTTTGATAAACATTTTCGATTTTCTGTCACATTTAAATTGGCTTTGGTCTCAACTTAATCAGCGATGGTCATATTCATGTGATACTATTATTTATCTTTTTGATACATCAAAATAATTTTGAAAGAACTTGAAGGATCTCTTGTATTTCATGGGACAACAACTAACCATTTGTAACACTAAGATTCTCGACCAACACAGAATAAAACAACTAATAGGAACATCAACATCTTGTCGACAATGAACCATTGCCAACCTCATGTATTTCTAGTTTGTCAAGTGACACAGGACATTCAGAAACACAAATGACATATCTCTAGAACTAGGGATGTAAGTGGTTTGGTTTGGTTCGGTTCAGGTCAAAACTATGTACCGACCGCCCCCTATCAGTTCCTTATTTTTCAAACCGAACGAACCAAATCGATCGGTTGGTTCGGTTTGGTTCGGTTCCAACGATTTAGTTATTAAAATATTTCAAGAAAAAAAAAAGATCTTTTAACACAAAATCAAATAAGTAAAAGTCAAAAAACTAACTATATATATACATATATATATATATATGTATATATATACATATATATATATATGTATATATATACATATATATATATATATACATATATGTATATATGTATATTTATACATATATGTATATATGTATATTTATACATATATGTATATATGTATATTAATATAGTGGTTCGGTTCGGCACCAAAAATCGCAAAACGAATCGAACCGCTCGGTTTATAAAATTTTCAAACCTAAACCGAACCGCCCTATCCCAAAACAGAAATCGAACCTGCCAATTTGGTTCAATTCGATTCGGTTCCGTGGTTTAGTGGTTTGGGCTTGTACCCCTTTCTAGAACAGATCTACCACATACCTAGAACAGATCTAGTCAGGCTAGTCTAGATGTGAAATCAAAACTATCATAGAGAAATGTTACAAGAAATCATCTAGTGCTTATCTTCAATAGATCTAGCACATATCTAGTGAGCAAGTCTAGATCTAGTAAAATCAAAGCTATTGTATAAAAATTACTGCACGATTTTGTAAATTTATACCTTGATACACCAAGTTCCCCTATAAGCATGAATAATTTTACCAAGTTTCATCTAACAGTTGTTTTTTATATATTTTTCACCGATCAATTGTATTTGATTTTTTTTTTTAGAAAATCAAGTACCCAATCGCACAAGATTTCAAAAAAATTCTACTTAATTCATACTTTTAAGCTTGATACATATATGTGGTCAAAATTAAATGGAGGAGTCATCCAAATCGCTATATAAAATAAAAATTGATTATCAGAAACAAATGAAATGATGTTTATTATTAATTCAAAAGGCAACTAAAGAGTTTATAGATAAACAAATTTCAAGATAGAGAACTACGAACATCTTCTATAAGAACTTTTAGTAAGAATAGTTAAAATAGAGGAAACTAAAATGAGCATGCTAGAAAGGGAGTAAGAGAGTGAAAAGAGGGAATTGACTGACCATCGAGATGTTTTCTATGGATAACTTTAGAATAGGCTATTTCAAAGGTATGGCGGCACACATGAGTTATAACCCTAAACAGGGTTCCATATGTGAAGAACAATGAATACGAGTAGAATCCCTAGAGGCTATTTAAATACATAGAGGACAACCGATAATATTGGAAACTTGAAAGGGACTCGTATTTGATTAAATGCTAAGCACATGTAAAACATGTGATGAGACTATGATAATGGTATATTAGTAACACTATAAGTGCTCGTTTGGTAACTGCGTAGGGATAAACAATATAATTAATCCCGGTACTATTAGCCCCTTGCTATTAATTCTCACTAATAAATTTGGGGTAGTTTTAGAATTAAAAAAGTTTGCCCCGTAAAATTCTAGTGTGAGCGCTAATAATACCACCATCTCCCTTTGTATAATTAGTAAGGAGATAAGGACTTTATTCGGGTACTCGTGTTATTAGTCCATACCGCCTATTGCGTATCAAACATTCAGTAATTTGGTTGAATAATCATATTTGACCTTAATTCTGGCTATCAAACGACTCCTAAGAGGAAAAAAAAAAAAACTTACGCTCAGATACCCATATAAACGTCTAATTTTTTTGGGGCTAAAGTGCATTATTCATCCCTATACTCTAATTTTTTTCTACCATTAGTCCCTGTGCCTACACTTTTCAGCTAAGTGGTGAAATAACGTAATTCTCGTACTTCGTTAGTCCCTGAGGTGGATGGCATTAGAAAAATGACCAAATAGAAAATCATGTGGTAAGCACTCGAGCATTTTTAAGGGTAAAATAAAGAAATTTACAAAGCTTTAAAAAAAATTGAAAATAATTCAATATTTTAATTGTTCTTCTTCCCTATTTCTTAGCCACCAGCCATTCCATCGCCCGCCACCATGTAAACTCCCTTTCGCGCCTACTCTGTTCCAATTGATTACATCTATTAACACCAATCACCATCAAAATTGACATCAGCAAGATTGTCTTACTGACAAGTAGTTAGGTTAAACTTTTGATGATGATTATAACAAAGTTTAAATTAATCAATAATGTAATGACCCGAGCCCGAAGTTCAGTTCGTCACGTATGACCCACGCACTGCACCAGGGTCAACTAGCCCTACCACAAGCCACCCAAAAGCTCATGGAAAATGTTGGTGCCTAGAGGTAGTTCGTGGCCACTTATAAGGCACATTCATGCCCCACATCTCCTAATTTGAGATATCACAATCTCGCCTACTTAAATCCTTGACGTCCTCGTCAAGGTCCAAAGAAAGGATCAACACCACGGGCAATGTGTTCAACACATTTCTAGCCAAGACCCACTCTGATACAATTTACAACGCCTTGAGTCCGAAGCCCATTCCATCACGCATGGTCCACGCACTGGCCCACTAAGCACCTGGGTCAACTAGGCCTACGACAAGCCACCCAAAAGTCATTATTGGTGCCTATTGGTAGTGGGTGACCACTTATAAGGCACACACAAGTCCCACATCAATCCGATATGAGATGAGGATACTACAGCCACCCCCACATAAATCTTTGACGTCCCTGTCGAGGTCCAAATAATCGGCACCCCGAGTGATGTGTTCAACACATTTTTGGTCGGGACCCGCTTTGATACCATTTATTACAACCCAAGCCCGAAGCCAGTCTGTCACGTATAGCCCACGCACTGTCCCACTAAGCACCTGGATCAATTAGGCTTACCACAAGCCACCTAATGAAAGTTTAGTGCCTAGTGGTAGTGGGTGGCCACCTTATGAAACAAACTAATTCCCTACATCTAACTGATGTGAGATGGGGTATTACAATCTCCACCACTCAAATCCTTAACGTCCTTATCAAGGCCCAAAAGATCAACAACTGGGGCGATTTGTCTAATACATTTCCAGCCGAGACCCACTCTTATACCATTTGTAACAACCCAAAGCCCGGTCCGTCACGCATGGCCCATGCACTGGCTCACTAAACACTTGGGTCAACTAGGTCAACCACAAGTCACCCAAAAGTCCATGGAAAGTTGGTGCCTAGTGGTAATGGGTGGCCACTTATAAGGCACACACATGTCCCACATCTACCCAATGTGGGATGGGGATACTACATTATGTGAGTTTATATACTTATGTAAGTTATGAAATTAAGTGGTATCAGAGTATCCATCACTGTTTAATCGTTGGAGTTTATGGAATATTATGAGTTCTTCAATCATGAAATTTATCCAAATTCTATTTCAATTGATATATTATTGTGCGTCTCTATTTGCTGTTTTTTGTCCAGCATAGTGTCTTAACGCGCGCCATAATGCTACGTTCCTTAGAGAGGCAGCGCCTTAGCCCTTTCAGTTAGTGCCTTAGCCCTTTCAATTGTCGCCTTAGCATTTTCAGTACGCGCCTTAACGCAGCATTCTCTAGTCAGCGCAACACCTTAACGCTTCTGTGCAACGCCTTAGTGCCTGGAGCGCCTTAGCATGCGCGCTAGCATGACGTTCTTAAGAAAAATGACTTTATTACGCTAAATTTTTTAACATCGCGCCTAGGCGTTTCCCCATTAACATCCAGATGCTCCAGCATGTTTTAATATAGATCAATTAGGGAATAAATGAATTAAATTAATTGTTATTGATCGATTAGACTTGTAAGTTTCAACTTAATCAATGAATCAACATGTTGCCTTCTCAACCTCTTTTTATAGAAAAGGGTTTTATTGAAATTACATAGATGCTGGCGCATGGTTAATTATGCAGACTTTGATTGGCCCTTTGATTTGACACAATTTGGCCAATTAACAACACATATGTGATGACAAGTATGTGATAGCTATACATTATTTCATGTAAGCACTAGTACCTCCTTCGATAGACTTTTGTTTGACTGAAATTTACTATCAACGCTTGATCATCACAACAAGTGTATCACTTACAATTAATTTTATGTTCTTTGATGGAGCTAAATGGTGTGCTAGGTACCTTGATGTTAGTTCTGAAAGTTATTTGTTTAACTCGTGTTTTATTTATGACATTTAAGTTTAATGGAGTTTTTAAGACTTTCGGGAATTAAAACAGAAATTTGAAACTCTCAACACTGCCTTGGCGCAGCACTCGCAGAAATTCAAGACTGTAGAAAACCAAAAGTTCTGGGGGTTGGACATGCTGGTGTAAGGTCTTAGCACAAGAATGAAGTTTAGGCACCACGCCAGTTGACTGGGCGTCGCACCAAGTTGACTTGAAGAAGCATTAAGTTGACTTTGCACCGGGATAGGTTGACTGGTTTCAGCCAGTTTGGGTATCTTTTGTTATTGTCGAGTATTGAGACTTATTTTAGGGTTAATTTTTCCATGGCATTTCAGATTCAATATATTTTAGGGTTTGTTTAAGTATTGTAGCCTATATAAAGGCCCTCTAAACATTATTTTTTATTACGTTGAATTTTATTATTGAGTGATACATTTTTCACATAAATTGTGAGTCTTTGAGAGAACTTCTTGTATGAGAATTCTCATTCGTTGAACTTATCAAACTTGTTGAGCTGTGAGTTTGTGGCATTCCGAAGCTTTGGTTCCTATTTTGAAAGGATTGCAGCTAGAGTAATCCAAATAAAACAGTAAAAAATATAAAAATAATATTAAAAATATTGAAAAACACCAATGAGTTCATGGCAGTGAGCTCATTGGAGAACATATATATTGAAGAATAGGCAGCGGAGTATTAAAAGGAAGAAGTATGAAATAGACACAGAGGTTTAAAACATTTAATCAACAAGTAACAACTTGTTAATGTGCCAATATGGCGAAACTTTCACTAGGTAAAAACTTGTAGTTCAATACAAATATTAAAACTTAACAACTAGTGAAAAACATACGAAAATCTCTATATGTAACACTACTAAAAACACGCTAATTACTGTCGGAGGATTTACTGTCGGAATTTTCCGACAGTAATTACTGTCGGAGATTGGGAAATTACTGTCGGGATATCCGACAGTAGTGTTAATTTTTTGGCGGGATAAATATTACTGTCGGAAATAATCCGACAGTAATTATCCGACAGTAATACAGGTATATTCTCAGAATATACCTTTTCCTCCGACAGTAATTACTGTCGGATTCGTTCGACAGTACCATTCCGACAGTAACTAAGGGAATATTCTTCGAATATTCCTTTTTGCATCGTCAGAATTTTGGAGATTAATATTACTGTCGGATTCCGACAGTAAAATTCCGACAGTAATTTCTGACGGACGATTTCTGTCGGAGTTCTCCGACAGTAAATTGAAATTAAAACCCTAAATCGAACAGCCCTCCCCAAATCGACATACTCTTCTCTCTCTCTTTCAGTTTACACTCTCTATCTCTTCCTTCAGCGATCTCCGCCTCCGCCGTCGCCCCACCGTCACCACCGCCCCCTCCAGCCATGCTCTCTCTCTCAGTTTACTCTCTCTTTCTCAGTTTACTCTCTCTCTCTCTCTCTCTCTCTTCTCTCTCTCTCTCTCTCTTCCTTCAGCCGTGGTCTCGACAAAGAAGACGACAGGAACGACGACACCTCTGCCGCTTCACCTCCGTTCGGCCTCTCACACCCAACCCCGGAGATACATATTGCCCAAGCTTTGCCCAGGTATCAATCAATCTCCCTCTCCTTTTTCATTCGATTTCTTTTACGTTTTTCAATTTCAAAATTGTTATGATCTGTTTAAATAAGCATCTAATTTTTGATCTGTAGATGTTTGAATAATTTTTTTTTGTGGATTTATGCAATAAATCTTCTATAAATCTGTGTAATCTGTGTAATTGTATGCAATTTGATCAAGTGTTAGATGTTTTATTAATATTTTTGGTTCAATGATTGCATTTCAAATGAGGATGCAGAATAGGTGGATACTGAAACTTTTAAGGGGCTGAAACTTACTTTGAAGAATAGGCTCTTTGGTTGGAATTAACTTGCTTTCCATATGTTCATTTCTTGAAGTGCCTATCTCACCTCATGCGTACGACCCCAAAAGACCATCGTTGTATAGCATATCATTGCTGATAAACCAAGGTATAAGACCCAAATTGATACATAAGAAAGCATTCATAGTGTAGTAATCACACTTTACAACAGTTCAATCCCTAAATGTTTAAATTTGACCTATCTAAATACAACGTTGCATCAGAGTTTCTATCTCCTCCTTTGTGATAATTTTCTTATGCAATAAAGATATAGAAGGGGTCCTGCGCTTTACACGTAATACTTGCACAACATACTAAATCTATACCGAAACAATCGTTGTTTCACTTAATTACCATGCCTGCGACCTGCAACAATGGTCTTTCCATTCTACATCAAAAGAAAAGGGGACTTTTCTAATAGTTCCTTAACTGCGGTGACTATGTTAGTAATGTGACGGAAGTATACCAGTTTTATGTGAATTCATGGGGTTTTATTCAGTTCTATTGAGAAGTAAACTAGTTCATAGTGCAACAAATAAAGCTTAATAATCCAGGGCATGCAATGCAAACCTTAAGTTTACCCAATAAGATAGAAAGCTTATCCACTTGTTAATTTATAAGAGCAATTTGCCAAAATTGCTCTTATTTTTTTTCCTATATATACTTTTTTTAATTTCTAATTTTTTGTAGTTAATTTATGTAATGTTTTAAATTTTGTATAAAAATTGCTCTTATTTGTTGTTTCTATGTTTAATTTTCTGTTTTTTTTTTTTTTGTTTTGAGTCCGCCGCGCCAC
Organism: Platycodon grandiflorus; assembly: GCA_016624345.1. Lineage (NCBI taxonomy): Eukaryota > Viridiplantae > Streptophyta > Magnoliopsida > Asterales > Campanulaceae > Platycodon > Platycodon grandiflorus. Next base: position 9,858,193 of record CM028363.1, read on the forward strand.
CACCGCCGCGCCACCGTCCCTTCCGTTCGGTCTCTCTCCCTGCGCCACCGCCACCCTCTCTCTCTCTCCCTAGGTATATATTTTTTTTTAATTTATGTATTGTTTCTTATTTTTAATTTTTTTCTATCTATAATTGTTCATGCACAGGTTTCTGGTGACTATTTTTTTTTTTTTTTTTGATTTAGCTATAATTTTCTCTCAAATGGATGTCAAGAAATATAAAGAATTGAATGGGTTTTGGTTGTTATGGATTCTTTAATCCTTTTAAGTGTGTTGTTGAACTTGATTTGGGAAAATAGAAAAAGTTTCATTTGAATTTATTCAATATACATGTGTATATTTATGAATTTTATGTTTTATTCTGTGTAAATGTGTATTACATTTTTTGTTAAAAATGTATGTTTCTTTTTTTCTGTTTATATATAAATGGTCACCCATTACTATTAGGCACCCATTACTATTAGGCACCAATTTTCTATGGACTTTTAGGTGGGCTTGTAGTTAGGCCCTAGTTGAAGTTTGAGCTTTTGCCTTTTATTTTTGGTGTTGAATTGCAACTTCCCTACAGCAGCACTGTGGTTACCTTTGTCTTATATATATGTACCATATATTGGGATATAGTATTAGTGGGCGTGTTTACTTTTATGATTAGTGGATTGATTTTTTTAAGATGTTGAGGTTTTATTTCGTAATGCTTGAAGAAAAAACCAAGAGAGGGAAAAAGAGAAATTTGGTGGAATCAAAGAAAAAGAAAGTCCAAAATCAAAAATAAAATACTCAAAGAAAACAGACTCAGTAAAATAATAGTAATAAGCACAAGGAAAGAAAGGATGGAAGGCTTAAAGCTCAACAACAACAACTATTTAATTATCTATAAAGCAAAAAAAGCAAGCAACACTCCCTTAAACCTAACCTTAACCCTAAACTATACCTTAAACTATACCCTTTACCTTAAACCGAAACCCTTAAACCTAACATTAACCCTACTTTAACCCTAACCTAACCCTACTTTAACCGAAACCCTAAAACCTAACCTAACCCCTAATGCAGTATACCCTTTACCTTAAACCAAAACCCTTAAACCTAACATTAACCATACTTTAACCCTAAACCATACCCTTAACCCCAACCTTTACCCTTAATAACAACCTAAACCTAAACCCCAAATTTAAACCCTAAACCTAAACTGGACCCTTAAACCTTAACCCTAAACGCTACCCTTAACCTAAAATCTAACGCTAAACTTTTACCCTTAATCACAACCTTAAATACTAAACCCCAACCTAAACCCTAAATTGGACCCTTAAAGCCTAAAGCATATCTAAACCGTATTCAGTTAAAATTAATCAAATATATTTATCTTTAAAAAAAAATCAAGTTTTTAGAAAATTAGGATGTAAGCTAAGAAATCAACTTTGACTTAAATCAATTAAACATATATTTTGTGATAATTCATTAATAAATTATAATATCTGGACACCAGTCGCGCTTCGGTGGTTCTTAGAGTTATCAAACTTTAAGAATGGACGGGTAGAACAAAAGGATATTATTTTTCAATAATGAATTTCGCTTGTTTCTTTACCCTATAAAGTTTCAGAAATTACCCTTAATCACAACCTTAAATTCTAAACCCCAACCTAAACCCTAAATTGGACCCTTAAACCCTAAACCATATCTAAACCGTATCCAGTTAAAATTAATCAAATATATTTATCTTTTAAAAAAAAATCAAGTTTTTAGAAAATTAGGATGTAAGCTAAGAAATCAACTTTGACTTAAATCAATTAAACATATATTTTGTGATAATTCATTAATAAATTATAATATCTGGACACCAGTCGCGCTTCGGTGGTTCTTAGAGTTATCAAACTTTAAGAATGGACGGGTAGAACAAAAGGATATTATTTTTCAATAATGAATTTCGCTTGTTTCTTTAAAGTTTCAGAAATTACCCTTAATCACAACCTTAAATTCTAAACCACAACCTAAACCCTAAATTGGACCCTTAAACCCTAAACCATATCTAAACCCTATCTAGACCCTTTAATAATTTCTATCAAAGTTTATAATTAATATGTTTAAATTGGTTAAACGTGCAGCTGACTTATTGTTGGCCTGAGCACTCTGACACCGAGGCGCACGAGGCGTTTAGGTTGATGTGCGGTAAGAAGTACCGCGACTGGATTTACTCTATTAAGAGGGCGTGGACTGAGAAGAGGGCGAGGGCTCCAAATTTTATCGATGATGTCTAGCGCCAGTAAGTACATTATAATAATATACTTGATTTAATTTCATTCCTTAAATAGATGAGAGATTTTGTATATATTGTATCTCTATAACAATTTTAACATTTTCACAGGTATACCGAGGGTTGGGATTCCGAGGACGCTAGGGCTGTCGCCGATCGCCACAGGCAGAATAGGCTGAGCAGCACGGGGAGGGGGGTGAAGCACACCTCGTGGTCGATCAACACCTCCGAGCACCACTTGCGCATGGTAAGGACTTTAATGTGTTGTATTGTAATTAATTAATACATGCTTTAATTGTTTTACTTATGCTTTAAATTGTTTTGTTGGGTAGCCATGTGGATGCTATGAAATCTATGGCTGAAAGCAGGGCACTGATCAGTGCAAATATGTTGTTTTAGAAGGGGTTTGAGTGTAAATGTACTGTTTTAGAAGGGTTTGAGTGTAAATAGACTATTTTAGAAGGGTTTGAGTGTAAATAGGCCTTTATGAATTCATCAAAACATACATATTATATGTTATTGTTTTACTTATGCTTTAAATTGATTTGTTGGGAAGCCATGTGGATGCTATGAAATCCATGGCTGAAAGCAGGGCACTGAGTGCAAATATGTTGTTTTAGAAGGGGTTTGAGTGTAAATGTACTATTTTAGAAGGGTTTGAGTGTAAATAGGTTGTTTTAAAAGGGTTTGAGTGTAAAAAAGCCTTTATGAAAGGGTTTTTCAGTTTAAATAGGTTGCTTTAGAAGGGTTTGAGTGCAAATAGGTTATTTTCAAAGGTTCTGAGTGTAAATAAGTTGTTTTAGCAGGTCTCTGTGTATAAATAAGTTGTTTTAGAAGGGGTTTGAGTGTAAATAGACTATTTTATAACGATTTGAGTCTTAATAGGTTGTTATGAGAATGAATTGAGTTCAAATAAGCTGTCTTAGTAGGGTTTGAGTGTATATATAGGCTGTTTTTATTGTTTCCTTATAAGTTGATCGTGTTATAGCTTAATATGTGTTCTTCGCTAATTTTAATTCATTATATTTGTAGAATCGATACTACGGTACCGAGGTACCGATGAGCGATTATTTTTGCGACCCACACCACTCCTGCTCCTCCCGGTGCCGATTCACCATTGTCTTTGTCGATGAGACGAGAGAGCATTTGTAAGTATTACTTAAAATATTTTAATTCTATTTTGTTTATTAGTTAATGGTAAATGTTAATATTAATGTTTTTATGTTTTTTTTGACACAGAATGCCTATAAGGCGAATATGGACACGCAGGTCACCGAGGGGCTTGTCCAGACGACCCACGAGGTGCGACGCCATTTGTCGGCAACATTTGGCATTCGGTCAGCTGCGAGTCAAGGAAGAAGAGGGGAGATCGCCTCTACGGCTTTGGTGACCACGGCGCCGCTGCGTTGAGACCAGGCGGATCGACTTCTTCCTCGGCGACCACGTCCTCTGGTCCTCGGAACCAGTCAGCTACCGAGCGTGCCCTGCTCGAGAAGACGCAGACTCTCGAGCAGCTGTTGCAGCAGCAGGCCGAGCAGATGCAGCAGCAGGCCGAGGAGGCGTAGGAGATGCGGCAGCGGATGCGCAGAAGAGGCCGAGGCGCAGCGATGCAGCGGCGAGGACGAGGTGCGGAGACCCGCACGATGCGGCGACGAGCGAGCACTAGAGCATGCGACGGGTTATGGGGCGGCGGCCTACTAGGCGTAATTTATTTGACCCCCCTCCACAGTAGACACATTTATTTTAGTACTGTAATATATTTTAATTTGTATATATATAAATTTTAATTTAGTTTATGTTTTAGTTGTTAATTAGTTTATTGTTGCAGTGTTGTGTGTGTGATTTGTGTATATATAATTGTTATATCAGGTGCAAAAAAAACAAATTTCAAAATTTTAAATTTTATTTTTTTTATTTTTATTAGAAATTACTGTCGGAGCTCCGACAATAATTAAAATACTATTTTACTAGTAAATTACTGTTGGCCTGAGCACTCTGACGCTGAGGCGCACGAGGCGTTTAGGTTGATGTGCGCGAAGAAGTTCCGCGACTGGATTTACGGCATGAAGAGGGCGTGGACTGAGAGGAGGGCGAGGGCTCCAAATTTCATCGATGATGTCTGGCGCCAGTAAGTACATTATAATAATATACTTGATTTAATTTCATTCCTTAAATAGATGAGAGATTTTGTATATATTGTATCTCTATAACAATTTTAACATTTTCACAGGTATACCGAGGGTTGGGATTCCGATGACGCTAGGGCTGTCGCCGAGCGCCACAGGCAGAATAGGCTGAGTGGCACGGGGAGGGGGGTGAAGCACACCTCGGGGTCGATCAACACCTCCGAGCACCACTTGCGCATGGTAAAAACTTTAATGTGTTGTATTGTAATTAATTAATATATGCTTTAATTGTTTTACGTATGCTTTAAATTATTTTGTTGGGTAGCCATGTGGATGCTATGAAATCCATGGCTGAAAGCAGGGCACTGATCAGTGCAAATATGTTGTTTTATAAGGGGTTTGAGTGTAAATGTAGAGTTTTAGAAGGGTTTGAGTGAAAATAGGCCTTTATGAATTCATCAAAACATACATATTATATGTTATTGTTTTACTTATGCTTTAAATTGATTTGTTGGGTAGCCATGTGGATGCTATGAAATCCATGGTGAAAGCAACTGGTAACAATTAGGTTGTTTTAGAAGGGGATTGGGTGTAAATGTACTGTTTTAGAAGGGTTTGAGTGTCAATAGGCTATTTTAGAAGGGTTTGAGTGTAAATAGGCCTTTATGAATTCCTCAAAACATACATATTATATGTTATTGTTTTACTTATGATTTAAATTGATTTGTTGGGTAGCCATGTGGATGCTATGAAATCCATGGCTGAAAGCAGGACAGTAACAATTAGGTTGTTTTAGAAGGGGATTGGGTGTAAATGTACTTGTTTTAGAAGGGTTTGAGTGTCAATAGGTTGTTTTAGAAGGGTTTGAGTGTAAATAGGCCTTTATGAATTCCTCAAAACATACATATTATATGTTATTGTTTTACTTATGATTTAAATTGATTTGTTGGGTAGCCATGTGGATGCTATGAAATCCATGGTGAAAGCAGGCAGGTAACAATTAGGTTGTTTTAGAAGGGTTTGAGTGTCAATAGGCTGTTTTAGAAGGGTTTGAGTGTAAATAGGCCTTTATGAATTCCTCAAAACATACATATTATATGTTATTGTTTTACTTATGATTTAAATTGATTTGTTGGGTAGCCATGTGGATGCTATGAAATCCATGGCTGAAAGTAGGGCACTGGTAACAATTAGGTTGTTTTAGAAGGGGATTGGGTGTAAATGTACTATTTTAGAAGGGTTTGAGTGTCAATAGGCTATTTTAGAAGGGTTTGAGTGTAAATAGGCCTTTATGAATTCCTCAAAACATACATATTATATGTTATTGTTTTACTTATGATTTAAATTGATTTCTTGGGTAGCCATGTGGATGCTATGAAATCCATGGCTGAAAGCAGGGCACTGATAACAATTAGGTTGTTTTAGAAGGGTTTGAGTGTCAATAGGCTGTTTTAGAAGGGTTTGAGTGTAAATAGGCCTTTATCAATTCCTCAAAACATACATATTATATGTTATTGTTTTACTTATGATTTAAATTGATTTTTTGGGTAGCCATGTGGATGCTATGAAATCCATGGCTGAAAGCAGGGCACTGAGTGCAAATATGTTGTTTTAGAAGGGGTTTGAGTGTAAATGTACTGTTTTAGAAGGGTTTGAGTGTACAAAAGCCTTTATAAAAGGGTTTTTCAGTTTAAATAGGTTGCTTTAGAAGGGTTTGAGTGCAAATAGGTTATTTTCGAAGGTTCTGAGTGTAAATAAGTTGTTTTAGAAGGGGTTTGAGGGTAAATAGACTATTTTATAACGATTTGAGTCTTAATAGGTTGTTATGAGAATGAATTGAGTTCAAATAGGTTGTCTTAGTAGGGTTTAAGTGTATATATAGGCTGTTTTTATTGTTTTCTTATAAGTTGATCGTGTTATAGCTTAATATGTGTTCTTCGCTAATTTTAATTCATTATATTTGTAGAATCGATACTACGGTACCGAGGTACCGATGACTGATTTATTTGCTGCGACCCACACCACTCATGCTCCTCCTAATGCTGATTCGCCAGTTGTCTTTGTCGATGAGACGGCAGAGAGAGCATTTGTAAGTATTACTTAAAATATTTTAATTCTATTTTGTTTATTAGTTAATGGTAAATGTTAATATTAATGTTTTTATGTTTTTTTGTGACACAGAGAGCCTATAAGGACTCTATGTCCACGCAGGTCGCCGAGGGGCTTGTCCAGACGACCCCTGAGGTGCAGACGCCATTTGTCGGAGACATTTGGCAGTCGGTCACTGCGGAATCAAGGAAGAAGAGGGGAGATCGCCTCTACGTCTTTGGTGACCACGGCGCCGCTGCGTTTAGACCAGGCGGATCGACTTCTTCCTTGGCGACCACGTCCTCTGGTCCTCGGAACCAGTCAGCTACCGAGCGTGCCCTGCTCGAGAAGACGCAGACTCTCGGCGGCGTTGCAGCAGCGAGAGGAGCGCAGCGAGCGCGACAGCGGATGCGGGAGCGAGGAGGAGCGATGCGGCGCGAGCCGAGCTGCGGCGGTTATGGGCAGCAGCAGCAGCCTACTAGGCGTAATTTGTTTGACCCCCCTCCACAGTAGACCCTCCACAGTAGACACATTTATTTTAGTACTGTAATATATTTTAATTTATATATATATTAATTTTTATTTAGTTTATGTTTTAGTTGTTAATTAGTTTTGTTGCAGTGTGGTGTGTGTGATTTGTGTATATATAATTGTTATATCAGGTGCAAAAAAAACAAATTTAAAAATTTTAAATTTTATTTTTTTATTTTAATTAGAAATTACTGTCGGAACTTCCGACAGTAATTAAAATACTATTTTACTAGTAAATTACTGTCGGAGATTCCGACAGTAATTACTGTCGGAGCTTCCGACGGTAATTTCACCACTGTTCTGTTAGTAGATTACTGTCGGATGATCCGACAGTAATTAGTAATCACTGTCGGATATTACTGTCGGAATATCCGACAGTAATTACTGTCGGATTGCTGTCGAATTACTGTCGGAGAAAATTATCGTCGAAGGTTTACTGTCGGAAACTGTCGGAGCGCTTCCGACAGTAAATTCATCATTACTGTCGGAATTTTTTAATTACTGTCGAAATTCTCCGACAGTAAAGACGTGTTTTCCAGTAATGTTGTCAAGGCTGAGTCATCCACTATATATAGGCTTCAAGGAAACCTAGAAACCTTGTACAACAAGAATTGAACTTACCATAAAAACATTAGTAGGTTAGTGAATAAAAGAATGACTCAACTTAGGAAAATAGAGACTTACTATAACTCTATGAATCCTATTCCTACACAGATTAATAAGGGCAACCGTTCTCTTTAAGGAAGCATACGGCACACACAAACCCTAGGATTTAAACAATTCATAAAACCCTAATAACTTTAAACATCCAAAATAATCATTTCCAAAAATAATTAATTCTTACACAATTTCATAAACCCTAAAATAATATAATCTCCCAAACCTATCCTTTATATAAAAGGATTAACAAGAAATAATAATTAATAATTAGTAAAAACCCAAGAAAGGCAAAACTAATAATTAATTAAAATAAATAATTTAACCTTTAATAAACTCAATAATTCATACTCCAACATATTTAATTGCACTTAGTAGGTCAAGGTTGCATCTGAAGGTTCTAGAGATTAATTCTCTAAGGTTGAGGGAAGCTCCCGATCCTTTGTTCAATTTCGCTGTTTTCGCATTCGATTCGTTGTCGAGGTTGGTTCTATTTGGATTCGATCTAGGGTTCACATTACCGATGTTGAACAGGACGAACTTTAAGATTAGGAAAGAGATCGTCGGTTGCATGGATTTGGATCTGCCTCTTCAAACAAATCGACCCATTACTACTGTGGATAACCCGAATGAGGTTAACATTGAGAAGTGGGATCGATCTAATTAACTAAAAGAAGTGATGATCATAAAGCTCTTCAATTTCAGGAAAAAAAATTGAGGCTCCATTATTGAGGGTAAAAATGTCAAAAGTTTATTTGAGTCTATAGAGCAGTACTTCATTCAGCATCAAGTGATCTGAGGCAAGTAGCCTTTTCACCACACTTGTTTCCATGAAGTAATAGGGAAAAGAGAACATAAGGGAATACATTATGGAAATGTCTAATCCCACATCAAATTAAAGACACTTAGGTTAAAGTTGTCAAAGGACTTGCTCGTGCTTTTGGTTTTGATCTCTTTATGCATTCTTTGGGCATTTCAAAGTGAGTTATAACACTCAAAAGGATAAATGTACCCTTAATGAATTGATTTCTAACTGTGTGCAAAAGGAGGAGAGGCTGCTAAAAGAAAAGACTAAAAGTGCTCATTTGGCAACTACCTCTCAGAAAAAAAGAGAAAGGGAGTTAAATGGTACTGCAAAGGGATTTTCTCAACAGAAGAAGCAAAGAACTGTGATTAATAAATGCTAATTTTGCAAGGGGGCAAAGAAAGATTGCCTCAAGTACGCCACCTGGAATGTTAAGAAGGGTATACTACTTAATCTATTAATCTTGAGCGTCACCTGATTCCATTGGAACCAAGAACTTTCATATATTTAACTTGGCAAGTTAGAATGTTCCCCCCGAGTAACTTACGCCAATGACTTTTTCTATTCAAATGTGATCTAGTTAAATATATAACTAGATTACAATAATAGGATACGATGACTATATCTTGGGCATATGTGTGACTTTGAAGTATCACTCTTTTTTAATGAATTCATGATAAAATGGGATTTCGATTAATCTAAACTTTGTCATAATCATCATCAAAAGTTTAACCTAGCATGTCACTAACACAATCTTGTTGATGTCAATTTTGATGGTGATTTGTGTCGGTAGGTGTAATCAATTAGAAAAGAGTAGGCATGGAAGGGAGTGTACTTGGTGGCAATGCGATGGAATGGCTGGTGGCTAAGGATTAGGGAAGAAGTACAATTAAAATATTGAATTCTATTTAAAAGTTTTGTAAAGCTTTGTAAATTTCTTAATTTATTTTACCCTTGAAAAATGATCAAGTGCTTAGCACATGTTTTTCTGACCGGTCATTTTTGTAATGCCATCCACCTCAGGGACCAATGAAGTACGAGAATTACATTCTTTCACCACTTAGCTGAAAGTGTAGGTACAGGGACTAATGGTAGAAAAATCTTGAGTATAGGGATGAATAATGCACTTTACCAAAAAAAATTAGACCTGAGCTTAAAATCACAACTCTCTTATAGTTTTACTAATCTACCATTATCATAGTCTCGTCACATGTTTTGCATGTGCTTAGCATTTAATCAAATATGAGTCCCTTTCGATTTTCTAATATTTAGTTGTCCTTAATGTATTTAAATAGTCTCTAGGGATTTTACTTGTTTCGTTGTTCTTCACATATGAAACCCTGTTTAGGGTTATAACTTATAATGTCTGCCGCCACACCTTTGAAATAGCCTATTCTGAACTTAATTTCCATAGCCAACACCTCGACACGGTGAGTCAATTCCCTCCTTTTCACTCTCTCCCTCCCTTTCTAGCATGCTCATTTTAGTTTTCATTATTTTAAGTATTCTTACTAAAGTTCATATAGAAGATGTTCTTAGTTCTCTATCTTGAAATTTATTTATTTTTTATTTTTCTTTTGGATTAATAATAATCATCATTTTATTTGTCTTTGAAAATCTCTATTTATTCTATAGCGATTTAGATGACTTCTCCATTTAATTTTGACCATATATATGTATCAAGCTTAAAAGTATGAATTAAGTTGAAATTATTTGCAATATCAAGTGATTGGGCACTTGATTATCTGGAAAAAAAAAAGACAAAATACAATAGATCGATGCAAATATACAAAAAAATAAATGTTTGATGAAACTTGGTGAAACTATTCCTGCTTTTAGGAGAACTTGGTATATCAAGGTATAAATTTACAAAATCATGCTGCAATTTTTATAGAATAGCTTTGATTTCACAAGATCTTGACTCGCTCACTAGATCTATTGTAGATATGCACTAGATTATTTCTTCTAGATATGTATCATTTCTTTATGATAGTTTTGATTTCACATCTAGACTAGCTTGACTAGATATGCACTAGAGTTGTTCTGGGTATATATGTCGTAGATCTGTTCTAGATATATGTCATTTGTGTTTCTGAATGCCCTGTGTTACTTGATGAACTATAAATACATGAGGTTGTGGCTCATTGTCGACAAGATATTGATGTTCCAATTAGTTTTCTTTCTGTGTTGGTCACGAATCTTAGTGCTACAAATGGTTGGTTATTGTCCCATGAAATACAAGAGGTCCTTCAAGTGCTTTCAAAACAAGTTTGATATATCAAAAAGATAAACTATCGTTCAGTGAAGATCACATGAATATGACCATCGCAGATTAAGTTGAGACCAAAACCAAGTTAAATGTGAAAGAAAAGTGTCATGTTTGTTAAACATGACATGTTTTTATTTCTTTTTTTCATTGCACAAATAGAAACATAAATAGTTATCAAACGTGTTTTTGTTTCTACTCATATCTCGTTTTTAATGCATATCTATTGTTTATTATATAACACATTAAAATGTATTTTTTGCTATATTAAAGGGAAATATTAGGTAGTTTAACTATGTTATAAATACATTTATTGTTAAACTAATTAGTAATTAAATTTTATAAATTCCTAAAAAGTTAAAAAAATCTGGACCAACCAAATTAAATTTCATTTAATTACAATTTAATATAACAACCCCATTAGCAACACTCTTTAAAACCTCCCATCAAACTTCATTTAATCCCCCAAACGTAAAGGTTCCGTCATCTTTCGCACTTGAGTTGCTTGGTTGTGATTTTGGACTCTCTCTCTCTCTCTCTCTCTCAAAAATATTTCAATTTGTCACAGTTTCAAAAATATATAAAGTTAATTTCATAGGCTTATTTGAACCAAAACAATGTAATAAAGCATTTTTTTTTAGATAAAAATAAAGGGATTAAACACACTAGATAGAGTGGAAAGTCTCTTACCTCGTACTTGACACAAGCTAGTTAAAAGTCAAAATGGTACTTCCTCTCAATCGCTATTGACGGTACCTAATTCCAAAGACATCAATGTTTCGTTTTAGGTATTAACACATAATACGAGGGTTTGCGACAGACTTGCACCTAGATGGGTTTGTTTAAAAAATTTCAGAACTTAAAAGGATAGTGAAAATCCTTAAAGTAGTTACTTAACTAATTGCAGTATGTAAACAAAAGGGCTAATTTAAACTTATCGGAACAAAGAGGGTTAAAGTGAAGTCAATAAAATATCAAGGAGGCTAATTGTAACTCAGTTGTCTTCTTCATCCTAAAGACACATGCCTCCCCTATTCCCAAATTCCTCTCTCTCTCTCTCTCTCTCTCTCTCTCTCTCTCTCTCTCTCTCTCTCTCTCTCTCGGCTTTCAAAGCCACCAAGAAGGACAAAGAACTAAAAGATGCTTCTGAATTATTTTCTTTTCTTTTTGTTAACAATAAGCTGAGTAGCTCACTCACACACATATCCATACACAAATAATTAAGTCATTATTTTAATTAACAGAACAAATAAAATACAGTTTCCATCCAAGAAAAATTGGCTTAAGCTCACCTCGATTCTTGCGTTCACACCCTCCGCCCCGTCGTCTCTCTCCATGAAATTTCTCTCAAATATCCTCTCTCACTTTTCTGGCTGGATAACCAAGACGCAACCCCATAACTTTCCAGCCCCTTTTAATACTACCTCACCTTGGCGATCTCTCTACATAAACGCCCCCACCCCATTAACCGCTCTCCTTCCTCAACGTAAGAAACGGCTGCCGCTACCATTCTCGAATCAATCCTTTTTTTTTTTTTTTGGTTTTACAGTGGGCCAAGCTCAACTCCAATATATAAAGTCAAATTTCATACCCAAGGAAATTAGGTAGAAAGTAATTAAAGTCAGCCCAACAAATTATGATATTACTATTAAACATTATATTTGAACAGCCTCAGCTCTCAACTGGACACGTGGCAGACACCGCGACATCAAAAGCGCCAGCTGGACTAAAAGTCGAGGTGGCATACGCCCATATCGATATGAGGACCTGGTAAAAGCACTATGTCAGGTCGTCAGCATCTCTAGACACTCTCCCAGCGCGTTGACCATAGGGATCCACAGTGCGACCTGGGGACATACCAGGTCGACCACATCAGCATCGAGCGACCTGGACATATACCAGGCCGACCTCGACATGACCCCTCTTAGCTCGGCAAGACAAACTCCTCCAATGAACTAACTCTCAGCCTAGGAAGAGTCTTATTACAACTCTATTTACATCAGTTCTAAGCAGACAAGGTAGCGTAATCCGAAAGACATGGGAATTGATCATATCACTCCCATTCCAAAACCAACTAGGATTATGAGTTATCTCCATATAAATAAGCACTCTCACAGGATTCATAGGGTATATGTAAATTACTTGCTTACAATATACCTTCATAGCTTTACATCTCCTCTACATTATTGTTAATTCTCACGCCTGAGGGTTATCGCTGGGACAACCCAGCCTCCCTTACGGTGTTCTTTATTGACACAGGTTTTCAAGCAGTTCATACTTCAAGGGCAATCCCTGCTACGTAAGCCGGAATCCTACTAGACTACACACGTGGATCGGACGTGATCACCTTCAACTTTTTTGGCGTGATTAATATTATTAGCTTTTTCTTCTTTTCTTTTTTTTTTTGGGGGGGAGGGGTGGGACGCGCTATTACACCAACAACATCTTATACAATGTAATATAAGGATATGTCACCTTGCAAAATATATGTCAAAAATTTTAGTTCACATGTGGATCTTCCACACTTGTTTTGGAAAACATCACTTTAGGGGTTCAAATCTACCAAAATATATATTCAGCGAAAGTCAACATCTATAATATCTTACTCCATCTGTCCTCGGTAAATGTTCATCATTGACAAAGCACAAAAATTAAAAAATGTAATTAATGATGGGTGGTAAAATATGTTCCGACGATAATACCCATAGCATGATTGAGTTCCATTATTCTAAATTAGTGGCTTTCTCTAGGATGTGTTTTGTTGATAATAAATTAAGCTTTAAAGGTATATTAGAAAGAATCGTAGATAATTTGTACAACAAAAGTCTTTAGAAACATTAGTTGGGACATCCCAAAATAAAAAGTAGGAATATTTATCCAGGACAAAGGGAGTATTTTTATTGGCCTACTTTCTTTTTTTAGTTGTCTTAGAAAAATTTGCCACTTAAATTTTTAACAAGTATTTACTAACAAATTTCTCAATATACCCCTAATCAAGTTAAGTATTTACTTGATTTCCTTGCTTCTTGTCAATTCCAATATAGTTAAATAATGATACAATTAGTACAATTGGGATTCTATAAAATTGTCGACGTTCGCTTACCCGTAAGCTCCGTCGTCGAGGAGATCTGCAAACACCCCAATCTCGTACTCATACTTTATTCATATATGAACAAACCTTATTTAAGTTGTTACAGGAGGACCAAAATGCCGAAAGAAGACATCCAGGGGCCTAATTGCAACATGGGAGAAAGTCAAAAAGGGCCAAAAGGTCAAAATGCATGGGCTAGAGATACATGGCGCCGCGCCCATTATAGGGCACCGCGGCCAAAATCTCTGCTTCCAGCCTTGGTCAGTTTTAAGCCATAATTTGCACACCTTGTTGGCTTAATGGTGTCCACCCTTTACAACACCAACCTTGCATGGCAGTTTTTTGTGGACGAATTTAAGGGTCTTCCACCTATAAATAAGAGTCTAAATTCACAATTTTGGGGAGGTTAGACAAGAGAAAATTTTCATCAAACACAAGAGTCATTGGAAGTGCCCATTCTAAGTTAGAGAGACACTTTGGAGCTTCATTTGCTGCAAGTTACTCACTTCCACTTTGTTCTTTATTCAAGAAATCAAACACATCCATGAAAGCCTTAGTCTACTTCATCTCTTAGTCTTCTCTAATCTCTAAAAACACATCATCAACATCAACCAAAGTTAGAATGAATAGGAAAACCCTTGCAATGATTGAGAAACATTTGTAAGTAATTTCTCTAGTTAAAAATTCTATTGTTGGATGTGATGGCTCGATGTCCTAGCAAGAGGCCGGCGCCCTCCGAGGGCTATTCGGATTTTGGATCGTCCGCATGGAACACTGGAATTTATGCGGCCGCATAAGGCGTCCGCGTAAGGATTCTGGAAACCATGCGGCCGCATAGTGGGTCCGCATGGAAATCTTATAAATCGTATGCGGCCGCATAGTGTGACCGCATAGCGGCGGTTTTAGGGTTTTCTATTATATTGTATAAATAGATGTATACCTGGAACATTTAAAAGAGTAAGCCTCTAATAAAAATTTCGACATTTCGTTGACCCCAATCTCTCTCTCTTTCGATTCCAATTGCTTTTGTGTGTTGTTTTGTCAATTGCTTCCGCTGCATTGCACAACATCTATAAATTTCTCTCTTTCAAGCTCTTATTTATCCATCCAAAATAAGCATTCTTGGAACCTCTCAAACACCACATAAAGCCCATACCATCCCACTTTGATTAAAGGTAAGGTTGAGGTGTGTGAGACAAAGCAGTTGACAATTTGTAACTCTTTCATGTTGTATTCTCTTATCTTGTAACAATGTAACTTCAAACATGTTAACATGATGCTTTACTAGTCCTCTTTATTCTTCAAAGATGTAATATTCTTGTGTGTGTGTGTGTGTGTGTGTCTTTTTTATTTTTGTTACAAGAGGACTAAGACTAACAAATGCAAAAGCAAATGCAATGTGGTTACCTTGATTAAAAGCAATCATGCAAGCTAGGACCTTTTTAGGTTGTTAAAACATGTTCTTAATGTTATCTTGATTAGTGTTTAGGGTTAAACTTTGGGTTGACCCTGTTTCATTAATCAAAGACCAAATATGTTAGATTGGACTCCCTATCACCACTTTAAATCCCATAACATATGGGGTTCCATTATGTAAGTCAAATGACATGTAAATCAATCATGATCTTGGATTTTTTCCTTGAATAATATATGAACCAAGACCAATGACAGAGACTTACCATTAAGACTTAAAGCATGATGGCGATCCTCGAGACCGAAAAGGCGAATTGGGTGCCTAAAACTTTCCCAATCCGTAACGTAGCCCCATAAAACCATAGAATCTAAGTTTTTCTTTCGTTCCTTCATAAACGGAGGTGGCGACTCTTGTTGGTTATTTATTTGAGACTCCATTTTGAAGCCTTAGTGTATTCAACGTGCTTAAGTTAGAAACACGTTCTTTTTCATCGATGATTGGTTTTGAACAGGGTTCTCGTACAAAAAAATTAAGGAAGTTGATTTTTGAGGCATTTTAGTAGCACATATACATTCATGCTCTTAGCATTCACATATTAAAACGAGAAAATGTTTCTCAGTTTCTTGATCATAATGCATGGTTACAAAGGGGATTATATACACTCCAGAGAAAATTCTAGATCCTATTGATTAGCACATGTGTACTATCTCTTTGCAAATAAAATATTGACTATCCATATATACCAAGCTACACTATCAGACTATTGGTAGAAGGGATCAATCAAAGTATTTGATTTTGGAGAGAATAATTGATTAGGAGAGATTTATGTGTGTCTTTACTCCCTCTCAAGTTGGAGCATGTAATGTGGAAATGCCCAACTTGCTTAGCAAAGTATGGAAGCGGTCAGCACCAAGAGCTTTAGTAAAAGTGTCTGCCAACTGAGCTCGAGAAGAAATTGGACGCAGAAGCAAAGTGTTGGACTGAATATGTTGACGAACAAAGTGACAATTAATCAATCTCGATGTGCTTGGTACGTTCATGAAAAACTGGGTTGGCTGCAATATGGAGAGCAGCTTGATTGTCACAGAATAAGGACACGGGGTCAGAGTGATGAATTCCGAAGTCTGCAAGCAAACGAAGCAGCCATATAATTTCACTTGACGTAGTCGCCATTGCACGATATTCAGCTTCTGCTGTGGATCGAGAGACTACTGACTGTTTCTTAGATCGCCACGAGATCGGAGATGAGCCAAGAAAAATTATAAAACCAGTGGTGGAGCGACGAGTGGTGGAGCAGCTTGCCCAACCCGCGTCGCAGTAACCACGCAATGTAGGTACGTTTTCGGAGGGAAACAAAATGCCTTGGCTAGGCGCTGATTTGAGATAACGAAAGACCCTTATAGCAGCCTCAAAATGCGGTTGACGTGGCTTTTGCATAAATTGACTCAAGATATGTACTGCATAACTTATGTCTGGACGTGTGATCATAAGATTGAGTAAGCGCCCAACCAATCGGCGATATGGGCCTGGATCATCACAGAGTTTATGATGTTGCTCCATGGGTGTACTAGCTAGTTTACATCCAGTGAGACCACTTTCAGTTAGGATGTCGAGTACGTACTTTCGTTGGCTCAATGCAATATCGCTAGGAGATCGGGCAACTTCAAGGCCAAGAAAATATTTTAGTCGCCCAAGGTCCTTAATTTGAAACTTATCATCCAAGTATCGTTTTAACCAAGAAATTTTCGAGGGATTTGTACCCGTAATGATCACGTCATCAACATAAATGAGAACGGCGATGAAACAATCATGTTGATTAAGTGTAAACAGGGAGTGGTCGGAAGGAGATTGTATAAAACCAACCTCAAGCAAGGAATGGGTGAATTTATGATACCAATTACGAGAAGCTTGTCGGAGACCATAAAGAGATTTTTGAAGACGACAAACACGTTGCTCCCCCTGCTTGGAAAATCCCTGGGGTATCTTCATATAAACCTCCTCTTCAAGATCACCGTGCAAAAAGGCGTTGTTAATGTCTAATTGATGAAGCTCCCAGTTGCGCATCGAAGCAACAGCAATGAGACATCGAACAGTGACTAATTTAGCAACTGGGGCGAAGGTCTCATGGAAATCGACCCCTTCTATTTGAGTATATCCTTTGGCAACTAGGCGCGCCTTATATCTCTCAACTGTTCCGTCAGGATTGAACTTGACTTTGTACACCCATTTTGAGTTAATGGCACGTTTTCCTGGTGGCAATGAAACAAGCTTCCATGTCTGATTTGCCTCCAAGGCAGAAATTTCTCGTGCCATAGCATCTCTCCAGTGTTGGTGTTTCACGGCCTAAGAAAAGGATGTCGGCTCATCGATTGATGAGATGGCCGCTAAGAAAGCCTTATGAGTGTTAGAAAATTTGGAATAAGAAATAGTATGAGACAAAGGATATACCGCTGAGTTAGCCGAATGGGGAGAAGAGTGCGAATTTGATGAAGACGGGAGCAGGGAAGGTGGCAAAGTAAATTTATATCCTGACAAGTGTTTTGGTAATCGCCTTATCCGTGGATTATCGGAAACATTGGTCGTAGCAGTGGTCTCTGGCAAGGGTTCATGAGAGAGGCTTATTGTGGATTGCTCGGACACACTGGGTTCTGATGAAGATGGCTCGGAAATTATGCTTGGGGACTGATCAACTGGAAAGTCCATGTTTTCAGACTGTGAGGGGGCAGGAGAATGAGTAATAGGTTGAACACCATTATTAGAAGTGGATTGTGCTTCACAAAGTGGGCTGGTAATGTCATCATCTGATGGTGTGCTATGAACATTTGTAGAGCCAATTACACCTTGGGGCCCAAGTGAAATGGTTGCTGGTAGCTTTTCTGATGCATTAGATTCAACTGCAAGTGGATATATATCTTCAAAAAATTGAACATCGCGGGAGACATAGATTGTCCGTCTTTCCAAGTCATAAATCCGATACCCCTTTTGTCCATGTGGATATCCTACGAAAATGCCCGGCTTGCTTCGAGATGCAAATTTATCTCGGGGTTTGTTATTGACTTGTGCATAGCAAAGACATCCAAAACATCGTAAATGATCATGGTTTGGCAATTTACCAAACAACATTTCATAAGGTGTTCGATTTTGGAGCACTAAAAGGGGCGTTCGGTTGATCAAGTAAGCTGCCGTTAAGACGCATTCTCCCCAAAATTTAATTGGTAATTTGGCTTGAAAACGTAAGGCACGAGCGACTTCCAAGAGGTGTCGATGCTTCCTTTCAACCACCCCATTTTGCTGCGGTGTATCGGTGCAACTTGTATGTCTGTCAATACCATTTTCAAAGTAATAGGCCAAAAGATCAGAATGTTTAAATTCAAGGCCGTTATCAGTACGAAAAATTTTAATCTTAGAGTTAAATTGCGTATGAACCCAATTGAAAAATAGCAAAAGATAACTCCTTGCTTCAGATTTAAATTTCATGAGAAATACCCATGTAGCTCGACTATAGTCATCTACGATCGTAAGAAAATAATGTGCTCCAGAAATGGATGGAGTACGATATGCACCCCAAATATCACAATGCACCAATTCAAAAACATTTGCAGATTTAGTAGTCCGAACAGGAAAAGGTACTCTAGTTTGCTTTGCTCTACAACATGCATCACAGAAGAAAGATTTTGAGGAATCAAACTTGAGTGATAAACTTGGAATAAATGGTAGACGGTTCAGCGGAAGATGCCCCAAACGGCGATGCCACAAATTTGTTGTACCACCTCCTTTTGCGAGAAGTGCCTTCCCCGCCTCCGTTGGCTCCAAATAATACAATCCATTCCGCACTCTACCCACTCCAATCGGCTTCCTCGAGGGTAAGTCCTGTATCACACAAAAATCAGATCCAAATATTAGAATGCAATTAAGGTCTCGGGTTAATTTACTAACTGACAGCAAGTTAAAGCAAAAATTTGGAACACCCAAGACTTGATCAAGACTTATGTACTGTCCAAGATGTACGCGGCCCAAAGCATGGACTGGTACGTTATCTCCATTAGGAATTTAGACTGGAGGTATATTTGGGTTCATACGAATGTCTGTCATGGACTCAATTTTACATGCAATATGGTCTGTAGCCCATGTGTCGATTATCCAATGATTTTTCTTACCAGAAAAATTAGCTGCCATATTTGCAGCAGGGCCATGTGAAGTGTTTGATTGGTTCCCCAGGATCTCCATGATCTGTTGTATTTTTCCAGCCGTTAGGGTCGAAAGTGAACTACCTTCAGTAGTGCTCGTATCGACCGTGGCTGCAACAGAAGGTGGCACTGGTGCTCCTCCCTATGGTCGATGTGAATCAACCCCTCGTTGGTTGGGTTTCCTCCATCCTGACGGGTATCCAATCAGCACGAAGCAAGTATCCTTGGTGTGGTTGTTTCGATTACAATGAGTACAATGGGGACGTCCTTCACACCTTTCATTGCCTTGCTCACCACGACGATCAAATCGCTGCTCACGTGTTGAAGAGGCTTTGGCCAGCAGAGTTGTGGCTTACATGGTTGGTATTCGTGTTGCAGCAACTTTTCGTTGCTTTTCATCTTGAGCCACAACCGCATATGCCTTCCCAAGCCCTGGCAGCGGTTCTATACTAAGGATTTGTGAGCGAACAGTTTTGTAGGCATCATCTAACCCCATTAAAAAATCAAAGACCTTTTCTTCTTCGCGCAATGCCTGCATCTTCTGCCCAGCACCACATGTACAAATGGGTATTGGTCGCAAGTTTTGCAACTCATTCCACACTCCCTTTAATTTACCATAGTACGTCGAGATGGCTGACTTTTCTTGCTGTAACAGTGCGATGGTTCGCTTCAGTTCGTATACTCTTGGAGCAATCCCTTGAGTAAACCTTTCTTCAAAGTCTGCCCAAATCTCATTCGCAGTATCAGTATATGTTACTCCAGCCTGCAACTCCTTTGAGATTGAGTTGATAATCCATGACTTAACGACAGCGTTGCATTGAAGCCATGGTTGGTAGTCCCCGGAATTGACGTCGGGTTTTGAAATTGATCCATCTACGAAGCCTTGTTTGTTTTTGGACTGGAGAGCATTAAGAAAATTACTTCTCCATGTGAAATAATCATCTCCACTTTCACTCAAAGGCTGCGTGACAAAGATCAGACCTGGGTGGTCTGAAGGGTGCAGGTAATAGGGCGATTTGGTGTCGATGATATTGCTTTGGTTATTTCCAGCAACCATCGAGCTTCCTTGTTTGTGGGTTGGATCTTCTGCCATGGTTAAAAACAGTGGTTTAAGTATTAGAATGTAGGTGCTCTGATACCATAAAATGAGAAAATGTTCTCAGTTTATTGATTATAATGCATGGTTACAAAGGGGATTATATACACTCCAGAGAAAATTCTAGATCCTATTGATTAGCACATGTGTACTATCTCTATGCAAATAAAATATTGACTATCCATATATACCAAGCTACACTATCAGACTATTGGTAGAAGGGATCAATCAAAGTATTTGATTTTGGAGAGAATAATTGATTAGGAGAGATTTACGTGTGTCTTTACATATAACATTGTAAATCCACACAAGAACATGATAGGTATCAAAGTTTAAATTAGTCCTCTTTTTATCCCTTAGGGCTTGTTTGTTAACCATTTTCTGTTTCACATTTTTTGTTTCTGTTTCTAATTTTTTGTGAAAAATAGAAATAGAAATGCGTTTGACAACCATTTCTATTTCTGAGAAACTAAAACGTTTCTCATTTTTTCCCAAATTCTAGAAATAAAAAAATTTTGTTTCTCGCAGAAGAGAAACATTTCTCATCCAAAATACAGAAGGGTCAATATCAATTAGGTTGGGTCTTTGAACTTTGACACGAGAAATTCTCAACCCTAACTTTTTTCCTATATATATATATATATATATATATATATATATATAGAATTGGGTTTTCAAAAGAAAAATAAATAAAAAGTTTAATACTGAAATTAAATAATCAGAAAATAGAAACAGTAATTGAAAGATGATAGGTGCTTGAACAATAATAAAATAGAGTTGGACAAATGGAAAATATAGACCCGAAAATGTGAGGGATATCATATCAAAAAGGGTCTCGAACAGTGGATCCATGACATCAAATAGTAGCACCGGCAGTCGCCTACAGTGGTTGTTTTTGTTGGTAGTGGGTGCTGCGCACGATGGAAATATTACAGTCACAGTAATAAGAGATGATTTTGAAGAGGATGATGATGAAGAATTTATGATAAGCAAGCAGCTAATTGTCGTGGGTCTCCATTTCAAAGTCAATACAAGAGTAATGGAATCAATTAACGGTTAACCTATAATTCTTCCTCTAAATATTGTTGCTATGAATTAATTAAATTATTTTTTGGAAATCAAATCAATTCCTGAGTCTATGTATGTATGTATATATGAATATTATTTTTTATTTTTTATTCACAATTTTTTTAATAATAGATGAAATGTGAATTATTATTCTACATCTTTTAAGTTGGATATAATATATGATGAAGTTGTAATGTGTTAATAGTTTTGGAAAAGAGTTTAACTTTGTGAAAGAAAATAGAAATGTTTATCAAACACGACATATTTCAAGAAACAGAAACAAATTGAAACAAAAATAAAGTGAAATAGAAACGTGTGAAATAGAATAAAGAAACAGAAATGTTACCAAACACTACCTTAGCGTTCACATATAATATGTTACTCCTACGTGTATTTGTTTGTTATTGCATTCAGAAATTAAGATGAGCACATAAGCTACAAGCGAGAAAAATAAGAACACTTTTGTAACCTATGGAAAATTAGTTAAATTATGGGAAAAAAATTTAATGCCCAAAAGTTGTGTGTATGTCATTGCCTGTATACCTAGAAGATTGGACTAAAATGTGAATGCCTTTAGATTATATTGTTTATTGCCATTTCCACGGTTGATCCTGCAAAATTATGTTAGTTAAGGAACGCGAGAGAGAATCACCACCGTGAAAAGAATACGAGGGAGAAATGGCTAAGAGTCAACTGCAGGTTTTAAGATTTTATCAATTGATTGGATCGAAAATGATTTCAATCGTTACTTTTAATAGTAACTATTAATTATTATTATCCATTGGATCAAAAGTCAAAGAGTACGGTGTGACCGTGTGACCCTTATTGCTCTTATCCATATATGTTCTGGAAGATTGGAAGGGGTACTTGGTATGGTGTGACGCTGATGATGGAACGAGTGGTGGCTGAAGAATGAGGAAGAAGAAGAGTTTAAAAGTAAACTTATTTCAAACTCAATTTCTAAAACTTTATCATTTCTCTATTTTATCATCGAAAAATGATCGTGTGCTAAGAGTGTATTTTTTAATGGAACCTTTTCTAAAACCAACCACCTTATGGATCAACGACATAAGAAAATTGTGTTTTTTAACTACTCAGTTGAGAAGTCTAAGGCTCCGTTTGTTTCACGGAAAATGATTTCCGGAAAACGTTTTTCTTATTTTCCGGTGTTTGGTAACATTTGAAAAATGTAGTCAACGTAAGATGTTTTCCAAGTCAACGAAAAATGAAGCTTTCTTTTCAGGAAAATGACTTACGGATTCAATTTCTGTAAGTCATTTTCCAAAACTTATTCATTCCAATTTTCTCCTTATATCACCTTTGCACATATGTTTTCCGTAAAAATTTCATGAGTTTGCCAAACACCAGAAAATGTTTTCCGACATATTTTCAAAAGATTTACCAAACGCCTGAAAATAGAACATTTTCATTTTCCAGAAATCATTTTCCGGAAGTTATTTTCCTTAAAACAAACGGAGCCTAAGTTTAAGGACTTATGCAGAAAAAATTTAAGCTCTGGGACGAATGGTACACTTTACCCCCCACCCCAAAAAAAAAAAAAACAATTAGACATCTAGCTATATGGGTATTAATTCAGTAAACTCACAAATGTCACTTGCATAATTAATCTAACAATATCATTGTTTAATCACATGTTTTGCATGTGATTACCACTTAATCTATTATCAGTCCCTTTAGGGTTTTCACTTTTCTTAGTTGTCCTTTGTACATGTATATAAATAGCAGCAAATTAAGGACATTACTTGTATTCATCATTCTTCATTAAGACTTTTTAGGGTTTTATCTCATCGATCTCGCCGCTCCTTTCAAATGGCATGGCCTATTCTAACATTTTTCATGCCTCAATGGTCAGCCAACTTCCTTTTCTTCAAATTATGCTCATTTTAGTTTACATAATTTTATTTATTCTTATTCAAAATTCATAATTAAGATGGATCTTAATTAGTTCTTGGTCTTGAAATCTATTTATCTACAAATTGTGTATTTGCTTTTTGGATGAATGTTTAACATCAATTCATTTGTTTTCAATAATCTCTCTCTCTATTATATAACGATTTAGATGAGACCTCCAAAACATGTTGATCTCATGTATCAAGTTTAGTTGATAATCTGAGTCTGGTGTGAGTGGCCACTTGATGATCTGAAAAAAAAATATATATATATATATATATATATTCAATTGATCGATGAAAAGTAGTACTTCAAATTTAAACGTTCGATAAACCTTGGTGAAAATTTTTCTGCTTAGGTGAAACTTGGTGTAATAAGGTACAAACTTAAACGATCATGCCACAATTACAACGTGATTAACTTTGATTTCACAAGATCTAGACTGGCCCAACATATATCTGCTAGATCTATTGAATTGAAGATATGCACTACATTGATTCTCGATAAGCGTCAATTGTCTGTGATAGTTTTGATTTTACAAGATCTAGAGTTGATTGACTAGTTCTGCAGTACATATACAGTAGATTAATTGTTCTAGATATGTGTCCTTTGTCTTTCTCTTCTCTCTATGGTTGTTGATGAACAATACCTACACGAGGTTGGTAATGCTTGCTCTGTCGGAAAGATACTGATGTGCCTATTAGTTGTTTCTTTGGGTATATATTGGTCATGAATCTTAACGCTTGCAATTTTTGGTAAAGATCATATAAATTTTCCATCCCTAATTGATAGTTCAAAAATTGAAACCATTTTTGAGGCAATGTGGTTGGAGATGTAGCAATACTCGTTCTTTTATTTTGTTATTATTATTTGGGTATATATTGGTCATGAATCTTAACGCTTGCAATTTTTGGTAAAGATCACATAAATTTTCCATCCCTAATTGATAGTTCGAAAATTGAAACCATTTTTGAGGCAATGTGGTAGGAGATGTGGCAATACTCATTCTTTTATTTTGTTATATATGTAAATATATACATACATACATATATATATATATATATATATATATGTGTGTGTGTGTGTGTGTGTGTGTGTGTCAATTTGAATAAGTATTAAACTTGGCCTTTCAAAATTATTGTGAATATCATTGTAGTTTTCTCGGTGCATCTACTTACTCTAAAGTAAGAATTGAATAATTCCCTTCTTTCTTCTCATATAACTAATACATTTTTTTTCATTCTTTTATGTTAAGGTAAAAGCTAATATAGCTTGTGGATCCACATCAACTAACATCTCTACAATTGATACTCGAGCAACATTCTCCAGAAGAAGATTCTTACGACTGATTGGATTATCATTTTTGAGAATGGTATCTCACACACACACACACAGTACTCCAAATAAATGCTCTATGATTTTGTCATTTTATTCACTCATAATATTTCTTTTTTCATGTGCTAGGTTAATAATTATATTTACAAACAATTAGGATCTCTTGAAGAAAAGTGTTTGGTCGTTGTTCATTGCATTTCACTAATGGTATGTTTTCTAAATCTTTGTAAAGTAAGAAACGGCGTTTTATTTAAAGTTAAACATAATTTGGGGGTCCATAGTACTCCTTTGTGTATTGAATAGATACATACAAGTTTATGCCATTTTTATTTTGAAGTCCAAAATTAATTTGGAGATGTAAACTTTTTGTAACTTTTCATGAAATAAGTTTCTCGATAAACAACCATAAATGAAGTTGAATAGATCGATTTTGGATCTTCTTTGCAGAACTTTTGCATGAGGTTTTCCTTTCACTCTATTTTGCTTACAAATTTCTCATTTGAATACACACACGTACATATACATATACATATACATATACATATACATATACAAGAGAGAGAGAGAGAGAGAGAGAGAGAGTAATTATATGTCTATCTCAATGTTCAAATTTTTATTACAAGTGAATCTTTATGTGTCAAGTTCAAGTGAATATCATGAGTACAAATTGGAACTCCAACTTTGTTTTTTCCGCACCTTAGGAAAATCATCTTCATCCTTCTTAAATTAATAAAGAAACAAATACTCCCTTAGTCCCTTTTTCTAGGCAAATAGTTCACTATACTATTTTGGAATGTTTTATTTTACTTTCCAGAATTATGTCTTCACTCTCCATAAATTTTTCAACACTCTGCTCCAAATGTGATATAAACATGTTGAATATGCCAAAAAATTTGTAATTATAACCAACACCAATGATACTTATACATTCCTTAATAATTAGACTTTTCAAAAGGTAGACGTGTATTATGATGCCGAATGATAAACATGTCCCTTGGATCTTTTATGCAGATCGCTACGACGTTTAGTATTGATCTACATCTTGAATCAAGTTCCATCCACATAGAGGTACGTAGTACTATCATATTTTACTTTCTTGAAAATGTCATTATATCATTGTCCTTTTATTTCCTTCCAATTTCCATAGAACTAATTATCATCTTAATTTGAAGGCTTGTTGATTGAAATTACTTTTGTTTACAGTTGCAGGATTTTGCTCATGGGTTGATTTTCTATTAATGAATGTGTTAAAAGAACACCTTACAGAGATAAGGGCGAGAAAATTTGAAGGTTATGAGGATGAAATAAGGTTGATTGTATTTTCACTCCGCAAAGGAGTCCAAATGAGAAGCCTTCTGAGGTAAAAGAAATAGGATATAGAGAAAGAAAATTTCAAACTAATAACAAATAAAGCATTGGATCAAATCCATAAATGAAACATAATCAGCTACAACACAATCAAACTGAATTTCTTTTTCAAATCAACGAGTTAAACTTTTTTTCAAACCTCAAATTAAAGCCACAATGTTCGGCTGTGATCAGTATATATATCGCTAGACCAATCAATATTGAGAAGGTAGTTCTGATACTAGCTAGCTTGAATCAAGGTGAAGCTGACATGAACTTCAATATTGATCGGTATAGTGATGTACTGATGACAACTGATATGATCGTTATGGCTTTGATGTTTGAAAATAAAATTAGCTCGATGAATTGAAAAAGAAATTCAGTTTGATTGTGTTGTAGTTAATTAATTATGTTTCATTTATGGATCTGATCCAATGTTTTACTCTTTTTTTTTATTTGTGATGCCTCATGTACATATGGTATATATGGGCTAGGAGTAATACTCATCCTAGTTGGTAGACTTGCTTTAGAATTTATACGTAATTTTACTCTTCACATTTTATATGTAGAGAATTGTGAGGTGTTGTAAACTATTCAAATTATTAGTATTTTTATCTTGTAAATTATGAACGTACTTCTTTTTTGTATACTAGCCAAAGAATAGAATATCATATACAGTAATCTAATTTGCCCGTTGAAATAGAACATTTATACGAAAAATCGCAATGTTGAAATCTAATTGCTCGGTCTAAGAAATCGCAATCAAATTATTAGTATTTTTATCTTGTAAATTATGAACGAACTTGTTTTTTGTATACTAGTCAAAGAATATCATATCATATATAGCAATCTAATTTGTCCGTTGAAATAGAATATTTATACAAAAAATCGCAATGTTGAAAATCTAAATGCTCGGTCGTCTAAGAAATGTTTGAACATTATACAAATACGGTAATTCTAAAAGTCCGAATTGGAACCTTCCAAAAAAGTTGTTAAGTGTAATCAATTATGTTTTTACTCTGTAATTAATATTTAATATAATTAATTTTGTCTTAAAAGAGGTCATGTGATTATAGGAAAATCTGAAATTTTGGTTGCTCATATATAAGAGAGAATAAGAGCTTAGAGCATCCAAAACCATGGTGTTCTTATTTGTTCTTCTTGGCTTCGCTGCGACATCTCTATTTTAATCACACAATTCTCTAAGAACATAACTTCCCAATGATTTTGTTTTTATTACTTGTTCTTACATGGATCTCACTACCGAATCACCCTCTACCCAAGAAAAAAAAATCAAGCTAAGTGGCCGACAATGCTGCCAACCCTCCATATGCCCAATGACGTGCCATAAGCCGTGTGAAGCACATGTGTCCTCCACAGGCCTTGCGTTCCGCTCACCCGCTCCGCCCGTGGCCGGCTTTCTTCCCCCCTTGGTGGTTCTTGTTTGTTCTCAAAGAACACATTTTGAAGAACAAAAATCTTTCTCCCCCAATGGTTCATTGTTGTTCCCTAAGGGGTCGTTTGGTAGTCAGGATTAAGGCCGAATAGAATTAATAATTCGAATATTCGGATGTTTGGTACGCAATAGGCGGTCAGGACTAATAGCACGAGTTATTAGATAAAGTCCTTATCTCCTCGCTAATAATACCAAGGTTGAGGGTGGTATTATTAGTACCCTCACTAAAAAAAAAAACATGTGACTAATATCTTTAAGTCTAAAATTATCCCCAATTTATAAGTAAGGATTAATAGCTAAGACGCTAATAGTACTGGGATTAATAATACTCCTTATCCTTGTTCAACTACCAAACAAGCCCTTAGAGATTTCTCAATGCTTTTTAATTGCACATATACTTATATATACAAGAATATTTCCGTAAGACAATGTTATCTCACAATTTCCAAAATCAAAAAGGGGAAACCTCGATAAATATTCCATCTGTTTAGAGTACATTATTTTATTTTGGGTTTATCACTTAAATATTTCATTTTTAAAAAGTTACGCTTACACTTTCGTAACTCTCCACATGTGATATAAGCATCTTGACAATGCTCAAGCAACTTTATGTCAAATGTAGACTCTTTGGGTAATAGAATAGAGGGAGAAGGTAACTAAATTGATGCACTTCAATTTTGCTTAGTCGCGGCACAGGTGCATTGGGATATTGTTTACATGTTACTAGCTCGTAACGGCAAAAAAAAAAAAAAAAAAAAAAAAATTTGAGACGAAGTGACTATATATTAATTTCACCGACATTATCTGATAATGGTGAAGGTGTTATTTACTGTTATAGATGTGTAGTCAAAACTATTCATGGCCAAATCGACCAAATTCATTGCTATAATATGAGCATCAACTACAAATGAAAAAAGAGCAACTCTACTCCATTTGGATGGAAAATTTTGGAATGCCATCGGACATTTTTTTTTTTTAAAATAGGGGCGAAACCCTCTAAATTTATTAATAAATCAAAATAAAAAAACAATAAAAAAAAAAGTGAGGGGTTTAAAGTCTGACCACATAGAGTGTCTTTAGGCTATAACAAAAGAGACATAAAATTTATCCAAACAAAAGGAATGCCTCTAAAGCTAGACTATATGAAAAAATTAATAATTGAAACGAAAGACAAACTTTTTTTTTCGACTACCTCCGTAGAGCGGTATAGAGCTATCCACATTTAAACTTTCAGAAATGTGCTCATACTTGTCGAAGTCGGACAAGGAGGAGTCAATGTAATCTTCAAGTTCGTCTTCATCTTCTTCACCGGACATTTATTTACAATGAGAGCCTTGTTTCAATCAAGGGAGATGATCATAGTGGTGGATCAAATGAAGAAGAGGATGGTTCTTCTGACTTCTTTGATGCTAGAGCCCCTCAACGGCAAAAAAAAAAAAAAAAAAAAAACTCACTTTTCATCTTTCTGTTTTCTTTCCATAAGGAGACCAAAAAGGATCAAACTTAAGGCCCCACACTTTATAACACTCATGAAATTACATTGGTTTCTTGTGATACTTCTGAAATTGGCAAAAGCCTTCCTTTTCACCCCGCAATCAGGCAACTATGATACTCAATTTTATTAGGTTTAATTACTATAGAGGTCCAAACTATGTAAATTTTTATTGTATGAAATGAGATCACAATCACCGCAAATGCAATGGTCAAATATACAACAGATAGTATGGCTCAGAAACATTCGCCGTATCGTCCTAAAAACTATTACTCGTTGTAACTACTTTACCTCCTCTCCTTCCATATTCACTTTTCCTTTTTATACAAAAACCACTAGTATACGCATCGGAATTCATGGTGGCACTCAAGATGACCAAACTTCTCGAAGAAGTTCATACCTTGCATTTGGACCATTGAAGCCTCCTCGGCCCATGTGCTCTCCGTTTGCAATTTGAGTTTCTGCAACAGTTGGAGATGAAGGTAGTTTATCAATTATGGATGTCAATTGAGAGCCGAGCTCATCCAGTTCTTCATCGCTGGTATATCCTTTCCTTTGTATGGCGGATGCACTCCTGGCCAGTTGAGACTTTGCCCCTGCCTCTGAGACTTTCAAGGCAACATCAGTGGAGGAAGGAGGTTTGTATATAACTGGTGAAGCCGTATAGGGGAAGCTACTGGAAGTTTCTCCTGATAATCTCCGTTCTATGATACACTAAACAAACAGAAGAAAACCATACATCAAAACGTTTAATGACAAACCCCCAATTAGAAATATCTATTTAGTGTTTGGTAGGGCTAGGCTGCTAGCTAGTTATTTTTCAACTGCCGGGCATAACATTTTCATCTCAAGGCAAATCATTCGGACTAAAACCAACTTCTCTGTTGCTGAACTATAGTGTCCTATACCTGATTGAAAATACTGAAACATTATAAAATGCGTCTTTTTTTTTCAGGCTGCGCATACTTCAACTTAATCAACCTCCTAAGGCGAGCCCAAGGGCACAACCCCCACACTCTGCCTATGCATTTGTGAATTACTTCCTATGGCCACAGGAATAATACCTAGGTGGATTGCCAGCTACCACTCGGACTACCTCCTTCGGTTTAGTACAAAATGTGTCTATAAGCCTGAATGGCATTCTTGTATTGTCAGTATTTGCTCAATTGCCAAAAGCAAAAACAGGGGAAACACAATAAGTATGTAACCAAAACAGCTTGGGACATGGAACTAACAAAAGTTTGATGATAACTAATCCTCGTCCATATATGGTTTCGCAAAGTTTAGACGTGATAGATGAATGGCAAAACAATAAGTATGTAACCAAAACAGCTTGGGACATGGAACTAACAAAAGTTTGATGATAACTAATCCTCGTCCATATATGGTTTCACAAAGTTTAGACGTGATAGATGAATGGCAAAAGGATTCCTGCAACTCAGTTTAAGATATTTTGCGGTTGAACAAATCAGTTTCTAGACTTGGGACTCTTAAGTCGCTATCGAGTTTAATTATTTTAAACAAGTAATTGACAAGGTGAATGGAATTCTTGTTTATAATAACCCAGAGTGATTAGGATTTCATTTTTTCTAAAAGTTATTTTCAGTAAAATTACCTGAAGTGATTGATCAATTTCTTTTTTTGCCAAATTGTTTAACACACATTCATATCAGTGAGAAGCTCTCACAAGTTTTGGAAGGTCAAAGACTCAAACCTCGGCATTTAATGCTTCTAACACAGCGCCTGGAACAGGATCTGGACAGAACTCATCGGGAGTAAAGTTGCAGAGTATACGTTTCAGCAATGGAAGACTAATTGATGGGCATACCTAGGGAAAGTGGAAAAAAGAAAATTAGTAACTACGAAAACGAATTGAGCATGATTCCCTACATCTTAATACAAATGAATTATTAGGTGAACCTCTGCTCTGATTGATCTGTCCATAATCATGTCTTTCGGTAGCATCAGAAGATCACTTAATGCATTAAGAAGATGGAAGCACTTTTGTTCCGAATCCCCACCCATTCTCTCATGCTCTTCTTTCACAGAATCATCAGCGTCCAGCCCAAACAAATCAGTGAGCCACCTAGACCAATTGCCAACCTGGATAAAATTATGACATCAGTAAGCATGATCCTGTATCTGGATATGTCATAGCTCAGTGAAAAATCAGGGATGATTTTTGATAACTCCGCGTCGATTTTCAAACAAAGTTTCCTATATGCCCTTAGATTTGACAAGGTGTACCATATAAAGAGCCACTTTCTGCTCATAGAACTTGATATTTGGGGAGATCCTTAACATTCTGACTATGTGATATACTAACCTATCGACTTTCATTATTGAGTTAACACGAAAATATACCAAGTAATGAGAACTAGCCTCTTCCGCAACTTGACTTACATGCATTACTGGCCTTGTCGTGTCTGTTAAATAAAGTGATTTTTTTCCAAGATAAGGTATATACTCCCTCTGTTCCACGCAAAGAGTTCACTATTCTATTTTTGAATGTTTCACTTAAAGAGTCCACTTTCAAATATTATGCTTATAATTTGTAACTTTTTCAACTTTATCCTCCACATTGATATAAACATGTTGACTATACTCAAGCATTTTTGTAATTATAATCAACTCTAATAATAGTTATATATTCCTTAATTATTAGACTTTTCAAACGTGGACTCTTTGGGTGAAACGGAGGGAGTACATAACCTCTTCAACTATATTTTTAATCATCATTACATTACGATTTTCATGATTATTCCTATAAACACCTTAGCTTCTTACGCCGACAAGATTACGGTTAGAAGATTATAAATGATGCAGTTTGATTTCTGTTCAGATGCCAAGTTAACTAATAGATAAAGCAAGATGGAAGTAAAATGTTTCTTTTTTCTGAATGTGATACGTACAGAATTTTTGAGTTGTGCACCAGAACCAAAGCTCAAGTCTCCTGCTGGAATAGGCAAAACTTTTGAATCAACTATAGGATCTGACACAGGATCAGTTGGGATTTCATGGGCTGACTCGCGGAGAATAGCATTGAACATAGCCACATCAAGTCTGGCAATACACTGTTCCATTACCTGGGGACATATGGCGGAGTTAGTTACAAGTCATGGCGTTAAATGCTTAAAAAGGTCAATGCCGGTGGGAAAGATGAAAAATGACAGAATTTCAGTAGCTTCAGAACATTTTTCATCTGCGAAGAGCTTCAGTTTATACCTTGAACGACCAAATCAAAAATGACGTACCATTCTAGCCAATATTGGCAAGCAACCACATTCGTGACCCGCAGATCGAACAGGACAAAGTCTCTTGAAAGCATCATAGAAAGCAATTTTCCATAGGTTAATGGAAAAGCTTCCTTGTTGTTGATCACCCAAAGTAGGTCCCAGTAACCGTCCAATGGTTTTCGTGTTACTCGTATCGGAAGAAACAGATTGCATATTGGGAGTCAAGGTCTGGAATCACAAAACTTAGTTAGCAGAAAAGAGGAAAAAACGTTGATGCCCACATACAAATGATAAACTTATACATTAAATTATAGCCACTCTGCTTAAGAAGCTTTTCGGACTTAATTGTAACCATACTTCTCAAGTCAAATGACATAAGCAAAATTTTAATACAAGGTCTGATGGTGGGGTTGGGATCACTTTACATATCCAAAAGACATAATGATGGTTTACATGATTTCTTTAGTTAATATTGCTATGTCCAATGAATTATATGCATCATAGCAAACAGCTAAAATATTAGTATAGTTGGACAGATATTTTTACCTGCCACCAAATTGATTCAATTATCCGCGAAAAAATCCATGACTCAACTTTCTCGAGAGCAGATGTGAAGGTTCTGGTTTCTTGCCAATCATCAACAAACTCCATAAACCCAGACTTATTTGGCTGTTTACTACCAGAATTGATCTTCCATTTCTGTGATGGAGATTTCCCTTCACTTTTCTTTCCAACTCCATTTGACTCAATTATCTTTGTGAAGGACGCCGAGTTACATGAACTGCCAAATGCTTGGGTGATAATTTCCCTCAGTACAATAGTATTTGACCACCAGAAAGTTAACCTATCAACAAAAGAAGGAGCCATAATGTTAGTCTCCAACAAATGCAGACATATTCCAATATTTTCCCCGCCCAAGAAAAATTGTTTAATACCTTGAAACGTCATTTCCACAAGACTTGGCAATTAAAACAAGCCCTGATACAGTGTTTCTAGCAATTGTGGCCCGCTTATCTTGAGACCAGTGTTTGCAAGCATGAATATAGAGTCTAGAAAGGCGCCTAGCAGGTGTGTGCACCTTATGCACTGAGCTGCCATGCTCTGGTACCACAGAGTAGAGAGAAATTTCAAGAGCAGCAACTTCTCTCAGCTCCTCTTCAAGCTTTGCAATTCTCGCTTCCATTTCCCCAATCTTTAGATCTACAGCCTCTTTCTCTTCATGCTCAATATGTTCCTCCACATCAGCCGCTCCATCATCACTCCCAACACTATGAGCTCCAGTTAAGGCCTCATCCAAGATATCTATTTCCTTCACCTCTTCAAGAGGCTTGTCTTCAGCTCCCTCAGAAGATTCAGATGAAGGTTTTGGGTGAATTTTCACATTTTTGGAGTTGTTATCCGATATATATTTAGTAGTTGTATTAGAAGGCCCTCTACTAGATTTTGTAGTCTTCTTTGGGGTATTAAGCAATGCCTTAGTGGGTACACTACGGGCTCCATTCTCAGATTTCACTCTTCGTGCACGAGAACCACTGCCAGAGGAATCCTTTTTCTCGAGCCTTTGTGGAACTCCTGAAACTCTGTCTACTTTTTCATCCTCAGCTATTTGTGAATCCCCGTTGGATGATACAGAATCATTCACAGTTTCAGAATCTGATTCTTCTTCCCTCTCGTCTCTATGTTCCTTTTCTAAATCTTTAAGGGCCTCGTTTTGTTTTTCTTTGCTTTCCTTGTCAGTCATTTCAAACGATTTTGAATTTTGAGATGCCACCTCAGACCTGTAGACATCATCCATATAATGTACAACCAAATTTTCATAAACTTCAGAGGGCTCCGTACCTGTGTTTGAATCACTTACTAAGGTACTGTAATCTGGTCTAGCAGCTGAAGTTTTTGACTCGGTCCCTTTTGCCCTCAAAGTTTGGTTGGCATTCTCCTGTTGCAGCTTCTTCTCTTTACTGTCAGGTCGTGCAGAACGCTTTGGTTGATTAATGTTTGGAATTCTCTTCTTGTCTGTCTGCTTCATGCCTAATTTACTGGCTTTCTTTCACCTGCAACAAGAAAATGGTACTAATGAGAGAGAAGAAGCAATCACTATGCAATAAGCCAATCATAATTGCAGACGCCCAACTTATTAAAACGTAAATAGAGCCACATTTAACATGCAGAGAAATGTTCCATTGTTGTTTCACTAAGATGTCTGTCTTTTTATAACTTTAACAATTTTCTCTATAACAGCATTAAAGGTCAAGAGTTGTGCTTTGTTGGCAGTGGAAATACGTTTCTCAAGTATCTATTGGGAGTTTAGGACACACAAGCACAGAGAGAAGGTCGCCGTGCAACAATAATAAATGATACAAAATCCTACTGACAACTGTATAAAAGAGAGACTTATTCACATAATCTACGATTGCAGACAGTTGTACAACATTTGAACCAAATAATATACATAGGTTTCGACTGTTACCGTGTAAAGATCATCAAACACTAAAAAGTAGAAGTGTTTCAGAATGCAACAAATATGTGTTCGATATACATAATATAAGGACTTTCACCAAGTACAATATAGATTACAAGACCTATAAAGCTTGAGGTATAGAAACGAAGGAGAATTATGCATTTTTGTTATTGTATGATTATTATATAATTATACTTCTTGACAATCCTCCCAACACATTTTCAGGACGAACACAACTAGATGATTATGATGATTGACAAAAAACATCCTTCCTGACTGCAATTTATCAGAATGGGAATTTTAAAACAGCAGCACCAAAAGTAACACTAATCAAATAGGAACTCCTACTTGAATTCACTCAAGTTATCGGAGCAATGTTTTGAGTTTTATCATCTATTACAAAAAAAACCACAGTAAGATGAAAATTTCAGGCCAATTAAACCACTATGGGAAGGAACAAAAACTAAGGATTTTAGGCATCTTAAGTTCATGTCAACCACTATATTTACAGCTAAGATTCAGTTGTGAAACTTCTATTCCTAACAGTATCTTCAACAAGTTAGATATTATGATATATTGAGCTGCTTGGTCTTGCCACAAATTGTCAGGAGTCAAATATACTAAGGTCAGTTCTGAACTCATTAGTTCTTTTGCCCTGATTATTAACTTCATTTGCAAGTCTAATATTTCATTTTCTTCCTATGAAATGCTCTCACCGCAAAATATTTTGCAGTTCGAGTGTACCATATGTGCTCAATGCGGCTCAAACTAAATAATGTCAAAGAGCACCCCTTATCGAGGGGATGGGAAAGAACTAAAGTATCGTCCTAATTTCAACTTTCAACCTAAGGTAAGAAAGAGAGAGCATAATCCTGCAACAGCAATATATCAACAATTTGACTGCATCTCTCATGAACTAAAACTACAGGTTACACTGAGCAAGTCAAAACAACTTAGAACACAAAATCATCCACCATTACAGTGACCACCATAATTTCGACAGGATGTCATAACAAGCTAAAGGTAATTAAGAGTTTAAGAACATCTGAAGAATCAGAAGCAAAGAAGTGAGAAACAGAGTAAAATCTGCTTCATTCAGATCCAAACCACCGTCGACAATTTAGAACATGGAAATGAGAAACAGAACAAAAAAATTTATTCGTTCATGCAGGAAGCAGCCATAAATCACCATTTGAAGAACAGAGAAACAGCATCAGATAGTTCTAGATTCATGAACGCCAGAAATACAACATCAAAGTAACTGAACACTTGAACTTGGAATGCCAGACAATCACTTCGTTGCCTCAAATTCCACCAGCACACAGAATTACGTAAGGAATGAACTGAACTTAACAATAAGCATAATAATAATTGAGAATCTCCTCTAAACTAATCAAATCCAAATAAACAAGAAAATCAATATATAAAATATTCTCAAAAAATGAAAATAAACACTTAAGACCTGTAAAATTCAATCAATAACAATCATAAATGAATCCAAACAAAATCCATACAGTAAAATCCAGACCACAATCAGACAAGATCTAAGCATAAAAAAGCGCTACAGAGTAGTCAATTTTTGATGCAGAAATCAAGCGGAAAAGGACGAAAGACGACGACAACGACAAATTACTACGATTTTCCACTAAATTCTACAGAAAGTAGAAAATAAATAAAAAGTTGGCATTAAAAGCTGATTCTGCTGCAACTTAAAAAAAGGAAGAAGAAACAAAAAGCAGAGATTTCGAACTAACCAACCGAAGCTTCCTTTTTTATCTACTTCGAACTCCGTGAAAATTAATCGCCGACGCTTCAACAAATGCCCGTATCTGCCATTTCCGATGAGTTGATATCGGAATCTTCGGGATTATCAGTTCTTCAATTAATAGTCGTTGAATTCCACACTGTTTCTGTAGTACAAACACACACACACACACAGACTCTCTCTCTCACACACTTCCTCTCATACATTCACCACACGCACAGTTTCTCTCTCTTGTGGTAGTGATGAAAGAGGAAGAGGTTCGTTTTTACTTTTTAAGTGCGGGAAGATGTAATTTAAAAGGATTTTTTTATTCATAATTAGCTGTTCCGTACGGGCTACCGGTCGAGGGTGTCGGTGGGGGTCACTCTAACGGGGAGTTACCGGTTACGTTACGCGTTAATTTTAATTTTTGAGCAAAATAGAAACAACCATCCTGTATTATTTCTGGTTAACAGTTCACCCCCTAACACGTCTTTATCCGACAGCAAACCCCCGTAAACTATCTCACTCGGAAATCTACCACATGGCGTTAGCGGAGTCAATTAAAAAGCAACAATAACCTTGAAATCATGAGCACAAACGAAGATGCCATTGAGCTTACTACCCCTTCCATTTTCCTCGCTCAAAGTTTATCCTCTCTAGGGGTGTAAATGGTTCGGTTTGGTTCGGTTTATACCAAAACCACAAACCGAACCACCTCCTATCGGTTCCATTTTTTTCAAACCGAACCGAACCGCCTGAGACTCGAAATCGAACCGAACCAAACCATTCGGTTTGGTTTGGTTCTTTCTTTATGGTTCAAAGAAATTTATTTTTGATTAATTATTTTTTCAAAACCATCGAAGAGATATTGAAAAGAAAAGTCAATGTCAATTTTTAAATATTTAAAAAGAAGAAGAAGAAATTTGAGACTAATTTCGTTAAAGTCGAGAGAGATCTTACGATGGTTAAGAGTATATTTTGGTTCTATGAAGTGTGAGAAAGAATATTAGAGAGGTGAAGGGAGAGAATAAGGTGAGAGGGACAATGACACTAATAATGAGGACGACATTGAGGAGAAAAAGAGAGAGGTGAGAGACAAAGGCGTGAGATTACCATCTTTACTCTTAGGTTTTTAAGATTTCAGTAAACGGTTCAAAATTTTCAAGACAAATCAAATGACTATTAATAACAAGAATAATATTATATATATACAAGAATATTATATATATATATATATATTTAACGGTTTGGTTTGGTTCGGTTTGGTTCGGTTTCACCCCTAAAACCACAAACCGAACCAAACCGATCGGTTTATAAAATTTGCAAACCATGACCGAACCACCCTAGTCTAAAACCAAACCAAACCGCTCAATTTGGTTTGGTTTGGTTCGATTTCGTGGTTCGGCGGTTTAAATTTACACCCCTAATCCTCTCTATCTTTCTTCGCAATTCGAACACCATCTCTATTTATCCTCCCTCATCCTTACCATCGTCTGTGTAGCAACTTATGTCACTCCTCCCCTCCCCGGCTCTCTATCCATGTCACTCCTCCTTGTCAACCTATTTTCCCCATTAACACCATCCAACCTATTGTGTAAGTACGTTCTCTCTCTCTCTCTCTCTCTCTCTCTCTCTCTCTCTCTCTCTCTCTCTCTCTCTCTCACCCACACACACAAACAACTTTTTCGTTCGACATTGCCTTCTTATATTGAAGACGTTTCAATCAAATTTATCATTTTTATTGTCCATCGTTAATATGTACATGTGTTTGTGTCTATAAATTACTAGAATATAGAATCATATTATGGCTAAGGTAAAAGTAGTTGAGCTTGAGTGGTGTAAAACTTCAAATGTCTAATAACAAACGTTAAGGTCATTAATGAAGAGTTAAAAAAGAATAGAGAGAAAGAGGGGGGGTAATCATGTTAACTCGGACAAATATGCAAATAAAGTGTGATAAGACTAGATCACAATATTAGGCAAAGTAGAAGTGATTTAAGTGTCAAAGAATTATAGTATAATGGGATTCACTATTAGGTCAAAGTTTGGGGGTATTTAAAAATTGAAAACATAAGTTTAGAATATGGATTTTGGTGATATCCAAGATAGAAGGGGATGGGTGTTAATCATCATAGAATCATAAGGGTGTTTTTGCAATTTGATCAATCATGAAGTACTACTAAGTTTGTCTTACCAAACTAGCATTATTATGAGATCCAAAATTACTTACTTATTCAGATTGCAATCTCTACCAGACGTAACCCGCTGGGCTTCATTCATTAAACCATTACTTGACACTTTGCTGGTTCGTCGAACCTGACTTTGATTGACTACCTTCAATTAATTGACCTTTTTTATTGCTTTTCTTTCTTTTTCTTTATCTTTTATTTAATTACTCTCTAAGTTTTAAATAAAGGCAAAGATTTGTATGAAATTGTCTTACGGTAAGACGACTGGTTATTTTTGACATTAAAAGCGTCACATAGCATTTTAAATATTTTTATTTTTTTTCTCAAAAATATCACTATTAGCCTTAAAAATGTCACTTTTGGCATTAAAAGTGTTATTTGTAAGAAGTGATAAATTTAATATATAAAGTGACACTTTTAAAATTAAAATGAATCCGTTTTACCGTAAAATTGATTTTACAGAAGAACTTCTCTTAAATAAATAGTCTCATTTTCTATTTTGATCAAACCAAACAAAATAATCTCTTTTTAAAAAATATTTATAATTTTACTAGATATAAATAAATAATATTATATTTTAAAAAAATTTAACTTGTTAAATGAGATTATTTTTTTAAAACCGAGAAAGTACTCTTTTTTTCTTTTATACAGAAAATACTATCTTTTTGACTTAAGTGCACGTGACCTATTGATTCATTCATGTGATCACTTTTAATTTTGATGGTTAGTTTGTCAAACCCCGATTAAGTCAAACCCGGATTTAATTTTGATGATTAGTTTGTCTAATCTTGTGAAAATATTTGATGGCAGTAGAGTAATACTATTCCCTCCGTTTCAAAATAAGTGTCATTTTAACTATAAAAAAATGTATATTTGTCAATTTACAAAAAAAATTTATAATGTGTTCACAATTCCAAAACGACGCTTATTTTGAAACAAAATGAGTATCAATATTGATACAGAGCATGTTTGATCGTGCGTTTTGACCAAAATACAAAAATATAACACAGCTTATTTGCAAAAATTATGTTTCAGTGCTGCTGTAGAAAAAGCAGCGTTTTCAAAACGCAACTGCATTTTAAAACACTAGAATTCCCAACTTTTTTCCAAAATGCAAGTTTTAAAACGCTGCTAGGAAAAAAAAACTGCGTATTAAAGTGATATCTCAAACACATTTATAAGAAAACACATGTTTTAAAACACTACGTTTTTTAAAACTCTGTGTTCTTAAAACATTACATTTTTTAAAATGCTGTATTTTTAAAACATTATATTTTGTAAATGCTGCACCAAACGAACTCACACTTAAAATGCTAAAAGTTAAAATGATACTTAATTAAGACATTTTAACATTACAATGTGTCGCTATTAATCACGGCATTAATCTCATATTGGCAGGTTCCCATTCATTTTTCAACTTTTTCTAGTTTAAAGTAAATCATTTGGAGTAATATGAAAGAATCATTAATTGTGACAATGAAATTTCTAAATTTTCAACATGGTGTCTGTGGTAGTAGCTTTGTCTAGTCGAATTCTGGTTTTTACTTTGATTACATGTAATATAGGTACTTCCAGTACTGTTCCAAGAAACACTCTTTTTGCCTGAAAATAAGTAGTATCAATTTTTTAATTTACATAAATTTTGAGAAATAAATTGACTCAATTTAATTTTTATTTAATACTTTAAAAGTATTTTTATTGGTGTCAAATCAATAGGTTCTACTCCCTCCGTTCTAAATTATCATCATGCTTGACTTTTTTTAGTTAAGCACGATGTTTTTCAAATGTAAATTTGATATATATTGTTTTATTATTTTCAAAACCATAAAATACGTTATTCGTAGTATTTTTAAATATTACGAATAACGTGCTTTATGATTTTTTTTAAAGTATATATATATACACACACACACGTTTAATTTACATTTAAAAAATATGTTTGAACAAAAAAAAGTTTAACAGAACGATAATTTAAGAACGGAGGGAATATTTCTTTTTATCTCACAATCAATAAGAGTATTGTGATGCCCCGACCCGAATTTTTATACAAAATCCCAAGGTCGGGTTGCCAAAACAACATAACAAGACTTAACACCAAAGTAAACTCTTTATTAAACAATAATAAACAAGTCTTCGGCGACACTATTGTCGGAACCCAACTATCAACAACCACGAGTCTATAACTCGGGAAAAGAAATAACAACAATATTAACATCATCGGCCACAACATGCCGAAACAACAATATAAACCACGAGCCACAATATGCTTGGAAACACAACTGGAGTAATAACCAACTGTACACAAGCGCAACATCCATGTCGGCTACCAAAAGAATAATACAAAATCAAGTATGATTCTACCCAAAAGTAAAGTCTATATAATTTTACATAACCATCGTATCTCACCAAAAGAAAATACTACAACAACTGTACAACCATGAGAACAATCTGCTATCTAGTCGCGTCCTCACCGACCTCACCGAGAGCTGTCTGGCTGGTTCGGATCTAAGAAAAAACATTAAACACAACGGGGTGAGTCGAAACTCAATAAGTTACTAAATGCAACTATATGACATGACATAATGCTCAACAACATTCATAACAAGGTGATAGCATTTCTATACTTCACAACTCAACATAAAATATCATCTATGATATACAACTCATGTTTAACACATAGCACTTTGATATTCATATGAGTGCTTATAAATAAATCACATAATAAAGGATAGCTTTCTCTTTATCTGTCTTTGCGTTGCTCCTGTAATACACAAAATAACCAGCGTGTATCGATAC
The DNA here is from genome assembly GCA_016624345.1 of Platycodon grandiflorus. Taxonomy (NCBI): domain Eukaryota; kingdom Viridiplantae; phylum Streptophyta; class Magnoliopsida; order Asterales; family Campanulaceae; genus Platycodon; species Platycodon grandiflorus. The sequence continues at coordinate 9,899,737 of CM028363.1, forward strand.
TCGTCTATGATGTATCGACATCCCCGAACCTGCCGGATCTCCCCGAAAATCTATCGGATCTTAGTAGAGCTGGCAATGGGCTGGGCTGGGCCAGCCCAGCCCCAGTCCATCGGGCCAACACATAAAATTGGGCCGGGCCAGCCCAGCCCAAAAACTATATCGGGCCTCAAACCTCTAGCCCAGTCCAACCCAGTTATAAGTCATCGGGCTTTCGGGCCAAATCGGCCCAAATTTCTACCAAAATATATTTTTTACAAAATTTACAAGTTATCACATAAAAAAAATTCACAACTCATTACAAGTCTACAATTTATCAAATGAAATCTCTAAATAATAAGTCGTATCTTGATGATTAAAATACAACTATATAAATTGTTTGTAGACAGGAGGAGTGTAAAATACATTAAAAACATAAGAAACAATTGACTGAAAATTTGCATTAACCTCAATCAAACATTTTTCTAATTATTTTTAAAAGCATTGCACATAAACATAAGAGATATTTTCATATTAATTAAAAAAAATAATTTACACTCCTGTCCGTTTCCTTTATTAATCTTGGAAACATTGAACATAAACTTCATGACTTCAAATAACCAAGTCTTGGACTTCGAAGATACACTACTGTCCGTTCCAAATAATTTACACTCATGTCCGTTCCCTTTATTTACACTCTTGCACGTTCCCTTTATTTTTAAAAGCATTGCACATAAATTTATTTTGTACACAGCATGTACAACACTAAAAGATCACTTAAAGCAGCAAAAATTATTTGATTGAAAACTTAATAAAAGTGTATCGGGCTGGGCTGGGCTGGCCCGAAAAAATCGGGTTTTTTTGGCCCGAGCCCAATTAGCCCACGGGCCTATTGGACCGGGCCAAAAATGCCCAAATTTTTTCGGGCCTTATAAATTGAAGCCCAAGCCCCCATAATATCGGGTTGGTTGGGCCGGCCCATTGGGCTGGGCTAATTTTGCCGGCTCTAGATCTTAGCAACCAAAGTCACGCGTATTGCAACAACAATGGGGCTACCTCCCACCTGTGGCCAACAGATGAAGTGTGTGTGCACTCCGGTACGACGACTTATAGCGATTCCAAACATTGATTTGTCAAGGCTATATGTCGTCCCACTTTGACTCATTAACAAATGTCAGCTGGACTCAATGCAATGCACAAAATGGTATCTACTCATCTTATGCAATTTAACCCCAAGTTCAAAAGTAGTGAACTTGGTAAATGTCAAGTAATTCATATTACTCAATAACATATCAACAACAAGCATATATTTGCCACAGCTTATATATCCACATAGAGCTAATTACAAGTCTCTATTTTACAAATATTAACTATTCACTATACCAACTTGTTTGAGAGTTTAAAACTCTACTCAAACTAAATCAAATTCTCGTAAGGATTTAACATAATATTTAGTGCATACTGTTAATCAAAAATTCTACTTTAAGAATTCATTCAACATAATTGTTCACTTTGGGTATAGTTGCTATTTGCAACTTTTTCCCAACTATAGTATTTATTCTGCTCTTAGTATAATTCTAAATTTAACAATTGGGTAATTATCTTACCGAAACCATCTCATACCAAGAATCTAACACAAACAAGATTCTCACATATCCATATAACAATTAGACATGTAAATAGCATTTTTAACAAGGCTAGCAAGTTCATTATGTAACTAGCATGTTTTGAAGCTTAAAGCATACAAATGGGAATTAGTAACTTACCTTAAATGAAAAATCAAGCCACAAAACACAAAATCAAAGCTTTGCAAATAAGTCTCCTAATCTTTAGCTACACAAATCTGGTCTTGCATGCAAAGTTTGATAGTTGAAATGTGAAGAGATGCAAAACACACAGTGTTCTCACCTTGACAGTACACACACACACACTTCTCTTTGAGTTCTTGAATGATAATATGAAATGGGAGTAATGTTTTGTCTCTCTCAGGGGTTTAAGGGGTGGAAGAGGTGGAAGAGAGGCTGATTTACACTCCAAGGACGTGTCTTCTTATAAGCCCACAAGTCTTACATGTAAATTTATAATATTAAAACACATACAACAAATCTGTAGTCAGGGCGATCGCCCTCACTCGAGGCAAAGCTATCGCTCTACCTTCTGCCTACAAGGCGATCGCTCTGGGGTGAACCAAGACGATCGCTTTGTCCTTAACTCTCAAATGCTAACTTTCTGTCCACAGGGCGATCGCCCTGGCCCTAGCCAAAGTGATCACTTTGTACCCAGTAAGTTTAATGCCAAGTACAAAGTTCTAAAATGCAACCAAAGTTATCACAAATGATTCTTAAGCAAACTTAATAAGTTTACTAGGTCAAAACACTCAACAAGGGTTCCCAACAAATCTAAGAACTTTGCTAGAAATATAACACAACTAATACATGTCAACTACACAATGTATATCATCATAATTCACATCACTACCATGGCATTCTATTATTACCATGCTATGCAAATATTTCTATCATGTATATTTAGCATAATAACAAGGCATACAAATATGCAAAAAACACATAGGAGAGCTAGGATATTACAAGTATTATAGACGATTAGTTTAAAAATCTTTCTAGAAAAGAAATGGAGATGGTTATTTTGGAACATTTTAAAATAAAATAGAGAACCCTTAGTTTAGGACATAGAGAAGCATTCTCTTTTGACAAGTTAGTTTTTTTAATATTGTTGTTTTACCTACTTGTAATTTGTATCTCCTTTTAAATTATATTTAAATGATTTTTTTTTTTAGAAATGAGACTACTCCCTCTATTTCGGATAAATATTCCTACTTTTTATTTTGAGATGTCCCAACTAATGTTTCTAAAGACTTTTGATCTACTTATTCTCTACCATTCTTCCTAATATACCCTTAAAATTTCATTTAATATAACGCATCCCAGAGAAACCTAATTATTTAGAATAGTTGAACTCAATTAATGTTCATGGGTATTATCGTCAGAATACATTTTATAGCACATTATTAATTATGTTTCTTAATTCCTGTGTTTTATCAACTAAGAATATTTATCCGGGACGGAGGGAGTATTTTTTATAACAAACCAAAAAGGAAAGTAATATTATGTTCTTGAGAAGGAGGGAGGGGAGTATTTTGTTTTTTACGTACAGAAAAATATTGATAATTTATTTAGGTGCTACGTACTCCTTATATTAAAAAAATAAAAATAAAAAAAATTGGCTCAAACTAAGAGTCATTCTTAAATTTCTTGAGAAATATGTTGCCGCATAAATTTTTTGATTTGATAAAATTACTTAATTAAATGCCAAATTGCCAATGTACTTGTTTCGCAAAAATGGCAATAACCACACGGTATATAATTAATTCAACATTGTTAGGTTTACGACTAATTCTGCCACTATGATAACAATTATATATGCCTAAAAATGCACATGTACCTTATATGCACTTTGTTTTTCAAAGTTGTTACCGTAGTATTAAACCTAGTTATAAACCTAGCTTTTTTGGAGAAAAAAAAAACTCATTTTGCGAAAGAGGAAATATGATAGATCTACGGATTGAGATTCTTCTATTTTCAGATCCTCCTCATGCACTATTAGATACTCGTCACGAGTTCACATTCTCGCATGATAAGCATACAAAAGCAACAATGCTAAATAACGAGCCAAACAACTCGAGTTTGACTTGTGTTTAGTTCGACCAAATCTCGTTTGAGATTGAATTCGTAAGATATCGAAGTTTCGAGCTCAACTTTTTAAGCTCATAAAACAAGTTTCTTTATGAAAAAGTCAAGCTACTCGAATTCGGTTCTATTTAAAAATTGCATTCGAGAAATAATCAAACCCTACTTGAACAATTTTTTAAGCTCAGCTATTTTATCAAACAAATTTTAACATATAAATGTTGAATTCCACTTGGCTTGATTAAAAGCATACATCAAACCAATGCACCTTCGGATGGAATGGCATTGTCACCAAAACATAATTGGAACAAGTATATATATATATATATATATATATATATATATATATAGAGAGAGAGAGAGAGAGAGAGAGAGAGAGAGAGAGAGAGAGAGAGAGAGAGAGAGAGAGAGAGAATTTCATGTGACCGGCCGGTGACAGATTCTTTTGCCCAATCCCTGGTAGTAATAATAACTTCTCGTGTATTAAATTTCAAATTAGCTCAAAAGATTGGTTCAGTGGGTTGACCGTTATTGAGTTCGGCAAAAATTTTAAAAATATCATATTGTTATTACTTTTTATAAGATGGATTTTTTTGATATCACTCATATCGCTGGTGAACTGGGTGAAGCTCTGTCTTACAAATAAGAATATGTAAAACGGTCTTAATAAAAACCTACTCATTAAGAATACGTAAAACGGTCTTAATAGAAACCTACTCATTGAGAGCCCGTTTGTTCGCGCGTTTTGACCAAAACGTAGGGTTAAAACGCAGCTTATTCCTTAGCGTTTAATCTTGCGGTAGAAAGCTGCTTTTCAAAGCGTTTTAAAACGAATTCCTAGCTTTTAAAACGATTTTAAAACGCGTAGGGAATAAAAAGCGTTTGACATAATATCCCAAACGCATTTATAAAGAAAAACACCGCGTTTTAAATAATCTGTGTTTTAGAAACGCTGCGTTTTTAAAACACTGCGTTTTCAAAACGCTACATCAAACGGGCTCTGAGTTTCTATATAGAATAATTTATGTAGCAGGATGTTCCGTTGTACAAGTTTCCTTAAACCAACGGCAATGCTATAGCATAATTTATTTAGCAGAATGACTCATGGTACAAATTTTTTTAAACAAGCGTCAATGCTCAGTACGATCTCAGTACTGCAAATAAGTATCGGTCTCGAACCAACGTGGGGAAAAAAAGAAATATATATATATATATATATATATATATATAAATTTCAATCAGCTTTTGTATCAGAGGCAGATGAGGGGTCCCCTTGGGGACGGAAAACAGAGGTGAATGGGCTGGCAATGACATGTCTGGGCTCCATTCAATATTATGGCATCCCTTGACTATTGTTTCCACGGCCTCCATGTAGTAATACATATTATATGTCACTTTGCTCTCTTTCAGTGGAACTTGCTGAAATCTAAGTCAAACCTTCATCCATGACCCTTTGTTAACTTCATCAAATTGTACTCCCTCCCTTTAAAAACAAAAAAACTCATTTGAAAAGTCAATTTTTTTAAAATTAATGCCTTACTTACTTGTATTTTTTATTTTTTTTTTAAGTAAAAATGCTAGGTTTACAATTGATTTTTAAAGTTTTTATAACAATTTTGCATTGAAGACAAAGTGCATGTGTATTTTTAAGGCAGAGTTGTTATCATAGTAGTAGAACTAATTGTAAACCTAACAAATTTTTTTTTTTCACAAAAATTAAAAAGTTGGCTATTAAGCCATTCTAGTAGCAATATACATAAATATCCTTAGTATTCATGTTATATCATTGCAAATAAACACTAAGATATAGTAGTTAATAAGGGTCAATTTAGTAAGATTATAAAAAATAATAATAATAATAAGTGTCGATTTACTTTACTAAAACGACACTTATTTTAGGATGGAGGTAATAGGACACTACTAGACTTCTTGTTGTTTTTTGTTTTTTTTAAACGGTTCCTCTAATAAAGCTTGAACACCCTTGCTTTTTTACGACACTTATTTTAGGATGGAGGTAATAGGACACTACTAGACTTGTTGTTTTTTTTTTTTTTTAAACGGTTTCTCTAATAAAGCTTGAACACCCTTGCTTTTTTAAGTATCAGGGTATCGTCTTTGGTAAGACTTGAACACTCATCCTCTTAGTTAAAAGAAATGAGCAATACCAGTTAAGCTAGATCTCGTTGGTTACTACTGGTCTTGATTAATGCTTATCATGCACAAAAAAACAGTCTGTGATTCATAGGATCCTAAGACTCATTTACAACTTGGCTCGATTCGATTAAAAGAGAGCCTTTAAAAGATGAACGAAAAGTCCCTTCACTTTTGTTATTATATGCTCCTCACTTTCTACCCAATGCCCTGCGTGTGGAACCTGTGGGTACAACTAATTAACATGTATGGTTGGGAAATATGTTGAACATAACGGTGGTACCAGTGACATGATATTATTAACCAATAAAAGTGTATTAAATTAATAAATTTGGTCTCGAGATTAACCAAGTTGTTGATTTTGTGTTTTTTTTATAAGTTAGTGATATCACGTCAATAATATCACCGTTACACTCAATATTTTAGTGGGCCTTGGAGCAAAATTAGTACACAAACCGATGATGTTTGCAAAATGAGGTCCTTCAACTTATATAGAAAAAATGGATAAGAAAAATACTACTCCCTCCGTTTCAAAAAGATTGACGTTTTAGAGTTGTGCACACATATTAAGAAATTTTATAAGTTGACAAATATACCCTTATTAAATATCTTTAATTTTTGTGCTAGAAGTAGTTGAAAAGATAAATTAGAAGGAGATAGCCATTAGGAGAAGATAAAGTATTTAATAAAGAGATGATCAATTATTGGAACTTGTGAGAAGACAAGGGTAAATTAGGCAAAACATGCCTTGGAAACCTAAAACGACAATCTTTTTGAAACAAATTTTTAGAGCTAAAACGACAAATATTTTGAAACAGAGGGAGTACAATCCTAAATTTATCAACGTTAATTAACGTTTGCAATAGGTTATTAGCACTCCAATTTTATATTAAAGCATTTCAAAATGACGTGTACGAAGCATTATGTATAAGTGAAATAAAACGGTACTTGGAATGTCGTAATAAAAAGTTAGGATAGATTATTAGAGCCTGTTTGGTCGTGCGTTTTGGCCAAAACGCAGGGATAAAATGCAGCTTATTTGCAAAAATTGTGTTTCAATGCTGCAGTAGAAAAAATAGCGTTTTCAAAACGCAGCTGTGTTTTAAAACGCTGGAATTCCCAGTTTTTTTCAAAACGTAGGTTTTAAAATGCTGCTAGGAAAAAAAAGCTGCGTATTAAAGTGATATTCTAAACGCATTTATAAGAAAAAGCCTACGTTTTTTAAAATACTGCATTTTTTAAAACAATACGTTATTTTTAAAACATTGTATTTGTAAATACTACACCAAACGAACTCTTAGTTTGCTTAATAATTCAATTAGATCAATGCAAGTATTACATCACCATCCCAACAACTCCATATGTCCTCTTCTTCATCTACTTTTGTACACATCTTAAGTTCTATTGCAAACTCCTTATCAAACAATTATATTGTACTAACAAGAAAATGACTCTTTTGACTCCGGTCGATCGACCAAATTTTAGATTTTGTACCCTAAACAAAAGTGCAAAGTGGGTAAACTAAAACTATGTACCCTTTAATCCTCATTGTTAAGTTTTAACATAGAAAATCAAGTTAAATATGTCAATTATGATATATGCCTTAAAACAAGGCTTCGTTTTTCCAACTTAGAACGATTCTAAATTTTTTTTTTTTTTTGTTTAGTAACATTTGACAACATAATCGATTGTTAAAGATTGTATCTTTATTAGGTCAAGAGGCCCATTTGCATTTGATTTGTTTGTTATTTGTAAGCCCATTTGGAATTTTTTTTTTTTTTTTTAAAGCTTAAGCTGTTAGAGAGGAGCTCAACAATATATATCAACACTCTCCCCACACGTGTGACCCATCCATACATGAAGACAACAAGGGTTTCACGTGGAGAAAATTAACAAACAAGCCTCACCAAAGGCAACAAAAAGTAAACGGGAAAGATTTGAGTCACAGACCTTGCCAGGTTGCGTTTTTGTTGCCTTTGGTGAGCTAGTTTGTTAATTTTCTCTTACGTGTGACCCTTGTTGTCTTCATGTAAGGACGAGTTACACGCGCGGGGGAGTGTTGATATATATTGTTGAGTCCCTCTCTAATAACTTAAGCTTTAAAAAAAAAAAACATTTATATCTAACCCAAATGGACTTACAAATAACACACAAATCAAATGTAAATGGGCCTCTTGGGCCTAATAAAGATACAATCTTTAACACCAATCTAAATACTTTTACAAATCAACGAAAAACGATGATCTTTTGTCTCGGGCACCTTCACCTCTCTCGTATTAGTAAGTCAAATAAAGACAGTGAGTAAAATGCAGAAATTTTCAAAACCAAGCCAAAAAGGCTCAAGCATGCATATCCCAAACATGGCAAAGAAAACAAACAAACTCAGGACAGAAACAAGAATGTAAGAAGCAGATATGAGAAGATGAGAGGCAAGTTCTAAATAATTAACATTATCATCTTGCAAAGCGCAAAGAGTACCATTTTTTTCACCAAACTTAGAGAACAATCAATTCGGAATGGATAGATAAGATTTGAATCTGATAAGATTCCCCCAACAATGATGTTAAATTATGAAGTTCCTTAATAATACCCATTGAAGATACAGAAATTTTCATTCTCCACGTGGCATCAGAAGAGCACGTGGCCAAGCTGATCTGGAGCCCGGAGAGGATGAGTCATCATCCCGAGCTCGTAACTACAACCCGGAGCCCGGGTTCTCCGCCCGCTTCCGACTTACCCGAGGAAACAATATGGTTATCTCTCCCCGCTCGTGACCCTAAGGAGCTCGCCTGGTCTCAGACCCGGGCTGTCCTATTAAAAACCCCGAGGTAATCACCTCGGGAGACAAAGAAAGTCAACGAAAGCTGCCGCATTCAATGTCCGCCAGCTGCCGCGTCATCCCGGGACCACCATCTGACATTCTATTGGACAGAAAGAATACTTGCCTATTAAGGAAAGTCGCATCTAGAAGGTCAAGGGGACAAACAGGGAAGTTCTATCCTCTGCATCAAAACAGTCACTTCTACATCATTGCATCTGCGGTCAGCCGAGATAGGGACATGGCGGTTCATCCCAAGCCGACACCGGCAGCCCACTTGCTACAAACCGACTTTACTTCGTATAAATACAAGGTGATAGCCTTCTTTTATGGTCTAAGTTCAAATTAACACACACAACTACAAACTCCCAAAGAATTCGAGCAAGTACTCTCTCGAGCGGCTCGAATCCTCACCGGAGACCTTTATCCTTACCATAAACCGATTCTCTCACCGGAGGGCTTTAGGGACCAACGTCCGGCTCCCTAACTGTTCTTTCTTCATCTCGGTATCTACCGTAGGACAAGTCCCACCTAAGCTTGTGCCTATTGAGAGCCGGGCATCCTAATCACGACTAGCGCTACGTGGACACGACGGATCACCAAGACCGATTTTGGCGTGATCGGTTTGGTTCCGTTCGGGACTCTTACTATTCGATACCTTCGATTGACATATTCTCAACCTAGCAAATCTACGGTTGAAAATGACAAACTCAAAGCAACAGTGCATCGGCCCAACCGGTGACCCAGCATCATCACATTCTGCGACCACGTTGACCGGTCGGCGCAGCATGCTCCCAAGACTCCGGAAAAACCCCCGCCAATAATTCGAGAGGGGAGTACGGCCGGGACGTAGCGCGGTAATAGCAAAGAAGGCGGAGAGTCGCGAAACAGAAAGGAAAGGCCGCGAGGAAAACCCGTCGGGATGGAGATACCGCTAGTGATACTTCTTGCGGAGAAGACACTGCGGTAATGACGAGGTTAGAATTGCGGTGTGAAGAGGCGGGCCACTCGGCTAGAGAGGATCAAGCCGAGCTAGAAGATCTACGTCGCGAGCGGCGCATGTGGAGAGAATCGGGGAGCTCGAGAGAAAAGAATTCGAGCTCCTCAAAAGGGTTGAAGCGGCCGAACAGATCAAAAGAAAACCTCTCGAGTGGAGAGGGAACAAGCCGTTAAAGCACGCGGCGTGATCGTGCACACCGGCCGTGGAAGTTCCTCGGGCGCGCGACGCAGGTTGCGCGAGGCGCCACGACAGATTAGGAGCTCGGGTCGGTCCCCCTAAAGCAAGCGTGCACATCGACTTCACTTCCCGAAGAGGGAAAGACCCCGGGGAAGCGCCCAAGACCGGCTTGGATCCCGAGCACGCTCACGCAGTCCGACGAGCTCGGACAGTACCTACAGAGCAGAGGCCCAATCTCGGAGGAAGGGTTCCCGAGGGGGCAAGTCAAGACGCTCGCCGTCCCCGCCAAGCAGCTCACCAAGCTCGATCGCTTCATCACATAAGCGGTCGAAAAATGACGGCCGCGATCGGAGGAGCCAACACAGGTCCCGAGCGGATGCCTCGCCGGACAGAGGCCTAAAGGCCCTCCAAGAGCGGTTGGAGGCCCTCGAAGCAGGAAAGCTAGGCCTGCCCGCACAAATACTGGAAAGTCCGTTCTGCCGGAGGATCCAGAGGACACCACCCAACTATCGTCTGAGGCTTCCTGAATTAAAACTATACACGGGAAAGACGCATGCCGAGACTCACATCTCCGGTTTCGAAGCCAAGATGGGTGTGTGCACCGCACAGAAAGATATGTGGTGCAAGGTCTTCATTAGCACGTTCGACGCAACGGTGCTGAAATGGTTCAGGGAGCTCCCCAAAGAGTCGGTGGCAGATTGGAGCGACTTGAAGAAAAAATTCCTTAGGAAGTACGCCTCAGCAGGAGAGCTTCCCAAGGATAAATCCGACCTTGCGAACACAAAGCAGGGCCCAAACGAATCGCTGGCAGATTACATCCAGCGGTTCAAGAACGTTGCTGACGAGCTCTCCAATGTACCCGACGAAACAATAGTAGTCTGCTTTGAAAGTGGGCATCAGTCAGAAAGGTTGTTGGCAGAGCTGAATAATCGGAATCCGGCCACCAGCGCGGAAATGTTCATACTGGCCAAGGGCGTGGCCAAAACAGAGAAGACCTTGGCAGATAGGGCAAAAGCCAAAGGAGTTGCGGCACCTGCGCAGAACGAGGAGACTAAAAACCCGGACAAGAGGGCCGGGCAGTCAAATACCAGACAGAAGGCACATGACAAAGGGGAGAAAGAGGACAAAACAGTCTACACTCCTCTGAACGCTTCTCGCGAACACATCATGACCGTTCTGCAGCAGGAGAACAAGCTAGGAAAGCCCTACCCTATGAGAGAGGTCAAGTTTCCTCGGAACCCAAACCTGAGGTGCGAGTATCATAAGGAGAACGGACACTCCACCGAAGAATGCCGTCAGCTGAAAAAGGCCATTCAGCGATTGATAGATCGGGGAGAACTCAGGAGGTTTGAGCAAAGAGAGGAAACGGAAAGGAGGCCGGCACCGCATGGTCGGGAGCATATTGAGAGGAAGAATTCGGGATATCGACCATCTGGAAAACAACTTGAGCATCACCCGGCTCGGCGATACCATGTACAATCTGAATAACGTGGTATCCCAACCTCGGGTGAAGGATGAGGTCGGTATATGCTTTTACCCCAGCGAGATGGCGAGCACCGATCTGGCTAAAGTGCAGCCACTTACAATGCATCTCGGGATAGAGCAATACATGGTTAGGCGGGTACTCATCGACACGGGGGCTAATCGGAACATCATGTATTATGACTGTTTCAAAAAGATGAAGCTCACGGACTCGCAGCTCATCCCGAGCAACATCCAATTGGAAGGCTTTACCGGCCATCGAGTGGTAACCAAAGGCACCATCTCGATGAAGGTGACGATCGGAGAGGAGACATCTTGAACGGAGAAAATAGAGTTTCTCGTTCTCGACATCCCGTCTCCCTACAATGCAATTTTGGGCCTTCCGGCTCAAACCAAGTTCGGCATGGTCGTCTCCGCCCCTCATCAAAGAATCAAATTCGCCGCCAACGGGAAGGTCGGCATGATGAGGAATGACCCGAAAAGTACTCTATCTCGATTGATAGAGACACGAAAGAAAAGGGCGACATCCCGAGGAAAGGCTCAAGCCGTGGAAGTCGCCACAACCCGCCAAACGAGCCCGACCATCACCGGTGAAGAAAGCCGGTAATAGTTGAACGGCTCGTCGTTCCCGAGAACGCGACTTCTACTTCCGGCGTGGCAAAAGATTAGCGGCTAGCGCGGCTAGCAACCCTAGCTCGCATGAAGCGGGCCCGAGCCCGAAAGAGCCGAGTGATCACGATCGAAACCCTCGACAATCGCGACGTCTCAGACATTCAGCCACACGAGGACTTCGACGAGGTGATCATCAACTTCGATTTTCCCGACCAAAAATTAAAATTGGCCGGATATCGACGAAGGAGAGCGTCAAGCTATCATTCAATTCCTCAGAAACAACGATGTATTCGCTTGGAGGGTAGAGGACATGAAGGGTATTAGTGAAGACGTCTCCGTTCACAAGCTCAGCGTGGACCCCGCAATCACCCCCATACAACAGCGACCACGGGTTTTTTCCCCGGAGAAGCAAGCAGCTATCAAAGAAGAGGTCGACAAGCTGCTCCGGGCTAAGATTATAAAAGAGATTTTTTACCCGACTTGGATCGCAAATGTCGTCATGGTAAAGAAGACCAGCGGCAAATGGAGGATGTGTGTGGATTACACCGACTTGAATAAAGCTTGCCCAAAAGACTGGTACCCGCTGCCCAGAATAGACCAGCTCGTAGACGCCATAGCCGGCCACAAAATTCTGAGTTTCATTGATGCCTACTCAGGGTATCACCAGATCAGAATGTGGCTAGAGGATCAGAAGCTTACAGCCTTCCGAGCTGCGGGGGCTCTGTACTGCTATGTTATGATGCCTTTTGGGCTGAAGAACGCGGGGGCTACATACCAGAGAATGGTAAACAGAGTGTTCGGCGACCAGCTCGGACGCAACGTGGAGGCTTATATCGACGACATGGTCATTAAGACCAAGAAAGCAAATCACGTCGACGACCTCCAAGAAACCTTCACCAGCCTGAGAAAAAATAACATGAAGTTGAATCCCGCAAAATGCGCCTTTGGGGTCACTGCGGGCAAATTCTTGGGATACATGGTGAATGAGCGGGGCATAGAGGCCAATCCGGGGAAGATCCAGGCATTGCTAGATATGAAGGCCCCAACAAATATCAAAGCCGTGCAGCAGCTCAATGGCAGGATAACCGCCTTGAGCAGATTTATAGCCAAAGCTGCCGAGAGGAGCCTCCCTTTTTCAAAGTTTTGAAAGGGAGTCAGAAATTTGCATGGGGACAAGAATGCGACAAGGCCTTTGCTGAGCTGAAGCAATACCTTGGAAGCCCGCCTTTGCTGTCCAGCCCGGTACCCGGAGAAAAGTTATATATTTATATCTCGGCCTCAGATGCGGCGGTCGCTGCAGTTTTGATTAGAGAAGAGGGCTCTATTCAAAAGCCAGTGTATTACGTCTCTCACGCGCTTTCCGACGTAGAGACGCGGTACTTGAATGTTGAGAAGGTAGTCCTAGCGTTGATCGTAATGGCAAGGAAACTATCACATTATTTCCAAGCCCATGCTTTGATCGTCTACTCAGACTTACCTCTCCGGAAAATGCTACACAAACCCGATGTCGCCGGCAGAATGATGAAGTGGGCAGTCGAGCTCTCCGCTTTCGATATCACATACGAGCGGAGAAAGGCAGTCCAAGGGCAAGCACTCGCCGACTTCATAGCCGAGACATCATTCACTCACGAGTCTCCGGATATACCCTCCGCCGAGTTAGAGAAAGTCTCGCCACAGGTCACACCCCCGACCAAGATTATCCGCTCTAGCTCTCATGAAACACGGCCTATCCACCACTGGCAGTTGTTTGTAGATGGATCCGTCAGCAGCTCGGGCAGCGGTGTGGGTTTATCCCTGGTTTCCCCAGAAGGAATTGAATTTCGGAAAGTTTTTCGATTCAAGTTCCCCGCATCAAACAACCAGGCCGAGTATGAGGCAGTGGTGGCAGGTCTACAATTAGCACGTGAACTCACAGTTACTCAAATTGTTGTCTTCAGCGACTCCCAGCTCGTTGTGAAGCAAATTTCGGGGGAATATGGGGCTAACCACCCCACACTGATAAAATACTGTGAGCTCGCAAGACAGCTACTATCCGAGTTCGACTACTGGGAGGTTCAGCAGATCGATAGAGAAAGCAACACTCGGGCTGACTATTTATCCAAAGTGGCTTCCATGGAACTAAAAGATCTGCCCCGAGATGTTCAAGTGGAATTCATGGATTCCCCCTCAGTAGACAGAGAAGCCGTCTTGCCAATTATCGCGACCACGAGGTGTTGGATAGATGAGGTCGAAGATTACATCGAGCATGGGACCTTGCCCGATGACAAAAGCCTAGCCCGGCAAATCAGAAAGAGAGCTGCTAGGTATACAAGGGTCGCCGGAGTGCTGTACCGGCGATCTTTCTCAAAACCTTTGCTAAGATGCGTACGACCTGAGGTCACTGAAAATTTATTAGCAGAGGTGCACGAGGGAGTATGCGGAGGACACCCCGGAGCCCGCACTCTCTCTGACAGAGTCATATTCCACGGATACTACTGGCCTACACTTAGGAAGGATGCTGAGGCCTACGTCAGGAGGTGTGACAAATGCCAAAGATTTGCTGATGTGCCCAGACTACCTTCTGCGCCACAGACACCAGTGGTCGCAGCCTGGCCCTTCGACATGTGGGGAATTGACCTCATTGGTCCTTTTCCCAAAGCTCGCGGAGGTTGCGAGTTCTTGATTGTGGCTGTGGATTACTTTACAAAGTGGATTGAAGCCAAGCCGCTTGCGGGGATTGCTGAAGAAAAAGCCATCAGTTTCGTACACGACTTCATCTGGTGCAGATTTGGGCTACCTCGGGTTATAGTCTCCGATCACGGGACACAATTCGCTACCAAGTTTACAGCGAACTGCGAGAGGATGAATGTTAAACACTGGATGTCTTCAGTTGCTCATCCGCAAGGCAACGGCCAAGCAGAGGCCGGGAATAAGAAAATTCTATACTCCCTTAAAAGGAGCTTAGAAGAGAAAAAAGGAAGATGGCTGGAAGAGCTCCCCGCAGTCCTGTGGAGCATCAGGACATCTGTGCGGGTCCGACAGAAACGCCATTTGCTTTAACCTACGGCTCGAGGCAATGGCACCGTTGAAATGGCCCTACCAACAGCTCGGGTGTTGTACTTTGATGAAAAGACAAATGCAGAAGCTCGGGGGCTTGACCTCGATCTGTTAGAAGAGCGCAGACTGGAAGCTCAGTTAAGAATGGTGAATTACAAGCAACTCGCGAAGGGTCATCATGATCGGAGAATAAAGGCTAGAACCTTCTCGGTCGGAGATTGGGTCCTCAGGAAGATCGAAGTCACAGGCAGAAATGCTCAGCGGAACAAGTTATCCCCGAATTGGGAAGGCCCATTCCGGGTTACCTCGATCATCCGAGAAGGAACCTACCGACTTGCCGAGCAAGATGGAACATTATTGAAGAACCCTTGGCATGCGGATCATCTCAAGAAATATTATTTATGATTGTAATTTTTACTTTTGTAAGTTGAAGCAAGTGTATGACAACAAAAACCTTGTAAAGAAATTGAAGTTTGTTTACTCGGGTTTTTCGTATTATATTATTCAAATACCTAGAGTTAGCAGCGGGCTACTTTAAGGTATATTAAAAATACTTATAGCGGGCAGCGGGCCCCTTAAGTAAAAATAATTACTCTGAGCGTGGTAGCAGACTACCCCGAGTAGTTTGAAGACCTCACTGCAAAGTCAATATTGAATCACTCAGTGTAGGTGGAATAAGTCATCACTGGAAAGTCAATAGTGAATCACGCCGCGATAGACTTTGAAAGATTACGAAAGGTCGACCAGAGTCACCCCGTAATAAACATCATTGCCGACGAAAGGCCAAAGCCACGTTGCAATAATTGAAATGATTGAAATTTACAATAATTGAAGAAATTGATACTTGCATTCAAAAGAGCATATTAAATACAAGCTAGAAATACTTGTTCATATTTGCAAACAAAACTACATCTACGAGTTAATATTACTTGTTTAAATTTACATGTCACAAAAATTTACGAGCTCGCAGGCTCAAGACCAAGGAACAAAAAATCTTTTGCAGGCTATAGCTCAGCGCATTTCAGCAGCCATCACATCCTTCTGGTTCTCAGCTCGGCTGGTCGTCACACCTTCAGTATCCTTCAGTAATCGGTCAGCAGCCTGGCCGAGCTCGGCATTTTCTTGCTCGTCGCCTTCCCCGGAAGCCTCCAGGGCCATCTGTTCAAGCCGAGCATCGACCAATTTTTCAACATGCTGTTGAAGGATAGCTGGGTGTTCCCAGGCCGGCTTACCAGCTTTGGCATCTTCTTCATCGATAGCTTGGATGTCCTCGGCATCAAACGGCACGAGCACGGCACCTTTCCTGTTCAAATCATCGAAGGGGTTGGAGGCTCCCCACTCAACTAGCGTCTCAAGCGGAATCCCGGCACCCGCTGCAGCTCGGAGAATCTGATATCGCCCTTTCATCATGTATGGGGCAATATCCTCGACGAACGACTCAGTCTCCTTGTACTGAGCGATGAGGGATTCCTGACTGGGATACCGTGCTCGGACGTCATCAACCTCCAGGGTGAGTTTCTCCATCCTCCTATCGAGATCTTGGATGGCCGCTTCATGCTCCGAGCTCTTGGCAGTAAAGAATTCTTCAAAACTCTTCATCTCTCGCCCGGTGATATTCAGGGCCTCCTCGGCCTTCAGTTGAGCCTCCTCGGCTTTCTGTTGGGCTTCCTCGGCCTTCGATTGCGCCGTCACCGCGGCGAAGAGTGAGGTCTTGGTCTTTTCGAGCTCGCATCCTTGGCCTTTAGCTCCTTATCTTTGCTCGGAGCCGATGGCGAAGGGGACAGCTGGATGTATCTTCCTTGACCTGCTGGACTAGGTCGGACTTCAGCTTCTCAGCCTCAGCCAGCCGAAGGTCAAAGTACTTCGCATAGTGGGCCATCTGCGAACAAAGCTAGTTAGCAAGAGTAAATGAAGAAAACTTTAAACAGAGCTATGTAGGTACAAACCTCCACCAGCGAGCAGGTCATTGTCTTCAGAGCGCGATCGGAAGACTGCTGCAGTAGCCTGGCCATCCGAGGAGAATCGGCGTAGCCCTGGACCTGGTTGAAGAGTAGGGTCTCGGGCACACCCATCCCGGCTATGACCTCGACCTCCTCCCCAGGAGTCACCTTCTCTTTACCCTTGGAAGATGATTTCGGGAGAGGCTCCTCCATATCAATTCGGTGGCCTCGGCCGCCTCGGAGAGCCCCGACCTGGGAGCCTCTCCAGCAAGTCCCGACTTCTTCGCCTCAGCGGGAGGCCCGGTCTTCTGTTTTTTACGAGCTCCGGCCTCATCACTGGCCGAAGCCCGCTTGGTCTCCGGAAGAGCAACGGAGATCGGTACGGCGTGCACAATCCCCTCAGCCCCTATTGGCTTCATCGGGGGCAAAATAGCTGCGTCACCACCAGCAGCAGCCTGAGCTCGCCTCAGCTCATCCTTGCGGGCTCCGGAGGCGGTGGTCCTTTTCACCTTGAAGGCGCTGGCAACGTTCACCATATCTGCGAAAAGTGCACGAGTCAATATCCATGCGAGGAAGAAATACTTGAAAGAAAAATGCAGCACAAATACAAAAGATATGAATAACATTACAACCCTCGGGGCGACCCTCAGGAACCGGCAGGCAGCTGCTCTCCTCTACCCCGGCACAGCGTTCACATTGGATACAGAACTTGTCATCCATGTGTCCTAGCCACCCCGGGGCAGACTCCAACGCGGGCATTGTACACCTCGGGAGAACCCCGCTGAAGGTCCTCCTCGATAGCCCGGTCATCGAGAGGAATGGTTCATCCGCAAGGATCGCCTCCCAGTCATACAGACGGGTCTGCTCCACGTTCGTGAAGAGGGGGGTCTCGAGCACCCGCTGAGCAATGCTATCGTAGTCCCCCAGCCTCTTCAGGCGCTTGAGCCCGTGCACTCTCCCTGAGGGCACATTGAAGTTCCAGCCCTTGCAGCTCTCCACCAGGACGATCTTGTCGGCCCAGCCGTCTACCTTCCCCGGGAAAGGGGTGAAGAGCTTTATCCAGTTGTTATGGGCTTTGCACTGGAGACGATGGGAAGAGACCCATGTCTGGAAATAGTATCTGAAGAGGGAGAGAGATGGCTCGCAGCCCAGAGCTCGGACACAGGCGATGAAGCACACCAGCGTCCTCACCAGCCCCAGAGAGAGGTCGAGGGGCATTGCGGATGTCTCCTCGAGAAACTCGCAAATCAGGGGATCGAGTGGGAGCCGCAGTCCGCCAAGAGTGAAGAAGCTGAGGTAGAAGCCCACTTTCCGCGCAGGCCTTCTCTACCCGGCTTTTGTCCGCACTCGGATCGAAGCCCGAATCCGGTTGTGTGATGAAGGGCCTCCCACGAAGAGATGTCGGAAGAGGAGATCCTATTCCTCCAGTTCCTCGCCGCGCCATAGCCGCCTGATCGGCCCTCTCAGCCGAGGTGGACTCTCGAGCTGCAGAGGTATCAGCCCTGCCTGATGTAGACACCCCAGTCATCTTGTGTAGGTTCTTTGATCGCGATTCGGCAGCAATTGATGTCTCGCGAAGTTGGCGAGTTCGTTCGGCCGGAGATTCGCAAGAGCCGGGTCATGGTGAAATATTTGCGATCGGGCGGTTATTATTTGGTTTTTGTCCTCTAGCACTTCCATTTGAGCGGCAAATGGGAGTGGAGGGACCCAGTGGGGCTCATCGGCCACTACCCTATCCGAGAAGTCGGAACCCCAACATCTTAATATATCCCGGGCTTCACTTGGAAGTACGACCTCCCAGTGATCCTCGGCTAACCGGTATATGTTCTTATGTGTGGGAGATCGGGCAAACACGGACAAAGACGGAGAATCACCTAAATCTACGGGACCTCGGGCTACTAATGGGCTGTTACCATCTAAGCTCGGGGAGTATCCCGAGGACGAGGAAGACTCTGACGGGGTAAATTCTGGGACCCTAAAGCTAACACCTCGCCTACCCGAAAACATGTTGAAGAGAAATAAAGAGTTCAAGTATGAGCAGATCGGAATACCTGATTCAAGGAGAAAGCTCGGGAAGCGAGGATGTACGGAAAGCACTTGAGAAACACGTGAGACCTGAGAGACACGTGGCACCGGAAGTTAGTACCGGAATAAATGGCGATTGACAACAGGAAAGCGATGATCGTTATATATTGCAACCGAGGGCAAAAACGACTGAAAAAAGTGGATATAAAGATGGAGGAGGTTCAGATGAAACTAACCTACGGAGTACAATCGACGAAAGAGGCAGAAATCGGCGAGAAAAGCGGAATGACGGTTGAAGAAATGTCGCAAATCGCAGTCGCCGGAAGTAGAATAGGGTTTTAGCAAAAAGTGATGATCAACAGTTCTAAAACCCTACTTATACCCTTGCAGTACGACGTCGTTTGTACGGACGACCCGAATTTCGACCCGGAGTTAAATGGATAGTCCGCGTGTTTTCCCTCAAAAGCCATCAATGCGACACCGTTTTACACAAAACGACGGTTCCAATTCAAAAAGTTGAAAAGACGGGCATTTAATGAAAGCCGTCAGAATTTCGCGCCAATGATTTGGCACAAATTCCAACAAGAGGTGTGTTGGTGAAGCTTCTACCTACTGCCTAAGACGCGAGCTGGACTTCCCGACTTAGAGAGTGAAACCCTCACCTCGGGAACTCGGGGGCTACTGAAGATACAGAAATTTCCATTCTCCACGTGGCATCAGAAGAGCACGTGGCCAAGCTGATCTGGAGCCCGGAGAGGATGAGTCATCATCCCGAGCTCGTAACTACAACCCGGAGCCCGGGTTCTCCGCCCGCTTCCGACTTACCCGAGGAAACAATATGGTTATCTCTCCCCGCTCGTGACCCTAAGGAGCTCGCCGGTCTCGCACCCGGCTGTCCTATTAAAGACCCCGAGGTAATCACCTCGGGAGACAAAGAAAGTCAACGAAAGCTGCCGCATTCAATGTCCGCCAGCTGCCGCGTCATCCCGGGACCACCATCTGACATTCTATTGGACAGAAAGAATACTTGCCTATTAAGGAAAGTCGCATCTAGAAGGTCAAGGGGACAAACAGGGAAGTTCTATCCTCTGCATCAAAACAGGTCACTTCTACATCATTGCATACCGGGCCGCCGAGATAGGGACATGGCGCTCATCCCAAGACACTGGAGCCCACTTGCTACAAACCGACTTTACTTCGTATAAATACAAGGTGATAGCCTTCTTTTATGGTCTAAGTTCAAATTAACACACACAACTACAAACTCCCAAAGAATTCGAGCAAGTACTCTCTCGAGCGCTGAATCCTCACCGAGACCTTTATCCTTACCATAACCGATTCTCTCACCGGAGGGCTTTAGCTGGACCAACGTCCAGCTCCCTAACGGTGTTCTTTCTTCATCTCAGGTATCTACCGTAGGACAAGTCCCACCTAAGCTTGTGCCTATTGAGAGCCGGGGCATCCTAATCACAGACTAACTGCTTACGTGGACACGACAGATCACCAAGACCGATTTTGGCGTGATCACCCATACCCTCACATGTTACTTTTAAAACTGTTACCCTCTCGATCTGTTTTTAAATTATTATCATATTTAATTTTTTAAGCAAAAATTTTACGTTTATTTTTTTAATTATAAAATACATATTTTGTAGTACCGAAAAAATATTTCAAATAACGTGTTTTATGATTTAAAAAAAAAATATTAGTATAAAAATATGTTACATTTTTATTTAAAAAATAGTCAGCTTGACTCAAAAGAGTCAAACAAAATAATAATTTAAAAACGGAGGGAGTGTCTTTTCTTTTTTTCATTTTAAGATGTAATTTCTTTTTTTCATTTTAAGATGTAATACATTCTTTTATTAGTTAATGGCAAAACACATAATCGGGTCATTGTACTTTGAGAAAGGTTACAATTCGGCTACTGATTGTTTGAAAATATTATTTGGGTCACTGTACTTCAGTTATCTTGTAAGCGAGCCCACCAGCACGTTAATTTTAAATGAAATGTCTATTTTACCCATATCTTCATTAAGGAAGATGAGGACAAAGACAGGGGTAAAATAGGGATTTTATTTAAAATTAACGTTCTGGTGAGCTTGCAAGATAACTGAAGTACAGTAGCCCAAATAATATTTTCAAACAATCAGTAACCGAATTGCAACCTTCCCCAAAGTATAGTGGCCCGATTGTGTGTTTTGTCTTAGTTAATTTATTACTCTAGCTTTTTGTCCCTAAAAAGATTTTGATATTTGAGAGTTAAATTTTTTAATAATTTAGTTAATTTTCATATAATTCTTTTAATTAATCTGCATGAACTTTACATTTTTGGATTTTTTTTTTAAATTTTTTTGTTTTGCTTCGTATGGCACGCAAAAACTATCATGTTTTTTAAATAATGGAAACTTATAGCTGAAATTTAAAACAATGAAAAATGTTCTACCTTAAACTGTTTGGTAACTCTTCCCTGTCAGAAAACGTTTTCAATTATTTAGGACTGCTATATTTCAAAAATGTGTTGAAAAACAAATTATATGACGTAATATATCTGAATAATTAGAATAAATAAAATGTGTCACTTGTTTCTGTAACTTCTTGAAATATGTCCAAAAAATATTTTCCTTGTTCGTTATCAACTTACGAAAAAATAAGATTTATATAGTTCTTGTTTATGTATTTCTTTCTTTTCTATCCATAATTTGATATTTCAAAATCAACTTGACAGGGTTATGATTTGAAATTTGACATAATAATCATATTGAAGTACATAAAATATATAAAATGCAAGTATATATAAAGGAAAGAGTAATGTTATGGGTATCTAAAGAGTACCATATGTTATTTGGACCAAATGATGTATCACCTGATGTGTCAGCTGATATGATGAATTAATTTTGATTTTTAATTTTGTTTTTTATACCACATCAGATGATACATTATTTGGTGCAAAAAAATTGGTAATCTTTAAGTACTCATAGCATTACTCTAAGAGCATCACCAATGCAAATGTGAATTTGAAAAAATTGGGTGCTACCTAGGATTTACACATTTTTTAAAGAAAAAAAAATCTCTCCAATGCAATTGTAGAATATGATGTGTTAATTAAATTGTTTCTTATTGGTTATTAGGTAATTAATTTTTTGACTCCCACATCCTCCTTCACAATGTGCATTGAGAGTCAAAAAATTAATTACCTAATAACCAATAGGAAACAATTTAATTGACACATCATATCCACATTCCTTGTCCACAATTGCATTGAAAAGTTTTTTTTCTTCGAAAAATGTGTAAATCCTAGGTGTCATCCATTTTTTTCACATTCACATTTGCATTGGTGATGCTCTAAAGGAAAAGGTCATTTTGTGTCTCAACTTAAAAAAAATAAATAAATAAATAAAAAAGAGAGAAGTTTATTTTAAAAAATAGTTTTAAAACGCTAAGCATAAAGAGTCAGTCTCATTTTCTTGGAAATCAGTATTTAACCCTCTGAATTTCAATTACAAAACTTTATTAATACTTTACTTTGAATTGAACTAAGTGCTTCAAATTTTACACTGTTAAGTAGCACAAAAGAAAAAATAGTGTTTACAGCGATTCGCAACATTTTTTTTGTTGTTGTTGCTTCGACAGCTTCCGATTTCAAAAGCTTGCACATTCGAGGTCATATGAAGTTCTTCAATAATCTTTGAGCTCGAATCTCTCGAGAATTCGAGCTCACATGAAATTCTTCAACAATTTTTGAGGTCATACCTCTCAAGAATTCGAGCTCACATGAATTTCTAACCATCCTTTAGATTAAAAGAAGAAAGAAAACAAGAGAAGAGGAAGGCCAAGAAGATAAATTTCTACCATGGCAGCCTAGTAACATTTCTCAATTTCTTAAATGCCCAGACACCTGGTTTTTTTTTTTTTTGCAGACATCCATCATTTCAAGCTAACCCATGCCATGGTTTTGATTGGTATCTGGCCCCAGTCCATCATTGATCCCCAAGTTTTTTTTGAAATTAGACCAGAAAACATGAGTATGAAACAAGACAGCAGTATTTCAAGCTAACATTCAGAATTGCTTTCCCCAGGATCTGTATGGTTCTTGGAAAATGCTAAGAAAAAGATGTGCAAAATGAAAAAGAACATCCTTGTATGGGTTCATAATTCTACGAAACACATTATTATGTATGGAAAATGATAGATCAATAGCACAGCTGTATTGAAATCATCAATTGCCTGTATTAAGAATTGTACCTTTTACACGTGCAAACAATTGATGTTTTCGATACACCTGAGCGGTTAAGATAGCATTTACTCATTATGTATTACTCCTCAGTTCCTAAAAAATAGTCTTCATTTTCTTTTTAGGCCGTTAAAAAAAAAGTGTCAACTTTTTAGTCTCATCTCTTTTGAACGTTATTTTTACCATTTTACCTTTAATTTGATTTTCACTTTAGTTAATGGGCTTCACTCATGACATTTTTTGAAAAGTACACAATATCTTAATATTTTTAATAGAGTTAATTAATTTTTTTTAATTTATGTGTCGAGTTCAAACACGATTCTTTTTTAGGAACCTAAGGGAGTAGGATTTAATTAGGTATGAATAATCATTGCAGAAACTACAAAATTCTGGAAAACCAGTTCAATCCAATTCATCGTATAACTTATCCTTTTGCTTTCCCCTGAATTTTCCTAGAAACATAATTACTCTTAGCGCATGTTTGGTGCAGAACAATTCTAATTACTTTCCATTCTAATTAAACTTTCATAAAAGGGAATTGCTATTCCAACCCCTAAAATTGCTAAGTATACCCATTTACTTAATTCACCCACCCTTCAAATATTATACCACATATATTACTAAGTATACCCCCACTTATTTTCCTATTTTACCCTTAAACAATAAACCCTCAATTCTCACCCACTCAAATTAAAACACTATCTACCCAACCCACCTCCCTCCCAAAATTAAAATACTCTCAATTTCTCTCTCTATTATCTAATCTCTATCCCCTCCATTTGTTTTGAAACTTCATCTACTTCGACTTAGCTTCCTAAAAATTGCACAAAGTCAAGCCACTACTTAGGCTTGAAACACGCATTTTGGTTAATTTTTTTAATGATTTTTTGAATTTTTTGGAGGAAACTGCGAATGGAGTGTGCGGCACCCTCCGGCCGCACGCCCTAAGGAATGTGCGGCACCCTCCGGCCGCACGCCCTAAGGAATGTGCGGCACTGGTCCGCTGCACATACCTTAGGGCATGGGGCTGTCCGCCGCACATACCTTAGGGTGTGCGACCGGGGATGCCGCACATACCATTAAGCGTGCGGTAAGGGGTGCCGCACATATTTTAGGGTTTTCAAAAATTTTAAGGGTAATATAGACTTTTAAAATGGTGACAATTTTGTAATAATGATAAGGGGATATACTCAGCAATTTTGGGGATGGGAATAGCACTGCTCATCATAAAATATCCTAATTCCTTTCCATTCTATTTAGACTATCCTGGAAATAGAATTCGAGACAAAATGGAACGAATATTGGTGAAAACCAAACGGAATAATTCTACTAGCAGTCCAAGTTCGTCATCGTTATTTTGTGCCTGGAAGGCGAAGCAATCCTTTTCATAATAGTCTAAAGTTTCATCTCAAAACCTATTAAGAGCCCGTTTGGTCAAGCGTTTTGGCCAAAACGCAGGGATAAAACGTAGCTTATTTACAAAAAATGTGTTTCAATACTGCGGCAGAAAACGCAGCGTTTTCAAAACGCAGCTGCGTTTTCAAAACGCAGCTGCGTTTTAAAACGCTGAAATTCTCAGCTTTTTCCCAAAACCCAGGTTTTAAAACGCTCCTAGGAAAAAAAAACTGCGTATTGAAGTAATATCTCAAACGTATTTATAAGGAAAGACCTCCGTTTTTAAAACACTGCGTTTTTTAAAGCGCAGCGTTTTTAAAACACTGCATTTTGTAAACGCTATACCAAACGGGCCTAACTTGTAAGAGGTGTAATCTCGAGATTCATACATATTGTTTGTTATGCTAAGATTTACCCAATGTGTATCCAAGTCTTTCGATGTGAAGGGAGATAAAATTGAAAGGAAGAAGGAATTCACCGGGCAATACAAGCGGTTTGTCCCACGTCCCACCTACAGCGGCATACTGTCCGTACAAAGTGTTATGCTTTTATGTAGTTTTATGGCTTATTTGCCGCACAAAATTATCACCGTAGCAATAATATTTACCATAGAGACATATGTTTGCGTGGTGGATACAAAATCACTTGTCCTCCCATTTAGGTAGGGGTGTAAGTTCAAACCGCCGAACCACCGAATCGAATCAAATCGAACCGAATCAGCCAGTTCGGTTCAGTTTTGGGTTAGGACGGTTCGATTTAAGTTTGAAAATTTTATAAACCGAACAATTCAGTTCGGTTTGCAATTTTTGGTGCCAAACCGAATCGAATCGAACCACCACCATTTAATTTTTATTTTTTAAATTTTTATATTTATATTATTTAATAATTAGTAATTGAATTTAATAAAAAAATTATTGTTGTTTGCCTACATTTTGATTGAATTATTGTAATTTTAAAGTTAATTTTTTGACTTTTAATTATTTAGTTTATGTTAAAAGTATTTTTTTGATATTTAAAATTTTTTTCTTTTTTGAAATATTTAAATAATTAAATCGTAAAACCGAACCAAACCGATCGGTTCGGTTCGGTTTGAAGTTTATGGCGGTTCAACTCGGTTTGAAATATGTGAAACCGTTAGGGGGCGATTCGGTTTGCAGTTTTGGCTCAAACCGAACCACCTTCACCCCTACATTTAAGTTATGTTTGGATGCTTAATTTCAGAGTTCGAAATTAAAATTGGAAGAACAACTTGAATTTCGTGGAGCTCAAATTGTTCATCTAATTTCGATGCTAAAACTTGGCATTGAGTAAGCATACCAACTTCACAAGAGAAATCTTGTCTTCTAACCAAAGTTCTCTCTTCCTTCAAAGATTTATGAGATTCATTGCAGCTAAACAAAGAAAAGGAGAATAAGTAAAACTATGTTTGGCTACTCAATGTCAAACTTTAGAATTGGAATTGGATGAACAATTTGAACTCCACGAAATTCAAATTGTTCTTCCAATTCCAATTCCAAGCTCTAGAATCAAACATCCAAACATAGCCTAAGACATCCAACTAATAATGGGAGGGAGATACAAACGGGGAAAACTAATCTAGCATTTAAAAAGCATGAAGCACAGCTATTTGAACAAATGAATTACAGGATTTACTAATCACGATGCATCACTTCAAGAAAGAGATGCAAAAAATTTATTACATGCCCACAACACATCAGATGAACTCAAACGCTCCAAGATCACGGTCAAGCGGGATGAGGTTGTTTGACAGATCATTCAAATTTACAGTTACAGATACTCGACCAAATCTTCTTGGTTCTCCAAATCCCAGATAACTACTTTCCCGTCCAATCCTGTGATGTTTTGTGAGGATTGACAAATGAGTATACACAAAAAGCATATCAACAAGCTTTAAGCAAACATGTGTGTATAAGTTCATGGAAGATGCATGAAATAGTTGTTCTGAAATAGTTATTCTGAACAAAACGTGAACTTATATTTACCGTTGGAGGTTATAGTACATTTTTACTGACCTGAAGTGCTGAAGCGGGTCACTGTAGTATCCTTTGCTTTCTTAAGTGGCACAATACAACTAGAATCCCCGGGGAAAAAACAAATAACGAAAAAGCCAAGTTACACATTGGATTGTAAGAGACATCAAAAAAGATGTATGAACACATAAATGTACAATGGGGGTAACAGATTAATGATGAGAAATTAAAGAAGTACTTGATACAGTTGTCGTGGACGCTACCACGAGGTTTAGATTGTTCAACGCTATCATTGCCCATTCCCTGTCTTGATTGACCATATAATTTTCCAAATGCTTCTGAGAACTGGAAATGAGGGAGGACAAAAGATAAATCATTCAAAGTCACCACAATCATTATGGGAAATATTGGATTGTTAAGGGTGTATCTTGCAAAAGTTTTTATAGGTTCACTGTACCAAACTATTTTCATAAGTAACAACTCCTTGAACAAGAGGTAAGACGAAGGACGGTTAGGAATGCCGATAGTAAGATTTAACAAATTAAGGTACAAATTAACAGGATGAAACAGGGCAATAAATGGCAGAGCTGAGACCAAAGGTTCAGCCCACCAGAATATGGTCGCAGGTTAAAATCTCGTGGGGAGGAAAGGGGGTACCCCCCCACCAAAAATTGTGTATCCTATCATCATTGTCACAGAAAAGGTAACAAAAAAAAAAAGGAGGAAAAGGATAAATGTAGAGTTCTATAAGGCATAAGCAACTTTCATCGAGTGTTCTAGTCTCCCTTAGCTAATTATCAACCAGGTCACCAAGTGAGCAATGCATGTCACAACTTCTTAGCGTTGAACATTGTGGAAATTGTCTTTCCTTCCTCTCTCTCTTGGTAACAGTTCATCAATTGAAATTCAAAGCTCACACATCACGAAACTAAGACCAAGTTAAGAAGTAATACCTGTGAACCATATGTAGCACTGGAAGATGATGCTTTCCTTTCAGCAAGAAACCTTACAAAGCTCCTAAAACAGAATTCATAGAGATCACTTGATAATATTATTCATAATACTAGCATGTAAAAAGAATGTCACAGTATGTAATTTTATGAGTTTCTTCAGCAGTCTTCCAATGCTAAGGAAAATCCAGAATTAAATCAATTATCAGCATCCATGAAACACCAACACCTTAACACAAAATGGCATGATCTGAACCATTTTTATTTTATTTTTATGTTTTGAAAAGCAGGTCACTACACACAAGGACATCAAAACATAAATATTATATAAATATTCATGAATGTACGACCTCCAATATCAAGAAGAAACTTCTTTAAGATTCAACAAATATACAACATCAAGGCATCATCCACTCAAGTTGGAATATCCGCTATATTATTCAAATCCATTAGTTCAGACTGTTGTGAGCTTTAACCTGCTTTTCTTTAAAACAAATATCATTTCAGATATGTGTGTTGAAGCATGCAGGACATTAAAGGGCGGGGCAGGGGCCGGGGGGGAGGGCGAGAAAAATCTGACACTCAAAAGCACGTCATCACCTGTCCCAATGGGTCAGTTTCTGAAACCACTTTGGATGATTTGGCTTAGTTCATTAGGGGCCATGCTAGAGAAGCTTTAGGAGAATACAAAGGAAGCTGAAGACAAAGTACTGGCTGCTGAGTTTGCCTCGTATTTCAGTTAAACTGAATATAGAGAAGCCTCCTGATTCCATTCTCTAAGACGAGAACTAAAGGGACATCTATAAACAGCCAAGCCCAAGGGCAATCAGTAGTAGTCATATCGCCTAGACGGATACGGTGAAAAGAATATTGGGTGCCGGTCTATTGATAATGGACAAAAGGACCTTTGAAGAATGTCGTTGCTTCTGCATTAAAACAGATGAAGCAGCTAAACAGGGATTATAATTAAAATAGATGACACACTAAAGAAGGCCCTTATTGCTAAGTCAAGCCCGAGTTTCCAAGGAAAGGATTTTGGAGCTCAAAAGCCCTGTTATAGTGGTGTCCTTTGTGTGAATGGCAGCCTGGGAAGCTGGGACAAAGCCAGAAATCGTACTTTAGGGGAGCCAAATTGATTATAAAAATATAATAAATAAATAAAGGGTTTTACAAGCAGGTGCTGCTCCCAAGGTACTCTAAATTAGTGCATCTTACAAAATTCTGCATTGCAGACACTCGAAAATGCAAGTGGATTTAAAACAGTCTTATTAGTTATGAAATACATTGTTTAGTTTAATAGAATTTGTCTACTATTAAATGAAACAAATCCAATTATATTACGAACTTGAGTAATTATTTTGAGTATTGTATCTGAATTTATGTATACGGATAATTTTCCTTCAGTTTTATTAAAGAGCAAAGATAAAACTAAAATAGTGGAGAACCTTTTTTCTTCCAACTATATAGTTTTCATAGTTTATTTCAATCTGATTTAATTTTAGTTATCCATTTTGCTCGGAACCTCATACGGCCAGGATTACAGCCTTTTGGTTTCTTCTTGTATACAGTTACTGTACTGAGTTGCACCCCCTTGATTCTCTTCAAATACCACAGCATTTACTTACATTACAAAACTCAGCCTTCATCATCCCAAATTAGCAATCACTTGGAGTAGTCTAATGCTACATCGTTTACTTAAATATAAATAATCCAGATATGTAATTAAAATGAAAAAGGCAACCAATAACCCAAGTCTCCATTTTCAGTTCTGTTAAAAATAGAATTGATTCCATTGCCAACACAGTGCCATGGAATGAAAGTGAAAATGATTTTAACTTTGAACGAGCAGAGCTCAGGCCCAGGGGTGGGTCCAGAAGGTCCTGAGGGTTAAGGTAGGGAAATAAGAAGTCTGTTCTGCGGCAGGGTAATAAGACTGGCAGATAATTGCTAGACGGTATCAACCCCCCGGCATAAAGGAACATTAAAGAAAATTATTACGAGTGAGAAGCTAAGAAAGATAAGACTAATACGCATCCTGAATTCAGCAAAGAAGCATAATTTGTCTCAGAACCACACATACCATGATCCTCTTTCATCAGCTGCGAAAACCATTGGATTGCAGTCATATCCCACACCAATAACCATTCTCTCAGAAACAAATAATACCTGAAAAAGATCATGTATTGATCTTACTATTGGTTATGACCAATCCAATAGATTAAGACTGAAGACAGAATTAAAATGCTCGAGAGTGATGCTGACCCACATCACGGAGAGGCAAATCACGAAATGCAACACTTTGTGCAGAAGGAGAAGGGCCGACTTCATCAACAAAGTAAATCATTGAATTATGACCTGAGTCATCCCCGATGGCAGCCATGCAGGGAAACAAGTAACATTCAGCATCTGTAAGCATTCATGTCTACCAGCAAATAGGACACAAATAAAAGTAACTGAAGGTACAACAATCCTTGATCTACGGTTAAACTGATTGATGAAATTAGAGCATAATTTTTTCGGTCAAACATCCATGTGAAATCAAAGCTTCAAACTGTTTAACAAGTACCAAGTATAAAACAATAGAAACTACGTGAAGCATCTGAAACTTGCTTCATTTTAACCTATGCCAAGAAAGTCGTTTGTTTTCTTCAAATTCAAGTAAAAGAAAGAAGTTTACTGACCTACATAACCTAAAGTATTGCCACTTGGAGACCACTTGACACCAAATGCCCAGCAATATGAGAGATCAAGCTGGATGATTTGCTGTGCCAACATATAAGAAAGATAAAATTAATCAATACAAACTGAAACTAGAGTTCAGTCAAAACATAAATAACAATGATAGACTAGAATCTTATAATGAACACATGACTCAAGCATACTCAATATATTTCCACCGACAATAACACTTCAAGAAAAAGAAATGCTGGCTGGTAGATACCATGGTTTTTGACATCAACAAACAAAACACATATCAATATACTTTTAGAATTGTTGTTTCTTGCATAATATTTCCTTATTAGTTAACCCCAAGTAACTGGGACAATGCTGAGTCGAGTTGAGTGGAATATGATTTTTCTTATTGCCATTGGTATTGAATATGTGAAAAATTGATGTGCTGAAAGAAACAAGAAACAGAGAATTGTGCTATGTTAGTAGGGATTGATTTGCTCCAATTAATCTCAATGTATCACCTGCACAGCTCCAGATCACAACTTAGTTTCTTTCAATGTTTTACAGTATCATATACTCCCTCCATTACTTGAAAAGAGTCCCCCTTTGACAAGAGGGGATTAAAAAAATTCAATTGACTAAATTATAAACAATTGTACATTTCCAATTACCATTAGACGTTTGAAAAGAAAGATGCTCTGTCAGTCCATTTACTTAAGTTAAATCAAAGGGTACAATTGTAGAAATAGTACTCCCAAAAAGGAAAGATGCTTTGGTGGACATCTTTTTTGAAATAATTAATCTTTTCAGGAACCGATGTGTGAAACATCGGGGAACATGAAGCTAGATATATTTAGAGAAACCAGCAAATAGAGATCTTAACAAGCTATAGTTATTAAATTAAGGAAACCAAATTATGCAACAGTGACACAATTTACAATTGCAGTTTAAATGGCTAAAAAAGCTACAAGAAAGTTCCGTCTATGTGCTAAACCAGTTGCAGATAATTGATATGGTAACAATCCCTTCATCTAGTCTGGTCTCCGGCAATTGACGTACTATAAAAATTATCTTGGGAGCAAGAAATATGTATTTAGTGCATAAATCTTCTTAAAAGTAAGCATGGGCATCTATCAAATCAATATTCAACATAGATCTATTCACTTTTAGGTAATAAAGTTTCAATCCTTAAAAGAACATTGAAAATAATACAAATTGCAACTTTTATGATTTTGTAAAGACAAGTATATTTATATTAAGCTTCGGTCAAACTTTAATCAAGTTGACCAAAAAAAGTCTAACTGGACTCTTTACGTGGAAATGAGGGACTATATCAGTAAAAAGGTGGCAGTGAAGAAACTTCAGTTACAAAACTCGGAAGTGCAATGTGAGATACTTTCGAGGTGAATATCATTTAGTGATATATTTCCAAAGGAAGAAAAAAACAATGGGAGGCACATGTAATGATGTGGCTGCCAAGGATTCGAGTGTTAAACAATGTAGTAATAGAATGCAATTCAGAATTGGGAAGTGAGAATGTGGGCAGATGTGTTGGGCTACAAGGCAATCAAAGAGCTTAGCCAACAAATTGATTATGATTAATAATATAAACCTAGTGCACGTATAATACTTTACTTTTCTGAATGTAAAGAAAAGGATGAATTGTCAATGTGAAAAGATGTAAAATCAAGAATTCTAGTTGTTGCGAGATTTTTCAGTTTAGAATACTAATTAATTGCTTGAGGTCTATGCTAACTAGCAGTTTACCATAACAATATAAATTATTTACATTCTCTCAAACATTAATATACGCATAAAACATAAACAAGCATGGGTAAAGGGATATAGACATGGAACCTCTCCAAATTTTGCATCTGATGATGACCCTGTTCCAGAATTCCTGTTTCATTGCCAACTGTCACCAGAGAAACTAATGCAAATCTTTTAAAGGGAAAAACATTTAAGTCAAAAGATCGAGAATGCACCGCAAACTCAATAAACATACCTTGTATCAACACCTTTAATGAAAGTAGAGAATACTCGGCATTTTCCATCCGTTGATGTAGTAGCAAGGTGAATCTAAACCAAAACAAAATCTTAAATTGCTTTTTGCTTGCTCACACACCGTTGACAAAAAAATCATAGATCAAACTACTCTACATATTCATTAAACATTTAAGAGGGGTTGATCATATATTAGAGCATTGACGCTTTAAAAGGAAATCACCAAACTGCTGTTTTGTCTATTTAATATATCATGGGTGATACAGAGATCTATTAAAGAGCTTTTCCTGTGTTGGTCTTTGTATAAACATAGGAGGAGGAACATTTTTTGGGAGGTAGCTCCGCTGGGCGTCTGCTGGATTATCTGGAAGGAGAGAAACCATAGGGCTTTCGATAATGAGGAAGGGTCTATCTCTTGCTTGAAGAACACATTGCTTAGAACGTTATCGTTTTGGTGTTCCGAACAAGAACAGAATTCAGTTGATACCATTTTTGCAGTTAATTCTTTTGTAGAGTTGTGAATAGTTTTTGAGTTTGGTTTCTCTATTTGTGGTAGAGTATACTCCTAGTGTACACAAGACGCGTCACCTGTTTTGCCGTTGTTTAGTTATTAAATTATTGAGAAAGTGAGGAAAAAAAACTACAAAAAACAGCAAGGTCCCAAGATATCTACTATATTATCACTATACAACTAAAAGTCATTGCTCAAATACCATATTCTGGTGGAGTGACAACATCTAAGTGAATCATTTCTTCTGATTGTTAACATTTTGTTCCCTAACTAAGTATTATGTCCCTAATCAAATCTTCTCTTGTACTATACTACTCCCTCTATTCCACCCAAAGAGTCCACATTTGAAAAGCCTAATTATTAAGAGATATATAACTATCACTACAAATGGTCATAGTTAATATGTTTATACCACATGTGAAGGGTAGAGTTATAAAATTATGAAGATTGAAGACATAATTTTTAAAAGTGGACCCTTTATGTGAAACATTCCAAAATAGAATAGTGGACTCTTTGCCTGGAACGGAGGGAGTATATGTTTTCCCTTCTCAATAAATATACAATAAAATTACTTGTCCAATCTTATGTTTGGTTTTACCTCCTTCATTCGTCTTTTATCTATTTACCGTTGATGGTTTTTCTTGTCCTATTGAACAAACCAACCTTTCATTGGATTTGCCGAATGGTCTCCTTATTGTCTCGAGCATAATGGCTTCATTACTATGAGACATTCTACAAGCGCTTTTGTATAATGTCATCATGTTCCACTCATCCTTACTATATAACAAACATCTACTTTCAACTTCCTATATCAGCTTCAATTTTCTAGACACTTCTTCAGTATTACATTTCAAGTTAGAGAATCAGGCTCTCAAGTGAATTCTATTCAGTCCCAACAAAATTCCATTACTTTGCTTATGTTACATGAAGTATGCATCATTTCCTCATATTAAGTCATAATATGATTTCTCACAAGATTCAGTAAATAAAACATCGGTTGGCATCATTCTAACAGCATAGGTATAGAAGGAAAGAGGACAGGGTGGACATTGATGGTCCCTTGTTCAGAATTTATAAAAATGAAACAGTATGCAGATTTTCTGGATCTTATAATCATAAAGAAACTAGTTGTTTAGCATTGCTCTCTGAAGCGGAAAGAAACATCCAAATTGTGATAAATGTGAATGAACGTACATTATTAGGATGCCAAGCAACAGTTGTCACCGAAGATTCATGTCTTTTCCTGATTAGCTTACTGACCCACCTGAGGAAACGTGCAACAAATTCATCAAGTAAGGTTGGTACAATGTCATGAGAAAACAAAGATCAGTAATTCCATTAGATAAATCAAACCAGGATCGTACAAGGATACTTTCCCTTATCAAGAACAAGTATGCAGTTCCTTGTATACTTGGAAGCAGCAAAATTAGCAAGTCCGATCAAGTCCTAGTAGGAATATGATTATCTTATATGCTAATACATAAAGCAAGGTAACATTTCAGGGAGGAGATACACTTTATATTTTGTAATTTCTGAGGTATTTTGGAATTGTAGCGATGAAATCCAAACCAATTAAACCACAATAAACAGAGAGGAAAGGCTCTTGTTGAATACCATCCTTGCTAATGCCAAGAGAAAAGTCTCTAATGTCACTGTGGTCTGGGCTCTTCAAATTGTTTACCAGGAGTTCAGGAACGACAACAGATCCATTTTGCATGTCAGTACCTTGGGAATCTTAAATGAACAGACTTTCTTCTCCTGATTTACATTCCTTGCTTTTATACTCGTGCTCATGTGATCATAAACCAAGATGTTCTACTTTCAACCATAGAAATCCTAACTAAGCACAATTACGGTTACAAGTTTAGAAACCTAAGAAACACATAACCAGTCATTGTTACTAGTTCATACACATAAGACGGCCCTTCTAATGGTACATGGGTGCTTATTCACACCCAGGGAAACGCCCTTGTTACTGTTTAAGGATGCTGTTTCTGCCTCTAATATATTAACCTAGACCATACAAAATTAGCCTTCTCACTGTTCATATGTAGAACAGCTCCAAAAATGGTTTGACTGATGTACACAAATCCCTTGATTTATACAATACCTCATCAGCAGCTCTCAGCTCCAACAGGAATCGCACGTATTTCTAAACAGTCGGTTGCCTTAATTTTGGACATGAAAACATGCTTTCAAAACTATTGGTTGATAAAAGCTTTAAAAATTTGTATGATCTTACCCTTGTAGTTCTCTACACATATAAGCCCTTGTCAAGCTTGATATACATTATTGGACCCCTATGTAACAATGATGACTCGGTCACTTAACATGGTATCACATCTCACAGTTACACAAGGTCTTGGGTTCAAGTCATCCTACTAGGTAGTATTATGAGCACATATGTTTGCACCCCACACCTGTGGTTTCTGATGCACCATTGTTTATCTCCTCACATGTGCAGGGTGTATTAAGCTTGATAAATTGTTTGCCCCCCACTAACATAGGGTCATATGTAACAGGAAGTATTAAGTTTGATAATTGTTGAGAACCTCTCTGCATCTTCATGGACATTGAACGTTGCATGAAGCAAGCACATACCACAACAAAGTTTCGAGAATGGGCGGTTGTGCTTGGCCTGAAGTTCAAAATCATGTTTGATATCTCAATAATAATTTGTGGTAGGAGTCAGTCCACAAGAACCTTGCAAAGAAAGTTGTCTCATAATGATAAACGAGTGGGAGGTGTCCTCTTCTTGGTTCAGTTCTTTAAGCTTGAAATAGAAACAGACATTCTGCTTTGGTGGAAGGTTAGGGCATATTATGGTCGCATTAGTGGAGACATTTGAGCAAGCACATGTCCAGATATATGTACTTGACGTGACAACTAGAACCCCTACAAAGCATTGTTGCCAACCTGTCTATTGGGGTTCTTATACTTGCAGTTTATGGAAGTATCCTATGACTTGAGATTTAATGGTAAACCTTACGTGCATATTGATCTGCTTGAATGTTACAATGCCCTGATATTTCTATGGAAGTTGATTGAGGAATTACTGCAGCAAGATGTACATGACAGTAGTTAGGAAAGATCAATAAGGGATCCATCAGTTTTAGTAAAGAGAAGAGAATGTTCAATGTAATCTCTATTAATTAGTATTTAGTTCAATGACCACAACAGGCTGGTGATTGGAAAGGAGTTTCGGGATCATACTGCTGTCTTTATTAATCAGACCTAACAGCATATGTTTAAGTTATTGGTTTATATCCTCACTGTTTATAGTTTGTGTCGAGCATTAAATATGTTGGAAGGGGAATTGGGATGGAAAGAGTTTCTACTGAATCCAATTTAGAAGAAATTCTGTAGAAGTGCCAGAAACTAAAGACCAAGCAATTAGTTCATGTAAAATCATTCCATGCTCTTCAAGAAAGTCAATGCCAAACATCAGTTCTGGCATCCAACATTCGAGAAAGTCGCTTCATACTTGAACATCACTAGTACTCCCTCAGTCTTAAAGTGAGTGTCCCTTTTAGTTTGTGCAAAATTTAAGGAAATTGACTTTTAGGCCATTTTACATATGCATGAATGCCCATAGTAAAAAAAAACTAGAGTACATTATAAAGAACTCAAAGAATTAATCGACCAGTTGAAGAACAAAAAACTAGAGTACATCATAAAGAATTCAAAGAATTAATCCACCAGTTGGAGAAAAGAACTCGTTAACTCACACTATATTATTGCAAGTGCACATTGGGACATAATAGATTGGAACGGTGAATTTATTAACGTTATGGAAGACACTCATTTTGGGTCTTTTATACAAAAATAGTAATTCTGTGGCTTATAGAAAGCAGAAGTAATTGAACAAATGCAAAATAATCCAAAAATACAGATAGTATAAGGCAAAACAAAGGCATCAATAACAAAAGGTGAAGAAAAGGGGAAAGCCGACTATTACCAGTTATTTTCTTGCTCATAGTAGCATATACAAACAGTTTTAGCCCCACTTCCAACAGCAAATTTGTTTCCTGAAGGAAGGATCACTGGATTAATAAGAGTAGTGAAACAAATACTATAGTCATTGACATATCCTCGGAAAGGGAAGTAAACGGAACTTAAGTTCGAAACCAGTGAAGGTCGACATAATGTGTAATATTCAACTACGAGAGTAGATCATAGAGTAAATGTAGTAACTTTAATGAACACTGGATCCTAGAAGAGTCAAAACCCTAATTGATGCATCTCAAATCAAGAGATTTGTCCCCAATTACTTTGATGTTAACGACCTAATGCATCTACTGATTTCAAAAATACAAATCATAATACATGTTCCCTTCAACAATTCTTGTTGTCGTTTGACCTATTGTTATCTGCCCTGACCGAGAATGGATTATGGCCAGTGGGACAAAGTCATTCTTAAAGTGTGATGAGAGCGATTTTGAGGTGAATAAAGGTGTGAGCTGACAGCCTTTCGGGCATAGGAGGAAACCAAGTTAGGACAAGTCAAATGATACAAATCGTTGTTATTGTCATATCTCTTACAGCTCATTCAGAAGAAAATTCTAGTTCGATGTAAGAAAGCACAAAGGATATAATAGAGCACCATTTTAAAGGTCAAACGACCTGCTCACAAGTATCAAATTAGTTAAAAGCACTCGGAACCCAGCTCAAGAGATTGGATTTTAGGTTACATTGGGGCACTCAAAATCCCACTCATTATAAAGCACCAGAATTGACTATTT
Source organism: Platycodon grandiflorus (assembly GCA_016624345.1). Lineage (NCBI taxonomy): Eukaryota > Viridiplantae > Streptophyta > Magnoliopsida > Asterales > Campanulaceae > Platycodon > Platycodon grandiflorus. The sequence goes on from CM028363.1 coordinate 9,937,161, forward strand.
AAAGCCACGGGTACATTCAAGATGGAATTCCTCAATCAAAAAAATCACTCAGGGATAGATCGACCTTCTGAAGAAGTTACATGTCACAGTGAAAAACACTCTTCGACTTCTTAAATCTAGGCATATTAAAGGAAATCAGGGAATAAGTGGGTTACACAGAGAATGGTAGCAGAAGAAAGTTGAAGGTATTAGTTACATATGCTACTACGAGTAGCACCAAGAGTCACTCGGATGAAATAGCCAACTCACCTTCGAGTAGAAAGTCACACAGATAAAACAAAGAGAGGAAAATAAAAGGCAAAGATGGAAAAGTATCAACGGTGAAGGATAATAAATGATCAGGCATGTATTCAAGTACCTCCAGGACTCCACTGAACACAAAGAGCAGCACGGTTTAGCCTGAGGATGACAAGGGTTGGTACCCACTCTGATGCTTCTTGGTTCCATACATACCTGAAATGTGATCAAATTTATGATACAAAATCAATACTTCTAAGTCGAAAACAAACAAAAAAAACAGCATGCAAGCATAGCTCACATGCACAAACGCCCACTGACCAATATCACAAACTTGCAGTAAAAAATAAATACACACACACACACACACACCTCTATATATATATGTCCTTTACTATTTCAACCTTTTTAAGCAGTAAACACTACATATTTGGAAGTAAATAGTCACTCACGAATTTCGATCATGAGATACAGTAACTATTCTGTTTGATGTACTCCAGTCTATCCCCGAAACAATTTGATCATGCTGTGACAAGGATGAAAAAGAAAAAGAAAAATATTGTTACTTGAATAGCATAAAAGACTGAATAAAAATTAAACAGCTAACTTAAAACCAACCTCAAAAAATAAATATATAAAATAAAAACTTAACATGTTGCACTTTGAATGTGAAATGCATGTGTCAGTTCTATGAGACAAAATACTACGCATGTGCAAAAAATTGAGGCCAAAACTATCCGCAGAATATAGTTATGAATAATGTTTAATCCAGGGAACCATTGTGTTCATACAAAATATATCTGTAGTTCATTTCAATGTATATTTGCTAATCTCTTTTTTTTTTTTTTTTGTATATTAGCTACTAACTTGAAATATAACCTCCAAAAATTACACTTAAATAACTCAAATGAAAGACATTACTACACAATTATTAGAAGAAAACAGAATTTATATATACAATCACACACATATAAAAGACAAAGAAAGAACAGGGAAAAGGAAACGCAATACATACACAATCACAACTCATAAAAGATTACAAAACATGTATTGACTGGCACACTAAGTCTACTATGAGCAAATATTTGTCAATTTCTGCCTGCAGAAGTCAATAGCACACAAAGAAGTAATATCCCCCATTACAAACTATAAGCATCATTTATCATTATCTGAAAATTATATAGACATATATCACAATATAATATATTAGACCATTCACCACTTGATCCTCACTTAGTGGAAACAAAAAATGCATACAAAAAGCAGTCATTTACCAGCCAACCAGTAAAAATCAAGAGGATTAGATCCCAACTTCATGTTCCCGAGTCGCAGAGAACAATCCAAGTTGAAGAAGCTACAAACCTGGCCACAAGGATGCAGGAAAGTAGGTTTGAAACTAGTCAACCTATCAGAAGAGGAAGGAGACTAAGAAGGAGAGAAGTTTCATCTCTAGATGCTGTCTATCTGAATTCATCCTCTACAGTCTAGATTAACTGGAACACCAGCATATATAACAGAGAGGAACTCATCAATAGTTAGGAATCCTCTCCTCTAACAAATATTTCAAACACTTTTTTCATTGGAGATCAGTAAAACTTCCTAAATATGATGAAGTAAATCTAAAGATTCAAACATTCAATTGCAAAAGTAGAGCATCCTCCAACCATCTATATTCCAGCCAGAATTAAAGTTTTTACCCATGCCCAACATGAAAATGATGTGCTCAGCAAAATCAACCCACCTTTGGAAATATGCTACCACAAAGCCAAACCCACTAGGCAACCTAGCCAAGACAGCTGCTGCAATCTCTAGGGTCCACAAGTAAGACATTCACTTCTTTCGGATGTTTTCACGGCCTGTTTTCCAACTAAAATTGATTTCAATGTGCCAAAATTTGAACCAAATTACCCTCTTCAAAGGAAAACAAACTTTCTTTCAGTCCAGTAAATGATACTAAAAAGCATCACCATTCCATTTCCGCTAAAAGTCTGATAATCTAACTTCTTCTGTATATTTGCTGAGATTCGAAAGAGAGGCAAGAAGTAGGAAGGCGCGCTGAAAACTTCTCCCATATCAAAAAACAAAAATCAGGTCCAATTTGTAAAGCTCCAAGGGGAAGCCAAGAAATTGAAAGCAATGGTCCCTATCTTACAACCCAAGACCCACGAGCACATTCAATTTTCCAAATACCAAGCACTTTGAGAAGTAAACTCTCATTCTTACTGAAAATTGGTCTTTGATATATATATATGTTGCTCATATTTGGCTCTGAAAACTGATAGTATCATTTGCAAATGAAAGAGGTGAAACAGAAAAAGGATTGGTGTACTCTGCCCTGCTTTAGATCGCTTCAAGAACCACTCTAATCTAATCAGCTCAATATTCCTGACAAGCTTCCAAACCAAAATGACCAAGGAAGAAAGATAATCCACCCTTTTCAGAGGTTTCTAGTACCAGAAAGCCTTTAATTAATGAATTAGGAGAACCTGACAGCAGAAATACACACCCATATCCACATCCTCTACCTACCCAAAGCACATCCTTTCTGAACTGAACTAAGGAGTATCACTTGATGTGACCATACTTTTTCCCAAATCCAGCTTCCCATAACTCCCAGAATCCTCGTATCAGTACTAGCCTCCAAGCATTCATTGCCAATAAAATTGCATTCAGGCTTTCACTTTCCCTGAGAACTCATTCTGGCCACTGGTCTTACATATAGGACCTCAGAAAAACCAGCTCAACAAAACATGGCTTAATAGAAATTCTATGGAATCATATAAAAGATGAAAAAAAGATGACTGTTCAGTGTTCTGTATGAGAACGTAATGATAGATAATAAAGATACACAAAGGCTGTTTTCTAAAATAAACTGAACGAGGCTAGCGGTCTCAAAGGCCCCAATATTATCTAAAAGTTCAAATGCTAAAGATATTCATTAAATATTAAGAGCACTAGTTATAGACCAAATATCAAAATCAAAACTTTAAAATTATTAAACAAACAATTAAAAAAAAAGTTAACTCATTTATGAAAGAACCAAATGTTCTAGAAATGAAAATGGAAAGGTGCAGGATAAGATGAGATGAACCACGCCAACTAAAAACATTGAAAATAGATGAAAAATTTTATTATTAAAATTATAAAAAAAAAAGCCCAAATGAAGTACCTTTTGAAGAACATGTATCCGCTCCCACTTTTCTTCCACTAATCTGTAGATATGAACTTCATTACTGTTTGGACAGAGAGCAATCACTGCAAAGGAATACATAATTATCAAAAATTCAATGTGAGCATGCATTATTTATGGAAACATCCAAACTACTTGTTCAGACAATGAAAGATATTAATGAGAGGAGCAAAGCAGTACATTATGTTTGACTACTCAATTTTAAGATGTGCAGCAAAATATATAGCCTATAACTTGCCACTATACAAGGACACATATGGAGATATCCTGGCCACTTGTTCAGACAACAAAAGAAGTTCAATGATCAAAGCAGTGTGGTATGATTGACTACTCAATTTTAAGATCTGCAGACTGCAGCAATATATAGGACATGGATTTGGCAAATATACATAGATGTATACATCAGAAAATTTAGAAATACATCCCGAGTACAAGGTCCAAGAAGGTTCAGGAAGAAAAGCAAGGAATGGCACTTCTTAAAATGTTAAAGAACAGGTGTAATATGTTTACAGCCTATAGAAAGAGAAACATTTTGAGGATTCTAATAGTAGCAACAGAGTCCAACAAATATATCTCCTACATTATGTTGGAGATTTTTGTTACTACAATGTTGTCTCCTAGGTTCCTGCACATGGCACCACAAATGATTTAGACATGAAGACTGGTAAGGCATTGAACAAAGAACTTCCCAAGCATACATATATAAGTACGCAGACATTAGCCACACTAAGATACTTCATGACTTAAATGAGTTAGTGCTCAAATTCACTTGGGGTCCCAAAATTACTTGTTGATATTACTAACTTATACAATTCGGTAAGAGGCCTGACCCAAATGATGAAAAGGAAAAAAGTGTTTCAAGTTCCAGCTCAATAATACTCGACAGTTCCACTCAAAGAGTTCTACTTTTCTTATAAGTATGGCCGGATGGCCCACTCAAAGAGTCTCATTTCAATATTTTAAGCATGTAATTCCCTTGATGCTCAAACTTTACCCCTCAATAAGACAAGTTGGATGTACTCAACTCAGCCTTAGTCCCAATCACTCGGTTCAGCTAAAATGAATGGAGTAGGAATCGAACAGTAGGCAAGTTGGATATAAAAACATTTTTGTTTTAATGCTTTCAATCTATTACAAGAGGGAATGCAAGTGTCTGGTCCAAAAAAATGCAAACAATCCTTTACATCCATAGACCCCGAAGAATGCTGATCATAATGCAACCCCATACACACATCTTATACTTCTAACTTCCCTGTTCCAGAAAATCTAAGCCCGCAAGAAAACACCCCAACTGAAGACCTGAACTCTTTGAGTTGAACAGAGCGATTACCACCTATGTCCCTAAACAAGTGTAACTTTTGCCAAATGCACCGATCTTGAGAAGCCCGACTTTCTGACTAGTAATCCATCTTACCACCAAGTTAATACTGTAAACCTAGGCAAGCTGCAACTCCTATTATATAGAAAAATGCTTTCCATTTGTACAATAATGATAATTCTTATATAAGAGAAAACATTTATCTATTGCAATGCCCTAAATTTTACAAAATACACTCTAATTCACCTAAGAAAATGTGTTGCACTGTGCCAAATAGAAAACAACTGATCAAATATCAGTACTTCACCAAATTAGATGCTAATTTTACATCAACATGAAATAGTATCAGAATAAAAATTAAAAGCCAAAGAAGGTTTAAGTTGAAGAGAACAAGAGAGAGAAGTTAACTGGAATGATCGGGACTCCAGGCATGGCAAGTAATGCACTCTGCGAACTGATGAACTTCAATTGCCGCCATTTTAATCTGCACAAAACAAAACAAATGGATTGAATTTGTTAAATTGCTCCTCGATTAGTGTTCGTCATCTGCTCGATTTGATGATATTTTAGATAGTTAGAAGATCGCAATTTCTTTGCTTACACGCGATGGTTGGTGAAGTTGAGATCCTCGGGAGGAGCAGGAAAGCAGAATGTTTGTTTACTGTGTGGGAAGATCTATTGGCGACCTCTTATAGGATTTATTAAGGCAGTGTTTGGTTTAAAGTTTAAACCAGAGTGTCTACAAGAATTAAATAACAATTTGGTCCTTAAATTTGCTTTTTTTTTCCAATGGTGGTCTTCAAACTTTTTTCAAATATTTTCTTTTTTTCTTTTTTGATTCAAGTGTTTCTCCAAATTCAATATTTCCTAGATACATAAGTGAACTTGACTTTCTACAACCTTGACCTAGTTAGTCCCTAAGCAAAAATCTGTTAAATTCTCCAATACCACACCGTGATTGGTGATTATCCTATGTAAAGATGTGCATATATTATCAATGTATAGAAACATTAGACAAGGGTGGATTTCTTCCTCTCTACTTCATACATTCCACCATCACCCTAGGGTTCATTCACTATTTGTAGAAAATGAGACAACGGACATAGTCGCCAAGATTAGGCAACATTCTTTGTTGTTGTTAGAGGTCACGGAAAGTAGCCCTATGCACTGACAAGTTCACTGAAATTTTGTTGTTAAGCCTCCTCACACAAGGTCGTTGTGTGTTTCTAGTCCATTCGTGTCATTTGTTATCTATTTTGAGAGGGTGTTGGGAATATGCTTGTGCAAATATATAATACTCATTTGCATATTCCTTAATTATATATGATTTGCTTGTGAACATTACTTTGTCTTAGATAGAGTGACTAAATGGTCTGCGTAACGGATAGTCCGTGGCAACTCTAGGTTAGGACACAAAATAGCTATGACTACGATGCAGAAATGGAAGATGCTCAAGAACAGCAAGCTACAAGGAAGATCAGCACTACCGAAGCAAAGTTGTCGATTTATTGAACACTGCTGATGAACCTACTAATAAAGATTAAAAGTTGCTAATCAAATAGGACACTATCAGAGAATCACTAAACGCCTACGTGGAGAAAAGACAAATACTTCATAATATGTGTATCTTCCATGGACAACTCTGACATATTATCCCCGAGATCATGCTAATATCCACTAGATAAATACGTTCCTCTCTGGTGAGTAAAACTCATCTATATGAGTTTTGCAGTCGAGCCCTCACCAAGTTGCTTCAAGACAAGGTTGCGATATGTCAAGTCATATTAAACCTTTTCAGCTCAAATCCGAAAAACTCTACCCAGGGAATATTAAATTGAGATATCAACCAACAGCTATATTGTGCATCATGTACAATCTGGAAATCCAATCCAACGGTTGAAATCACATTATCCCTCAACGGCTCCAAGACCTTACCCAACTATTTAAAGAAGACCTTCATAAACTTTCTATGAGAGCAAGGTGTGTTGTACAAGTATTAAACTAGTACATTCGTGAAAAGAGAGAAAAGAAGAACACTTGGTTAAGATATCGGTTCTTAATTTAAGTCTTTCATCTTTTCGAAAGACTTAGCATATGTCCTTCAAAAATAAACTTTTGAGAAGACATCAAGACTTCAAGATCCCTTCCCTTAGGAAAACTGCAGAGTGAATAAGTCTAAGAAGAAGCACAAGCATCATTTCTATTTCGTACTCGACAGGGAGCTTCTTAATTCAATGAGATGTCTATTCTGAGAGCAATAGTCATAGGTCATAACTGTCGGGTTTTAAACCCACTAAGCTTTGTCTTGATAAAAATCATCACTACGCATACACTCTCCCTTTGATGCCTGAATCCTCATGAATCTTCTCTTCAAAATTCATAAGAATAGTTGTTGGGCTATGAAGGCAGATTGTAGTGTGCTGATGACGTTTAAGGGACTTGTTGGAAGTTTACCTTTTGGGTGACATTCACAGTTCCCTTGCGTCATTTCTTTTCCTACCTAGGTTTTCTTTTCTAGTCTGCTTGCGTTTAAAGTGTCGTAGGTTGATGTACAAAGCAAGTCTATTATTGGTGGACCTTTGATAGATTCAATAAATATTATTTAGGAAACTTCAACCTATTCCATTCTATTATATGTTTAACTGCTCATATCAACCTACTTGCTAGTATTGAGAAAATAGTGTGTCTACTTTATCAAGACTGCTGATAAACTACTTCATTACCATGTTTCTCATCAATAACCTTGACATTATGTTATAAGCTTGCTTATGTTCTTATCTTCATTCTTTCACCAACAACCTAATAACATAACATTCTTTAAAGACGTTCGCTTCCTTGACCTTGTTGCTATTTACTACGTGTTGTACCAAAAATGTTTACATATGTTATGGAATGCAAACCAGATTAATATATTTCTTGGTGAAAATTTTAATTTGGTAAGAGAGGCTATTGATCTTGTATAAAAATTAGATCGAACCGGGGGTGCCGATCTGATCGTTGGTTTATCGTGGATGTCAGGTATCAGGCATAGATCTATCTGCAAAAAAGACACCGTGAGAGAGGTGGGGAGGGTCCCTGCCAAAACCCTCCATCGTGATAATCAGTATATTGGCCATTAGAGAATAGAGACTAGAGACTATATTATATATTCTTTGTATAAGGAATGGCGTACCTTGGATGTGAAGAGGGAGTGGTTATATATACTCACTCGAATGGGTCGGACCAATATTCAATAGGAGCCCACTATCTCGAGTAAGGCCTATATATTTTATCTCGAGCCCGAATATGCACATCAGTAGCCCCTATTCCTTATTCCTCGAGATGAATCTCGAGGGTGAGGAGTATTATTTGCTTGTGTTCACTTTAGACCTACTGAAGTTTCAATGTCTCGCTTTCGATGGGCGGGGTTCGTATTAATGCTCGGACCTGTCGAGTCCTAAATTTTGACCTTAGTTTGCAAGGCTTGTTTAAACTTTGACCTCATCCTGCGAGGTTCGTTTGAACTTTATCCTCGACCTGCGAGGTTCAATTGAACTTTGACCTCGATCTGCGAGGTTCATTTTTAACTTTGACCTCGACCTGCAAGATTCGTTTGAGCTTTAACCTCGACATGCGAGGTTCATTTGAATTTTGACATCGACCTATAAGGTTCATTCTTAACTTTGACCTCGACCTGCTAGGTTTATTTAAACTTTGACCTCGACCTACGAGGTTCGTATGAGTTTTGACCTCCATCTGTGAGGTTTATTTAAATTTTGACCTCGACCTAGATTCACTTTATTTGACCATTAAATTTCATTTGAATTCGACCTTAAAGTTTAACAAGGCTTGTTTACAAATTCTAACAGAATTTAACGAAGTTTGACGAATAGTGGAGGGTCCATTTGCAATTGTTCAGCAATTAAGGGCCAAGCTGTAACTGTCCAACAGTAAATGGTCCACATTGTAATTGGCCACAGTGGAGGGGCCAGTTTGTAACTAACCAGTAATAAAGGGGCAAGTTTGTAACTACTAGTGATGGAGGGATGTACTGTAACTGCCAGTAGTGGAGGGGACCATTTTATCATTATTTAATAAATGAGGGTCTAGTTTGTCATTACCCAGTAGTCACCCACACTTTTGCATTTGCAACTGATGATTGCGTAAATGAGGGGAAAACGTTATCCTCTCTCTCTCCCTACGACAGCATAACGTTGGCTTGGTAGCTTGCGCATTACTTCCTCTGGCACGTGGACGGTGGTTACAAATCCAACAGCTTCAGGCAAAGCGTGGGAGCGCGTGCGACCTCGGATGGCAGCAGTTTTGGTGTCTCCGGCGTCAGCGAGGTAAGACAAAGGTGGCTGTGGTGTTTGATTGTTGCTCCGAGTCTATCTTTGCACTCAAAACGCATAACCTAGTTCAGTGTCGACCATGAATTCGGGCGAGTTTGCTCGGGATCACTTGATTTGAGACTAAATTGAAGATGCTCACTATTTGGGAACAATTAGCACCTTGAGAAATGTTGTTTTTCTCAAAGTTGAACAGGGAGATGAATTGCTTGATTTGAGATCTAGATCTAGCCTATTTTCACCACCCCCCTTTCTGCCAAGCTTGAATGGATTTTGACTTTTGCTTTGAATTTTTTTGGGAAAAATGGATTCTTTGAATTTGTGTGGTGATAGTGGAGCTCCACAGGGGAACAAAAAGTGCTAATGGAGGTGACATGGCCCATCCATTTCAACTAAAACTAACCGCTTAACAGCATGCCTCCAAGCTTCCATTTCACTAATTTCAAACTTTGTTCAACTCTTCAATGAACCCGTTGATGTCTTCGTTTTTGGGGACGCTTTCGTTTCCTGGCAATGGAACCAACTGATGTTGCATAAAAATTAGGTCAGACCGGGGGTGCCGATCTGATCTTTGGTCGTCGTGGATGTCGGATATCTGGTGTAGATCAATCTGCAAAAAAGACACCTTGAGTGGGGCGAGGAGAGTCCCCGCCAAAACCCTCCGGCGTGATAATCAGTATATCTATCATTAGAGAATGGAGACTATACTACATATTCTCTGTATAAGGAATGACATACCTTGGATGTGAAGAGGGAGTGGTTATATATTCTCACTTGAATGGATCGAGCCAATATTTAATGGGAGCTCACTATTTCGAGTGAGGCTCGTATATTTTATCACAAGCTGGAATATGTATATCAGTTATTCACCCCCCTCCTCTAGCCTATCTGTTGAGGTATTGTTAGTAACTAAGGGATCTAACAGAGGGGTCAAGTGGGTTTTCAGTAAAAATAGCTTATCACCTAAAGTCGCCTATTCACACCTCGTGCTTCTCGCTTAGGTGACAGAGGCGATTGCCTTAGTTCTCTACTTCGTCTTTGCCTTGTCGGGCCATCAAGAGGCGACAAACCCTTGCCCTATATTGCCTCTCGCTTGAGGCAAGCAAGGTGTTCAATTTTAATAATTTTGAAGATGATGATGGATTTTGATTACTTTCCTTGTCTCACCTATTCATGAAAAAAGATTAAACATTGACAGTTAAATCATCCCATCCTTAATTAAATGATGTAAATCCTAAAGGAATTATGACAATGATGGAGATTATAGTCGCTAGAGACGATATGCTGGGGGTATTTGGTAGCAACTTGTGGTACTATAATCATGGTCAATTCATGGATTTGAGTATTGCATGTCCATAGGACCTTGGACGCATAAGGGTAATTTGGAGAGGGTAAAAATTGGTAATTTAATATTTTAACGTTGAACTAGACATAATTTATAGTTAATGACTCAGATGGAACAGTGAGGAACTTGTCGAGTTGAAAAGCCAAATGAAAGTAGGAAGAAAATTACGTAATTTTTTTGTAAGGTCGTCAATTGACACAATTAGTAAATTGCAGTGGTCGAATTTGTATTTTGCTAAATACTACGCCAAACGACGACGTTGCAATTAGCGAGCCGAGGCCCCGAAGATCTGTCTATTGCACGTTGAGAGAGATCCAAACATACAAAAACCGATCACTCCTCACTCACCTCTCTCTCTCCCCATCGATGGCGTCCCCTAAACACTTCGCCACCGCCGCCGGCACCCTCCGAACACGCCTAACCACAAGTCTCCGCCAAAGAGGCGGCGGCGGCGGAGACGGACCAAGCAGGTGGACCACCCCTGGTCACCAAGAGCGGCCCAACGGTTACCTCTTCAACCGGACTCCACTCCCACCGGGTCAATCAAGGAAGTGGGAAGACTGGGAGCTCCCTTGCTACATCACCAGCTTCCTCACAATCGTCATTCTCGGTGTCGGACTCAACGCCAAGCCCGATATGACCCTCGAGACATGGGCCCATCAGAAAGCCCTAGAACGCCTTGCCGCTGCTTCGTCATCTCAGGCCGATGAATCCGACTGATTTTTCGATCTGGGTAATGCTTTAATTTGACTTTGACGTATGGGATCCGTTTTTGGAATTATTTGATTTGGTGGGAGGGTAACGGGTTTTGTGGGTCGGAGTCAAATTAGGGTTTGTGAAGTTACTGTTCATATGGGTCTTTTGTTGGTTGGTGTACTACAATAATGTTGACGAAAAAAATCTGGGCTGTCAGGCTAGGCTTGATTACTGCTGCTGCTGTTATCTTTTTGGCTCTTTAATTTGGATGTTTTGATATGACAATGTTCTAGTACTTTACATGTTTTTTGACCGGTTAGGTCGGTTTTTGTTGTTCATAAACATGTCAGCTTCATCATTTTGTGAATTTTGGATGTTTTGAGTTTCATCCTAATTCGTTTTGTAGCAAGTTTCTTAGTATGATTTGTTTAGGGAAATTTAGGTTCTCTATTGTGCCAATGGTTGTGTGCACCAAAAGTAACTTGAATGACAATGATTAAGGAAGATGTGGCTTGACTATCTTGCATTGGATGGGACCAAGTAAACTATCGAAAGAATAAATTCATGTAGAAAAAATAAATTCATGTAGTTGATTGTTGTACATTTGGTTGTCTTTAAGTAGGCCGAGAATGACAGTTGTTTATAGACTGATAAGTTGGAATTGCGTCCTGGGTTATTTGTGGGGAGCTTGTGTTATCATTGGTGCAAAATGAATATGTGTTGATCACCTGGTTTTAAGTCTTTGTCGAACCAGAGGTGTTTATATGGATTCTAAAGATGTTCTTTAATTTAGTACCTATTGGCTATTGTTATGGGAGAAATAAGCAAAGAATTAAGTATTTTACAATCTACTTATTTGGATCCTAAATACTCTCCTTAAGGTGCTCTATGTGTCATATTAAACATGGTACTACCTACTGGTGCAGATAGCTGTAGTCAATATTATAAGATACACGAGTGTAGTGCTGAAATATAAAGGTGAGATGATGATGTAGGACTAGATACGAAAATCTAAGACAACAAGCGAGTTATGGAGAGTAAGACCAAAAGACAAGAAAATGTGGTTTGTGTCACTCTTGCAGTGATCCACTTGTCTGCAGACCGTGAACTCTTCACCCTTGCAAGTTATTGGCAATTCCTCAAGCCTTAAGGCACGTAGCTTCTCAATAATGATGGGGATTACATCATTATTCATAATGATTGTAGCATGCAGCCAAATTCTATTCAACCACATTTTGTGGAGTTTATATGTTGGAGATGGAATAAGAGGCTTGGACTAGTACCGAGATCTGTTTCTAATGAAGGGTACAAATTCTTGTCTGATCAGCTGTTCGACTTATTTAGATGTGGCATTTGAATTAGAATATCTATTTAAGTCATTCCACTGTGTTGAATGAACTGTGGGGTGAATTGTATGAGCGGACTAATATTGCAATAGTTTCTCAGAAATATAAAACTTTAAATGCACTTTTAGCTTTTTAAGTTGCTTCTTTGGCATCATCCTGATAAGTTTACATCTAGCATGAGCTTATTATCAGGTTTTTGTAGACCTAGGGAGTCGGAACCTCAGTGAGTTTTGTTTGTTGCATAATCTTTATTAGTTCCCTACTTAATGGTATCTGCCATCATAAAGTTAGGTAAACTTAGGTTCATGTATTACTGGCCAACTGTTAGTTGTTAGTATTTAGTGGAGTGCTTCAGGGAGGGGCAGAGAGGATGAGAGCGGAAGGGTTGCTGGAAAGAATGGGGGCAGTTCTTAGGATCAATTCACTTTTTTGGATATCATAGGTTGTGCTCTCAGACTACCTTTTAAGCTGTGTCCCTGCTCTTACCGTATCTAAATTCTTTTTCATTTTTCCTTATTAAGTTTGATAATCATCAGATTTTGAATTTTACCCTTTATTTCACTATTCACATGTTCAATAACGTCTGTACCTTGAAACCTTAAAAAGCCAAACCTTGGATGCATTCACATGTAGGAATAGTTGCACTTTCCATTTCCTTGCTTTAATATGGCCATTCTCTCAATGTCCCTTATTAGTGACTAGTTGAGTTGCTCTTGACTAGTTGAACAATCAAAAATTCCTTGGGGATTCTGCTTGATTGTTTTTTCTTGTATTAAAATGGACATTAGTTTTTTTACTTTGGATGTGCCTGTGAGAAGGACATCTTCTTTTTGTGCTTTCGCATTAGAGGAGTTGGGATGTATGCCCGAGTCTGGTTTTGTATTAGATACCATGTATATTGCGTGGGAATACCATTTATATTGTCAGTTGACCGAGTAGTCTCTCTCTCTCTCACACACACACACACATGTATGTGTGAGCGCCTACGAGTGTGACCCCGTGTTCACAATGGGGAAGTCCCAGCAAATAGTCACGTTTTGTCAATATGAGACTGCAAGTTCTACAGCATCATATGAAGGGAAAGAAAGATAATTAAGGATAACAATTCCGTGTGGTGTTCTGTTCTGCTCAGCTTATGGTCTATAGAAAAGCGTATTGAGTTTCTTTGGACAGGGTTATGGTTGTTCCAAAGCGTGGAAGTTCATGGTTACTCAATTGTCATCTTTAGTTTGTTTTAAATTTTTAGATTAAGCGCATGGATGATCCTTAAGAGCTCTATCTACGTTCATTGTTGATGTTATTGTTTATCATAATGCATCTGTGTGGAATATGAATTGATAACCAACAAATGGACCAAAATCGTACCCTGTTCAAGTTGAACCGTTTCTTAAACTATTTCAGGAGCAATACTTGACAACTATGATGCTCTTGACTCCTGTGAATTTTTCCTATATACTTGGTTGATCCTACAGTGAAATGGCTTCTCTTTGGCAACTCTCCACTTGTTTGATCTTACAACGAACATTTTTACTGTGACCGTTTTGTCATAGAAACAGAAAGGAAAAATGCCGAAGTAATTCAGTAATTCTTTCACTAATTTCAACGCAGCTAACTACATAAGCATACGTTCATTATTTTAGGTGCTGATACAGTTTCATACATGCATGTTATGCCAATCTTCTGCTTAAAAATAGGAATTTCGTAAAATCTCTTTGCAGAAAACACAGAAAGGTTCATATCAAAGAAACGTTGCAACTTCCTCAGTCATCAAACAGGAAACATCCAATTTTCTTCATCTTGTACTTCCATGGCTGCCATTGACACACAGGTCCACTGATACAGTGTCACAGATGAACCCACTATTGTAGTTGTGATCAAAGTTCCACCATGGTGATGAAATTTCCAACATATACGAAAATGCCAAAAGTTTGCATTTCGAGACACAGCCATATATGATCAAGACTGACCAAATCTAACCGGAAGAGTTTTCACTTTCAAGCCGACGCAGTGGATATTGTGATCACAACGGAAAAAGTTCCACTTTCAAGCTGACTGTGTGGAAATTTCTGATCTTTGTGATCGTTCATGGAGTGGATATTTTGATCACAACGGAAAAAGTTTCCACTTTCAAGCTGACTCTGGAAATTTCTGATCTTTGTGGTCGTCCAAGTAGAATTGCACGCCTAAACCAAAGACTTGCGCTTTTTTTCTTCTTCTTCAGAATGTCATACAAATTTACCAGTAGTCTCTACTTGAACATGCTCCAAAGAGTTGCGCCTTTCTTTCTTCTTCTTCTGAAGAATCTCAAAAAAATTTACCAGTAGTCTCCACACGAACATACACCACTAACGATATGATGGAATCGGCTTTTATCTCTCAGAAACACTTCTCTTCCATAGACCTTAGATGCAAACTTTGCAAAATTATGGCAATCCAAACAAATTCGGAGATTTTTCATTATTCTGACAGGCTTTCCTTCAGATGCATAAATCAGGCCATAAGCCAGAGCCAGTTTCTCACTATGGCCTAGCAGCAGCTTCTCCTTCTGCTCATCATCTACATCATGTAAAACACAACTCAAATCTGGAGAATAGCCTTCTTCCTTGAATTTTACAGCAAGTTCTTTCACCTTGTCAGAAACCTCTTCCTTTCTTGGGTGTGATCGATCGCTTGCATGAAAGGTATGAAGGGTTTGGTCAAGTTCAATCCAACTCTTTCCCGGCTGCTTCATAACTGCTTTCTCTTTCATCAAATCTCTCATAGTTCTTACATCTTCCCATCTTCCCGCAGATGCAAATAAATTAGAAAGTATTACGTAATTACCGGCATTTTCAGGCTCTATTTCTAGTAGCCGTTTACCAACATATTCCCCAGCATCAACATTGCCGTGAAGTCTACATGCACCTAAAAGTGAACCCCAAATAGCAGCAGTTGGTTCAATTGGCATTTGTCTGACAACATCGAGAGCCTTTTCTACCTGGCCACTTCGACCAAGCATGTCGACTACGCACCCATAATGCTCACTGTCAGGTTCAAACCCCTCTTTTCCACTCACCATCTCATCAAAAACTTGCAGCCCTATGTCTTCCATTTTTCCATGGCTGCAACCTGATAATACAGCCAAATATGTGACTTTGTTAGGTCTAACCCTGTTTTCCTCTCTCATCAGTTTGAAAAGCTCGAGCACCTCTCTTCCCATCCCATGCTTGCTATATCCGACAAGCATAGCATTCCATGAGATAACAGTTCTCTCTAACATGTTTTGGAATACCCTCCTCGAGTAGGTCAGCTGGCCACATTTAGAGTACATGTCAATTAGAGAATTCTGAAGAACCACGTTGGATGGAAGTTCAGACCGAAGGAAATGGCTGTGAACTTGCCTGCCATGTTCAAATGCGGCAAGCCCTGATAATGCAGTCAAAACACTGGCATAAGTAACATAATTACAAGCCATTCCTTCCCTCTGCAATTGACGGAATAGCTCTAATGCCTCTTCATCGAGACCCAATTGGGCATAGCCGAAGATGATAGCAGTGCAAGAAACAACATCCCTCTCTGGTAGGCTTTCGAACACGCTACGGGCTTCATGGATGCTATTAGACTTGGCATACATGTCAAGGAGCGAGCTTCCAACATATATATGGGAGTCAAAACTGGACTTGATTATAAGATTGTGGATTTGCCTTCCATAGTCAAGTCCAGGAGCCCCTGTGCAAGCAGTAAGCACAGTCGCAAAGGTGAACTCGTTTGGCTCGGTACCTGTAAAAAGTTTATGTCACAACTAGAATGTAAAAAGAAAGAGATATCACCTTGTTTCCAAATGCCTCATTCAAATTTCCTACTCGTGCAGACTCAACTGACAATTAAATAAGAACTGACTCGCAATACCAGCTCTCTAGTTTGGCTTTTCCAAATTCAACTGACTGATACTCCCTCCTTCCCAAAAAAGCATTCTCATTTTCTTATTGGAAAGTCAACCTATGACAATATCAAATTACTATTTAACATACATTTATAATGTTTTAGGTCATAAAATTTCAATTACTGAAAGAAAATTAAGAAAACTATCAATAAAAACTTGTAGAATTTTGAAAGAACAACTAAGTTTTTATAAATCTTTCGGTCGGAAATTTAATAAAGTTAATCAAAAAAGAGTCTAAAGTGGGACTTTATTTTTTGGGACGGAGGGAGTATGTTAATACCCATTTATCGACAGTAAGAACTGACTAATATGTTCATACACATATATCAAGAGGTGTGTTACATCAAATTCAGAACTTATTTAATTAAGAGAAAGAAAAACCAACTTGACGAGCGCCTCAGGGCTCTTGTTAAGAATCTATTAACGGATATGTTGTCTTGTATAGAATAACCAATTCATTTGAACAATCACTGATATAAAGGTGCATGTTTACAACACAAAACATTTTCAGTTTTAGATTTTTAACAAGTGTGTTGTGGCACTCATCAGTAGAACCACAAACACATATGCTGGTGCTCCCTTAATCTCACATAATATGTAATAGTAGTACATCAACCAACATAGACAGAGCATGTATTTGCAAAAGATACCTGATCTTAACATCTTTACAAAAAGATTGAGAGCTTCAGAGGCATACCCACTCTTCAAATACCCCGAAATCATGGCCGTCCAAGAAACCACATTCGTTTCAGGCATTTCATCGAGCACCCGCAACGCGTCCCTCAAAAGCTCACACTTTGTGTACAACACAATCAACCTTGTTCGGAGATACACGGATGGTTGATAATGAGTTTTGATCATGTGAGCATGGACCCTTTGGCCTCCTCTAACGGCCTTTTGCTTTACACACTCGTTTAACAGTGTGTCGTAGGCATGGAAGTTCATGTTAATGCCTTGTTTGGCCATTTCTAATAAGGCATGGGTCAGGTTACCGTTGGAGGACAAAGATTTGATATTTGGTGGAATTGGCGGGAAGGGAGGAGTGGTGGCGTGGCGTGTGGAATGGTGTGAGATGGAAGAAAATCCATGTTTGGGAACATGGATAAAGGAAGTTGTTTTTCTTAGCATTTTTTAGGTTCACAGTATCTGGAACAACTCCGTTCGCTGATGAACTGGGTTGCAATCTATGAGACGGTTAATTGGGGGAAATATTTGGGTCGATACACTTTGGTGAATTTTCAATCGATTTAGTACCCTGTACTTTTTTCAAACAAGAAAAATGAACTTTTGTGCATCGAAATTCTAAATTGATGCATCGTCATTTTGTGCATCTCTTTTTCCTGTTTGAAAATAATATATGATATTAAAGAGGTTGAAAATCTGCAAAATGTACCAACCAAAATATTCTCTTAATTGGGAGGACTTTTTGGTTTTTGGGTAAGTAGATAATTAGATTAGATTACTCAGAATCGATCGGATTGTTACTTTAAAGATTACTTTAGAAATTATTTATGGGCTTTCAATTGTGTGTCGTTCCTACGAGATATTAAATTTATGTTTTAGCAAAAGTCAAGAAAAATTTACCTAAGTTGATTGAAATAATATACGACAATTTCAACACCATGTAAAGTTGGGCCATATTTGGATCCAAGGTTCGTTTCATGGTTCGCAAATTTTTTCGTTGTTCAGCGTGACTAAAGAGAGAGAAAGTGAAAACTATGAAGGCATAAAACCACAATTTTTTTCCGAGAAAGAAAGTGAAAACTATAAAGGCTTATAAACAATAATTTTTTTCCATTAGTGCTGTTCGAATCTGAATATCATTCTTTTTGCTGCGAATAAATCTTTTGTTCGCCCGTAGCTCATGAATTATTGTGTATACAAACCCGAGTGGAAATTAAGCAAAGAAATATTATTTACAGTTGAAGGCCTGAAATCCAGAGGGTTATTCCACTTCCCCGACGGATCTTCAGACCATCTCATGTTCACATTCTCAACCTCCAAACCTTTGATATGTTCCATTATGATCCCGGCTGTGCTGTGATCGACTAGTCCTTGGCACCCAGGTCTGTAGTCGACTAAGCCATCTGCATAATTAGTCCATCTTCTGTAGGTGAGGTTTACGTTCAAGAATTTCAGATTGTTGAGGGTACCGCCCTTTGAACCCGATAAGAAGATTCCGTTTTCAGAAGTTGCAGTGATGTTGACAAACTGTAAGTTTGAGATGGAGCCGGTTTTTGATTTCCTGTCTCTTGGACAGGTCGTCACGTAGATTGGCTCTGCTCTTCCCCACCATGATGGATCGTAATATCTTGTGGTCATGTTCAGGTTGGAAAAGGTTATGTCACTTACATTTCCTGCAAAATAACAAATCATCAGTAATACTACCCAAATGCTCTTTTGTTTGACGAAAAATGATCTTTTGAAACTGTTTTCTGAATTTTGCGGTTTTAAGTACTCCTTCGGTAAATGAATCAACTGTAGAATATACTATAAGTCATAGGAAAATCACCCATCTTCTCAAGGAAAATGACTTGCGGATTTGAGCTTCGTGAATCATTTTCCAGAAAATGAAACTACTTTTCTCCCAGTTTTGTATTAACTCTATTAAGCGTTATTCTCCTCCACTTCTTTCCGTGAAAAGAACACGCCTAAGACATTTTTGAGCCAATTTCCGTGTATTACAAAACATATAAACAGAGCATTTTACATGAAAAAGACCTGCCAAAATCTTTTTCTACCAGTATTTTCCGTGAAACAAATGGCGCCATAGGCTGAGATAAAAAACACAAAACGTTTTTGAAAAATGCTGCTTTCTAAGTGGACTTTGTATGTATAATTCTTGCATATTCTTCCATCCATCACTATATGCAAGCCTAAGTATTGGGATTAAGTTATATCAATTACAAAAGTACACGAGGAAAGAAATGGTATTACCTCCATCGCGTATCTGGAAGCCAAGCCCTCGATGAGAATCTACTATGGTGATGTTATTAAACAACAGGCCTTTGAAGTTGTGCCAACTTGCACTACCAAGTTTGATCGCTGAAGATTTTGTTCGAATCCAACAGTCTGTGGCAGTTAGATTGTAGAGAGGGCCATCGTATGTTTTTGGGCAGATGGCATCGTCTCCAGTGTTGATGGTGCATCTTGTGATGACTGTATTATTTGAATCGTCTATGTCTATTCCATCGTTGTTAGGGGTATTGAAATCTCCATAGATTGAAACATCGTGAATGTAGGTGTTATCACATTGTACTAGGTGCAAGCTGCAATAGCAAACTTGATTTACTCAAAAGAGGAGACTAGGAGAAATTTATGAAACTGTAACGAAAGAGGTACGTATTCAAAATGGAACCGATTATAGTATGGTACAGATATCAACGACTCGATGGTAAAAATGCATAGGTATGAGTTATTTTTAGACGCCATATCTTGTGAAACTCATTAACTCGTACTTACAACTTGTTTACCGTGTACCGTAAACATTATGCCACAGAATGGTAGATTTACTCGTAAACATTTAGCTTGATAAAGCTCACCTAAACTCGAGTCCAAGCATATTCAACTTGAATTAAATCGCTCACTAAGGGCTAACTCAAGCCAAACTTGAACAAGGTCAAAAATGCTCAACTCAAATTACAATAACAAGTGCACGAGCCGGAGCTCAAACAGTCAAAACTCAGCTTAATATACTAGTAATTGTCATTATCCAATTTAAAATCAGTGTAGATCCAACTAATAGTTGGAAAGTTAGGTTCTATAAGCATTATCCAATTTAAAATTAATAGTAGTAAACAAATATTACATTTACAGAATTTATATACAGATTTCATTTACATTAGTGTTCTACTTTTCAACCAAGAGTACAACACTTTAAACCTCGATATAAATGAAATCTGTAGATAAATTCTATAGATGTAGCATTACTTTTAATAATAATTGTCATTATTATGCCAAGGTAAAAGAGCATGCTTGTTCCTTTGTTTTGGCCAAAAGTAAGCTTATTCTTCAACTTAAAGTTTTAACGATACGGTAGAAAAAATTGCGTTTGTTAAATGCAACAACATTTTTAAGCTCTAAAATTTTTAGTTTTTTTCCAAAAAGTAGAATTTAAAACACTGGATAAAAAAACTATGTTTTAAAATAATATCACAAACGCGTTTATAAAATAAAAAACTACGCTTTAAAAAATTAGCATTTTTGATAATCTATTTTTCAAAAAACCATTGTTTTGAAAACACTGTATTACTCTAAATTCAAATATCCAAACCACTTTGACACAATAAAGTACGGATATTAAACGTTAAGGAGCACATGACCGAAGGCCCACAAAGAGTTACGGAAAAGCATTAGTGGTTAGCATTTACCCAATTATCTGTTGTGTGTGTGTGTGTGTGTGAGAGAGAGAGAGAAGTAGAGAACGCACCACCAGTAAGCCGGCTCAGTCAATTTGATATCCCAAACCGTAACATCCTTACACCGCAAAAACCCAACCAACCTCGGCCTACACTCATCTCCCAAACAAGCCCCAGTCTCATTCCAACTCACCATCACATTCTTCTTCTCCTCAAACCTCTTCACATACTTCAACCCTTGCCCATTTATTTCCCCTCCTCCCGTTATCCCCACTGCCTCCGCATCCTCTGCCAACACCACGTACCACCTATCCGCCTCCGTCGGATAATCCTTCAAACTCGTTCCTCCCAAAATCGTCGCGTTCTCCTGCACTTCTAGTACGACGCCGGATCGGAGGAAGATCGTTGCTGTTAGGTAAATGCCTGGGGGGAAGATTACGCGACCGCCTCCCGAGGCGAAGATGGAGTCAATTGACGATTGGATCGGGATTGTGTCGTACTGGATGCCGTCTCCGGTGGCGCCGTAGTCGGTGACGGAGGTGGAATGGGGGCGGGAGTGAGGGAGCTGGATGTATGACGTGGAGGATGTTGGTTGGATTGAGAAAGAGAAAAGGGAAATTAAGGTCAATAATTGGATAATGTGGAGGGAGGAAATTGTCATTTTTTTCTTCTTCTCCTGAGCAAAAGAGGAAATGGTGATGGTTATTGGATCGTTGTTTGGGATTTATCAGCCATGCCAGATCCATTCTTGAAGTATAGTAAAATTATTATTTTTATTAACTATTCTTTTACTTTTTAGGAAGAAAAAAAACTGATATTAAAGTTTACTTGATGTAGCATTTTTAAAAAATGTATAAGTATATTTTTTTATAAATGTATTTGAGATATTATTTTAAAATGTAACTTTTTTTCCAACCATTTTTTAAAATCTGTTTTTTTGAAAGAAAAAGCTAAACATTGAAGCAAAAAACTTAGAACATATCGTCTTTCTAACATGTTCTGTAAAATAGGTCTCTCTAATCTGATCCATCATGTGTTGGTCGGTTGAGAAAGATTAGGGTTCCGTTTCCGTAGGGTTCCATATTATAAATTAGAATTTGTAGGATTTTGCCTTACAAATTAGGATTCGCAGGAAGAAATTGGATAATGGGGAAGGAGGAAATTGTCATTTTCTTTCTTCTTCTCCTAAGCAAAAAGAGGAAAATAGGAAATGGTGTTGGTTGTTGGATCTTCAGTTTCGGCTTTATCAGCCATGGCTGATCCATTCTTGAAGTATAATAAAATTATTACTTCCACCCTAAATTATTGTCTTATATCTTGTTTAACTTAGCATATGAATTAAAAAATAATAATTTACTTAATTATTAATATTAATATAGTGTATTATTTTTTTTAATGTCATATACATGTGATTCATAATTAAAGTAAAAAATAAAAATAAAGGTAAAATAATAAAAATAATGTTTTAAAAAGAAAATTTTCAAACAAAATAATTATTTAGGGAGAGAAAAAAAAAAAGACAATAATTTAAAAACGGAGGAAATATTATTGTTTTCAATTTTACTTTTTAGAAAAAAAAAAACAAAACAGATGGAGTACCTATTAGTTTAATTTGTAAAAAATTATATTATCTTGTTACAAGTGAATATTCTAACATTTTCGATCTAACAAAAAGAAAAACTCTTTACAACGACGGAGGAAGTATTGATTATTCCATTACCATCCTCAGAAACAATCCGTTCGTCCCAAACCCAAAGTAAGAAAAGTCTTACACTACCTTAATTTTTCACAACCATTTTAAAGTTTAAATTATAAATGTCTACTATTATTTTTCAGAAATCTCTATTATTTTTGAAAACATGATAATTATATTAGTTGGAAGTTTATTAAGTCAAACTTAATGAAGTCATGTCATTATTCTCAACTCAAACTCCCCTGTCCTGATACAGTGATGTTTGCTCAAAAATAAGACAACCATGGAGTATAGCATTTCTGTAAACTCGATGTAATTTCATGGATATAGAAATAAGCTTGAAACGACAATTATCATCGAACCATCTTTCCAAATCAAGCAAAAACAGAGAAGAAAACAAACTGACATGATATAGTTAACGAGTACGCCTTAAATTGTTCGAGTTTTTACACTAAGAATCAATCAATCCTCTCGTAGATTAAGATCGAGGGATCCACTTAAGTTAGTATTAGAAATATTTATATATAAGAAAAACATACTGCATTCATTCTCTCTTAGCTGGAGACTTATAAAATGGATTTCCATCCCCCGCACTGCTGAATAGCAATCATGGAAACCCGAAATGAATGGCTGCGGCTTCCTTTCTACTTGCTCGGTATCTTCTGCTAAATACTACTACTACTACTACTACTACGATTATCCGATATGTACATGCCAGTTAGCTACTACTAATGCTTCAAGTGCCCTCATAACTCCATTTTCAGCGGATGATTTGTATGCAAAGAAGCTGTGCCACAACATAAGATCCACAATCAGTAACACGTTACTCAATCGTTGTCAAAATAAAACTTCAATCGTTGCCATCAGGCATTTATTATCTCTTTCCCATGTCAGTTTTCTTTCAATTCTGTTTTCAGTTTTTTTTTTTTTCCTCGTGTTTTGGGGGAGAGGAATCACTAATCCAAGTACTATTCAGTTGGCTTACCTGAATTTGCAGAAGAGTCGTAACTTAAAAGGGAATTTTCTGGCATAATGAAGTTTGGATTGCCTTCATCTCTACCCCATACTGGCTGATGAATCCCATCAAAATGCCATAGCTGTTGATATGGTTGTCTGTTTCCGTTGAGTTGTCCATCTAGCCACATTGATGGCATAACCATGCCCGGGATGTTACAGTCCATTAGTGATTCACTCTGCAAGTTATGAAAAAGAAACATTATAAATTTAAAGCTGCACCGTCTCATAAACATATAAAGGTTATGATGAAAATAACCGGAAACTGGCGTTGCCCAAGGGTCTTAACATGAGGCATAACACCCTTATTGTCACAAACCCCTACTAACTCATAGTAGCCCCCTTTCACCATTGAATGGGATCCCACAAGAGTTGATATGGCTGTTACCCGCTTAGCTCACTCACTGCCACATACCAAACTCAATACGCATGTCCTATTAAGATTGCCAGGACCAAGGATCTTTAACTAACGGACTCAGTTACACCCTTAAATTGCCCTATATGATAATAACATCAAACAACCAACTTCTGGACCAACATGACAGAAAACATATAAATAACTTCCCCAAATGACAAAACACTCCATATGCTATAGTGAAATGTGGTCAGACACTACAAGAATAGTACATAACTAAACTGCAGTGGCTTTATTGGCTAGTACCACAAAAGTAACTCCGATGCAAGGAAGAATAAGCATGGTGGTGGCTAGCCTTCCATTGATCGCATTCTACATAATAGTAGACAATATATTAAAAGATAACATAGGTGGTCCAAAGTCTGACTGAAGCTATTTCCATATTGATCTAGAAAACTGTCCTTTAAGATCCTTCAGAAAGGGGCCCAAGGAAAAGAGCAATAACAGGACTCCAACAATTTCCAGTCCACGTCCACTTGCCTAATAAAGTCAACAGGCATCCCTGATTTATGCCAGAGTGCTTTAATGCATGATAAAGAGGAGCCTTAGTAAGGTTAGTGTTATACTCTATTGTTGAAAGGGTAAATTTTCTTCCATGAAAAGGAAAAAAGAGCCAAGAGAACCCAAAACATGTTTTGCAAGAAATGGTGGGTAACTAATCAAATAGGCAGCATCATTCATACCTCCGCAGCAAAGAGACTGTCAAGGTTAATATCAATTCTTGGGTTGACGGCAGCAAGTCTCATTGATAAGAACTGCGGTGAAAAACATATATGATCAGGAAAAGGGCAAACCAAGAGTAGGTATCATCATCGCTAGGTGATCATAAAGCAATATTGTGGTTATTCAAATGAAAAAATATGCAGCAAACACTTCGAATGGAAACTGATTAAAGCCATCAGACTTTTCCTACCCTCAGATCTTAATAAGTCAAAAGTCAAAAGTCAGAAGAGGACATGTCAAAATTTAGGCCGATAATATCAAATGGTTCAGTTAGGGAACATAGTTTACACTAGGTTAACTTTCTCTTTCCATCCCTGTAATTGAAGAAAGTCTCAGCAACCAGAAGTTCAGAAGAAATTTCATATTAACATAAATCATGACAATCTTCAAGCTATATATCCCTAGGACCAAAAACAGCAAAAACTCTTACATCATCATTCTAACGAAACAGTTCCAGTTCCATATTAGAGAAAAAGAACACCATTGATGTAACATTAATAATCAGATGTAAGGAATAAATGAGCCTTACCTCCACTTGACGTTGTAGGGATTGAACATGGTTGATAATCTCATCCAGCACCATTGCTGTACCAGAGATCTGTAAAGGAATAATTCATCAAAATTGTGTTTTGAAGCGATAAAGATTAACCTTTGTGGAATGTTATTTGCCATGCGACCTAACAATGACATTTTCACGAATATAAAAATAAAAAAGTATTAAATGAAATAGGATTGTTCTAATTGAACACCTGAATAAGGAGCTATTCAACTTGTAATTCAAGACCAGATGCCATGTTGCTCCTTTTCTATTAAAAATGAGAGAGCCTCAATTGGCAGGGTCTCTGTCACTATTCATAAATCCTCATTTCATTATTAGCGGATTTGCAGCAACACTGGACATCTATGATGCCAACTGAAAAGCAGCGCTACCACGCTCCACTAATGCATCTCCACATGCTACTTTATAACAGTTTTCAGAGGGCCCATAAAGTTTGAACTACCAAACTTTGGACAATGCATGTATATGTATATATATACACACACCACACACACACACAATATACATATATAAATATAGTATCGTACGTAATGAATCTTAATTCCAACACTTCTACTTCATAGATAGAATTTTTTTACCTGAACACTTGGCCGTGCATTTGGGGATCCGGTCATCCTAAAAAAGGCTTTTGAACTAGTTTTATTACGAGCACTGCTTATTTGGATTATTGCATCCCAATAAGGAGAAAAAATGTTAAAGGTAGAAAATAAATTAACATAATTGCCAGAACAGCCTCTCTGCATATGGGTGTAAGCAAGCAATAAACTCTTCACTCTTTTCTGCTAACCCAACCGTGGCCGGAGACAAGTGTACGAAGAACAAAAGGTCTTAAACATCATTCAACTTAGGAGTGCTGCATATATATATATTCAATGGCTTTTGAAGTTGACTCTGAAATTGTGAGAAACCCTTGATCATACAAGGTTTGGTCAGGTTAACTGTTCTAGTGACAAAGATTTCAAGAGTCATCTATCTGATCTTGGTTACCAGCTTCAATTGTTATCAAATTCCATCCATGGCACAAACTGGGAAAATTAAAATACCATCTCTATAGGCTGCACCGTAGCTGAGGAATAAAATGAAGCTTCTCTGTTGTCATTGCACTCTAGCAAGCCTACCTTAAAGGGTGTTCTTGCAGTACCAAAATAGATGGCAAGCTCCTCTATTTTCCTCAATATTCCATTCACCCTTCCTTTCATGGAACAGAAATAAATGTAGATGGCCTTAGGTATTAAGCTACAACCCTGTCTAGACAAAGCGTATCAAACCCTTAGCCACTCCCCTGTAAATGCTACAAGGGATTTGGCTAAAAAGGCCAGGTTGAGAGTTTACACGTATATTTGGGAGAGACGAGCCGAAGGAAGGGGAGAGGTCGCACATGTTCCACCTTCTAAGCATATTTTTAAAACTCCAATTAGGAAGGCTAGCTAAATTGCCAAATCAAGTACAAGAGTGATACATATAGTATTTTCCTACTACTTTGGTTTAATAATAAGTTATATACCTATCTTGGGATAAACCCATCTATTTTTGGATCAAAAAGAAGCCTAACCATTAAAAAAAGTTTAAGTTATATGTCGATTACTTGTTATATTGTCAAAGCAAGTACAATCTTAATGCGTTGTATTTGTACAAAAAGAACCTCCTAATTCGTTGTACTCTCTGTGTCCTTTGGTTTAATAATGGCTTCTTTTTATACACAGCTTGAGAAAGGGAATCGATGCACGGCACTAAACCCATTTATTAATAATTTTCTCAATCTAGAAAAAGCAAAAAGTTATCAAATGACAAAAATATCCATAGACAGGGAAAGTGAAATCACAATAGAAATGCGAGTGTGACATATCAATACCGGCTTTTACCCTTTTTTGATGCAAAAAAGCAAACAACTTTCCACTAAAAAGGTGATAACGACTTAACCGGTTATTAAAAAGGCCTTAATGAAAAGTCATTAACGAAGACAAAAGTTTTACACACACGTAATCTAAAAAATCTAATGAATAACGACAGCTAACCTTGTTACACCCCGGGACCAGTTCTTGCAGTAGCTTCATCCTAGCATTTATCTTCTCTCTCCTTGCCTGAAAATTAAACAACAATAAATAAATTCTCTTAAAAGCTGCTTAATCACTAATTAAAGGTTAATTAAGTCAAATGATAATTATTGAACTAATCATTAGACTAATTACTCTTTCAGCTAAGCTATGGCTATCTGTAGCCTGGCCGCGGCGAGCTCGAACGTGAACGTACGGAAGCTGCTCGGAGGAATCATTTGCGGTGGTTTTGCTCTTTCTGGCTGATGGTTTAACCTAATTTTTCAAAAACAGCTGTGAACTCCGTCGAAAAACTGATTTTACTACAAATTGAAACCCTAGAAACACTAAATTGAAGGACGCACCTTCTTCTCTCTGTCCTTCCGCTTCATTGATTTCGTCGTAACAACGGCATCCGACACAACTAGTGATGAATTCGGCTGCGAGTCAGACTCCGCTGGCTCTTCTTTCACAGGAACTGAGCTCGGAGAGGTCTCCATCGCGGCAGCGAAGACGGAAAACTTCGAAGCTCGCTCAATTAAGGCCACGTCGGACGGAAAAACTGGTAGAGCGCAAAGGTACGGTGCTTCCGCTTTCGTCCCCTCCGGCGAGTGCAGTAGCTTGACCGCCTGATTCGGCGGTAGTTCGAGTAGCGCAGTGAAGCTGGAACCGCCTGTTTCCGCGGGTGCCGTCATCAGAGTTTGAATTTCCTCGCCGAATTGAATCGATTCCGCACCGATCTCTTCCATTTCATCTCCTCCGCAACTTGCGGATCTAATCTCATCTCCAATTTTAGACTCCATTTTTCCAAAAAGGTACAAATTCGACAGCAACTTGGCAGTAGCGATTAGGAGGAAATGTTTGTTATTGGAGAAAAAATAAAAGCATTCGTCCAAAAGAGAAGAACTGTGGAATTTGGTACTTTCGGCCAACTTCTACAATTTGATTGTGAAATTGGGTGCGAGTTCCGAGGGGACTTTCTGTTACAATGGCGGTCAAAATCTGTTAATATATTGTTTTCTCAGTTCAGAGCCATTTTGGAGTAGTGCGAAAGCAACGTTGCTTGCTTGGGGTTGTACCTGCTTCTCTCTTTCTCTCTCTATAATACTCCAAGTTTATCACTCCTCCTAAGATGATGGTTTCTAGAGAGAGAGAGAGAAAGGGATTGGATGAACTGTAATTTAAGGGTAGTGGAGTGGAGTGGAGTAGAGGGGGAGGGAATATGGTGATAGGGTGGGGACCGGGCGGGGACCGGTCGTGAACCGAGTCCGACACTGTTCTTAATTGTGGGGGGATGGATGATCCGTCATTTTCCTCATTTACAACTAACTGGTTACACATACCCCCGTAATACGATAAATTTACCAATATTACCCTTTTGCAAAACCTTTAGTTATGCAGTACTACTACATTTCTTTTGTTCTTTTTCAATCTCTTCTTGAACAACAAGTCACCCCTTCAACTAGGGGTGTTTATAGGTTCGTCTTTGGGTTTGTTTGGTTCAGTTTGTTCGATTTTTGTTATTTCAACCTTAAAATCAAAAATTAAACCAAACCAAATAAAAAACCAAGAAACCAAACCAAATTCGAATTCGATTTTCTGTTTGATTCGGTTCGATTTTCGGTTTTAACCAAACAAATGTTAAAACTACAATCCAATTCAAAGTTTAAATATTTATCACTTAAAAAATATCCAAAATAAAGATTAAAACTTTAACAAAATTACATAATATCCCTACAAATGTAAGATTACATATATTTAATTACTCGAACTTGAAAGAAGTCTTAGATTTCACACATTAGTTTGACCTTTCTTGTCACTAAACATTCACGAAATTTGTTTGAATTGTTATTTGTGTTATTTCTACGACACATTACAAAAAACAAAGAACATTTAAATAAACCAGCAAATGTCAAAAAAAATATATTGAAAAAGAACATTTATATAACTAATAATTATTTATATAACTAATAATAATGTATTTAATTTTATTATATTTTTTCTAATTCGGTTTGGTTTTCGGTTTGAAAGGCAAAACCAAAATTCATATTAGAATTCGGTTTTGCCAACCAAACCAAACCAAAAATCAAATTCGAATTCGGTTTCGGGTTGTTCGGTTCGGATGATCGATTTTTCGATTTGGTTTTCGGATGAAACCAAATACTGAACACCCCTACCTTCAACTAGCGGTGCTTTAAACGAGTCCAGTCCAGTCTAGTCGAATTGAGTTGAGTTGAGTTGAACTTTGGTATTATATGTATTTTGCTTGTTGAGAGAAGGTAAATTTGGGCCACCGAACTTTTCGCAAAATTGTAATCCAACCACTTAAACTTTAAAACTACATTTTGAGCCACTGTACTTAAGTTCTGATGCATTCGTGCCCAAAAATTAAAGTTGTGGTGATCGGATTGCAACTTTGTGCTGGTCGAATTGCAACTTTGTGGATAGTTGGGTGGCCAAAATATGGGTTTTCTGGGCACGGATGCATCATAAATTAAGTACAGTGACCCAAAGTGTAGTTTTAAAATTTTGATGGTCGGACTATAATTTTACGAAAAATTCGGTGGCCCGAATGTACCTTCTCCCTTTGCTTGTTTAATACTAATCGAACATCTTTGAGCTGAGCTTGCAACGAGTCAAGCTTTTTCACGAGCTAACGAGCTTATTTTTATATTTTTTGGTTAATGACACCACTAGTTCCTCAACTATGGCCTATTCCACCATTAGTCCCTTAACAAATTTTTTTCAAATTTTACTCTCTTGACTATAAAAATTAGACACGGTTGGTCCTTTTTGTTGGATGCCGTTAGTATTTTTCTATTAAGTTTGTCTTGTGCCCAACACGTGACTTTGGTTAAGGGCATTTAAAAATTTCACGTACAAAGATATTTTTCAATTTAATAATAGCAAATTTTTAACAACGATAATGACGTGAATTGTTTGTTACCTTTGCTTTCCCCAATTTGTGGGTGATCAGCAACCAACATCCGAATTTCCTTGGCGCCGTGATCAGACCGACCAGATTGTTCATTTGCATCGAAATTCGTGCCACCAAATACGTGGAGTCCATTGCCTTCCGAAACCGGCGACACGCTTGAGCTCCATACAAACATGTGAAGTTCTTTGGCGTCATGATTCGCTTTATTCTGAGAAGCATTTTGTTGTTGCTGCTGTTGTTGCGACTGCACTGGTGCCTGCTGAATTTTTATGTTTTTCGCAACAGTAGAAGAAATTTCGGGATTCGAACCCGTACGATGTTGGTACTGTCTGTGCGGGTAAAACCCGAACCTCGGAGAACTCGTTGTCAAACCACCGAGCACAATTCTCTTCGAAATTCGACGGTCTCGGAGTTGGACCCTCGAGGAGGATGAATACATATCCGTCGCCCGAAATTAGATAACCGACCAGGAAATCCCATCATTGAGTAAAAATCCGAGTGGTTAAAATTGGACCCCAGAGTCGATTTCTCGACGAGCTCAGACTGTAAATCTCGACACTAGTAAGGTTCGACGGCCGGGGAGTCATCCCTGCCAATGACCCCAACCCGAGCGACCGCCTCGACGCATTCGATTTCCTAACCGTCACATGCAGCTTCCCGTCGTCCCCAAACCTAATTGGATGAACGATCTGGGTTGGAGATCTGAGTTTGACGGCATTACCCCTAATATTATAACTGAATTGCTTTGGATCTATTTATGAATTAGTTTACGTGCTTGGGCCCGAAGAGATTTTTGTTATTCTTGGCAAGGAAAAGAGAGGCCATTTTCGTGGTGGTTGAATGGTGGTGCTGTAGGAGTAGACGATGGTTTGTGGTGGTGATTCTGTCGTGGAAGGAGTGTGAGTAGCAAGAAATGGAGAAAAAAGGCTTATTAAATATAGGAGTAGATGGTGTGTGTATATGTGTGTATGTATGAATCTGGTTTTGTGTGTGTGTGTATGAATCTGGGTCTGGGTTTTGATTAAAGAGTCATGGTTGAATCTGGTTGCGTGTGTGTGTATGAATCTGAGATTGATGTTTGAAGAATTGGTGAAGAAGATGTAGATGAAATTTCCTTTTTGCCCTTGGTTAAACGCATGTGAGAGACACATGACAGACTTAACGGAAAAATACTAACGGCATCCACCAAAAGGACCAATCTTGTCTAATTTTCATAGTCAAGGGACAAAAATTTGAAAAAAATTGTTAAAGGACTATTGGTGGAATCGGCCATAGTCGAGGGACTAGCAGTGTCATTAACCCTATATTTTTTATCAAAGGAATAAAAATATACTTAATGTCGTAAAATAATAAAATAGTTTTATTATGCGGGATATAAAAAACTTAACTAAGTAATAAAACTAAATATAATAACTTAAAGTATTATTTTATTAATAAGTCGAGTAGAGATTTAGTGAGCCGACCATATACAAGCTTCGAACTTGACTTGTTTATCTAACAAAGCTTGAAAATCGAGCTTGAGCTCGACTTGTTTGCTAACAAAATTCACAAATTGTTTGGTTCGCTTACGTTCAATCGCAAAATGTGTCCCAACGATGTTATACCTAGTTTTTATTCTAAAATTTTAAGATTACAAAATTTTCGAGTTCCCAAATCCAGTTTTATTATATTCAATAAGGGTTTAGTTAACATGTCTTCTACAAACACAATTTAATAATCTAAATATTTGTCTAAATGATCACAAATTTAAAAGTTATATCATTAAGGTAGTTCTCGGACAAAAAATTACTAGTATATGTCAATGCATAATCTTGAACTTAAGAGTACTTAACGAGAATTCATTTTGGATTATAATATTTGATAATGCCAAAATAAATACGGGTGACCACGTCGACCCACGTGTGTAGCTAATCTTCAGGTAGAATGTCCCAGCTCTCAAAAGGCGTGTGTTGCGGGAAATCGACCGTTGAATAATGCTTGTGATATCAAAAGAAATACCATTAGGGGAGCCGGAGCGTTGTCCCACTCAAGCCTTCCTGTGTAATAATCAGTATTGAGATAGTATATAAGAGAGAGAAAGTAAAGTAGGGAGCAATGTTCTAAAAATCGGGCTAGGCGCCCTCTTAACGCCGCGACTAGGGTCAAATCGGACCACTAGGCGTTTTTCCCAAAAATCACCGCCTAGGCGGCAACTAGTCGTCTAGGCGGCCTAGGCGCTTACTAGTCGCTCTAGGCGCCTATTTTTTTTTAAAAAAAAAATTTGAAATGAAAAATTGAAATCATTGTGTTGAGTCACTCTGTTGATATTATTTTTCAGTGAGAATGTTGTGATTCTTGTTTAGTTGTTGGAATTTGGTATAATTTGGGGAATATACAATGTGTTGTGGGTATGTAGTCAATGTGTTTGCTGAAATGACAAAGAGAA
Organism: Platycodon grandiflorus; assembly: GCA_016624345.1. Lineage (NCBI taxonomy): Eukaryota > Viridiplantae > Streptophyta > Magnoliopsida > Asterales > Campanulaceae > Platycodon > Platycodon grandiflorus. Next base: position 9,969,701 of record CM028363.1, read on the forward strand.
AAATTGTAGTATTGTTGATTTGTTTTAAAGTTTAAACTTTGGAGTTTGGAATAATACTATTGAATTTAGTTTTAATTTTTAACTATTAATCTTGTAATGTGATCATTACTTTTAGTTTATTTGGTCATATTTAATTATTTATTATTGTTGCAGCAGGTATTGTATGAATCTATGATGTAAATGTGTAATTACGCCATGATTTCTAGGCTCCGCCTAGGTCTCGATTAGTCCCCTAGGAGCTAAGCCTTGCTCTGCCACCTAGCGATTTTTAGAACACTTGTAGTTGTAGGGGGAGAGGGAAGAGTCTAGAAAGAGAAAGAGAAGTCCAATGAAGAAGTGTCATTTTCTTTGTAGGTGAGCCCCTATTTAGGGGGGTTGCTTCCTGAGTACATTTCGTATATATGGTCGTAGCTTGTACATTTTTTAGAGTACCTTTTTGGGAATATATTTTTGAGGTATATATTTGGGTTCATCAGTATTAATACTTTAACTTTCAATTAAAGTATTTTAAATATTATTTTATTTTATTTTTACACCATGTTTCTGTCACATGTGAGTAATACTATGGGTACCTAAAGAGTACCAAATTTTTTGCACCAAATGATGTGTTAGCTGATGTGGTACAAAAAATAAAATTAAAAATTATAATTAATGCATCACATCAGCTAACACATCATTTGGTGTAAAAAATTTAATACTCTTTAAGAGCCCGTTTGGTGTAGCGTTTTGAAAACGCAATATTTTAAAAACGTAGCGTTTCTAAAACGCAGATTATTTAAAACGCGGCTTTTTTCTTTATAAATGTGTTTGGGATATTATGTCAAAACGCTGCTTTTTATTCCCTACTGCGTTTTAAAATCTACGTTTTGGGAAAAAGTTAGGAATTCCAGCGTTTTAAAACGCAGCTGCGTTTTGAAAACGCAGCGTTTTTTACCGCAGCATTGAAACGCTAAGTTAAGAAATAAGCTGCGTTTTAACCCTGCGTTTTGGCCAAAACACAGAGACAAACGGGCTCTAAGTACCCATAGCATTACTCGTCACATGTTTTGAAGTTTGTTGATTGAAATTAAAATGCTAATAGCATAGCCTCTCTTTTTAATCAAGAATATGTTTTACGATCAAACGCGATCTGTTTTAGTGGAACAAAGTAGATATTCAACTTGTAATCTCAATTTATAATTATTCCATAGTCTTCTCATATAAAAAGAATGAGATAATTATTTTACTCATCTCTCTTGGCTTTATTGAATTGTGTACATATGGCCTCTAGCCTTTTTTTAACTGTAGGATATATATATATATATATATATATATGTGTGTGTGTGCGCGCGCGCATATGTGTGTGTATTTAGTACTTTTCATCATTTTTTTATTTAAGCAATACAAGACAAATTCAATTGGACATCAGACGTTAAGAAAACACTAACTATTACTCTTACTTTATTACAAAATGAATAATGTTATGAGTACCTAAAAAGTACTAAATTTTTTGTACTAAATAATATGTCAGCTGATGTGATACAAAAAAATAAAATTAAAAATTATAATTAATGCATCACATCAGCTGCCAGACACATTATTTGGTGCAAAATATAACATTACTCTTGTAATATATATCCAAGACTTTATAGATATACATTTATTTTTTATGTTAGATCTTTTTTTTTATTTTTTATTTCAAGGCGTTTAATTGGTTATAGCAATACTAAATGTAGATGCATTCAAAGATATTTTTTTACATTAGATAGAAGAAAAATAATTGTATAGCACAATGTATGCTATAAATCAACTAAGAATTTAAATGACTTCAAACAACATCCGAGGTTTAGAAGATGGTTGTGTAGAAGAAAATAAATTATGCTAGTAACATAAAAATTAAATTAACTCATTTCTAATTATCCTTCCATACATAGTATATTCTTTCGTATAATATCTAATTAAGAACATCAATTATGCGCAATAAATACTTATAGACAATCATTGGGAACTTATGTTCTTAAGTTGGATTTATTAAGAAACATTTTATGTAGAATGGTATTGAAGTCATGTAAAGAGCAGTAATAATACTAAAAGGCTAGTTTTTATAAAGACAAAAATTTAGAAAATACCGTCTTACAAGTATTTTCTTTAAGACGGATCTTCATGACCCGACCAACTCTGTGTGTGTGAGCTTAACTGTAAGAGAGCGGAGCTCTATTTTACAAATTATGATCTGAAAAACAGTCTCATAGGAAACATACTCATTTTTAAATTGATAGAATATAATGGGTACTTCGTACGCATTTAAAAAGTTCATAGGAAGTGAGTAAACTAGTAAAATCGCATGTTAGTTTGAAGAGTAATGCTATGGGTACCTAAAGGATACTAATTTTTTTATATCAAGTGATGTGTTAGCTGATGTGCCAATTAATGTGATGTATTAATTATAATTTGTAATTTTGTTTTTTTTTACCATATTAGCTGCTACATTAACTGACACATTATTTGATACAATAAAATTTAGTATTTTTTAGGTATCATATCGTTACTCTAGTTTGAATTAGCTTTCAGTTGTCCCAAAATAGATATATCATATAGTATAGATACAGTTGAACTCAACCTCAAATAATGTGTTGTGCATGATTTGATTTTGATAACTGCTTTTATTATAAAACGATTTGCATGAGATAGTTCCATATATATTGTCCTGTAAATTTTAATTTTTAATTTGATAAGTGAAATTTTTTAATAACTCTCTCCATCATAGAATGATTTCTTTTTCTTTTTCATTTTTTAAGAATTACTCCCTTACTTCCACTCAAAGAGTACACGTTTAAAGAATAATGCTATAGATACCTAAAGAGTACTAAATTTTTTGCCCCAAATAATATGTCACCTGATGTTGCAGCTGATGTGATGTATTAATTTTAATTTTTAATTTTATTTTTTGTATCACATTAGGTGACACATTATTTGGTGAAAAATGTGGTACTCTTTAGGTACCCATAACATTACTCTTAAAAAAATTTAATAATTAAGTGATATATTATTGTTATTGGAATTATTCATAATTATAAAAATATTTAAGCACAACAAAAGATGCTTACAACACAAGTGAATGGTAAAGATGAAAGTTTATGAAAATTATAAACATAAATTTTGAAATTGAAAACATAAATTTTGAAATTGAACTTTTTGAGCAAAACATCCAAAAATAATACAGTTAGCTTTTTATCTGGAACGGAAAGAGTAAAAAGTTGTTCTTCAAATAATTTCATAGCACATAACCTAAGTACCCTTGGTGTCTCCTTTGTAACATTGCAAGTGTACATTTAACATCATACTCCCTCCTTCGTAGAGTATGCGTCCTTTATTGATTTTACATGACTATTAAGAAAGTAGTTGATTTTAAATTATTTTTCTTTAATATTCTCAAAGTATCCGTTAATTATGTTAAATCACTTTTTTCCTCTTTTTTTTTTTCATCTCATAATTAATAAGGATATTATAGATAATTTGCCTAAAAAAATTCCTATAAATGAAAATGAAACACTTATTTTAGATATCTCAAATAAATTAATAGAATAGTGAACACATATTTTTGGACGAAGAGAGTAGGACCGTCGATAAGTATTTCGTTTGAGTAAATCAAATACATTCGTAATTTTTTTTTATCATTACCAAAAAAAAAAAAAAAAACTCAAAATGTTATAACGCCAAATACACTCGTGGGTCGTAGCAATCAAATTCTTTCATTATCCATTTCATAAATTAGCATTACACAGATAAATGGGAGCTAGAGGATAGAGGAGAGACACAGCCAACTTGATAATAGTGTAGTGGAATCCCTTTCAATAATAGCCTTTGAAACCCCTTTTAAATTTCCATTCTACATGGTTTTGTGTATGGCTAATGCGGAGCAATGATAGACTAAGATTTGGCTAAGTAAACTCTACTCTCAACTAGGCTTATCAATGGATGCATTCCGAATTCGATCCAAAATCTTATTTTATTAATTCGATCTGATTCAATAGTCCGACGATCAAATGTATATCAATTTATATCCGAATCCGTTACTAGCTGATATATCCAAAAAAATATTTGATTCGATCTAAAATTCTCGTTAATGAAATTTTAGGAATAAAATAAAATAAAAATTATATCATCACCAACATATATTCGTGATTAGTGTATATACTATGCATGTGTATAATAAAAATATATTATTTTCGGATTGGATCAGGTTCTTAACAGATTAAATATATGTAAATTTATATTTAATCCACTAAATAAACAGATTATCGGATTCGAATTGAATTCAGATTGTTAAACTATTATACAAATTTATATCCAAATTTTTTCATCAAAATTCGATCCAAATTTTTTCGTCAAAATGGGGCAAAATCCAATCCGTTAACATGCCTACACTCAACTCTTACGTATGTAACCAAGGCAGTCCCAACTCCCAAGTAATGACACAGGCTATACATCAATAAGTGTATGTTTGCCAAGAGGGTTTTTAGGTTGATTTTTGTTGAGACTCGTCAATTCAAATAACAAACAAATTAAAGTTAAAATGATAAAAGTACGGTCACAAGAAAAAAGAAAGAAGAAAAAATACACTTTTTTTCAAATAGCTAAAAAAAGAATAATAGACTTTTTATTTTTAGGAATGGAGGGAATATATATTATCATAGATGACAATGAATGAAATACTCACTCTATTTGAAAATTTTATTTATGGAATAATAAGAAAATTTTCACCTACAATTTTAAGTATCAAACATATGAATGAGAGTGGACATAAATGAAAGGATATGTCTCTGTGAGACCGTCTTACGGATCTTAATTTGTAAGACGGAACTTCACTCTCTCACAGTTCAGTTCACCAACACATGATGAGATCAGAAAAATTTATCTTATAAAAAATAACCGTAAGATGATCTTTTTGAAATTTTTGCCTAAATGAAATTCACATTCTACCTCTCTCTTTCTATCATCCAAAGGAAGTCTCAAGAAAAAACAAACCCGTAGCCATAAAATTATACACAATCACCACAACAAGAGTGTTCTAATCATTTGAGCTAACCATTGATCTCAAAATCCATCCCTTTTATTTATTTACTTCCTAAGCTAGTGATTTGTCCTATTGCTTCGGTTTGAAACCACTTTTCAATCATAGCCACAAATATATATATATAAACACACTCCTTTTATTCCTAAATTATTGTCTTATTTAATCAAACACACGAATTAAGAAAAAATAATTAACTTGATTATTAATATTAGTATAGTATGTAATTGTTTTTAATATCCATGTACATATGACCTCATAATTAAAATATTTTAAAAAATAAGGATAAAATTGTAAAAATATTATCATAAAAATAAAATTTTTAAATAAAATAATTATTTTAAAATAGATAAAAAATAGCAAAATAATAATTTAGGGGCGAAGGAATTATTATTTTTTATTTTATTTGTTATAGAAATTTCAAACACGTAGGCCGAAACGAATTCCCATCCAAGACCACAATGTTGATGGGATGTGCAAATCATAGCCATTAATGTTAACATAACATTTCCCGAAATAGAAACAAAAATGAGTTCTAAATGTCTATCTACTTAATTCCGGAAATCAGGCTCGCGTCTATTGATGGGATGTGCAATATAGCCTATGGTGCCGCCCACCCTGCGCCTGTGCGGCTGTGCCCAGGTCAAGTCTATAGTAGTCTACAGCTATACTACACCCTACAAAGCACAAACCCTTTTTAAGGCATTTTCACTTCGCAATTCCTTCTACAGTGACATCGACCAACCTATATAGATTAGGGTTTCCTGAATTAGGCAATCTAACAGGTTAATTACCTCTTTCTTCACGCTCAATTCAGTGTCTTTTGTAGGCTGTATTTAATATCACGATTTAATAAAATTCATTCATTTTGTAATTTTGGTGTTTGTAATTATGGAAGAAAAAAATATTTCAAAAGCAAAAATTTCCTGTAAAACGTCTTACAAATCCTAATTCGTAAGACACGGCTTCACTCACCAACATATAGTAGGTCGAGTCAAATAAATCCGTTTTATAAAAAATATCTTTAAAATGATTTTTTCTAAATTTTTATCAAAATAAAATAAAGATATAGAGATAATTGGTTTGACCTGACAAAGAGAAAGTTCAAAACTAAAATTTATGTCACTAAATCATGCAAGGAGAATAGAACCTTTTCTAAAAATTTAACACATAACTTTAAGTCATTTTAGTATTGACATATAAATGAATATTTTTAGTATCCACAATGTAGTGTTACAAGACAAGATAGATAACAACGATAAATTTAGTAACTTCATAATAAAGGAAAAACATATTTTGTAGTATAATTTTTTTTTAAAAAAAAAAGAGATACTCTGCTCATATATGATGGGGTTGTCTAATACTCGCTCTTTCTCAAAATAAGTGTCATCTATTAAATACACTAGTTTTAAAAAAATTTTGATTTTATGAAATTTTTTTTTAGTATCGGTAGATATTCAGAATTCGTACACCTACATTATACGAATTGTCCAATAAACGACTGTTTATTTACAAAATGGACTAACACGTGTTTCTATGATTATTTCAGAAAATAACATACACAACGGACTGTCAACGTCCAACAAATACAACAAATTTCGGTTAGATCAACATCAAGGGTCAAACTCGAAGATACAACAGGACTAACGACGTCCAACACACAAACAACCTTCTGTTAGATCAACATCAAGGGTCTAGACTGAAGATACACAGCTTAGAAGGGCCAAAGTGCAAGTCACAAAGCCTGAAAAAGCCAAAAATAGGGTTTGGTGCGCGGACACCATGCCAGGTGCGCTGCGCACCAAACCTGCATTTTGTCCTCAAAGTTAAGCCGCTGGGTGCTGAAGATTTTGAAGGCTGAGGAACACTTCTCCTTGCTTGGCCCCGAGAGTAACCACACAAATATCTCTCCCAGGCTCCCCCTATATAAGGAGATGATCAGCTCTCTCCTTCAACACACAACAATCATCATCAACTCTCTCTCTGAGAAACAGATTGAACTCCCTCAAAGAGCTCACACTCACACACACAACTCTCTCTCTATCAAGCCTCTTTTTGAGGAAGAAAAGAGTACTGACTCGATTGGTAGCAGTGAAAGCACAATGATCAGGCTACAAGCTAGCTTGATCAGGTATAATACAACGGCCTAGAACGTGACCCGATTTCTGTAAAACGACAGAAGGTAATCCCTTCAGTTCGTTAGTTTATTTAGATATGTAAATACATTTTAAATATATATGTAATTATTTCAATACATGTAAAATATATATTCTGTAAAAAAAATAAACTTGCGATAAATAAATACAAGCATGCAAATATGTAGAGACCGAAAAGGCGAATTGGGTACGTAAAACCTTCTCAAATCGTAACTTGGCCCCCGAACCTATAATCTAAAGTTTTTCTCCCGTTTAATTTATAAACGAGAGTGGCGACTCTATTTTCAAAGATGAACATGTTTTTCATGTTTATCAAACCATAAAATCAAATAGAGGAAAACTACAAGACAAGAGCGAAAAAGGCCCGAAAGAATCGGCCTTCTCCAAAGGACCAATCCGGGGCGCTATCACAGTATCCCCTATTTATTACTACTGATGTCAAATCAATAAGATTCATTTATTTTTCCAATCTCACAATAAATGTCATATTAGATAATTAACTTAAAAAAGGTAAAAAGCTTTTCCAAAAAAGAAAAAAAGACAACTACTGCTTACTTTATTGACAAAGTGCCTACTATATTATTTTGAAATATTTTATAGAAAGAGTTCACTTTCAAAACTTATGCCTACGATCTTCATTATTTTATAACTTTACCCTCTATTTGTAGTATAAACATAATAACTATGTTCAAGCATTTTAGTAATTATAAACAATTCTAATAATATTTATATATTTCTTAATTATTAAAATTTTCCAATGTAAACTACTTGATTGGAGCAGTGGGAGTATTTTGGAATATCTCAAAATAAAATTAGGAACATTTTTTGGGGGGTGGAAGGAGTATGTGTGACATGACATACCTTAAACACCTATTTGTTAGTTAAAAACATTTTTCCATAATCACTCATTAGAAGTTGCAATGTTATTAAAAATTATCAAGAAACTTTTACCATTATGACATACTCATTCTGTCCCTAAATTATTGTCTTATTTTTTTTTAATCCGTCCCTAAATAATAATTTTATTTTAAAAATTTTTTTAGTACATTATTTTTATCATTTTAATCTTACTTTTTCTTTCTAGTTTAATTATGGGACACATGCACATGGACATTAAGAGCCCGTTTGGTCGAGCGTTTTGGCCAAAACGCAGGGATAAAACGCAGCTTATTTGTAAAAAATGTGTTTCAATACTTGCAAACGAGCGTTTTCAAAGCTGCTGCGTTTAAAATTGGAATTCCAGTTTTTCCCAAAACACAGATTTTAAAACGCTCCTAGGAAAAAAAAACTACGTATTGAAGTGATATCCCAAACATATTTATAAGGAAAGACCTGCGTTTTTAAAACACTGCGTTTTGTAAACGCTCTACCAAACGGGCTCTAAAATAAACTACACACTATACTAATATTAATAATCAAGTTAATTATTTTTTCTTAATCCGTGTACCGGGTCAAACAAGACAATAATTTACGAACAGAGGGAGTATATATTAAGACTATGTTTGACTACTAGAATTGGAATTGGATGAACAATTTGATTTCCACGAAATGCAAATGAGTAATGCTATGGGTACCTAAAGAGTATCAAATTTTTTGCACTAAATGATGTGTCAGCTGATGTGGCAGCTAATTTGGTGCATTAATTATGATTTTTAATTTTATTTTTTGTACCACATCAGCTGACACATCATTTGGTGTAAAAAATTTGGTACTCTTTAGGTACTCATAGCATTACTCAATTCAAATTGTTCTTCAAATTTTAATTCTAAACTCTGAAATTAAACATCAAAACATAGCCTAACTTTCTTTATAATCAATCATTAATGCTAAAAGATGACATATATTTTACTTAAAAAGGAAAATAAACCACGTCTTGAGGGTAAAATCATATCCCTCCTTTCCTAAAAACAGTGTTTGAAAAATCGTTCTAGGCGCTAGTCGCCCCCAAACGCCGCGACTAGGGCCAAATCGGACCAAAAATCATCATCTCAAGAAATCGCCGCCGTCGTGGCCTAGGCCCCGACTAGTCGGCGCCGCCAACGCCCAGTCCTAATTTCATGATTTTAGGCTTTTACGGAGAGAAAGTGACCCACCGGTAAGAGAGAGGGAGAACGTCGGTGAAGAGAAAGAGAGAGAGAGAGAGAAATTAAGAGAGAGCGAGAGTGAGAGAGAGAAAGAGAGAGCGAAAAAGTGAGAGAAAGAGAGCGAGAGACGGAGAGAGAGAGAGAGCTTGCCGTCGTTTGAGAGAGAGGCCGGCGAGATCCCTGAGACCATTGTCTTGACTTGTGAGACAGGAAGAGAGAGTGCGGCTAGAGATGCACATATGGTTCGAACTGCCGGTTCACAAAATGTTGAACCTGAACCGCATCGGAACCGTACGGTTCACGGTTCAAACCGTAATTTTTTTTTAAATACCGTATTTAAAGTTTAAACTTTTGTAAACTTCATACAAACTATTTTTTAATTTTTTTAAGTTACCAATTTTTTTTTAATATTTTAAGTTAAACTTTATAATTGTAAATAACCAAAAGTATTTTTTTTAAAAAACAGGGACGGTACCCTGGCCAATTTTATTAATCATAATAAAAAATTACAAAGAGGGGGACAACCAATGAACTTTGCCAAAGGAACCTTACCTCTAATTTACAATTTATTCAATAAATAAAAAATCTAATCTATAAATAAAAAATTCTAATCTAAAAATTACAATTAACTTACTTCATAGAGCGGCGTTACCGACGTAGTTCAATCGCCCTCGGTCGATGTATTTTCATCAAAGCCATCATCCTCCTCGGAACTACTTATCTTATCTTGTAATCGATCTTGTGCCTTAACCCAATCGCCTAATAAAAGTTGATTTTCTAAATTAACAACGTTCAACCTTGATCTTCTTTCATCCAAAACATACTCTCCCGCACTAAATGCGTGTTCTACGGCGACGGTTGAGGCGGGAGAAGCTAGAACCTCCTTTGCAATCAACGATACAATAGGATAATTTTGGGTCATTCGTGCCCATCACTTTAAAATGTCAAAATTATCTATAGGCCCAAAAGTAGTTGTTAAATATAGGAGAAATTGCTGGCCGGTTCACTTTCCCAAACTTTTTTTCTCTCCAGTCCACCATTTTTTTTTAACCGCTAAAAGGCACTTTGAGAATTTTCTTCCTAAAATGTCCTCAACAACATCGTTGCTTTAGATTTGAGATTCGAATTGATGTATAAATGATTTCATGTTGTTAATATAGTCGTTCCTCATGTTTGGGTATCAATTTCCATGTATAAAACACGAATTTGATCAAATTTAAATTTTTTGAGTTCATCCCGTTTTTCTTTGTCCTTGGGATTTTTTGGCCACTTTAATCTCTGTTTTAAGCTTCAAATTTGTTTAAAATCAATCCCATATTGTTATCCTAATTTAGTACTACATTTGTGCACAATTTTTCTACCAAAAGAACACTATTTTTGAGCTCCAAATCGAGCTTGACAGTGTGCTGTCCGAAAACGTTCTTGGACTGATTTAATTCGTGAATCGCCATATGTCTTTGTTGCTCATCGCGATGCCTTGGTTGCTCATCGCGATGCCTTAGTTGCTCATCACGATGATTAACCACGCGATGCTTGGGATTACTCATCACGATGCCTTGTGTTACTGATGCGCGCGTGTTTTTCTTTCATTAATGGCATAATCGTCTTTTCGCCCCAAAAATGCCTTTTTCTGGTTTTAAAAAAAGATGACTGGACTGGAGCGATTACAAATGTTTAAAAAGGGACCGACCTGTAATTCACCCTTAAATATATATATATATATATATATATCAAGTTTAATAGCATTAGAATCGCCTCGTGCACGTTTTTGAGTTCTTGAATTTACATAATTATCCACCCAATTAAATGGGTCATCACTCATTTGACTAGTACTACTAGTACCTACATTATCATTATTTGGACCATAAATTGCGTTATTTTCTTTAAAAATATCATATAAACAATTTTTAGCTTCATTTACAACGTCACTTGCTTTTGAGATAAGTTCGGTTAAAAATAAGTCAATGCCATCAGGGAATAAATTTTGATAATAATACGTAACTATGTTTTCTAAACCATCTTGTCTTATCCTAGGATCTAATAGTTTAGCTACTAAAAATAATTTTGGAATGTTCAAAAAATACTTTAGGCATTTTTCTTTCATACGACCAATACATTCACCTAAAGCTGGTAGAGCTGGCAATGGGCTGGGCTGGGCGACCAATACATTCACCTAAAGCTGGTAGAGCTGGCAATGGGCCCATCGGGCCAATACATAAAATCGGGCCGGACCAGCCCAGCCCAAAAATTACATCGGGCCTCAAACCTCTAGCCCAGCCCAACCAGTTATAAGTCATCGGGCTTTCGGGCCAAATCGGCCCAAATTTCTACCAAAATATATTTTTTACAAAATTTACAAGTTATTACATAAAAAAAAATTCACAACTCATTACAAGTCTACAATTTATCAAATAAAATCTCTAAATAATAAGTCGTATCTTGATGATTAAAATACAACTATATAAATTGTTTGTAGACAGGAGGAGTGTAAAATACATTAAAAACATAAGAAACAATTGACTGAAAATTTGCATTAACCTCAATCAAACATTTTTCTAATTATTTTTAAAAGCATTGCACATAAACATAAGAGATATTTTCATATTAATTAAAAAAATAATTTACACTCCTGTCCGTTCCCTTTATTAATCTTGGAAACATTGAACATAAACTTCATGACTTCAAATAACCAAGTCTTGGACTTCGAAGATACACTCCTGTCCGTTCCAAATAATTTACACTCCTGTCCGTTCCCTTTATTTTTAAAAACATTGCACATAAACTTGTTTTGTACACAGCATGTACAACACTAAAAGATCACTTAAAGCAGCAAAAATTGTTTGATTGAAAACTTAATAAAAGTGTATCGGGCTGGGCTGGGCTGGCCCGAAAAAATTGGGCTTTTTTGGCCCGAGCCCAATTAGCCCACGGGCCTATTGGACCGGGCCAAAAATGCCCAAATTTTTTCGGGCCTTATAAATTGAAGCCCAAGCCCCCCATAATATCGGGTTGGTTGGGCCGGCCCATTGGTCTGGGCTAATTTTGCCGGCTCTAAAAGCTGGACAATCTTTAAAATGCTTGAATATATAACTAATTTTAGCACAATTTTTTAAAATTAATACGGAAGTAGGATAATAAGAACCAGATAATTGAGAGGTAGCATTGTTAAAAACTTTTAAAATTAGCTTTAAATTTTCACAAGCATCCCATTGATGAGGAAATAAAGTGATACGATATTCTATTTGTTGAAAAAACGCACACAATAGTTCCCGCCATTCATAAGATTCATTTAACTTTTTATAGGTGGAATTCCATTGATTTGGAACATCCACGAAAAATCTTTTAGGTTCAACCTTATTAATTCTACAAAATTTAGCCTATTTTTTTTTTGTAATATTTGGATGTCTCTTCAAATAAGAAATAATTTTTCCGTCATTCATAAGATTCATTTAACTTTTTATAGGTGGAATTCCATTGATTTGGAACATCCACGAAAAATCTTTTAGGTTCAACCTTATTAGTTCTACAAAATTTAGCCCATTTTTTTGTAATATTTGGATGTCTCTTCAAATAAGAAATAATTTTCTTAATTGGACGTACGTCATCACGTAATATATTTAAACCATCTTGCACACACAAATTTAAAATATGACATATACATCTAACATGAAAAAATTTACCACCAATTGATGGTTTACAAACTTCAATGAGAGATGGTAAACTAGCAGTATTATTTGTAGCATTGTCAAATCCAATTGAAAATATTTTATTAGTTAAACAATATTCTTGTAAAATTGTTAAAATTTCAATAGAAATATTATGTGCATTATGTACAGTATCAACTCTCTAAATGCAATTAATCTTCTTTGAATCGTCCATAAATTATCAATCCAATGACATGTAATTCCTATATAACTATGCATTTCCCAATGATCACTCCCAATATCGACACATATTGAATTTTTTTTTGGTAAATCTAAAAATGTATTATTTAAGATTTGTTTACTTTAAAAAACTCTAACTTTTATGTCACGAGTAATAATATTTCTATGAATTTTTCTAGCGGCAGGGTTCAAAGACAATTGTGCAAGTCGCTCCCAACTTGCATTATTTGCAAAATTAAAAGGTTGTCCCGTAGAACTCACAAAATAAGTCATTTCTTTTCTATACACAACATCACTAAATTTAAATAGGTTAGAAAACGTTCCTTGTGGTCCTTGTGATGATCTCGTTTGGAGTTGTGTTTGACCTTGATCGATTCCAAGCTTCTCGGGATGCTTAGTTTGGATGTGACGACTATACGTCCCGTATCCATTTCCAGTTTTAAAATGGTATTTATTTATGCAATAGTTGCATTTGACCTTCAATATGTGTCTTTGTAAAGTGCACGGTCATGATATCGGATCTTCCCGTTGTTCGACCTCGTCGACCACCACTTTAACCTCTTCTAACTTCACTTTGAGTTTGACTCTCTTGAGTACGAGGATTCACTTCGGAGGGAATTCGCTCCCCCTCACCCATTGGATTGTTTACATCATATTCGTCATCGCTCAACTCCTCGAATGGTAATTGCATAGTTGCCTTGCCCTTGCCCTTTGCGGCGGATCGAGAAGAAAACATTTTTTTGTAATATAATTATAAATAATTTATAGAATGTAAAAATAATTTATAAAATGTAAAATCAACTATATAGTAAGTATAAAAGTAATTAATAATTTATAGAATGTAAAAATAATTTTATAGTAAGTATAAAATAATTATATAGTAAGTATAGAAGTAATTAATAATTAATAGAATGTAAAAATAATTTTATAGTAAGTATGGAAGTAATTAATAATTTATAGAATGTAAAAATAATTTTATGGTAAGTATAAATAATTTTATAGTAAGTATGGAAGTAATTAATAATTTATAGAATGTAAAAATAATTTTATAGTAAGTATAAAATAATTTTATAGTAAGTATAGAAAATATAAAATAATTTATAGAATTGAGAGAATTAGTATAGAAAAATAAATAAAAAGCATTTTTAATAAAAAATAGAGTAGTAAATAATATTATTAAAAAATAAAAACATATTTAATAGTAATCAATAAATAAACTTACTTGTAAAATTGGAAATTGGAAGTTTTTGATCACTTGAGAGTTGAGAGAATTGAGATTTCAGAGATGAAGAGATTTGAGACTTGAGAGTATAGAACTTGAGAGAATTAGAGAGATGGAGTGGAAAAAATTGAAGTGGGTATTTATAGGTTGAGAAAAAGATGAATTTTTTTTTTTTTTTATAATTTTTTTAAGCCAAAAACGGTCACTTGACCGTTGCATCAACGGCTCTCAATAGCCACCGTCCGATCTTTCATCATCAACGGCCAAGATCATTTTGCCATTTTTTTTTTTGAATTTTAACCGTTTGAACCGGCGGTTCAACGGTTCACGGTTCAAACCGGAGGTTCAAAGGTTCAGGTTTGTCTGAACCGGAACCGAACCGTTGAACCGCCGGTTACGGTTCATAAACGGTTCAGAATCAACGAGTTGGTGACGTGGCGGTTCACGGTTCAAATGATTCACGGTTCGAACCGTTTGAACCATAACCAGATGGGCATGTCTAAGTGCGGCGTAATTTGTTTTGTGAGGGAGAGAGGTAAATTGGTGAAGTGATTTAGTTTTAGGGTTTTAAGTTTTAACTTTTCAAAATGACAATCTTTACTCTCAAGTTATTAAATTATTTTTCCTCCCCCTTCAAGTTATTAAAGTATTTCCCCTCCCCCTCAAGTTATTAAAGTATTTCCCTTCTCCCATCCATTTTGAAATGATAGTGGATTTGATTTTAACTTTTAATCTTGTAAGGTGATCAATATTTTTAGTTTATTTGATCATATTTAATTATTTACTATTGTTGCAGCATGTTTGGTATGGACCTATAGTATAATTATGCCTCGATTTCTAGGCCTCGCCTAGACCCCTAGACGTTAGGCCCTGCTCTGGCGCCTAGCGATTTTTATAACACTGCTAAAAAGGAATCCATTATCTATTTTTCGGTCGTTTTAGAAAAAGTGTCTACTTTCTTTTTTTTTGTAATGTTAATTTGACCATAATATTTATGACTTAATTGTTACTTTAATTGATAGGTTCCATTCTCACCAAGCAACATTGAAATTCTAAGGGTAAATTACAAACAATCCCCCAAAACTATGGATTGGATTTGAATTGCCCGCCCCCTTAACTTTCAATTGAAGCAATGTACCCCCATCAGCTAGTTAAGGCTTGTGTGAGGTTCATTATACATTTATTTATATTTGATCAGCTCTCAAATATAATATGAAAGCTGTTTAGAGAACAATTTTGATTGTTAAATAATTATAACTATTAAGAGAGCAGTTATATTTTGTCATACAGTTTAATATGTGGAGCAAGAGTTGTGCATAGCAAAAATTTGTTTGAATTAGTGATATATAAGACAAGTTATGATCTTATCTTGTATGAGAATGACTCTGAGTTAATCAAGTATAATTAATACAAAGTTTGCAGTTTGTATGGTTGAGAAATGAATAAACAGTTATAATTCACACAAATAGTTTTAAACATGAACAATATGTAAAGCAGTAAATGAATAGATTAATGGATAGAGAAATTGGCATAATATTTAGAGTGGTTCGGATCTCTTATCATACATCCAATTTTCTCACAGGCCTCTTGGCTCAATGAGGTCAGTAATCCACTATATTCTCAAAATACACAGAGTAATTGCAAAAGAAAAAAAAAAACTATTCCTCTTCTAGTGGACACCAGGGCCGGCCCAACATTTATGGAGGCCTAAAGCGATCACTCTAACTGAGGCCTAAAACAAATAATTTTTTTATTAAATTATTATATTTTTATTAAAAGTTTTTTGGAGATATAAAATTATTTATTAAATTATTGTAATCGATTTTATTTAATAATTCTTTTTCAATCAATAATAAAGCTTGTCCACTTAATTTTTTTTTAGATATTGTCGATCGATCTTAAATATGATTCTATTAATTTTGATTTTGAAAAACTTCATTTTGCCAAAACAATAACTATGAGAATCGTTAACATTATTCTATAAGCGATATACGCATTTGGAAATGAATCAAGTCTTATTTTATAATTAGGAAATGTAAATTGGTATATCATTTTTTCACTTGTATAATTTCTCTTAAAATATTAATTCGCAAATAAATCTAATCCATCAATATCAAAGTTGTCATTACGTTTTAATGAATGTTCAAGGTTAAGGGAATTTTCTTTTAAATTTTTATTATTCAATGACCTTAATTTCTCAATGATAAATAGAAAACCAAAAATATCTTGATGCATTTTAAATTGTTCAAATCTACTTTGAAATGAAGTAATTGTTTTATCTATAATTATGAAAAAAAAGTATTCAACTTTAAATGATTTTTAAGATCATCTTACAACTTCATTCTCAATAATTTTATTAAATTGTTTCTTTCTACGAAAAGTACATTTTTACGGAACTTAGGTTCTATATTCACTTTTATAGCAATTTTTGGTAGAAATTATAACATTTTAAAATCATCCCTATTTTTTAACAAATGAAATAAGACGGTTCAATTGTTGTATAACAACATCGATACACATATTTTGATTGCATATTTTTACTAACCGAGTTTACTGAAAATAATATTTCATACCAAATAGTCATTCCTAATAAAAACTTAAACTTTTTTAATCTTATAAGTTGTTAAATTATTAATGGGTAGGTGACGAAAACTAAGAGTTACTCTAAACATTAAATTTTTTTTTATTAAAATAAAAAAAATAATTTAAATAGGAGGCCTAATATTTTTTGAGGCCTAAAGCAAGGGCTTTGCTTGCTTTACCCTTGGGCCGGCACTGGTGGACACTTCAATTAGGTACACTTTACACAATTTATACAGAATTGATTTGTGCTTCCATGGAGTGAATTAGGGCCGGTCCTGATATTTTGGGGGCCATGTGCTAAATTTAAAATTAGACCATAAATTTTTTAAAAATAAAAATTTATTATATATTACATATTTTATAATATTATCATATTAAAATTATGTTTTTACAAATAAAGTACCAAAATTCATAAAACTCCAAACTGGTATCAAACTTTTCTTTGAAAAGTATCATCGTTCTAAATTCTTTGAAGCAAAATCTTCAATTAGGTCTTCATAATCGATTATTTCAGAAAAAAATAAATAAAGTTGGGCTACAAAATTTCCATAGAATTAAGCCCTCTTAAATTTGGGGAAACACACACACACACACGTGTATATATATATATGCAATGTTACCTCATTTGTCAAAATTATGTGCAAGGACTACCGGGGAAAAATGATTAGAAACTAATATAATTATATGTAATACTCTAGGTTACATTCTCACAAATGAAAAGAAAATGGGAGGTAAATATAAGACATATATGCATAAAATTTTTGTAGGTTTTGGTAAATGATGATCCATAACTGAAAAGAAAGTGAAACTGTGAATAATGATTAATTAAATTAGTGATTATTTTTCTTCAAACATATACTTATTTTACCATATCATAGAGTTTTTTTTAGAAAAGTAAAACATGTAGATAATTAAATATTTTTATGGAGATGCCAAGAATTGATCTCCATACCTCAACCCCAAAGTAAACAAGTTCTTAATAAATAGTATAATACAAATCTTACAACAATAACAAAAGACAAATAAATATTTTTGAATTGATCCATACCTCAACGTCAAACAAAACAAGTTTTTAATAATGATAATATAAATCTTGAAAAAAAAAAAATACTCCACAGAATGAATGGAGCAACAAAAAAGATTTGAACAAGTAACCTTAAAGTGGCCAAGTGTTTTTACCCATGATGGTCTTCAGCTCTACCAACTTCCCTATTATTTTATTTTTTAAAAATAAATAAATAAATCAAATAATAGATTTCTATAGAATGGGCCCTCTTAAATTTGGGGCCCTATTCAAAGGCCCACTTTGAACATGCCCAGGGTCGGGGTTGGAGCAACTCAATGTAGTTTGATGGAAACTCCATTGATTTGGGATTCCTTTCAGCATGTTTCTTTGATGATTTCCTTGATGATTCTCAGTAGATATGTTTTCTTTCTCTTTTGTACAAACTAGTAGCTCTAGAATTTTTTTTCTTATGAGGTTTGCCGCTAATATTCTTCTACTTTTATATTTTCTTTAATTTATGCTCTACTCTCTACCTCTTTTATTATCACCGAGAATTCTTCCCGTTAGAAATTAACTGTTAAGTAACGACTATAGGTGCAAATTATTTATGCTAACTTGTCTAAATATTCTTTGTGGAGATGTCAGCCCACTTCCATTGCCAGCTTGATGAGTCAGTCCACTTGTTGTCTTTGTCTTGTTTTTAGTGACCGGAACATTCTTTCCAATAATTAGTTCTCTTAATAAACCATTCCAGTGAGCTGATGTGGCATTGATCAAAGTTGTTCTTGTAGCGTTGTTGTTCATAGCTGTTCTTCAATCATAACTTTTAGTAAGTAAACTTAGCTGTTCTTTATATATGTTCTTCAATCATAACTTTTAGTAAACTTAGTTGTTCTTTGAAATAGGGAATCATCGGGTTAAAGTCTGCCTCACCCACCGTAGTTGGAGGGAATCACCGGGCTAAGGTTTACCTGCTCTTCCGTATTGAAAAGGAATTGAATTCAAGCTCTTTGGCGAGGATGTAAAATATCTCAACCATCCCGCTATTCATTACGGTGGTAAATAATCTTATTTTTATACTGGAAAGGAAAGAAAAAAATTAACCCCATTTTGTAGAATATCTGCAAAATAGAAACGAGATCATTATTCTCGTCACAAATAATGATCTCATTTATGTACAAGATGGTGTAGCATTATATATAAGCAAACATAAAACACTATCGAAGGAGCCCCAATGCCTCGTGAGCAATTACTTCAGCATTATTCATGAATTTTGTGGGTGAATACACGACACTTTTTCACTTTTTCTTTTTGTAAGTAGTTTCGTAAAGAATGGTAACTTACCATGGGACGATTCGGGCGGTTATACATAATACCACCCTCATTCCTCAATTTAATTTTATATCCCATAATCACCTCATTTCCCACCAAAGAATCAATTTGTTCACCCATATTCAATTTTCACGGGTAACGGTTAATCGAAAAATATACATGAATAATTGATCAAGCTAACAATTTAGTTTAAAATAATTTAATGATTCAAAAAAATCTCAAAAAAAAAAAAAAACTTTCAAAGAACATACTATTTAATCTAGTTTATAAGACTTGATAAAGGATAATACTTCGACTTATAACTCATCACAATCAGGTTTATAAAAGTTAAAAAGTCTAATTAAATACTTGTACACGCCACAAATTCACCAAATATTAAAAAATTTCAGTAAGTTATGAAGATGAGTGAGCGACTGATTCTTATGATTGAGAATGATTTTAGAATTTTAGTGTTTTACATCAGACATGTATACCGAGGTTGTATGGTTAATACTTGTATGATTACGTATAAAGTTATATTAGTTCGGGTAACCGTTTGGGGATTGGGACACAATACCAAAGCCGAATCGTTCCCCAGTTTTTTATTTCTATTATTCCCCATTATTCGTCTCATATCCAGTTAAACCAGTTAATAATCGTAAATTTCAATTTAGTTCAGTTCAAATATCCACTGTTTGATTTAAAATTGTCATCCCTAATTGCGAATTATGAAAACTTATATTCCCTATGTCAAAATAGCGTTTTGTTTTAGTTTAGTTTCTTTTTTTAAAAAATTATTTTAAGGTTAAGGAACTTGACTTCAAAGTCACGTTAGTAATACCTATACATAATTGACCTTAATGTCTAGACCATAGAATTGCAAGAGCTCATTAGGACATATGAATATATAGATAACAAAGGTTCATTTAGTAACTTTATAAAAAAAAGAAACATTCATTTTTAGGGCTTTATAACGAACCAAACTATTCAAGCTTGACTCTTATTTGATTTGATAAAAGTTCGTTTGATATTGAGGTCATGAGATTATCAAACCTAAACAAGTTTTTCTATTGAAAAATTCAAGTTTGAGTTGGGCTCGATGAAAACTTTTTTTGAAATTGACTCGAGAATTAATGAAGCCAAGCTTGAAGCCTCGCTCATTTTTGAATATTTTTTTTGTAAAAAAAAATACTCATTTTAGAATGAAAGGAGTATATATATATATATATATGTGTGTGTGTGTGTGTTTTTTTTCCCTCAAAAAGTTAATAAATTTCATTACTACTTAATTTCTCTGTTGGGTCAAACAGTATATTGGACCACAAAACCTACTCCTCAATGCGCGCCCACTGTTGGTGGGACATAGACCACGTGCTATCCACGTGAAATGGTCCATGTAAATTCGTACATAAGTCGGTATCAATTCAAATCTTTTATCCCACCTTATATCACACTTACTATCTCATTCAATTTTAGCCCTCCACATACTTTTGTAAACTTTGGAAAAAAAAAATCGGATAAAATAACAAAGATATGATCTAATATTGATTGAAACAGGGAGTGTGACGGGATGAAATAGAAGATTACGCTTGTATCTCGAGACTAGGAGCCGTGATAGAACAGGAGTCCAAATCAAGGAGCGCACTCTCCCTTGGGCTAAAAGGGCCCGATTTAGATCTCACTTTCTCCCATTCTTCATATTTCTATTTATTATTATTATAATTATTATTTTTATTATTAATTCAATTTATTATTATTATTACTATTATTATTATTATTATTATTATTATTATTATTATTATTATTATTATTATTATTATTATTATTATTTATAGAAACGACCCTTAGTAATACTTAGCTACTAGCCCGTTGTTCACTTTTTCTTAGGTTGTTGTAGCAAATTAAATTGAAATTCACTAATGATGTTTGTCGTCAAAATTTGCTAATTGTGCCTTGATGGCATAATCAGGCAAAGCCAAATTCGTGGTCCATATGAATTGATTTTGAATTATGTGAATGGTAGTTTACTATTCCCTCCATCCCTCAGTCACACAGATTAAAAAAAAATATTTGATTTAATTATTAATACACTGTATTAGTATAATATGTAGTTTTCTTTAATGTTCATGTGTATGTGGTTCAAATTAAAGTAGGAGAAAAAGTAAGAGTAAAATAGTAAAAGTGACGGTCTAAAAAAGAAAATTTTCAAATAAGACAATTATTTAGGGACGGACAAAAAAGGAAAGTAAAACAATAATTTAGGGACGGAGAGAGTACAACTTTTCGTTTGCTTCGATCACTACGTTACGGGTCGCGCTACTAATGCCATAAGGGATTCAAATCTTCTATCCCACTTTCTGTCACATTCTCTGTCGCATGAAATCTCAGCCCTACACGTTTCCTTTTAAAAATTATAAAAAGAAGACTAGTTAAAATAACAAAGATACGTATAAGGTTAGGATTAATTGGGACATAGAGTGTGATAGAGAACGAGATAGAAGATTTGAAGCCATGCAATAAGCCATTCTTTGAAGATTGAAGAAAGAACAGAAAGTGTAAGATCAATCCTTAATCATTAAACTAATACTTATACATACCTCATTCAAAGATAGAATTGTGAATGAGATCTATTCTTACAAGTGATAATCTCATAATGTCATACATTTGATCATCCGAAACAACTGCAAAAAGCACTAGTCATCCACTTGAAGTGACTTAAACTTTATGAAAAAAATTTGGGTCGGTACACTTTGGTGAATTTTTAACCGTTTTAATACATTTAAAAAAAAATTGACAAAAGACACTTTTGTGCATTACGATTCTAAATTAATGCATCACGATTCTAAATTGATATATAGCGATCGGCAAAAAGTGCCTTTTATCGATTTAAAAAAAAAATTTTAAAGCGATTAAAAATTTACCAAAGTGTACTGATCGACAATTTTATCCAGCTTTATTGCACCTTGACTTTTATGATTATTAACTAGTGGGCCCATAGGGGGTAGTGCAGGAGACAACTCCAGTCCGGTCCAGGAACCCGAAAAAGACCCAACAATATGCAAAGGGTGTCACGGACCAGATACATAAGGTCCAATCAATGGACCAACCTAATGGGGCTCTCAAATAGGGTCCAATGGTTCATGATGGCGTCTTTGGAGCCCACGTCTAAATCAATTACTCCTAACAATCTCGAACTAAAACTCTCCAGCACTTTACATCTATTTTTGGTTATGATAAGGCACACAATTATGGCCAAACGACCTAACGACGACAATGACGACCGGATGAATCACAGAGCAGCTACGTCGTCCTTCGAAAATGAGAGCACTTTCGGAGGAAGGTTCCAACTATAATTTACATTTACTAAGAGTCCGTTTGTTCGTGTGTTTTGACCAAAATACAGGGTTAAAACGCAGCTTATTCCTTAACTTAGCGTTTCAATGCTGCGTTATAAAAAACAGTGTATTGAAAACGCAGTTGCGTTTTAAAACGCTGAAATTCCTAGCTTTTTTTCAAAACGCAGATTTTAAAATGCAGTAGGGAATAAAAAGCTACGTTTTGACATAATATCCCAAACGCATTTATAAAGAAAAAAGTCACGTTTTAAATAATCTGCGTTTTAGAAACGCTTCGTTTTCAAAACGCTACACCAAACGGGCTCTAAGAATTTAAAATCATTTACAAGAATGAAAGTTTTTTTTATTTATGGTAAGTGTTACCCTTTAAATATTTCTGATTGTACGATGAAATAATTCAATGTCAAGTAGTAACTGGCAGTAGAAACAAGAAGGGCCCATTAAGCTTGATGTTCAATTATATGGGCCACAATTATAAATGATGGGGCCTAATGACAATTATTACAATGTTTTGATGAGTATTAAGAAAGGAAAGCTACTTAAAAAGCAACCCATGATATGCTGGGTCTGGATAGTTGTCGGCTATCATCCAGCTGTGAAATAATCATGAAGAACTTATTCTTGATTTTCATACATTAAATCAGATATTGGGAAAATTAGGGCCTGTACACTTTGATAGATTTTTAACCGTTTTAATATCCTTTTTAAAAAAAAAAAATCAGAAAAAAGTACTTTTGTGCATCACGATGCATTAATTTGAAATCACAATGCACAAATCTGGAAAAATTGATGCATCGCGATGTACAAGTGTCTTTTGCCAGTTTGAAAAAAATACTGGTACTAAAGCGGTTGTAAATCCATCAAAGTGTACCAGCTCGCAATTTTCTCTCAGATATTTTGTAGATGGACATATGTTGGGCCTTTTATTTGAGTAAGCTTAGGGAAGCCCATCACTATCTTAACTATTGATTTATCTGTACATTTATTTCTTTGTGCCTGATGGGCCATCACTGGGTACTCAAAACTTGTGGTCGTTAGAGTTGGGCCTGTTTAGCCCAAGTGTTTTAAGCCGGTCTTTTAACGGTGCGAGGCAGCAAGGGGCCATCATTCTCTGCTTCCCCCGCCCGCCTCTCTCTTTCGCTCGCTCGCTACGTGGCCACCGCTGCAATCTGGTCATTGAAGATACTAAAATATCCATCTTCCACGTGGCACTAGCGGGACACGTGGCCAAGCTGATCTGGAGCCCGGAAGAAAGGAATCATCACCCCGAGCTTGGAGTATAACCCGGAGCCCGGGTACGTTTACCCTCCTCCTATTCCCGACCTCCCCGAGGAGCTCGGGATAGCCCTCACGCCTTTGCTTTGAACATAAAAGAGCTCGCATGGTCTTTGACCCCAGCTGCAGTACTAAGACCCCGAGGTCTCCACCCCGGGAAGCGAAGAAAGTCAACAAAAGCTGCCGCATTCAATGCCCACGTGCTACTACGTCATCCCGGGGCCACCATCTAGCACCTCATTGGACGAAAGAGGTACTTGCCCTCTAAGGAAAGCTGCATCTAGAAGGTCAAGGTCACTTCCAGGGAAGTTCTATCCTCTGCACCAGAGCAGGTCACTTCCACATTAAAGCCCATCAATGCATATTGCGGTTGTCATAAGTAGGCACATGGCTGCTCACCCTAGGTCGACACCTGGCAGTCTCACTTGCCTTAGACCAACATTCCACCAGTATAAATACAAGGTGATAGCCTTCATTTATGGTCTAAGTTCAAATTAACACACACAACTACAAACTCTCCAAAGCATTCGGTGCATTCACTCCCAAAGAGTAGCCTGAATCCTCACCGGAGACCATTAACCTTACCATAAACTGATTCTCTCACTGAAGGGCTTTAGCTGGACCAACGTCCAGCTCCCTAACGGTGTTTCTTCCTCATCTCAGGTATCTACCGGAGGACAAGTCCCACTTACACTTATGCCTATTGAGAGCCGGGGCATCCTGACCAAATACTAGCTGCATACGTGGACACTGACAGATCACCAGAACACATTTTGGCGTGATCAGTTTGGTTCTGTTGCCGGGACTCCAGAGTTAGATACCTTCAGTTTGAACTTCTGATAACCTATCAAGCTACGGTTTAAAGAATGACGAATTCAATGCAACAGGCTACGTCAGCCGCTCAAGAGGTTGGCCCACAGTCTTCACACTCTGCTGAGCATGCTGCCCCGTCAGCACAAAGACATGCGCCTAAAACTCCCGGAAAAGCCCCTGCCGATAATTCAAAAGGCAGGAGGTCAGCTTGGGACATAGCGCGGGTACTAACGAAGAAAGCAGCGAAAAGGTCGCGCGCCAGCAAGGGAAAGGCCGCGCGGAAAGCCCGACGGGATGGAGACACCGCCAGTGAGACTTCTGGAGGAGAAGACACTTGCGGTAACGACGAGGTTAGAATAACCGGGGTAAAGCGGCCGGCAACACAGCTGCAGAGAGATCAGGCCGAATTGGAACACCTACGTCGTGAGCAGACGCACGTAGAGAGAGTCAGAGAGCTCGAAAGGAAGGAATTCGAGCTCACCAGAAAGGTCGAGGCAGCAGAGCAAGCAAGGAGAGTCCCTCTCGAGCGGGAGAGGGCACCTGCAGAAAGGCCGCGCAGTCGCGATCATGGATCCCGAGCTGTGGAAGCCCCCTCGGGCAAGCGCGCATAGCAGATTGCGTGAGAGTGCCACGAACAGGCTGGGAAATCGGGTTAGTGCAGCACCCAAGGCGAGTGTGTACAGCCGACTCCGCTTCCCGGAGGAGAGGGAAAGGCCCAGAGGCAGTGTGCAGGATCAACTCGAGGCTCGAGCACACTCCCCCAGCCCGCAAAGGTCGGACAGCACCTATAAGTCGGAGGTGCAGTCTCGGCGAAAAGGATCCCAAGATAGTAGGCGAGGACGTTCGCCATCTCCCTAGGGGAGCTCCCCGGGAACAATCGCTTCATTACGAAAGCGATCAAAGAATGATGGACGCGACAGACGGAGCCACAGGGAGTCTCGAGCTGACGATTCTCCAGACAGGGCTCTAAAGGTTCTCCAGGAGCACTTATAGGCTCTGGAAGCCGGGAAATTAGGCCTCCCCGCACAAATATTGGAGAGTCCATTTTGTCGACGAATTTAGAGAACACCCCCAAATCCCAGGCTGAGGCTGCCCGACTTTAAATCATATGCGAGAAAGACACACACTCAGACTCACCTCTCCAGCTTTGAGGCCAAAATGAGTGTCTGCACCACGAAGCAGGATATGTGGTGTAAGGTTTTCGTCAGCACATTCGACGAGACCGTGATGAAATGGTTCAGAGAGCTCCCGAAGGAGTCCGTGACGGACTGGAGCGATCTGAAGAGAAAGTTCTTAAGGAAGTATGCCTCAGCCGGGGATCTTCCTAAGGATAAGTCGGACCTTGCAAATACAAAGCAAGGTTCCACTGAATCGCTGGCAGATTATATACAGTGGTTCAAAAATGTGGCTGACGAGCTCTCCAACATCCCCAACGAGACAATCATGGTCTGCTTTGAGGGCGGACATCAGTCAGAAAAACTGTTGGAGGAGCTCAATCTCCGGACCCCAGCCACCAGCGCGGAGATGTTTATCTTGGCCAAGGGTGTGGCAAAGACCGAGAAAATCTTGGGCGATAAGAAGAAGGTCAAGGAAGGAACCGCTGCGCCAGTAAAAGTCGAGGAGGCCAAGAACCCGGACAAAAGAACCGGGCAGACAAGTACCAAACAAAAGGCGCAGGAGAAAGAGGATAAAACGGTCTACACCCCGCTGAATGCATCCCGGGATCACATCATGACCGTTTTACAACAAGAGAAGAAGCTGGCAAAGCCCTACCCCCTGAGGGACGTAAGGTTTCCTTGGAACCCGAACCAGAGGTGCGAGTATCACAAGGAGGATGGACACTCCACCGAGGAATGCCGCCAACTAAAAAGGGCCATCCAGCGACTGATAGACCGCGGGGAGCTCAGGCAATTTGAGCAGAGAGATGAGCCGGAGAGGAGGCCAGCAGCGCATGACCGCGAGCACGTCGGCCGAGAGGACCTCAGGATTTCCACCATCATGGAAGACAACCTGAGCATCACTCAGCTCAGTGACACCATGTACAGTCTCAACAACGTGGTGTCCCAACCTCGGATTAGGGACGAGGTTGGCATATGCTTTTACCCGAGCGAGATGGCAAGCACCGACTTGGCAAAAGTACAGCCACTCACGATGCACCTCGGGATTGAACAGTGTATGGTCAGACGAGTGCTCATAGATATCAGGGCTAATCGGAACATCATGTATTATGATTGTTTCAAGAAGATGAGGCTCACGGATTCCCAGCTCATCCCAAGCAATGTTCAGCTGGAGGGCTTCACCGGGCACAAGGTGGTAACCAAGGGCACCATATCGCTGAAAGTGACGGTAGGAGAAGGAGATCTTTTCAGGTCCGAGGAAATAGAATTCCTGGTCCTCGACATCCCTTCCCCTTACAACGAAATTTTGGGCCTACCAGCTCAGGCCAAATTCGGCATGGTCGTCTCCACTCCTCATCAGAGAATTAAGTTTTCCACTAATGGGAAGGTCGGCATGATGAGGAATGACCCCAGGAGTACTCTATTTCACATAATAGAGGCTCGGAAGGAACATGAGGCGGCACTCCTGAGAAAAGCTCAAGAGATGGAAATCCTCCAAGCCTCCGCCAAGAGAGCCCGACCCTTGTCAGAGGAAAAATCCCCGGAGATAACAGAGAAGCTCGCAGTTCCTGAGAACGCGACCTCTACGTCACGCTCGGCCAAAGATTAGCAATTAACGCGGGCTAGCAATCCTAGCTCGCACGAATCAGGCCTGAGCCGAAAGAAAGCAAGGGTGATCACAATCGAGAGCCTCAACAATCGCGACCTCCCCAACATTCAGCCTCATGAGGATTTCGATGAAGTGGTCATCAACTTCGATTTTCCCGATCAAAAGATCAAAATTGGTCTGGATATTGACGAGGGAGAACATCAAGCCATTATCCAATTCTTCCGAGGAAACACTGATATATTCGCTTGGAGGGTTGAGGACATGAAAGGCATCAGCGAAGACGTCTCCGTCCACAAGCTCAGCGTGGACCCCGCAATTACTCCAATACAACAGCGACCACGGGTTTTTTCCCCGGAGAAACAAGCAGCTATCAAAGAAGAGATCGACAAGCTGCTTCGGGCCAAGATAATAAAAGAAATTTTTTACCCGACGTGGATCGCAAATGTCGTTATGGTCAAGAAAACCAGCGGCAAATGGAGGATGTGCGTGGACTACACCGACCTGAATAAAGATTGCCCGAAGGATTGGTACCCGCTGCCCAGGATCGATCAGCTTGTTGATGCTATTGCCGGCCACAAAATCCTGAGTTTCATTGATGCATACTCAGGATACCACTAGATCAGGATGTGGTTACAAGATCAGAAACTTACGGCATTCCGAGCTGCGGGGGCTTTGTACTGCTATGTTATGATGCCCTTCGGGCTAAAAAACACGGGGGCTACCTACCAAAGAATGGTAAATAAAGTGTTCGGTGATCAGCTCGGCCGGAATGTGGAGGCTTACATCGATGGCATGGTGACTAAAACCAAGAAGGCCAACCACGTCGAAGATCTCCGGGAAATCTTCACCAATCTAAGAAAAAATAGTATGAAGCTCAACCCTGCAAAGTGCGCTTTCGGGGTCACTGCGGGCAAATTCTTAGGTTACATGGTGAATGAGCGAGGAATTGAAGCTAACCCGGGAAAGATCCAGGCATTGCTGGACATGAAAGCCCCAATGAGCATCAGAACCGTGCAGCAGCTCAATGGTAGGATAACCGCCTTGAGCAGATTCATAGCTAAAGCTGCCGAGAAGAGCCTCCCTTTTTTCAAAATTTTAAAAGGGAGTCGGAAATTTGTATGGGGACCAGAATGCGACAAGGCCTTCGCCGAGCTGAAGCAATTCCTTGGCAGCCCGCCTCTCCTTTCAAGCCCGGTGCCTGGCGAGAAATTGTATATCTATATCTCAGCATCAGATGTGGCGGTGGCTGCAGTATTAATCAGAGAGGAAGGGCCCATTCAAAAGCCCGTGTATTATGTCTTTCACGCGCTATCCGACGTAGAGGCACGATACTTGAATGTCGAAAAGGTGGTTCTGGCATTGATAGTAATGGCGAGGAAGTTATCACACTACTTCCAGGCCCATGCCTTGGTAGTCTGCACAGATCTACCTCTCCGGAGAATGCTGCACAAGCCCGACGTAGCTGGCAGAATGATGAAGTGGGCAGTTGAGCTTTCTGCCTTCGACATTACTTATGAGCGGAGGAAGGCAGTCCGAGGACAAGTACTTGCCGACTTCGTTGCAGAAACATCATTCGCCCATGATTATCCGGAGACCTCGCCAGACGAGCTAGAAAATGACGCACTACAAGTCGTTCCACCAGCTAAAAGCATCCGCTCTAGCTCGCGGGAAACAAGGCCAGCAAACCACTGGCAGTTGTTCGTTGACGGCTCAGTTAGCAGCTCGGGAAGCGGCGTAGGTTTGTCTCTGGTTTCCCCAGATGAAACTGAATTTTGGAAGGTGTTCCGATTCAAGTTCCCCGCATCAAACAACCAGGCCGAGTATGAAGCCGTGGTTGCTGGTTTACAATTGGCAAAAGATCTCACAGTTTTTCAAATTGTTGTCTTCAGCGACTCTCAGCTCGTCGTGAAGCAGATTTCGGGGGAGTACGGGGCTAATCACCCCACCTTGATAAAATACTGTGAGCTCGTGAGGTAGTTGCTAGCCAAGTTTGAATACTAGGAGGTTCAGCAGATTGACAGAGAGAGTAACACTCGGGCTGACTACTTGTCCAAGGTGGTCTCCATGGAGCTAAAGGATCTGCCCTGGGATGTTCGAGTAGAATTCCTTGATTCGCCCTCAGTGGACAGAGAGGTTGTCCTACCGATTATGGCAACCACGAGGTGCTGGATAGATGAAATCGAGGACTATATCGAGCATGGGACTTTGCCCGATGACAAAACCTCAGCACGGCAAATCAAAAAGAGAGCCGCGAGGTATACGAAGGTTGCCGGTGTGCTGTACCGACGATCTTTTTCGAAGCCTTTGTTAAGATGTGTGCGGCCCGAAGTCACGGAAAATCTAATAGCAGAGGTACACGAGGGAGTATGCGGAGGACACCCCGGAGCTCGGACTCTCTCTGACAAAATCATCTTCCACGGATACTATTGGCCAACGCTGAGGAAGGATGCCGAGGCCTATGTTAGGAAGTGTGATAAGTGCCAAAGATTCGCTGATGTGCCCAGATTACCTTCTGTGCCCCAAACACCGGTTGTCGCAGCCTGGCCTTTCGACATGTGGGGAATTGACCTCATCGGTCCTTTTCCCAAAGCTCGCGGAGGTTGCGAGTTCTTAATCGTGGCTGTCAACTATTTTACAAAGTGGATCGAGGCTAAGCCACTTGCGGGAATTGCTGAGGAGAAAGCCATAAGCTTCGTACATGACTTTATCTGGTGCAGATTTGGGTTACCTCGGGTCATAGTCTCCGATCACGGGACACAGTTCGCTACAAAGTTTACAGCGAGCTGCGAGAGGATGAACGTAAAGCACTGGATTTCTTCGGTCGCTCACCCGTAAGGCAATGGTCAGGCAGAGGCCGGGAATAAGAAGATCCTATACTCCATTAAAAGGAGCTTAGACGAGAAGAAGGGAAGATGGCTGGAAGAGCTCCCCGCAGTCCTATGAAGCATCAGGATATCTGTGCGAGGTCCGACGGGAGAAACGCCATTCACCTTGACTTATGGATCAGAAGCAATGGCTCCAGTCGAAATGGCCCTCCCTACAGCTCGGGTTCTATACTTTGACGAAGAGATAAATCGGGAAGCTCGGGGGCTTGACCTCGATCTATTAGAAGAACGAAGGCTGGAAGCTCAGCTAAGAATGGTGAACTATAAACAGCTCGCGAAGGGTCATCACGAGGGTAAAGCCTAGAACCTTCTCGGTCGGAGATTGGGTCCTCAGGAAGATTGAAGCTACGGGCAGAAATACTCAAAGAAACAAACTATCCCCGAATTGGGAAGGCCCCTTCCGAGTTACTTCGATCATCCGAGAAGGAACCTACCGGTTAAACGAGCAAGACGGGACACTTTTGAAGAACCCTTGGCATGCTGATCACCTCAAGAAATACTACTTGTGAATGTAACAGCTTTTGTAAATTGAGTAAATATATGACAGCTTGAATTTTTGAGAAACCAAAAGATTGTCTCCTCGGGTTCGGAATTACACTATTAATAAAAATACTTATAAGTCGGCAGCAGGCCCCTTAAGTATAAGAACCACTACTCGGAGGTCGCCAGCGCACCATCCCGAGTAGTCTCAAAAACCTCACTCAGAGTCGATAGTGAATCACTCAGTGCTGGTAAATCAAGTCATCACTTAAAGTCAATAGTGAATCACTCAGTGATGGCTCCAAACTGTTATGCAAGGTCGACAAGAGTCATGCCATAACAAATCAATTATTGTCAAAGAATGGCCAGAGCCATGCCGCAATAATTCTAAAAAGATTAAAATTTACACATTTTATAAACCGAGGATTCCAAATATTTTCCATTCAAGCAAGTCATAAAATATATATATACATCTGTACATAATTTACATTCCCTAGCTAGCAATACTTGTTCAAATTTACAAAATCTTACGAGCTCGCAGGCTCAATCAAAAGATTATACAAAAAATAGTGCAGGTCGCAGATCAATCCTCGAGACCCTCCGAGGCCAGCACATCCCGTTCGCTCTCAGCCCAATTGGTCGTGGTGCCCTCAGCATCCAGCAAAAGTTAATCGGCAATCTGGCCGAGCTAGGCATTTTCCTGGGCATCGCCTTATCCTGCGGCCTCTAGAGCAATCTGGTCTAACCGAGCATCAACCAGCTTCTCAACATGTTGCTGCAGAATGACAGGATGCTCCCACGACCTGCCTGCCTTCGTATCCTCGGCGTCAATAGCGTCGATATCTTCAGCGTCAAAGGGCACGAGCACGGCACCCTTCCTATTCAGATCATCGTAGGGGTTAGAGGCCCCCCATTCCACGAGCTTCTCAAGAGAGACCCCGTCACCAGCCGCAGCTCAAAAAATCTGATAGCGCCCCTTCATCATGTAGGGAGTGATGTCGTCAATGAACGCTTCAGAGCCTATGTACTGCGCGATGACAGAGGCCTCGCTGATGGGGTACCGTGCCCGAATATCTTGGCAGTCCAGGCTGAGTCTCTGCATTCTCTCATCCAAAGATTGGATGGCGGCCTCGTGCTTGGCACTCTTCTCGGTGAACTGCTCATCGAACTTTTTCATCTCCTCCTGGGTAAGCATGAGAGCTTCCTCAGCCGTTGATTGAGCAGTCACCGAGGCAAAAAGGGAAGCTTTGGTCTTGTCGAGCTCCACGTCCTTTGCTTTCAGCTCTTTATCTTTTGCTCTGAGCTGATGGCGAAGTCGCGACAGCTCGGCAGTGTCATCCTTCACCTACTGCACCAGGTCGGATTTCAGCTTCTCGGCCTCAGCCAGTCAGAGATCAAAATACTTGGCATAGTAGCCCATCTGCAGAATAACCGAGCTTTAGTATGAGACTAAAAAAGAGTTCAAAAGATGAAATTGCGAGGGAATCATGAGCCTCCACCAGCGAGTAGGCCATGGATTTCAGGGCATGATCCGAGGACTGCTGCAGAAGTTTGGCCATTCGAGGAGAATCGGTATAAGCATTAATGTTGTTGAACTCAGCAGCCTCGTGAGCACCCAATCCGGCGATCACCTCGGTACTCCCCTCCTCGGCAGGAATGACTTTTTCTTTTCCCTTGGAGGACCTGCGCAGAGGAGGGTCCTCGGTAAGATCTACCACGACCACATCAGTAGGCACCGACTTATGCTTCTTGCAAGCTCCACTCTCGTCGGCTGCGGATGCTCGCTTGGTAGTCGGGTGTACAGTCATGATGGGCTCGGCATGAATTACGCCCCCGGCCCCCGCAGGCCTCATCGGGGGGAAGATAGCCGCATCAACCCGGGCAGCTGCATGGGATTGCCTCAACTCGTCCTTACAAGCTCCCGAGGCTGTGGTCCTCCGAGCTCGGAAAACTTGAGCCAAGTTCACCATATCTGCAAAGCGCACACGAATTAGCTTCAATGCGAGGGAAAAATATTTTGAAAAAAAAGCAGACAAAAGAAATAAAACAGTACAACCCTCGGGAGGAGGCCAACAGTTGCTTTCCTCAGCCCCAGCGCAGCGATCACACTGGATGCAGAACTTGTCATCCATGTGTCCAAACCGGGGCGGATTCAAGGGCCGGCATTGTACACCTCGGATGAACCCCGACAAAAGTCCTTCTCGACAGCCCGGTGAGTGAGAGGAAGGGTTCATCTCCGAGTATTGCCTCCCAGTCATAAAGTCGGGTCTGTTCGCCATCCGAATACAGAGGGGCTTCAACCACTCGCTGGGCAATATTGTCATAATCGCCCAGCTTCTTCAGACGTTTGAGGCCGTGGGCCCTTCCCGAGGGGATGTTAAAGTTCCAACCCTTACAGCTTTCGATCAAAATTATCTTGTCAGCCCAGCCGTCCACCTTCCTCGGGAAAGGGGTGAAGAGCTTAACCCAGTTGTTATGGGCCTTGCACTGAAGACGGTGGGTAGCTAGAAACCCATGTTTGGAAATAATACCGAAAGAGAGAAAGGGATGGCTTACACCCCAGAGCTCGGACGCATGCAGAAAAGCACACCAGAGTCCTCACCAGACCCAAGGAGAGATCGAGGGGCATAGCAGATGTTTCCTCGAGAAACTCGTAGATCAAAAGGTCTAGAGGAAGGCGGAGCCCGCCAAGCGTAAAGAAACTGAGGTAGAAGCCCACTTTTCCACGAAGGGCCTTCAGCTCTACCCAGTTCTTGTCGGCACCCGGGATCGAAGCACGGAACCCCGTGGTATGATTGATCGCCTCCCAGGTCGCGATATCAGTTGAGGAGATCTTATTTCTCCAATTGTGCGGTAAGGCAACAATAGCCGCCTGATTAGCTCTCTCAACTGAGGTAGGCTCCCGAGCTGGGGAGACATCGGCCCTGCCAGAAGTAGACACTTCACTCATCTTGCTCGAACTCTCTGCCTGCAGCTCGTCAGCAACTGTTTTCTCGAAGTCGGCGAGTTCGCTCAGCCCGGAGGTTCTGCAAGTACCGGTTCATTGAGAAATATTTACAGATCAGGGCAGTTACTATTTGGTTTTTATCGTCTAACACTTCCATTTGAGTAACAAATGGAAGTGGAGGGACCTAGTGGGGCTCGTCCGACACTATTCGATCTGAGAAGTCGGATCCCCATCGCCCTAAAATGTCCCGAGCTTCACTCGAAAGTACGACCTCCCAGTGGTCCTCAGCTAACCTATATATGTTCTTACCCGTGGGTGATCGGGCAAACACTGATTGGGATGGAGAATCACCTAAGTTTATAGGAGCCTGGGGTAATATTGGACTAGCACCATCCAAGCTCGGGGAATATCCCGAGGACGAGGATGAGTCCGACGACGAGCTACATTCAGGGACCCTAAAACTAACACTCCTCCTACCCGCAAACATATTGAAAGAAGAGGAGAATCAAAGCGTGTATAAAGACAAAAATGACCGAAAAAAGTGGATATAAAGACAAAGTAGGTTCAAACGACACTAACCTACGAAGTGGAAACGGCAAATGATGCGGAGAACATCGAGGAAACTCGAAAGACGTTTGAAGGAATGTCGCCAAAAATCGCAGGTCGCCGGAGAGATTTAGGATTTTTTCGCAAAAGTGAAGATCAACAGTGCTAAAACCCTACTTATACCCTTCCAAAACGACGCCGCTTGTACAGAGGATCCGAAATTTGACCCGGCATTAAATGGATAGTCTGCGTGTTTTCTTCCTCCAAATCACAAAACGGCACCGTTTCAACACAAAACGACGGTTTTAATTTTAAAACTGAAAGGACGCGCATTTAATGAAAGCCGTCAGAATGTTTTGCGCCAATGATTCGGCACAAATTCCAAGAAGAGGTGTGTTGGTGAAGTTTCTACCTACTGCCTGACCACGAGCAAGCTAAAACTTCCCGACTTAAAGGGTGAACCCTTACCTCGGAAAGTCGGGGGCTACTGAAGATACAAAAAAATCCATCTTCCACGTGGCACTAGCGGGACACGTGGCCAAGCTGATCTGGAGCCCGGAAGAAAGGAATCATCACCCCGAGCTTGGAGTATAACCCGGAGCCCGGGTACGTTTACCCTCCTCCTATTCCCGACCTCCCCGAGGAGCTCAGGATAGCCCTCACGCCTTTGCTTTGAACATAAAAGAGCTCGCATGGTCTTTGACCCGAGCTGCAGCACTAAGACCCCAAGGTCTCCACCCCGGGAAGCGAAGAAAGTCAACAAAAGCTATCGCATTCAATGCCCACGTGCTACTACGTTATCCCGGGGCCACCATCTAGCACCTCATTGGACGAAAGAGTTACTTTCCCTCTAAAGAAAGTTGCATCTAGAAGGTCAAGGTCACTTCCAGAGAAGTTCTATCCTCTGCACCAGAGCAGGTCACTTCCACATTAAAGCCCATCAATGCATATTGCGGCTGTCATAAGTGGGCACATGGCTGCTCACCCCAGGTCGACACCTGGCAGTCCCACTTGCCTCAGACCAACATTCCACCAGTATAAATACAAGGTGATAGCCTTCATTTATGGTCTAAGTTCAAATTAACACACACAACTACAAACTCTCCAAAGCATTCGGTGCATTCACTCCCAAAGAGTAGCCTGGATCCTCACCGGAGACCATTAACCTTACCATAAACTGATTCTCTCACCGGAGGGCTTTAGCTGGACCAACGTCCAGCTCCCTAACGGTGCTTCTTCCTCATCTCAGGTATCTACCGGAGGACAAGTCCCACTTACACTTGTGCCTATTGAGAGCCGGGGCATCCTGACCAAAGACTAGCTGCATACGTGGACATCGACAGATCACCAGAAAACATTTTGGCGTGATCAGTCATCGACGTTAACCGGCGACAGGGAACTTTCCGGCTTAACTGACATCATTAATTGATTTCTCGTGAGTCTACTTTCCATTCTTATACGTTTCTATAACACAAGCACGCGCGCGCGCGCACATAAACACTTACTCACGTTCAAATTCACACACGAATAAAAATTTGTTGATGTTTTGAAGGTGATGGTATTTAGTTTTAAGTATTGGAGCAGTTGATCGTCAAGTTTTTTGGCTGATAATTAATATAGCCTGGCAAGTGAACATGGTTGTTAGTTGTTACTTGATGTTCTAATTTAGTTTTCGCTCTAGGGCCTGTTTGGATACGTGGTTCGTTTTTCTTTTTGTGGTTTTGTAACGGTCGAATCAAAAAGTAGGACAGCGATTGAGAGAAAAAGAGTGGAACAGAAAGTGAAACCACAAAAAACACACACACACAAACACTAAGAACCAAATTACCAACCTCATACATGAACAGGGCCTTTCCTTCTTAAGCACCTACTGTGTCTGTTGTGTGTAAGAGTAGTAGAACTTTCTACTTTCTATATGCTGGAATCTTCGACTTAAAATGTCTTGTATGAAAAACTAAGTTAATAGAAACTTTATGAATTTTAAATTTTACCGGCATTACATTAAACTTGAGATTTTGAAAATTGTTTTAATCCTTGTTTCATGACTTTCAATTGTAGACTAGAATACATGGTGTATTTGTAGAAAATTTTGCATTGGCCTTTGTTTTAACACTGCCTTATGCATTCCGACCATGTCCCCATGTACGAAATTGGCCTTTGGTGTAAAATGAAATGGGAATTCACTTTTGTGGATCGCTGGAAGCTAAAATTTCAACGATACACAATTAAAAGTATTGAATTTGAAATGGCTGTTTTTGTTCTAGGAGTGTGTTCATTATTGACAAAAGTAGATGATTGAACATAGAAGACGTTAATATTATAGTTTATGTTTATTGATCAAGATTGTAGTTACTAGTGGGTTACTGCTTGAAGGCATGCTATATGGGGATTCACCTTGCTGATTGCTGGAAGTTAAATGTTGCTTTTCTTGAAGCAACTAGGGTACTTCGGAAAGGTTGAAGTTCTAGTTTATATGTGAAGCATGTAGAAAGTGGTCGTAGAGCAAAGGAATTTGGATAGGGAAAGCTATTCCTACTTAAAATGAGTGCATACCTTCATCAGGTGGTTGAATCATGAATGATATCAGTATAACTATTAATTTTTACTGGTGGTTGCACGACACAACCATCTAATACTGTTCTGCTGAATTCTGCGCCTGTAAGTTTAGCATTAGTCATTAGGATAGATTTAAATTGAAAATCATATTAAATTAAGGATAGCCTTTTTCACACCCTTCAAATTACTTTGTATACTCATCTTACTGTTTTGATGTTATTTGAAAAGAAAATAACCTATCATGGATAATGAAAATAGAAGCCCATTGCTGCCTGTTCTTCTTGATCCCAAGAAGTAAAATTGGCCTTTCTTTCATTAGTATCAGAGGGGCTGCTAACATGTAGTCAGCATGAGCCTAGGCTTATGCTGAGACTTGGGCTGTTTTTTTTTCCTTCTAAATACATGGGTTGTGTTCGCATAAACGTTCGTGTTTTTCACTCTCTTCTTGGTTCATTATTTCTCTATTTGACTTTTTGATTCAGCCATTATAAAACCACGAAAAAAAATCCATGAACCAAGAAATGTTGTTGGAGAGAGAGAGAGAGAGAATTGATGGGAGATGCTCAACTCAACTCAAGCCCCAGACGATAACGCCGGAAAATGGGAAAGTTTTGAGTTTAGATAGGCGATGGTGTCATAGCGACCAACCACACAACACAATGAGTGCTTCAAGCAAAAAGCTATCATGTTCATGTATTATCTTCAAATCGTAAAATTTCTGCAGATACTTTTCCATTTTGATCATTTACAGTAGGCTCACGGTGGCCAAAAATCTTAGCTCCACAACTGATTAATTATTAATTTGTGGTGTCTTAAGTTCCATTTTGGGGCCCAGTTCAGTGGATCACTTTGCACTTGCTCAGAACCGGGCCTATCACACTAGATGTCTAATAGTTTTACCTGAGTACTATAGGTATAATGTTGTGGTATATAATATTCATCAAATACATTAGTAGAAGAACTTTAACTATTGACAAGGAAATGAAAAAACTAGGAAAACAAAACAATATAGACTATGTTTGGCCGCTTAATTCCAAGATTTAGAAATAGAATTGTTCTTCTAATTTCAATTCCGAGCTTTGGTATTGATCATCCAAACATAATGTTGTCAATGGGACTTGAACCTACACTCTTTAAAAATGAACATCCATGTTTGTCCAACTCAACTATTTATGTATTTATTTAGAATACTTCATATATTATCGTTAAGTGGGGAAGAAGATTCTCACATGAAGAGGTTTTGGAACCATTCTATTGCAAGTGTATAATGGACAATAATAAATAGCTCAAATATATTTTGCACTTCATTGAAAGAAAGGGAAAAAGGACTCATTTTTGGACAACTTTTTTTTCCCCCCAAAAGGGACACCATTACTACACGAGATAGCTCTTTATTTTTGTTGGTACTTGAAGGAATAAAAATTTCTCATACAGTACGATAATGATTTTCTATAAAGTGATACACCAATTATTACAAATCAATCACAAAAACTTGGATACTATGCAACACCCTAAGCTAAATGACAACACGCGCGGGGCACGGGCTAAATTACTAGTTTACATTAAGACATGATTGATAACAAGGTGAATTTAATAATTTTATGCAAAAGGGGACACTCATTTAAAAATAAAGATTTTTCAGAAGAAGAACACTTACTTAAGGATGGAGGGTGTTCTTGAAAGGAAAAAAACTTTTGGGGACAAAACAGAAATTTTTATTTATATTATAAAAGTTATTTGAAATAAAACATGTTTTGTACAGTAATAAAAAAATACAGTATAAAATTCCTAATTCAGAGTTAACCCTAGAAAAATTAAACACAAAGCATATAATGTAAGACTGGATCTAAACAATAACTATATTGACATAAAACCAAACGAAAAAAAAAGGGTAGTGATCATGTGTCAACGTATAGCGTTACCACATGTATGCCAGCCGTGAGATCACAAAGCATGGTGTCCCACGCCTAAATCCAACGGTAGAAAGGTAACGTAAACACCAAAACAAATGAAAACAAAAGCCTTGTATGATGAAAAAAGTAACGATTCGGACTTTTCTTCTTCCTTAAGCCTTCGTTGCCTTTCTTCTCAGGAGCGTGGCCATCTATCTTGGAAATCCCCACCGAAAAAGGAGCGAAAGAGAGGCGCTGGGGGTGTGTGTTTAGAAGGGTTGATTTTGGAAAAAATGTTAGGAGAGGTAAAATAGGAAACAGAGGGTCATTGTAACGACCCATGCATTATCACCTGCTAAATCAAGATAACACATTAAGAATACGCGAGCTAAACAAGCTCGCAAAAACAGCAACAATATATCATCTCGAACCAATATGTTCGGGACTACTGTACAAACATGTTATAAAGCCACAACTGTTACAAGACACAATTCTACCCAAGTACAGAGTTATTACAACTCGATATAACCCATCGTCCTCAAAGCGTTAAACTTCTTGTTTGCCAGGAATCTAAGGAAACAAATATAAAAGGAACGGGATGAGTCGAAACTCAATAAGTTATTAAATGCAGCTACATGGCATGCTGTGATGCACAACATTAATAACAATGCAACAACCGATAAGATATTAGCATGTAGCCAACATATAACAACTCAACTTACAATAATCAAGTTCCATTACCGGCGCAAAAGGCTCGCGGCCGCAAATCGTCCCATACCAGTTGGAAGCAACGATCAACTTGCAAAGTAATGAGCTATTTAATCATCTGATAACACATAAAGGAACATTTATGAATAGTTAGCATCGAAATCTGTGAAACCTTCCTCAGCTCAGTGCCGATAGCAATGGCAAGTGAGTGAAAGACAAAAAGGCACTGATTGTCGAACGACAGTAACATAAATCACTGAAAACAAGAAGTTAACACCAGACATAACATCTTACCTTGAAAAAAAGACGTAATGTTCCCTCCTCCGGAACAGTGTCATAAAGTAAACACATGGATTAAGATAAACTAGTTTTACACCCGTGCGTTAAACGCACAGGCCAAATACTATCCTATTTCACGGAAAGATAATATTTTATGCAAATACTATCCTAGTTCAAGCTTATTTTCATTGACTCCATCATAGGTGTTGTATTTTAGCTTAGATTTGCTTGAATCCATAACCTAAGTCTAAGACAAGGTGACTAATGGACCTGCGCGTCTGTTAGTGTGGCAACTTGTACTTAGGCACAGCTTGAATAGCCTAGGGTTGCTAATTATATAAGTCTTGAAGAAGATAGCCTACAGGACATCGGACGTCCTCTGCACAAATAGGCAAAGTCTGAACCAGCAGTCTTCCTTTAAATATCGGACAAGCTCGTATCAGCCAAGCTTCATCAGCAATGTTGAAGAACCCCAAGAACGTCCGATAGTCATCTGCTGAAAACATGTCCTAACTTAAAGATCTCATTAATTGCGGTACAACGTTAACCTGCAACTATCAATTAATGAAGGTTTCCATTCTTGGCATACACTCAGAAAAGGACATTCCTCCTGCAAGCGCAGACCGCCTATTTTTGGCAAAAAGTCAGGAGACAGACTGCAAGTTGCAGAACAGCCTATCAGGAGTCAACAACCAGATTAGAGCATTAATTGCTCTTAAATTCAAGTTTGAAAATCTCCAACGGCTCCAAGCTTCCTTCTGCATATAAAAGAAGACTTCATTGCTGCGTTCAACAACTCTGAACAACTTCATCAACCTCAATTCTGAATATTCATATTCTTCAAAGTTCTTAAAAGCTTAAACCTCCTATCTGTAATTAATCATTGGAGAGCCTCACACTTAGACGTCCAGTCCATTAAAGCTCTTCATTGATTGCAACACCTAGCTTTTCATAGCTCACGAGAATTGTATCTTATTGATATCAATTCTCCCACACAAACACTTGGTCAACAAAATTTTTGTACACAATCCATTAGAGTTTTAGTTTGTAAAATATCTAGTGAAAAACTTAGTACACGATTTTCAAATCCAAAGTTGACCACTTTGGTTGTGGACGTAGCACTTATTTATAAGTGTGAACCATATTAAATTCTCTGTCTACCTGTGTGTGATTGTGATTATTTGTGTTACTTAAATTTCCAGATTTCCAAACTGTTGAGGACTGCTGATCTTGACTCGTGAAGATCAGCCATTCTCAATTTGTCCTATACTTCTCTAGACTTCCGCCTGCAAATCTTTTCAAAGTTAAAGTGAAATAGAATTTTGAATCAAATTTCAAAAATAGGACATAGGCTATTCAACCCCCCCTTCTAGCCTATCCTGAGCAACCTTGGACCTAACAATTGGTATCAGAGCTTAACTCTTTGAAAACTTGTTTTTCCGAGATTAACCTCTTGAGAGATTAAAGATCATGGCTGCTCACCAAATGTTGGAAACTTCAAACGTGAACCATTGTCCTGTATTGGATGAAGTTCACTTTGACATCTGGAAAGATAAAGTCAAAAGACATATGAACTCAATTGATAAACGTTTGTGGAAATGTGTTACGATGGACCCGTAATTCCAATGAAGCCGAATACACCGGCCACGGTAGATCCAACCGCGAACCCGAAGTACCAAAGCCGAAGAAGAGTGGGATGTTGAAGACGAAAGAATGATGCTCGATGGAAAAGCCATCAACATCATTACCACTGTGTTGATATAAGCACTTATCGCCAGATTATCAACCTGGACACAAAAAGGAGATGTGGGAAGCCATCCTTGAATATCTTGAAGGTGATGGTGAGACAAAGAACAACAAATTATATACCGCATCCGTAAGTTTGACTCCTTTAAAAGGATCCCAAAGAGTCTCTACGAAGCGCCTATGAGATTCTATGAGGTAGTCAACTCTTGTTACTCCTTAGGAAAGAAGTATGAAAAGAAGGAAATAAACATGAGATTTCTAAATGCACTAGGCGCTTTATGGCATGTTAAAATCATCGCCATGAAAGAGTCAAAAGATTTAAACAAATTGACCCTTAGAAATCTTTATGCTAGTCTTTCGCCTATGAGCTTGAGATCCAACAAGCCCAAGAAATGGAAAAGAGTTTTAAAAACTTGTCATTACCACCATGTCTAATGAACCTTCATGTTCAACACCCGATGAAACCCCATCTACATCACCCATAGATGGTGATGATATTCTTTCGACGAAGCATTTGCTATGTTTGTAAAGAAATATCAACGTTTCAAAAGG
Organism: Platycodon grandiflorus; assembly: GCA_016624345.1. NCBI lineage: Eukaryota > Viridiplantae > Streptophyta > Magnoliopsida > Asterales > Campanulaceae > Platycodon > Platycodon grandiflorus. Next base: position 10,011,762 of record CM028363.1, read on the forward strand.
TTTAACAAATCATCATCACATAGGCAGTCCTCTCACAAAACCGCCGTTCCTCATAGAACCGTCGCTCAACCAAAAGTTCTCGCTCCTTATAAATCGCAGACCATCAAAAGGATAATGAGCTAGTTTGTTTTAATTGTAGGAAACCAGGCCACTTTGCGTCTCAATGTCCTAAGCCAAAGTATGAATTTTATAAGAAACGTCCCGAGTCAAAATTTCAAAAGCAAAAAGGGATGGTGGCTGAAGATATTGATGAAAGCAACCTACCTACATGGTGTGACACTGACACTGATGAGGATGACTCCTGTGATTTTGCTGAAGAAGCAAACATATGCCTTATGGCCAGGGAGTCACCACATGATTCAGTAAGGTCACTACCTTTTCAACAAGATGACAGTGATGATGATGATGAGCTCAATGACCCATCAAAGGGAGAGCTCATCAAAGCAAACAAAGATATGCTGGAAGAGTTTTCAAAATTCAAAGCTGCCTATGTAAAACTAGCCAAGAAGCATGAACTAGCTGTCTCTGAGAAATCAACCTTGATATCTAAGATCAAAGATCTTGATAGACAAAGAAGTCGAAAGTATCAAATTGCAAAAAGAGAACAAAACTTTGACTGAAAAAGTGGACTTCCTATTAGAACACATCAAGAAGATAAATTCTGAGAAAGATGACCTTCAAAAGGTTGTCAATACTTGGAATAACTCTAAAGGAAACTTTGATACCATTCTCTTAAACCAAAAAACTTTAGATGACAAAACTGGTATTGGTTTCCAAAGTGAGTTCAATGAAGGTAGTTCTTTAGGTTCTCAAAAGGATGAGACATCTGTTGTGATTGCTGAAGAATTGGCTGAAGAAGTTTCTTATGACCAGCAGTCTCCCAAAAGGCAAGGACTTGGTTTTAACAGAGTTCCTTTTGTTTATCCCAAGAATACAAAACACAAGTCCAAAGGAAAGCAATCTACCAGCTATGACTCTGCCAATAGGGAGTCTGAGCAACTTAAACCTGCTATTAGTCACCCTAAGAAAATAGGGATGACTAGTGGCAAGTCAAAGAATACTCAGCTCAAGCCTATTAAATTTGTCAGGGGCAAGACTGCTGATCCCAACATTGCCTATAAAAGGGTGAAAGGAGTGAATTCTGCTAATAAAAGGCTTAAAGGACATGTGCCTGAAAATGCAAAATCTTTTGATAAGAGGTCTACCTATGATAAGCCTTACATCAATAAGAAAAGGCATTCTCAGCCTAAGTCCTATAGGCCAGTTATCGCATAAAGGTCACCTCAAAGAGCGATGATAAGAAGCCTCAAAAGAAATCATTACTCATGTTGAAGGATTTCACAAATGCTCTTTCTGCAAAGGACATGGTCATGAGATTCATGAATGCCTTCTGAGATTCACACCTAAATCTAGAGGATTTACACCTCCAAAGGTTAAACAGGTGTGGATCCCAAAAGGATGCTAACCTTGAGGACCCAAAAATAAAAGGGGACCATATTCTTAAATGTCTATATTTCAGGAATGCTTTATGGCCGTCAATGAAGAAGAGAAAGATCTATGGTATCTAGGCAGTGGATGCTCAAAGCATATGACTGGTAATCCAAATCTTCTCTCAAGTATTGTTGAAGCAAAGGGTCCCTCAGTCATTTTTGGAGACAACTCAAAAGGGAAGACCACTGGATATGGAAGCATAATCAGAGGAAATCTCTCCATCAGCAAAGTCTCTCTGGTTGAAGGTTTAAAGCACAATCTGCTGAGCATATCGCAATTCTGTGATAAAGGTCTAACCTGTCAATTCTTCTCAAGTCACTGTCTCATAAAGGACAATGAGACATGTTCAACTATCCTGACAGGATTCAGAAAAGGAAATGTCTATGCTGTTGACCTTAATGCTGTTGGAAGAAAATCAAACCTATGCTTAGTTGCAAGGTCATCAACTGACAACAGCTGGTTATGGCACAAAAGGCTTAGCCATCTCAACTTCAAATATTTGGAGAAACTATCAAAAGACAATCTAGTTGTCGGTTTGCCTAAAATATCAACTGAATCACACAGTCTCTGCAGAGCATGTCAACTAGGCAAACTACACAAATCTTCATTCAAAAGCAAGCCTTGCTTATCAACGACCAGACCTCTACAGCTCTTGCACATGGACTTGTTTGGACCTGTGACTACTGCAAGTCTTGGTGGCAGCAAGTATACCCTTGTGGTAGTTGATGATTACTCAAGATTTACTTGGGTAGAGATGATGTCCTCCAAAGATGAAGCATATGACATCATTACTGAACTCTTCAGAAGACTTCAGACTCAGAAGCTGGATGATACCTCTGATGTCAGATCAGACAATGGAACAGAGTTCAAGAACAATGGTGTCGCCAAATATTGTGATGACCATGGAATTGGTCACAATTTCTCTGCAGTTGGCACACCTCAACAAAATGGAGTTGCTGAAAGGAAGAACAGAACTCTCATTGAAGCATGAAAGACAATGATTGCTGAAGCCAAACTGCCTATGTATTTCTGGGCAGAAGCTGTGAACACTGCCTGCTTCACACAAAACAGGTCTATCATAAACAAGTTTCATAACAAAACTCCATATGAAGTATGGAGAGGCAGAGTTCCCAACATTGGATTCTTTAAAATATTTGGTTGCAAATGCTATGTTCTTTACAATGGTAGAGAACATAGAGGTAAATTTGAATCCAAAAGTGATGAAGGAATTTTTCTGGGATATACCAAGTTTTCAAAAGCATATAGAGTTTACAATAAAACTTCACTTAGAGTTGTTGAATCTGTACATGTTTCTTTTGATGAATTTGATTTTATTGGGCCACATTTGGCTCCTAAGGTTACTAATGATTCTGATGAGTATGAGACAGGTACAGATCAGCCAAGCACAAGATCTACAGATCCCACTCCTTCACAAGTTCCTACAAGAGTCAACTTAATAGAATCCTCAAATGAACCAACAAATGAAAACACTGAAAATCCTGAATCCACTTCGCCTTCCACACCAGAAGTCATACAACCTACCTTGGAATTAACCTATCCTTCAGAAAATCAAGCTTCAGACACTTCTACTTCTCAAGAATCCAACTCTGCCGATGCAATAGGACGAGTTCAACCTGCAGAAGTTAGGGAAGTAAAAGATCATCCTATCACTCAAATCATTGGAGATCTTAATGCTGGCGTTCAAACTAGACAAGCTTCAAGGAATGAATGCATGTATTCTACTGCATTTGTATCTAACATTGAACCCAAAAAGATTGATGAAGCTCTGGAAGATCCAAGCTGGGTGGAAGCTATGCAAGAAGAGCTAAACCAATTTGACAGATGCCAAGTCTGGTCACTGGTCCCTAGACCTAAAGGACAAGCTGTTATTGGCACAAAGTGGGTTTTCAGAAACAAAATGGATGAAAATGGGAACATTACCAGAAACAAGGCCAGACTTGTAGCCCAAGGATATAGACAGGAGGAGGGTATTGACTATGATGAGACATTTGCTCCGGTTGCAAGATTAGAGGCCATCAGATTATTCTTGGCCTATGCCTCTTACAAAGACTTCAAAGTTTATCAAATGGATGTAAAGAGTGCTTTTCTGAATGGAGAACTTCAAGAAGAAGTATATGTAGAGCAACCTCCTGGATTCATTGACTGCTCAAGAAGAGAAGATGTCTACAAGCTGAGAAAAGCCCTTTATGGACTCAAACAAGCTCCAAGAGCCTGGTATGAGACCCTTTCAAAGTTCTTGACATCTCAAGGCTTTGTAAGAGGTCAAATTGATACTACTCTCTTCATTATGAAACATAAAGGTCATTCCTTACTAGTTCAAATCTATGTTGATGATATTATCTTTGGTTCTACTAATGAAAATCTTTGCAAAAAGTTTGAAAAGCTTATGCAGAGTAAATTTGAGATGAGCATGATGGGAGAGCTCAATTTTTTCCTTGGTCTTCAAATTCAACAAAGTTCAAATGGTATCTTCATCAGTCAAGCCAAATATGCAAAGGATGTTATCAAGAAATTTGGTCTTGAGAATGCAAACGACTTCAAGACTCCTATGGCTACTAATTGCCATCTTGACAAAGATGAGAAGGGCAAGAAAGTGGACATGACTCTTTATAGAGGCATGATTGGTTCACTTTTATATTTAACTGCTAGTAGGCCTGATATCATGTTTGCTGTTTGTGTTTGTGCTAGATTTCAAGCTGATCCAAAGGAGTCTCACCTACAAGTCAAAAGAATCATCGATATTTAATAGATACTTCCAATTTGGGAATCGGTACCCTAGAGATTCATCTTTTAATCTTATAGGTTATTCGATGCCGACTTTGCCGCATGTAAAGTTGACAGAAAAGCACAAGTGGGACATGTCAATTCTTAGGAAATAGACTTGTCTCATGGGCCGAAGAAGCAAACCTCTGTCTCAACTTCAACAAGCGAAGAATACATAGCCGCTGGTAGCGCTGCTCACAATTGCTGTGGATCAAACAAAGAACTTGTTGACTATGAGATTAAGATCGCTAATTGTCCTATAATGTGTGACAACACGTCGCAATCTCGTATCTCAAAATCTGTCATGCACTCCAAGACAAAGCACATTGATGTGAGATATCACTTTCTTAAAGACCATGTTGAAAAAGGTAACATCAGCATGCAATATGTGCCTACAGAGAATCAGGTAGCAGACATCTTCACAAAACCACTTGATTCAACCAGGTTTGCTTATCTAAGAGGAGAGCTTGGTATGCTTGACCTCAATCCTTAACCTTTCTGACTAACTCTTTAAATCATTCTACAAAATTGTCTAAATGATCTGCTAATTGAAACTCTGCCGAGAAATTGGACAATACTGAGTAAGTCCTTACATTTCCAAGTCGGCAGTCTTTATAGAAAATAGGCAGACCTAAGCGCGTCGTGCAAACAGTCACTCATCAGGTCATAAATGCGGACTTCAAAAATTATCAAATACCATTTATTAACTTGTCAGAAGTACAAAAAGGCGAATGATACAGTATTTCTTCACATTTTTCAAGCCATTTGCTAGTTTTCAAAAACCTCTCGTCTTCCAATCTGCAATCTTCCCAAATCCTCTCAAATCTTCAAATTTCTCTTGTTCTCGAGCAGAAATCATCAATGGTAATGATTTCTACACCTTCTAATTCATTTAAATCAAGCTTTATGATTTGCATTAACCTAATTTGTGTTATTTCGAACTGTACATCATTGATGAACTGCAAAATCTTGAAATGGGTGTTTGAATCTTGTTGATGTAGCATAAAATTGTGACTTCAGATTTCTGTGATATTATGTCTTCAGGCTATGCTATCATGTTTACTTAAAAGTGACAAAATCAGTAGATATTTTGAAACCCAGTTCATGTACTGTTCTTGCGTCTCTTTGTAAAATGCGTATGTTTTGGATTTTAATCTGAACAGTACCTGTTTGTGTTAATATCGGCTGATTACTTGTATCGGATGTTTTAAACATACCTTCCTATATCTATGTGCTGTTCTCATATCCACCAACTGTATAGGCAAGGACTAAATCTTCCAAGGCTACCGACACAACGTCATCCTCTCGCATCGCTAAGCCATCTAGGGCTAAACAGCCGCAAATCTTCCACCGAGAATTCTCCCGTGTCAAACTATCACCCCGGCATGACAATCGACCGAGATTCCATCATCGCACATCTGTGGCGATGCCCCGCTAAGGATCCGACGAATGTGGGCTTCTTCCTTGTTCCAACTTCATGATACCCACTACAAAGAATGCTTTAGCCGAGGAATTTTACACAAGGATGATCCCTCCTCCTCCTAATGCCAATGAACCGGTCAACCTAAGCTACATCAAGGGCTACATCGAGGCCATTACATCAAATTGACCTATAAGGATATTGGGGCAATCCTTGAACCGCCTATTGAAGGCAAACGGACTTGACCGATCCGAATCGACGCTTGCTTGGGAAATGATGCGAGGATCGCTCAACTCGAAAGGTTTTCGAGATGTCCAGAATCTCTTCCCGAAACGCTTATCACATCGGTCATCGATCGATAAGAGCATTCTCTTCAAGAATGGGGCAAGAGACATCTTTACATCTCAACAACTTCGTGGACCAAAGCCGTGATTCTCCGAAAGCGCTTAACCGGGCAAAAATCATTTTCTCTATGCTATCTCAAAGTGTTGCTGACGTCCAATCCAACCCCTCCATGCGACGACCTTTCGTAAGGGTCATCAATGTCATTCTTCGCAGATTTGAAGAGATCGATGAAAAGGTTATCACTGACGACCTCATCAAGGTTTCTAACACCTACGTCTTCACAGTCAACAACGTCACCCGCTACCGGGATGATATGGCCAAACGAACAATCGTTGTTCTGCCTTGCCGCTTCTACTAGTGGCACCTCTACCCAAGCCAGCAAGGGTAAACGAAAGGTCACATGTTCGGCCGAGCCTCTGGCGAGGAGGAGCCTAAACCTATAGGGGCTGAACTTCCTGAGAACTTTGATCTCAGCAAACTTGATCATGATCCCTATGAACCTTCGAGCCTCCTTCCAAAAGGCCAAACATTCCTCCACTCTCACCCTCCGTCTCAAGAAAAACCGCAAATCTCGCACTAGATCTGAGGTTGAAAAGGATACCTCTACTTTCAAACCCGCAGATCTATCCAAACCCAAACTCAAACAGACTCTTCAGTCTACGGATGAATCTTTTGGTCTGCCGAATGTAACATCGGCTGCACCCTCCACACCAACCGTGTCTACTCCTGCTGCTTCGCAATCTACCGTTTCAATTCCAGCTGATCCTCAACCGGCTGTTCCTCCATCGGCGGTCCCCTCTACCACCTCTCCATCACCTACTTCTGCCTCTTCCACACCTACAAAGTCCACTCATGGCAAGCGCTTTAAAAAGAGTGCATCGAAGAGAGTGCACTTCAAGGGAACTGCTGATATAACCTCTCCGCCATCTTCACCTCCTCTACCTACAACCACTACTTCCACACCGCCATCTTCCCCTCCTTCTTCTGACATGCCTCCTTCTTCCACTACTTCCACACCGCCATCTTCCCCTCCTAACTCAACTCCCTATCAGTCCACTCCTACTCAAGCACCATCCCCCACACCTGAATCCACCTCTCCACCTCCATCCTCCAAACGTTCTCTCCCTCCTTCTTCTGACATGCCTACCCCAAAACGCATTAAGATAAATCCCTATAGCCATCTTCATCCCGAGGTTCGGATTTCCGTCCTTCCGAGACAAGACCTAAACCCAACCCCGCCGATTCGACCCAATCCTTTCTCTTCTTGACTACCCCAAGAAAATTCCCTGTCAGCCAATGTCTGCAGGTGAAATTATCTTTCAATGGGGTGCTTTCTATGAACCCCTTCCTCCAGCCTGGTCCCAGCAATTCTTCTCCCACAACTCCGCGGTGCAAGATCTCATGATCTTCAACCAATGGGTTGCCATTCATAAGGACCTAGGTCTTCCCATCCCTACCAAATCAGACATCTCTCCCTTCCTCTCTCTGCCTAAACCCCCAGTCTTCACCCTCATTTGCCACCCCTCTGTGCTTCTTCAGCCTGTGGTCTACAACTTCTTTGATGTAGTCACCACACTTTTAGGCGTTAATCCTTTCATCCCTGCTCTGTACCGTTCACCTCAACCTATCTCTATCCCTACTCCTTTTCTCATAAGTCGTCTAAGGACTCGATCCCATGCCCCTCTCGTCCTTCCAACTTACCCATCCCTTCGTCTGACCTACCCTAGCCGATCTCCACCCTCTACCAGCCATATTTCCATTTCATCCTCCAGCCATTCTCCATCATCCTCCGGCCAGTCCCAGTCTTCCACCAGCCATCCTCCACCCTCACCTACCTGCCAACCTTCCTCTTTCACCAGCCATCCTTCCCCCTCAGCAGGACCGTCCTCCCCTCCAGCGAGTCATCCTGACTCTTCTGATACATACCCTGCTGAGGCTGTTCATAAATTCTTGAAAGATTTTGAGGTCATCTCTGTTGACCTAACCAAGGCCCTGCACCAGCTCTCTGCAGACCAGTCCCACATCACCCATGTCCAGGCTGACTGCATGACCCAAGTCATGGAAATTTCAAGGGGTGCAAAGGCCGCCTTCGATACCTGCCTGCGCTCCATCGCTACCAGCCAGAATGCGTTAACCAGCAAGATCTCAGCAACTTCCTCCGCTAACTCTGCTATCTTCAAAGCCAATTGGGACAACCTCGCAACAAAGATGATGCAGACAATTGACATGATTGACGCTGGCTACAAGCTTGTGCTTCAGTCCCAACGCCGTGCAAATCGCTCTGTCCACTCCTCGGTGCGGGCGACGCGCAATCTCACCTCCAAGCACTTGGCTTTCTATCGCAAAGAGCACATCACTACTACGAACCGTCTCGCCCTCATTGATACCTCGCTTGCGTCCATGAAGGAGGAGATAGCTAGACTCAACAATGATCAGCGGACTAGGCTCATTGAGCATAATGCCCTGCTCAAACAGAAAAACAGCGATCTTTCCTACGAATTGGCCGACTCTAAAGAAGAGCTAGCAGCAGCAAAAGAAGAGATTGCAAAACTTAAGGCTGCTGTTGACTCTAAATGGGCATCAAGAGGTTATGGGCAATCATCAGGCAAAGGTCATACCTCATCTCGATCATCCTCTCGAACTGGCCGATAAATTTCTGTATAATCTTTTGTAAAAACTTTGTAATTAAACTCCGTGTTTAATTCACAATGTCTATATTTTAAATTTTCATGTTTTTTTTTGAACTGCTTATTATGTGAATGCATGAAATTTAAACCACTGGTTTAAAGACATGCTCTCTATTGCCTAATCTGCCTATCGGCATGTTTTTATACTCAGTGTTATTACAAGTGTTCTGATGCTTAATTTCCTATTTGAAAACACTTTGTAATTTTCGAATACAATGATCTTTGTGTAAGTTCATCTAGGGCATGCTTACTTAATATATCAATCTTACAAGCATGTTATTACTAGACTTGAACATGGTCAGCTGATATTGCATTCGTAAGGTCATGGACTCAAGCAAATAGGAGGAGATTGTTGTATTTTAGCTTAGATTTGCTTGAATCCATAACCTAAGTCTAAGACAAGGTGACTAATGGACCTGCGCGTCTGTTAGTGTGGCAACTTGTACTTAGGCACAGCTTGAATAGCCTAGGGTTGCTAATTATATAAGTCTTGAAGAAGATAGCCTACAGGACATCGGACGTCCTCTGCACAAATAGGCAAAGTCTGAACCAGCAGTCTTCCTTTAAATATCGGACAAGCTCGTATCAGCCAAGCTTCATCAGCAATGTTGAAGAACCCCAAGAACGTCCGATAGTCATCTGCTGAAAACATGTCCTAACTTAAAGATCTCATTAATTGCGGTACAACGTTAACCTGCAACTATCAATTAATGAAGGTTTCCATTCTTGGCATACACTCAGAAAAGGACATTCCTCCCGCAGCGCAGCAGCCTATTTTTGGCAAAAGTCGGAGACAGCAAGTTGCGAACGCCTATCGAGTCAACAACCAGATTAGAGCATTAATTGCTCTTAAATTCAAGTTTGAAAATCTCCAACGGCTTCAAGCTTCCTTCTGCATATAAAAGAAGACTTCATTGATGCGTTCAACAACTCTGAACAACTTCATCAACCTCAATTCTGAATATTCATATTCTTCAAAGTTCTTAAAAGCTTAAACCTCCTATCTGTAATTAATCATTGGAGAGCCTCACACTTAGACGTCCAGTCCATTAAAGCTCTTCATTGATTGCAACACCTAGCTTTTCATAGCTCACGAGAATTGTATCTTATTGATATCAATTCTCCCACACAAACACTTGGTCAACAAAATTTTTGTACACAATCCATTAGAGTTTTAGTTTGTAAAATATCTAGTGAAAAACTTAGTACACGATTTTCAAATCCAAAGTTGACCACTTTGGTTGTGGACGTAGCACTTATTTATAAGTGTGAACCATATTAAATTCTCTGTCTACCTGTGTGTGATTGTGATTATTTGTGTTACTTAAATTTCCAGATTTCCAAACTGTTGAGGACTGCTGATCTTGACTCGTGAAGATCAGCCATTCTCAATTTGTCCTATACTTCTCTAGACTTCCGCCTGCAAATCTTTTCAAAGTTAAAGTGAAATAGAATTTTGAATCAAATTTCAAAAATAGGACATAGGCTATTCAACCCCCCCCCCCTTCTAGCCTATCCTGAGCAACCTTGGACCTAACAATAGGAAACATATATACTCATTTGTCCAAAATAAGTATCCCCTTTTCCTTTTTAGGATGTCCCAACAAAATAGAAACAAAATAGAAAAAACAGAAGTAGGAGGAAGAAGAAAGGCTAACCTCAACATCCACCAGAAGCAACTCAAAAGATGGAGGAATCTTCATATCATTCCCAGGTTTTACTTCCCACTTTCGTGCTAATCTTACCTTAATCAACCAATCTGATCTTCCTTTTTTAATGTCTTTCAATAGAGTAAAAGTCATTTTATGTTCTTTGGCTGGGAATAATGCAAAGTATATGAAAAAGATTGGAATAGGATGAAAAAGAAACAGATTTTGAAGAAAAATCGTATTATAAACTGGATAAATAAACCTGTTGATATTCTCAATTATTAAATTGGGGAATCCAAAAATAATCTTAAGAGGCAATCACTTAAATAAATATATATCATTGTATCGGTATAAATTCTAAAAAAAATTTATACACATTATTTGTTGGCTTTTCATCTTTATTGCATATCAATATCTTGAAACCAGAATGCTATGTTACCCTAGAAACTGCAACTGCCCATAGCTAAACACTGGTTTCATCAATGTTTATATGTTTTTGTATATACAAATAAAAATAAAAAATAAAATTACTTTAATGAACCAAAATATAATTTGATTAAAAATAAATTATCCAATTTCAACCATTAAAATTAAATCATTTGATTAAAATAAAATTTTAAAGTAAATAAAAACAAAATACATAACGATTGACTAAAGTCAATCATCCAATATCAACCATTAAATGTCTAAAATCAAATATTGGCGCATCATATCTTAATCCACCCCACATTTATTGAATGATAAAAATTATAATATATATATATATATTTAATTAATTACGTGTCAATAAAAAATGGCCCAAATAATTCAAAACGAAAACCCAAAACAAAAACGCAAATGATGCACATATGTGAGCTCGTGCTATAACCCTTCTTTTAGCCTTTTAGGGTTTCATCCACCGTCTAACGAATATGTAATTTTTTTCACTAAATAAAACTCATGCAATGATTATAAGTTTCTATATATACAAACAAAAACAAATAAATAAAAATTACTTTAATGAATAGCCAATCATCATTTGATTAAAATTAAATTATCTAATTTCATCCATTAAGATTAAAATTAAATTATATTACATACTTAATTAAGTACAGATAAAAAGAAATAAATTTAAGTACAAATCAATTAAAAATGACCCAAATAATTTAAATAATTTCAATAGCTAGAATCTACGAGCCCAAACTAAATGAAACACAAATAAATCGGGCCCAAAACAAAAACCCAAAAAGGCCCATATATTTATATGTGAGCTCAGTGCATTAACCCTTCGTTAGGGTTCCATCTGCCGTTTGCAACTCAAAAAACCTAACTCTAAATTTTCTCTTTCATCAGCCGTCTTCCAAAAAAACTATAACGATCTCTCTCTCCAATACGATCACTCTCCTCGAGATTGGTGAGTGATTGGTACACTCTTCGAGCCGTCAAGGAGCTGCCAAAGTCCGTTGATTGGAGAGAGAAAGGCGTCGTCTGTCTGGTCAAGATATAGGCCAATACGCTGAGCACTCGAAAACATTTATGCCTTCTAAATAAATACTCCATAAAAACATAAAATATAAGAAACTGGATACAAGAGAACAATTTACAAACTGGATAAAATATTTAAGATTACCACATCAGTTTAGTACCAATAGCACGTTTTCATTTACTTTTTATATATAAATTAACAGATTTGAGTCATCTTCAAAGTCTTGTGATTTTTGTGGATGGTAGCAATGGGATTAACTTGAATGGTGGATTTTGCAAGTTGGAGCAGGGAATGAGCAATATTTTCTGAAAGGTTATTTAAGTAATAAAATTTTGATATTAAAGAATTACTAAATTAACCACAAAGTTAGTTTAAAAAATAAATTAAGTAGGAATATTTTGGTCTGTTTAAATAAATTAAGTAGGAATATGTCATGTGATGGCCACTTGGTAGAGATAAGAATTATTAAGTGAAAAAGAAAATAAATACTAAAGAAAGTAAATGGAATGACGTCCAAAACGCAATAGGGACGAAAAAAATGTTATAGCAAAGCAAGAGGACAAATTTCAATTAATGCATCATAGTATAGGGACGTTTGGTACAACTTTTACTTTTCCATATATATGTATATATATATATATATATATATATATATATATATAGCTTTTCAAATGGAGTAGTAGTAGTATAATATTAGAGGGAGAAACTAAAAACAGAAGTCAGTAACGTCCATGTGGTTATGAAGGAATCAAATGCCTTGGATAATGTAGCTCAAATGCCTTGGATAATGTTGTAGTCATTAATACAACATTAAATTTTCAAGCTGGGAAATGTTTAAAAGTATTTGCTATTTATTAAGTTCAGATGACTATTCATTTTTGGAAAGTTCTTTTTGGCGGGAAATTTCCTATTTTAGTAAGTGTCAAAATCACTTGTGTCATTATATATATATATAGATGAGTTGAGGTACACCTCCGACTAATCAGCCCCCCTTCTAACACCACTTGCTCACGAGACTTGTATCATTATTTTGTTCTCATATAATACTCATATATCCGCGGATAAGTCAAACATTTGGGTCCCTTACGACCCCAAGTATCATGAAGACGACAATAACCCCTTCTTTAATAGAACGATAGTTGTTAAAGTCCGTTATGGCCAATAACGGGGTGAGGCCGGATTAAGGTCGCTGCTACCAACTACCACTGCTCTCTGCCTTGTGGCATAGTCGGTGGTCGACTAAAACCCCCTGATTCTTGTTGTTTACATCATTTCATTTTCACATAACCATTTCATTGATCACATCAACTCAATATTCATATATTCCCACTAATTGTTAATCTGGTTGTTCAAATATTCCCTTCAAGGGTCAATACTTACTCGTCATTTTTCACATCTCATTGTTCACATATTCACATATTTATATAACATCATCTAGTTGTTCATAATAGTACATTCCAGTGTCCACATAACTGTATCTGATTGTACACGTAACCATTCCATCATGTTTGATATACACTTCAAGGGTCATTCACGTCGTTTATATAACCATGTGGGTTAATTACATAACCTTGTCCATGTTATTTACCATCATATCTAACAGTTCAAGTAATATTGTTCACGTAATGCCATATCATTATGCACATCACAATTCACAAATAAATACACATGCTCTTCATATGTTTGCAACCCAATGAGTTGCAAGTTACTCACATACCCATTCCAACTCAACTCAATAACCCATAACAAAACGATTTCACTTCCTAAAACATTCTTGAGACTCATGTAGGCATTAACTAGTTCATGGCTCATTTTTAACATGGTAGTTATCATAACTCATAAGAGTTCCAATTACAATAACTATTTTTTACTATTAGTCATATTCAACCATACAATTAGCAGCCACGTAATATTCCAGTTTATAAATACCATAGGTGATAATTCCAACTATCACTTATTACCAATTATTGAACATAAGTTATGAGCACATGCGAAAAACTAGTCCCTTACTTCGTAGGGACCATTTTAACTACTTAACTCAGTTCTTTATTAACTCATGTTTAACTTCATGAGTCAATTACAACCATTTTTATGACGTGGTAACTATACCCATTTAGTTCCCTAACATCATAGGGATCCATTATATTATATGACTCAGTCGAGTCAATTATAACTATTATATAGCTTATTATATCATCCGATATAATTTTATTATGCTCTATTTGACTCTGCTTGAGTCAATTAAAATTACTAATTAACTTGTCAATAACTCGGTGTAATTTTTATTATAGCCTATTTGACTCCGCTCAAGTCGGTACTAATTTTTGAGTTATCGTGGCGATTTGTTGTATCGCTCAATATTTTTAGTACCAAATTTTAGGACCATTTATTCGATATAATTATTCGCTTAAATCACTTAGATAAACATCACATCTATTTAAAAACGAGAAATATAGTTTCTACCCGTTAATTACAATGATAGCATGAAAACTAACTAGTTTATCATTTGATAATAGTACAAAAATTAAGGGGTTAGTAACTTATCGACTTTGATGAGACATAATCGTTCTGGGCTTTGCCGAAAGTCGGTCATGCTCACAGGGGTCTCCCCACACCATGGTTGTAGGTTTTTTGCTCTTCCTCACATTTTGAATTCACTTGGGGATTCGAACCCATGACCTCAAGGTTATAGTCATAGATTGTGGTATATGAGTACCACTTGGGCTCGAATTTATGACTATAACCTGGAGGTCATGGGTTCGAATCTCCAAGTGGATTCAGGATGTGAGGAAGAGCAAAGAAACCCACAACCATGGTATGGGGAGACCCCTGTGAGCATGACCGACTTTTGGCAGAGCTCGAAACGATTATTTTATCAGAAAAGGCGCCCTTTTTGGTTGAGTGGGTCGGACCCCCACCTCATGATCTTCCCCACCCCTGACAGTGGGTTTTTTTTTCCTTCCTCACACCCCGAAACTGGCGCGCACACCTGGTTTCGAACCCTTGACCTTCAGGAGTAGTCATAGGGCGCCGGCATGAGTACCAAGTGTGCGTGCCAGTTCAAGGTGTGAGGAAAGCAAAAATACCACTGCCAGGGGTGGGAAAGATCATGAGGTGAGGGTCTGACCAACTCAAGCAAAAAGGGTGCCTTTTCTGATGAGCCACGAGTAGCTATAGCCGACCTCGAGTCCCACAGGGGTCTCCCCATACCATGGTTGTGGTTTTTTCTCTTCCTCATGTCCTGAAACTGACGTGCTCACTTGGTTTCAAACATTTAACCTCCAGGTTATAGTCATAACTCATAAGGCATGGGAGATGAGTACCACTTGGGCTAGCTAGCTCAAATAGTACTCATGTCCCATGCCTTATAACTATAACTTGGAGGTCAAGGGTTTGAAACCAGGTAAGCGCGCCGATTTCAGGACATGAGGAAGAGCAAAAACCCACAACCATGGTGTGGGGAGACCCCTGTGGGACTCGAGGTTGGCTATTGCTACTCGTGGCTCATCACCGTCAATACTACAGAATTATTTTATTGAAACCTCAAAGAAATAAGCGTCAAACGAGCTGCGTTGTGGCTCATCGATGAAGGAACAGAGAACGGAGGGAAAGAGAGTATGTTCTGGTGTATAAAATGAGAGATAACATCTCTCTCATAACTAATATATATATATATATATATATATATCGGCTAAGTCAGTGAGTCAAAAACAATGGAGAGTTTATTGGTAATTGGTTGATAAAGGCGGTGGTCACATGGCTTTTAACACACCCAAAGGAGACTTACGGTTTGTAAAGGAACTGGAACTGGAGGCGAGAATGTTTTTTTTTTTTGGGTTAATTACACCATTAGTCCCTTGACTATTAACTTTTTCACGATTAGTCCCTTAAAAAAATTTTAAATTTTAGTCCCATAAGTTTAAAATTGTTACTCAGCTAGTCCTTTTGATGAATGTCGTTAGAAAAAATCTGGTAAGTTAATCATGTGTGTTGCACATGCCATTTTTCAAGAATATTATGGAAAATTTATAATAAATAATTAAACAATAAAAAAATTACAAACACAACCACATACACAAACTCTCTCTCTCTCTCTCTCTCTCTCTCTCTCTCTCTCTCTCTCTCTCACAGACACACACCAAATAGTTGCATCAGCACCATTGGCCAAACAAAATAGGGAAATAGAGACCATATACTAATTGTTAATTAATTTTGGCCGGCCGGGATCTTCATCCCGCTGGACTTGGAAATTAAACCTTAGTCATCATCATTATTCATCTTTCATACTCATAGTCATCATCATCTAACACCCATTTAACCGGCCATCCATTCCCTCTCCACACACACATATACACATACACATACACATACACATATAGATAGATTATGGAGGCATATACATTGTTTCAATTAGCCATACTTCTGCTCTTGATTTGCCTATTTCTAGCCATCCAAAAACTGCCCAAAAAAGCCCTTACCAAACTCTGATCCAAAAATCGATCCACAGCTCAAGCCCACCGCTACTTCATCCAATCGACCCAATTACTTTCCAAGGCTCGATCCACCCGCAACCGCGCCACCTCCCACAAGCTAGCAAAAGACGCCGCCGAGGAAGCAGACAACGCCATCAGTATCAACCCCAAGGACGCTGCAACCCATATCGTCAAGGCACTGACGCTCGATCTTATGGGCCACAAGGCCTCCGTTCTTAGATTGATCGACAACGCGCTGGCTTCGCCTGCGGGAAGATCGCTGGCAGCTAAGGAGCGTGCAGACGCATTATTGAAGAGGGCTGAGTTGCAGGTTGGGTTGAATCGGAAGCGATGGGTTGACTCGGCGGTGCTGGACATGGTTGAATCGGTGAGGTTGAGTCTAAAGAATTCGAAGAGGTTTTGTTTGATGAGTCCAGAGAATTCGATTCTCTGCACCAGTAGTGCTCTAGTCAGTTTCTTGAACGCCAAATTGGGTTTTGAGGTTGTTGGAGTGGAGCAGATGAGGGTGGGGATTCTGAAAATAAGGTGGGTTCTTGAGGGCAAAATGGTCTTTGATCAGAACTGGTTGGGGATTAGGGTTTGAAGAATTGGTGAAAAAGATGATAAGTACAATTTTAATTTTGCCCTTACTCAAATGCACGTGGGAGGCACATGGGTCAATTAACGGAATTTTACTAACGACATCCATCAAAAGGACTAGCCGTGTGACTTTTTGATACTCTAGGGACTGAAATTTAAATTTTTTTAAGGGACTAATTGTGAAACGTTAATAGTCAAGGGACTAATGGTGTAATTAACCCTTTTTTTTTTTATGAAAGACAATGAATAAGATGATCTCCTAGGTCAAAGAGTCAATACAAGTGAAGTGGGCTAGGTGGCAAGTGAGGGTGAGTTCAATTATGAGGTGGCGCAACCTCATCGGTCCATTCCTAATTATGTCATTAGTACCAATTAACCAGGTTTAAACCTAATTAATCCATTTTAATACTTAATTAGGTCTAATTATAATTTATTATAACCAATCATAATTCATCAATAAAATTTGAAAATATCTATTTCGACTATATAAAAGAAAAGTAGTAACGTACAATATAATTTTGTAAAATTTTTGGGTCAACTTTAATACCTGAAACGTTCTCCAACGCATCAAACAGATTCGAATTCCAAGTTTTCTACATAAAGTTGTGGCTTATTTACTACAGGCTGTACGAACAAGCATAATTCCATGTTTAAATACATTTCTTACTTTAGTGTGTAACATTTTTCTGTCTCAAGGTCAAAACAAAGTGTTTACAAGTGTAAACAACACTGGGAATCACTCACGTAAGAGTATACAACTATCGCACCTCGAGTCCACCATTCATGGTTTCGACTCAAAACAAGAAACTCAACACTTATAACCTATCAAGGTAAGCACATATCATATATATAATCATAAGAAATGCAATGACATGCATATAATAAGAGTCCAAAATTCTTGGGTGTTACACCCTCTCCCCCTTTCAATGAATTCGTCATTGAATTCTCTTAACTAGTTATATGAAGAAGAATCATAGGTCTCATCAATATTCTTAACATGTCAATTCGTGTACTCGAGTATGTTTGATTTTTTCTAAATGAAATAGATTCAGAAGTTTTCTCCATATTCAGAATCACAAGGTTCAAATCACAAAATTATTACAAGACAAGTAGCAGCTTTGCCTCTACGACTATCCCTTTCCCTCTTCACTATATCAACATAATTCATTGGCGGCTGAACCCGAAAGGGTAGCCCTCTCCTCATGAATAAAAATGAAACAGTCCGGTTTATACAATATAACAATAACTAATTCAACAACAAATATCATAGTGAACACCTTTAGCATGAAGTCTAGGGTAGGCAGCTTATAAATGTATAAAACAACTATAACATATACTTTTTGTTCTGTAATAATAATTCAAGGTTCCCAACAGATAACAAGTTTACAATGATAATTCCATATACCACCAAGTTCTTTGTTTGACTCCCAATACTTTAGGATGTCATCTATATTATCCATATACCCAACCAATCTATTATCTCAAGTTCTATCTGCTTTTTAGCATCTCAAATTTGGCATAGAATGCCAACAACAAAACTTTCCTCTACCAAGGTGGTCACTTCTAACACACAAGTTCCTGAGGGTACATAAATATGTGTCATTTACTCATGTATAATGATGTTCAGTGCAGATACAACAAACTAATCAGGTTCACAATCAACATATGGAAACCAAAGATGTTATTCAGGTACCAAAATTCATTTTATGAAACCATTCCAATTGGTAGTAGGATTGTCAATTTCTATCCTATTTACTAATAACTTAGTTCTTCGACGAATATCTCTTGACAACCAATTCAGGGGCCCTTCTGAAGTGGCTTCAAAAGCTTCCGTCACAAGGGTACTAAGGACATGTGACAATAATGGCGCCCTTGAAATTAGTCTCATACATACACATGCATATGAATAGGCGAATGCAACATAAGGTACTATAAGTGTAAATTAGTCTTTCTGTGGGCAATACATACGTAACCATTAAAGCATTTCAGACAAAACGCTACTCTCCATTTCTATCACACTTGTCCTAGCTTCACTCGAATCCCCTATCCTAACTGGGCTGAGGATCCTGGCCTCACCAACAACTAAACAATAATTTTTGCCCCGGGCAATATGTTCAACACATTTCTGGCTGGGACCTCCTGTGATACCACTTTGTAACAACCCATGCATTATCACCTGCTAAATCAAGATAAGACATTAAGAATGTGTGACCTAAACAAGCTCGCAACAACAACAACAATATATCACCTCGATATAACCCATCGTCCTCAAATGTTATAAAGTCAATATGCTCGGGACTATTGTATAAACAGGTTATAAAGTCACAACTATTAAAAGACATAATTCTACCCAAGTACAGAATTATTACAACTCGATATAACCCATCGTCCTCAAAGCGTTAAACTTCTTGCTTGCCAGGAATCTAAGGAAAACAAATATAAAAGGAACGGAATGAGTTGAAACCCAGTAAGTTACTAATGCAGCTA
This sequence comes from Platycodon grandiflorus, assembly GCA_016624345.1. NCBI lineage: Eukaryota > Viridiplantae > Streptophyta > Magnoliopsida > Asterales > Campanulaceae > Platycodon > Platycodon grandiflorus. Next base: position 10,031,162 of record CM028363.1, read on the forward strand.
CATGGCATGCTGTGATGCACAACATTAATAACAATATAACAACCAATAAGATACTAGCATGTAGCCAACATATAACAACTCAACTTACAACAATCAAGTTCCATTATCGACGCAAGAGGCTCGTCGCCGCTAACCGTCCCATACCAGTTGGTAGCAGCGACCTTAATCCGGCCTCGCCTCATTATTGGCCATAACGGATGTTGACAACAATCGTTCTATTAAAGAAAGGTTGTTGTCGTCTTTATGATACCTGGGTCGTAAGGGACCCAGGGTCATGTTTGACTTATCCGCAGATATATGAGTACTATATGAGAACAAAATAATAATACAAGTCTCATGAGCAAGTGGTGTTAAACGAGGAGTTGATTAGTCGGAGGTGTATCTCGACCCATGTATCTTAATCCATGTGTTTACTTTATGCTGTAAATGTTCTTTTATGTGTTGTAAGATGATTAAATAGCTCATTACTTTGCGAGTTGATCATTGCTTCCAACTGGCATGGGACGATCGGCGGTCGCGAGCCTCTTGCGCTGGTAATGGAACTTGATTGTTGTAAATTGAGTTGTTATAGGTTGACTACATTCTAGTATCTTATCGGTTGTTGTATTGTTATTAATGTTGTGCATCACAGCATGCCATGTAGCTGCATTTAATAACTTACTGAGTTTCGACTCATCCCGTTCCTTTTATATTTGTTTCCTTAGATTCCTGACAAGCAAGAAGTTTAACGCTTTGAGGACGGCGCAAGAGGCTCGTGGCACGCCGGCGGCTGCAGCCAAAGACGGTCATCGAGCCATGCTCATGACTCGTCTTTCTCTGTATCCGTGACTCCCTTTCTTCACCGTCTTCGACATTGTCTCCGTCACCGTCTCCGACGCAGCCTTGTAGGGGCTCTCTCTCCGGCAATAGAACTCCCCCTAATTTTTATTCTAGTCCATTTTGTATTTTTGTATCACAACATTAGCAGTCACTCGAGCACTAGTCAATCTTAGTATATCAAAAATTATTTTCCAATTTCCATTTTGTTAAAACCATCTCCTACAGTTTGGTGTAGAAATTGTACTATCCCACTAAAATGGTGCAATTTCTGTACCAAATATCTTCCAGCATCTCCAACTATCTTACTTCAAATTTTACAAAAAAAAAAAAATCTAAAAATATTCCTTATTATTCTATTTAAAACATATGTTTTATTTTATTAAATTTGAGTTAATGTATTAGCAAAACAAATATATATTTTTATTGAATAGTATATCTTATTATGGATAACACAATTTATATTAAATTAAATAATATGCACTAAAATTAAATAATTACTAGTTGAAAAACCATTTTATTTAATATTACAATTTATATAAATAATATTAGGTTTTATATATTTTGTTTGATAAAACTTTTGAAGTATAATAAATTACCAAAAAAATAAGAGAGGTATTTAATAAACAAAAAAAAAAGAAAAGGGAAAAGAGATAGCGCAAGAATAGGGATGCTTCAAAGATGGCGATTAAAGAAGCCTGCTTCATTTTGAAGGAGGTATAGCGCAGGTGTTGGAGCCCAAATATGCTTCAAAATAGAGATTTGGCATTCCGTTGGAGAAGCCCTTAGGGCCTTAGGCGTGTCTGCGTGTGTCGTCAAGAGGGACGCTAAACATCGCATCCATTTATGCTATGTGTTACACCCACTTATGTCATATTTACTAAAATACCCTTCATCCTATTTAAAAAATAAAATAAAACCTACACTAATCTCTCCTTCCCTCTATAGCTGTGCCGACAATTTAAAAAAGAGCCGGCCCGACTCTGTTAAATAACGCCGGACCGGCCTTATTTAATAGAACCGGGCCGACTCTTTTTTAAAGTGCCGGACCGGCCTTGTTTTTTTTTTTTTTTAACATTGTTAATTTGTAATTGTTATTGTCATTTAGAACACGTGATCAGTCGCAAAAATATGAGACACATCAAACACGTGATCAGTCGCAAAAATATGAGACACATCAGGAACTGTTCCGTGTCATTATAAACGATGTGAACATCCTGTAAACAATAATGTAACATAAAAAAAAAGAGACACGTATTGAATTAAAGTGTGTAGTATCATTTGTATTTTGAATACAAATAATATAACATAAAAACTTTAGCAAAAAAAAAAAAAAGGAATAGGGCTAAGATAATTTTATTTAAAAAAAAAAACAAGATTGACATTTGGGAGAGAGCCGGGCCGGCTATATAACAAATGGCCAGACCGAAATTTTGTTATATAGCTGGGCCGGCTATATTCTATAAGGCCGGACCGACTCTACGTTTCAATAAAAAAGTTCTTAATTAAATTAAATAAATGAAAAAAATAAAAAAAATGTACCGTAAAATAGTCATTAACATTAATATAAATGCTAATCTTAATTATATTTAATAATAATAAAATACACTTTCGTCATATTTTAAAATAATTCATTAAATGGGTGCGTCATTTAGTGCACCTATCTTAGAGAATCTACAATGGGTTACTCCCTCCACCTTCTAAAAATAGTTTTTAAAATTTTTACCCTCCCTTAATCCTATAATGGACCCTTTATCCCACCCTCATCCTCTAAAACCTAGTAAACCCTCCTCCAAATATAAAGAATAATGCTAGGGTCACTTAAAGTGTACTCAAATTTTTACACTCAATGATGTGGCATGAGTTGGAATCTAATTAATTATGGTTATAATTTGGGTTAGTGAGTAAAATAATAGGGTCAACTAGGGCCACAACTCATGCCACATCATTGAGTGTAAAAATTTATTATACAATACAGGTTGACTCTCACGTGTACAATTGTGAGAGACAACTACTGGCCAAGATTTTCCCAAAATTTTCAATTTACTCAAATCTAACGACCACAATCTAATCCTATATGTTTCACATGTGCGAGGGCGGTTTTGCTCTCTTCCTTGCCCGCAACTTCTAATTCTTGTTTGCGTTGGACCTCCTCTCCCTCCGAGTCTCCTCCCTTCCCCAAATTGGAAAAGGATTGTGATTTCGGCTCTCAACTTTTTTGTCCTCTCTGTTAGGAATATGCCTGTAAATCAGCTGATATATATGTATGCATATTCCAACACAGTGATTTGCTTGTTCCCATTATAACGCATGTTTCACAAGTGGCTAAAAGGGTTGCGTACCGGTTAGTGTGGCAGCTTGTTGAAATAATGCATAGGTCATTAGACTAGGAAGTCTCTGTACATATCCGAGTCCTTGTCCTACCAAAGTGATGACAACTCTCATATGGATTAGCTCTTCATGCGCCAATAGACATGTTCATCGGCAATGTCTCATCAGCAGTTTTACATCGGCAGATCTCAGTATCGGCCAAGACCTTCATCAGAACAAACTGCAGAGAAGCTGATTATTCAGCAGCCATGTCTCATCAGCAACTTCTACATCAGCGGTTTTACATTGGCAGATCTCAGTATCGGCCAAGATCTTCATCAGAACAACTGCAGAGAAGCTGATTATCCAAGAGGAACATCGGTCGTTACTCATAACGCTACAAGTCAAAATAGATCCGTTACAAGATCTTTCTGACAAGCTCAAGATACGCATCGATGTCTGCACCTTAACTATTACTCAAAAGACATTTCCTCTTTTGTGTATTGGTCTCAGTCTTCAAGACTTCATCCCATAAAAGGCCAAACACAGTGCGCAACTATTCAGGCAAAGCATGATATGTCCAAATCTGTCAGCCTGACACACGGGTCAACTTCAAGACAAAAGCTTAAACAGAAGGTCCTTGCCCAACAGATTCAACAATGCACTCTGATGCATTAAATGGTTCAGATTTCCAACGGGTAGATTTTCAAAACTCCAACGACTAAATCATCTTCTCCAGCCTATATAAGAAGACTCTTATTCTCACAATAAGCAGTGGTGTATGCATACATGTGAGAGGAAGTGGTTGAAATTGTTCTTCATTTCTTCAATCTGCAACCGCCTCAAAAGTGAGAAAAATACAAGTGTAAGAACAAACACTTTGTGTGAGAGAGATAAACAGAAATTCCAAAGGCTGAGAAGTAGTGCTTGATCAAAAACTTAGTTTTTGATTTGAGATCTTTATTCCTTCAAAAGACTCAGTCTCTTCAGTTGCTACAATCAAAATCTTCAGCAAGAGACCAAGCATTCAGAGATTCGTTGAAGACAGTTCAAGCTTGAAGATGTCCGATGAAGAGCCAGAACTTAATATTCCAACTTGCATTCATATCGGTAGACTTATACTACATTATAAGTGTTGTCGATTGTGCAATAAATTGTCATCATATTTGGCCGAGTGCTCAGCACTCAGTTATTCAAATAACAGCTATTTGAACAACGCCTAATATTCTCTTCTCACAACAAATCTATCGAGTTGAAACTACATGAAGATACCTCAATTAATTTTGAGTACATCTTCCAATGTATTTTCGATAGATTTGATTTTGCTTTCTTAATCTCTCCTTTTTCTTTCCTAAGGAGATTGCTAGGATAGAGAGTCTAGGTTGATGTACTAAGCATGTTTGTCTTTGAGCAAACCTCTGTTGAATTTTAATCTAAATTATATTTTGATACATTCAGCCTTTACTTCTCTTTCCTGTAATATTTGATATATCTAGTGCAATCTGATTATGGAAAGTAATTGATGCATCTAATACAAGATTTTAGTTAACTGTTATGATAGACTTGTACACATTCACTTACAGTTACTTTAATCTTATTTGTTATACTTATGCTGTTTATTCTTCCGCTGCTAAATCTCTTAACTACCAGCCAAGTATAACAATATCTTCCTATTACCTCTTCTTCAAAACTGCCAATCCACATCGTCCGACATAACAACATCAGCTGAGTTGCTAGAACTAGGAAGATGACCTATTCTTGTTAGATTTTTCATCCATGTTTTCCAACGTAAAAATAAAATTAGGATGAAATTTTTAACAACACGTAGTATAGGCTATTCACCCCCCCTCTAGCCTATACTCTGAGCACATCACCATGGACCTAACACTCTCTTTCTCTCCCCCTCTCTTATTTTGACTCTGTGATTCATGCAAGTCCTCTCTCTGATTTCGACTCTGTGATTCATGCAAGTATTAATTGACAACTTAGCCTCTCAGGTTGTTACGCGAAGGGGCGAATTCTCTCCATCAACAGGTTGACTCTCACGTGTACAATTGTGAGAGACAACTACTGCCCAAGATTTTCCCAAAATTTTCAATTTACTAAAATCTAACGACCACAATCTAATCCTATATGTTTCACATTTGCGACGGCGGTTTTGCTCTCTTCCTTGCCCGCAACTTCTAATTCTTGTTTGCGTCGGACCTCCTCTCCCTCCGAGTCTCCTCCCTTCCCCAAATTGGAAAAGGATTGTGATTTCGGCTCTCAACTTCCTTTGTCCTCTCTTTCTCTCCCTCTCTCTTATTTTGACTCTGTGATTCATACAAGTCCTCTCTCTGATTTCGACTCTGTGATTCATGCAAGTATCAATTGACAACTTAGCCTCTCGGGTTGTTACGCGAAGGGGCAAATTCTCTCCATCAACATAATCAATTGATTTGATTCTCTTCCTTCCGAAGGTTCGTTCTCTCTATCTCCCTCTCTAATTTCGTCCGAATTTTCTCTTTGATTTTTGCAATTGTACTGTAGCACCATTCTGCATTAATATAACCTAACTCTGCTCTCTCTCTTTCTTCCAGTGGTGAAGCACTCAGATTTTTCTCTCTCTCCAATTTTGTTGGTGAAACCCACAGCGCTCTCTCTCCAGTTTTGTTGGTTCGTCTTCTAATATTGATTTTTTTCCTCTCTTCTCTCTCTTCCTCTATTGTGAATTCTTTCTTTCTCTTCAGATTCTCTCCGTAGCAGGTTCATGATGATTTGTTTGGTGAGTGCCCGTAACCGTTTGATATAATGCCTACTGATTGCGTGTGCATAATTATTTTATAATTTTCTTAGTTATCGATTTCATAATTTTTTATGGTTCTTGGGTAGTTATTTTTTGAATTGTGTAAAAATTAGGTGCTTACTGTAAAGAATTTTGGGTAGTTATATTCTCAGGAGGGTTAAATTCGGCAAATCAGAAAACTTTATAATAGTATATATAAGTTGCAGGTGTGAAACCATCAGTATGTGATGGAATCTTGGGTGAAGGCTGCAATTGTTTGAGTCCTCACAGTACCATTGGGAGGTAATTTCTAAATCTTGCTTACTGCTGCTGTGAATAGTGTTCTATTTGAGATTATACCCCGAGCTTAAAGTTCTTGAAGACCTATACTACAATAGCTAAAATATTTGGAAAAATGATCATGTTTCACTAAAGGCTCATAGGATAAGCTGCCCAAAGGTGATTTATTTTCTTAGAGAAGTTTAAAATAGGATTTAATAAAAACTTATATGTGAGCCGCAATCCGTGTTTGGTTTGTTTGTAATTGCCAATGAGCGTTTGACAGCTTTTCTTTAATTGGAAGCTATATCTTATTAGAAATTATGGGTCCTTTGAAAAGTTTCCTTTGGATATGTTATATTTCTGAAAAATTAATCATATCTTAAAAATCCCCCAAAAAGCAGTGTCAATGTTTTTTTTTTTTTTTAGTGTCAAGGCTCCAACACCATTTTGTGACACTTGAGGACTTGGAAAGTGTGGTTGGTAGCCAGCTTAGAAGGGAACCTACTTAGCAACTTTAATTAAGTGTTTTTGTGTTTGATTTTTAGCTTAGTTTCATGGTTTACTTTAAACTTTCAATGTGATTCATTTTCTTTTTTATTTCTTAAATCATGTGCAAATTTTATCGATATGGAAATTTTTGGTGGGTTGATTTTTTTGTCTTATTTAATTTATCTATCACACCAGTCTACAAACATGCCCAGCTTTCAACATAAAATCTTAAAGCAGTCAATTTTATTTTAGTGTGTGCTTGACATAAATCTTGCTACAATAGAACTTGAATGACTCTGTATTTAAGTATGAAATCTATGTTTTTTTTTTCTTATTCAATTCTAGGTGTTTGATGCACTAAAAAAGAGAAATGGAATTTAAAATTGTTCAAAATTTAGGAATTAAGCACTCTTCATTTGGGCAAGATTAGCCAACATTGTAAATTTTTCCGTTTAGTCATTGTCTAAACATTGATGAAATCAAAGTAGATGTACCAAATTAAGTGAACAAATCATGGGAGCCGAACTAGAAAACTCCTGAGATGGTCAAACTGTTACGAAAATTTTGTGACTTTTATATACCCAAACACGACACCAAGGGCTGTAAATGTATTTGAGGTAAAGATGTATGAACTTTTTTTGTTTGTTCTTTTAGTTGTGTTTGCATATCTATATGATTTAAACAGTAAACTAGGATAAAAGAAAACAACTTCATCATCTATTACTAGATCTATTGGTCCATTCCATATGCCATTGAAAGGCCAAATGACACTTGATTGCATTTAAAGCTCAGGATGTAGTGTAATGTGAATTGTATTAGTTATGCGAAGCACGGTACCAATACTTTAATTAAGTGTTTCTGTGTTTGATTTTATGTAAGCATTTGTATCTTTTGTTATTGAGATTATTATTGGTTTTGAATGTTTGAGTGGTTGTTTCAATAGACAAAGCTGAATTGTTCAAGAGATAGGAGTGTTCTAGAGAGTGAAATTGTCATGTGTAGTGATTATTGGAATTGAGTCATTTGCAGTTGAAGTTGGGGTTACAGAGATAAATTGTTTTCAGAAGAGAGAGTTTTTTTTTTTTTTGGTGGTTAGATCTTTGTGTCTCTATCTCCTTTTTAATTTGTGTGCATCAGTTCATTAGTAGTTTGTTCTTAATTTTATGTAAGCATTTGTATCTTTTGTTATTAAGATTATTATTGGTTTTGAATGTTTGAGTGGTTGTTTCAATAGATAAAGTTGAATTGTGCAAGAGATAGGAGTGTACTAGAGAGTGAAAGTGTCATATGTAGTGATTATTAAAATTGAGTCATTTGCAGTTGAAGTTGGGGTTAGAGAGATAAATTGTTTTCAGTAGAGAGAGAGAGAGAGAGAGAGAGAGAGTGTGTGTGTGTGTGTGTGTGTGTGTGTGTGCTTCTGTTGATCAAAGTACATGAAGCTGGAATTGGAAATTTGACCAATTTATTGACTGATATACATATACAGAATATGTTGCTTTTGAATCTATATATATGGTGATTGGTCAAAAGAGTTCGTGACTTTCTATGGTCGTGATGAGTTGAACACCTTCAGTTCCACAAAGGATCAATCGAGTAGGGTACCCAGATGTTGAGATTACGGGGATGATGGGAAGTAGGGGTGAAATTAAGGAGGAATTAGCCACGCCTACTCGAGTGATCGAAGATACAATTTATGTTGCGGTTGGGAAGGATGAGAAAGACAACAAATCGACTTTGAAATGGGCTTTACATAACTCGGGGGCCGGAAGATATACATTTACATGATCATCACCCAGCGCAGAAAATACCCATCAGCAGTTTTTCTTTCCTTATGCCTCACTTATATATTATTATTTTGTTTCTAATACTATTGATTCGATATTTTTACTTAAATGTTCCGTTAATATTTGTGCTATACTTCCAAACATGCTATTGTTTTACTCTTGATGATTTCTTAGATTGGATTTGTTTATTGACCAAGGAACAAAAATTTGTTGGACAAGATGCTTTTTAACAGACTGTTAGGCCTATGAATTATTTACATCATGTTGAGTTATATGTTCACTATTAGATATGTATGCATAATTTGCAGTGGGTACAAAATTTCGAGTAAGTCAACTATACGTACATCAAGTCAGGGCATACCATGAGACTGAGAGGGAATATATGTTTAATCTTCTTAAAAAATTTTGTGCGATTTGCTCTTTCTGAACACAAATACCCTAAGGTAAGATAACAGAAAATAATTATTACGGTTCTAATTCTATATGTCTAATTTATATTTTTCCTTTTCTTTTTGTGTTGGACATAAGCACTATCAGGTTTTTGAGTAATGTACACTACTGTATATTCTATACATGTTTAGTTCTTTGGCATCCAAGCATATTTTTTTTCTACCACCACGAAACATCCCGTACAAGCACAAGTAAACATAAACTAGATGTGTTACTTTTAATGTTATTTAAATTATTGAGCTATTTTCGTAGACATATTATATGATTTATATAATTTTTTTCTTTGCTATGACTATAAATAAAAATCAGGTGCAATCTCTTTCACACGTTGGATTGTATTTATTAAGATCAGGTTTTTTTTTTTTTAATGATCAACTTTATGTCCCTATATCAAGGGTAAAATCCAAAAAAATGATTTTGATTTGTGGCAATGACGGTCAAACAAGTATTACTGCGACTAATGTAGTATACAAAGAGTTATTTCAGAATTTTTGTGTCATTTAATCCTACTTACTCCTTACAAAACTTTAAGCATACATTAAACTCGAGCATAGGTTAACATAGAGTATACATTGATTCGTTCCCAAACTGACACCGTGCCATAGGCACGGGCACAAAAATCTAATTTGAGTACACTTTAAATGGCCCTAGCATTACTCAAATATAAAATACCTTTTAACTTAAATAGTACAAAGCAGTAACTTTTTTTCTCCATTTCTTTTCTCTCTCCTCCCCTGCCCCTCTCCCACTCCCCTAACTTTCACACACACAAAGAAAGATCTGTTCCCTCTCTCTTATTATATTTTAAATACTCTCTGTCCCTTAATTATTGTTTTGTTTGACCCGGCATACGGATTAAGAAAAATAATTAACTTGATTATTAATATTGAATAATGTATAATTTTTTTTAATACTTATGAGTATGTGACCCAAATTAAAGTAGAGAAAGAATAAGGGTAAAATAATAAAAGTGATGTACTAAAAAAGAAAATTTTCAAACAAGACAATTATTTTGAGACTGACAAAAAAAGAAAGGAAAATAATAATTTAGGGACGGAGGGAGTATAATAATATAGTAAAAAGAATTAAGTATATTAATATAATTAAATTATTAATTTTGTCACATATGTGTTTTAAATAATTGAAATTAAAATTATTAAAACATAAGTAATATAATTTTTATAGAATATAAAATTTAAAATTTAAAATTTCAATTATGCTAGAAAAATAAAATAATAATTAGATTTATTAGTTGAGATAAAAAATATTTAATTTTTAGAGAATTATATAAAGAGTCCTTGTTGGATTGAGGGAATTTTTTTTTTTCAAAGCGTTAAAAAAGTGAAACTGGAATAGAAAAGAAAACGAACTGTTTTGAGCGTATATGCTGCTCTAAATAACGGCGCATCAAACCCATTGACGCCTGCTCCCCAAAACCCTTTGAAACCATCTCCAGAACGCCATCTCCAGAACAACAGTAATGGGGAAGGTAAAGGGTAAGCATCGTTTGGACAAGTACTATCACTTGGCCAAAGAACACGGCTACCGTTCTCGAGCCGTATGGAAACTTATCCAGCTCGACTCCAAGTTCAACTTACTCCGATCGGCTCACTCCGTTCTCGACTTATGCGCAGCCCCCGGTGGTTGGATGCAAGTCTCCGTTGAACGAGTCCCCGTCGGCAGTCTTGTCATTGGCGTCGACCTCGATCCGATTCGGCCCATCCGTGGCGCTATCGGGATTCAGGAAGACATCACGCAGCCCAAGTGTAGGGCTACTATTAAGAGGCTTATGGCGGAGAATGGATGTAGGGCGTTTGAGTTGGTTCTTCACGATGGCTCACCTAATGTTGGTGGCGCCTGGGCTAAAGAGGCCACCAGTCAGAATGCTTTGGTTATCGATTCTATTAAGCTTGCTACTGAGTTTTTGGCTCCGAAAGGCCATTTTATTACCAAAGTAAATCTCTTTCTCTACACACACACACAAAGACATACATATCAATTTGAGTTCTGCATTGTGTTTTGATGCATTGACATAAAGGGCCCTATGTACGCCCGTCTTTTGTTGCCAAAATCTGTGTGCGCCCAATTGAAGTATTGTGTGTGTGTTTTGAAGTGTGAGTATGTGTGTGCTTGCGTTCACATCAATTGAAGTGCGAGTATGTGTGTACATCAATTGCAGTGTGTGTTTCTGCATCAATTGAAGTGCGACTATGCATGTGTACATGAATTGAAGTGTAAGTGAGTTTTAAGCAATGTCTAGCTTGAGAAAAAATGTCTTTATTTTAGAGAAAAAAGATCTTCTTTGTGATTTTTAAAGTATCTTGTTCAGGTTTATTGAATGATTATTTGTTTATCCATTGGTGTATTATAGGTTTTCAGATCCCAAGATTACAATGCGGTTCTTTACTGTCTTAGACAGGTGCTTTCTCTTGCCTTTGCCTGTAAAACCTCATGGTCTGAGCATTATACGCTTGATGATTTTTGACACTTTATTTATTTGGGCAGCTATTTGAAAAGGTTGAGGTGGATAAGCCACTTGCTAGTCGTCAGGCATCTGCTGAGATTTATATTGTAGGTCTCAAGTATAAGGCCCCTGCTAAGATTGATCCACGCCTTCTTGATGTAAAGCACCTATTCCAGGGAGGTAAAGAACCCCCAAAGGTATATTAGACCAACTATAGTTCTTTTTCCTTTCTTTTCCCTGCATAGTCTGTATTAATTATAACAACTGTATAGAAGCTGAAGAGGTCCTCGTTTCTTTAACTTTACCAACAGGTAGTGGATGTACTTAGAGGAACAAAGCAGAAGAGACATCGTGATGGGTGAGCCCTCCGTTTCATGTTAAATTATTGAATTTCTATACTTCTTCAAATCCTTGCAACACCAGTTCAATCTGCTAATGAACATTGTATCATTATCACATTGCTGGCTACATATAATTTGTCATGACTAATGTGATGAGAAAAACTTTGTAGTTGTTTAGGACATTGAAACAGGTAGTATACAGTTACTTTTCTCTGTTCATCACATTTGATCATACAGACGGCAGAAACTCTCTCTCTCTCTCTCTCTCTCTCTCCTCGTGTGATCCTTCTCATTACTGTTTATTCCCAATAATCTTTGATGGTGTGCAGAAGCTTCATGTTGGGACTTGGGATTGATTTTATGGATGAAGGTTTAGGTTTTCGCTAACTATCTTAGTATATCAGGTATGAAGATGGAGACACGATTTTGCGGAAAGTCAGTTCGGCTTCAAACTTTGTTTGGTCAGACACTCCTCTTGAGGTCCTTGGTACTGTTACATCTATATCCTTTGACGATCCTGCCTGTTCGACTATAAGGGATCATGATTTGACAACAGATGAGGTATTCATTTGTTCTGTCTGCTTTGCTGGCGGTGTGGGTTGCTTGGACTCCAATGATACTTCAGTTTCAAGCTTATTAAGATTTTAAGTGCTGTTTTCTTGCCAGGTCAAAGCGCTCTGTGAGGATTTGCGTGTTTTGGGAAAACAAGATTTCAAGCATCTCTTAAAGTACTGAATACTTTCTCTGTCCAAGCCTCTACAATAATTTCTTGATTTCACGAAGTATTTATCTTTACTTTCCATTTTAGGTGGCGCATGCATATAAGAAAAGCATTATCTCCCTCGCAGAAGGCTAGTCCTATACCTACGGATGTTGAGACCGAGAGTAAGGTTGATGAGGATGAGAATGTACTTAATGAGATGGAAGAATTGACTTATGCTATGGAGCGTAAGAAGAAGCAAGCAAAGAAAGTACTTGCAAAAAGACGAGCCAAGGTTCAAACTTTATGTTTTTTTATTTATCTTTTTACTGCTATCCTTTCTCTTCCATTGAGCTCTTTGCCTCTGTCTCCTCCACTTTGTGGCCTGCTTACAGAAAGAGACATATATAAGCCAAATATTAGTACATCCATATTGTGTTCTAGTTCTATTTGCGACACTGTATATAGCTTTTCAGTGTTATGTTTGGAAGTCACATTGTCACGTCAAAAAAAATTACTCTCTCCGTTCTTAAGTAAGTGTCCCCTATTGATTTGACACATGTTTTAAAATATGAGTTGACTGTAGGTGATTTTCCTTTAAAACCTCAGAATATCATCTTGTGGTGTCAATCAATGGGACCCATTTCTTTTTTCATTTCACAATCAATAAGGTATTATAGACAATTGGCTTATAGAATCTTTCTCAAAAAGGAAAGGTGACACTTATCTCGGGACGAAGGGAGTAGTTAATAGATAAGGCGAGCCACTTATATGACACCAATCAGCGTGTTAGAAACAACATAGGTGCTCTTCAGTTGATGGGTTTTGAGTGTGGGCTTGACTTAACATTGGGTTTTGAGGATGTTTGTTTCACCAAGTCATAGACCAAGATGTATACAATTAAGTCTTCTAGTAACACTCAAGGAGGTGCAGATGAACTAGTATCAACACCTATATCTTATAATCGAATCTTCCACTGTTTTTGAAATTCAGATTTCCTATGGTTCAACGTTTTTTAGTTGATATGTACAAATATCTTAAGACTGCCCTACTCTCACTTGTGCCATCTTAGTAATTGCACGACTCTCATTTATGTGCTTGGATTGTCTAATGCTATCTCATGGGCACTTCTAATGTGAGGATGCTGCTACTTGATTCATTGCCAGCCTACTCATTTCTGGTTCACTACCCATTTTTAACTCTGGCATTCTGTCAACCTTGTTTTTTGTTGCACGCGAGCCTCACGCACGTGTTTTTGCTGGATCATCATCAAAAGCCTTGTTTTGACATGTACATTTTTCATCTTTCCTCTGGATGTGAATTGAAGATAATTTCAAGCTCACTTTTGTCAACGTCCTTATATTTGGCATCTTAAGTTCTCTGATGTTTTCATTTCATACTTCCAGGAAATGTAATGGTTTAATTTTGTTTATTATTTATTTTCCTTCTATAACAACTTATTATTTATTTTCCTTCTATAACAACATACTTTGTTCCACCTCATTTCAATCTCCAGGACAAAGCAAGAAAAGCGACTGGGATGCAAAGTGATGTAATGGAGGATGGTTATACTGATCATGAGTTATTTTCTCTATCTTCTATCAAGGTCTGTTTCTACTTTGGTTTCTTAATTTTGATATTATGTGTAAGTACCAATGGTTTTCTCTCCCTTTCAGAGCAATCCAATTGGCTGAACAGAAATCTCATTAATAAAATAGTCTGATTGGACACCTGGTGGCACAATATTTTGGCATGATTTCTCTAATGTTTTGTGAATTTCCCAAAAATATTTTTTATAATTTTAATTATAAAAAGGTTGAGCTTTTACAAATGCCTGGAATCTTTTGTTACGTTGTAAGGACAGCTATTTTTATGCTTTATTTTGCTCCTGTCATTAGTTTGTGGACTTGCTAGTACAAGATCACTATATGACATATAGATTAGTCCTCTTCTTTCTTTCTCACCCCCTTCCTTCCATTGACATTCAGGGCAAGAAAGACTTGGTTGCCGTTGCATATGACGATGAAGAAAAGGCGGAGGTAGGAGATAGTGAAAATGAAGAAACCCGTGAGGAAGCCCAAGATGATTCATCCAGCAACATGGACTCTGATGAGGAGCGCAGACGGTAATTCCATCACATCTTCATTCTTGAAATAATTTGTGGATAATGCTCATAACATTTGTGTTTATGGCGAAACCTGAATGCTCCATTCTGTTCTCAGATATGATGAGCAACTTGAAGAGTTTCTTGATGAAGCTTATGATAGATATGTCGCTAAAAAGGAAGGGAGTTCAAAGCAGCGAAAGCGGGTGAAACAAAGTTACTCTAGTGATGGTCAACTTCTTGAGGTTGTACTTCTGTGTTCTCTCTCTCTCTCTCTCTCTCTCTCTCTCTCTCTCTACCACGTATGATTTTATGTTTCTTTCATCTTTTTCACTCTCTTTTCTTGTTTTTTTTTTTTGGGGGGGGAGGGGTGTTGTCAGGCTTAGTGATCTCTGTGTCTTTTCTATTTCGTATGCATTTTTTCTTTTCTTATTCATTTGCTTCAATACAAGTGCAAGTGGGGATCTGTTCCGAACCACTTGTATGCTTATCCATCTGCCTTCCATAGCAGTTCTTTATTATGTTGTGTCCATATTCAGTCTCGTTATGTGATGACAGACTCGCTATAATCTGACTTTTTCTTCTGCTCATACAGGGTGGCGATGATGGTGATATGATTCATTCTGACCAAGATTCGGACAATGATCAGGGTGATCAAGAAGCAAATCCTTTAATGGTACCGCTTGATGATGAAATGCCCACTCAAGAAGAGATCACAGCAAAATGGTTTAGCCAAGATGTGTTTGCAGAAGGGGATGACGACGAAAATTTGGAGGATGATAGTGAAGAAGAAGATGAAATGCAAGTGGATAATAATAGACAAGAAGACAAACAACTCCCAGTTCCAAAGAAGACAACAAAAAGCCCAATACAGAAAGCCCAACCTTCTAAAGCTGAAGAAGATTTCGAAATAGTCCCTGCCCCAGGTACAGATTCTAGCGACTCATCTTCCGACGAATCAGATGAGGAAGATGTCGGAACAAAAGCGGAGATATTGGCATGTGCAAAGAAAATGTTGAGAAAAAAACAGAGGGAACAGATGCTTGATGATGCCTACAATAAGTACATGTTTCACGATGAGGGATTGCCCAAGTGGTTTTTAGACGAAGAAAAGAGGCATCGGGTGCCCATGAAGCCTGTAACAAAAGAGGAGGTTGCTGCAATGAAAGCCCAATTCAAAGAGATCAATGCCCGGCCAGCCAAGAAAGTAGCTCAAGCAAAAGCCAGAAAGAAGAGAGTCGCCATGAGGAAGCTAGAGAAGGTTCGCAAGAAGGCAAACACCATATCGGACCAGGCTGACATCAACGATCGTTCAAAGGTGAAGATGATTGATAAGCTTTACAAAAAGGCTATACCCCAAAGGCCCAAGAAGGAATTAGTGGTGGCAAAGAAAGGGGTACAAGTGAAGACGGGTAAGGGGAAAGTACTTGTTGATAGGCGGATGAAGAAGGATGCTAGGAAACATGGGATGAGCAAGCAGCAGGGCAAAGGGAAGAAGGGAAAGAGCAGTGCAAAAGGACAGAAAGGTAAAGGGTCTGGTCCGGGAAAGGGTTCGGCAGGAAAGGGAAACAAAGGGAGAAAGATGGACATGCGTAACTGAGCTTCTGTTTCAGCCTTCCTTCGTAGAATTTGAGCTTGATTAAGTTCACTTCAAATCATGATATACTGTAAGAGACTATTATTTGCTTCCAGTACTGGAAATGGAAATTTTGACTTTGTTGGTATTTGTGCAAAGTAAATATGCTATCAGCAAAAATCTGAGCTGAATCTTTTCATCTTTAAGTTGAGTTTAGGGTATGTCTGGATCTGTCTACTTATTATGATGCATTATGTGGCACTAGGTGTTTTTAAACTCTTACTGCCTTCATTTCATGTAACATAGGCTTGTCTTTTGCTCGGCAATGCCCTTGTTTCTTAAATTCATTTTTTGCACCCAAAAAACGCCCCTTGCGGTCTAATGCTTTGTCTTTTGCGAGGCGATGCATTCGCCCCAAGTTTCTTGTACCCGACGCCACTCGCTCTCAACGCTTCATCTTTTTGCGATACACGCTCTTTTTATCATAGTACAACCTTAATTCTTTCTATTAGAGGTAATTCTGGAGCAATGCTAGTTTGCTACAGAGTGCATGAAACCAAGGGTAAACTTATAAATTAACAAAATAGTAGTTGCACTACGTTCCAGTTATGAGTACAAGCGTGCATGCTTCTATTTTGCCCAGTTGGTTACTAAACGCTCAGTCTCAGAGTCACCCCAAAGAGGAAAGGAGATCGCAGCTCTGCCTCCTCTCCCACTGTTCAATCTCGCCAGAAATCTCCACCAGCTGACGCAAATGTTTTTAGAAATGGACGAAAAGAGCAAAATTCTTATCATCGGGGTTACCGGGTACGTTGGAAAGTTCATTGCAGAATCCAGCGTCAAGTTCGGCCAGTCCCTACTTAATTTTGCTCTTGTTCGAGAGTCAACTTTAAAAAATCCGACAAAAGCCGCAATCCTCTACGGCTTCAAGAACTCCGGTGTCAATTTGATTTTTGTCGGTTCATGTCAATCTTACGATAATGATATAAATCTATCCAACTCGTTGGTTCTTAAAATAGGATGTGCTAAATACAACACCCAAAAGCGTTAAATACAACAACCCCCTAGGAAATTTACTATTTTACCCATGTTATAAAAAAAAAATTTTAAAAACTGAAAAGTTTGACAAGGCCGGCACCCCTAGGCGGCCATATTCCAAACATTCACCTAGACTAGGCGGACATCCATTTCCATCCATTATTCCGTTAGTTTTTTTTACACTTTCAACCCCTAAAGTTAACAGATTTGTTAAAATTTTAACGAAAAATGGAAGAGCTGCCACCCCTAGGCGGCCATCACAGAAAGAGCCGCCACCCCTAGGCGGCCATCCTAAATTCCACTCCTAGGGGGTCCATTTGCACTAAATAAAAATTGAGGGGATTTTGGTGTAAATACTCATTACATCAAATGAGGGGCAAAATGGTATTTTTTTCAATGGGGTGTTGTATTTAGCACTTTTGGGGTGTTGCATTTAGCACCTATGCTTAAAACAGTTGGGGTCTGTTTGGCTGTGAATGATTGGGATGATGATGCTGGGGATGATGATAAGAATGGTGCAAAAGATGAGAATTATATACCAGAAAGTGAAGAAGAATCTAGCTATGAGTATAGTGACAGTAATGCAAGAGAAGCAAGTGATGAGGAAATGGCTAATGCTAGAAGGACTTTTATTGAAATTAAGATAAATGTTAGAAATGGGTCAACGAATGTAGGGAATGAATCAAAAACACCCCCTGTTGATAGGGCAAATCCATTTGCAAACAGGGATATGACTGAGGATAAGCTTATTGCTATGGAGAATGAATTCATGATTGAAACAGATTCAGATCTAAGTAGCAGTGAAGATGAGGAAAACCCTGGGATGAAGAAAAAGAAAAAAAAAATGGAGAATTCAATGCCAAGTCAGATCCAAAGGACATCTAATTCTCATTAGGGCTGCAATTCAAAAATTTAGAGGAGTTTAAGGAGGATGTTAGGTCATATGCAGTAGGTAACGGTATTGATTTCAAGTTTTTGAAAAATAATAAAAAAAAAGTGTGTGTAGTTGCATGAAATCCCCTATATGCCCTTGGAGGATATGTGCAAGCCAAGACAAGGGGGTGAAGACCTTTAAAATCAGTACCATGAATGTGTAGGAAGAGTTTGAGGAGTAGACAACTTACTGCAAAATGGATTGCTACAAGATTCTACACAAGAATAAAAAATAATCCTAGTTGGAAGCTTGAAGAAATGAGGGCAGAGATTCTGGATACTTATCAGTTGGATGTAACATGTTCTAAGGCAAGGAAGGAGAAAAGCACTGAATGTTATTGCGACATCATCATTATAGCAAAATATAAGATTATAGAGATGAGGTGAGGAGGACTAATCAGGGAAGCACTAATGTTATTGCTACATCAATGACAGATCATAAATATGTGTCATATACAAGGGTGGGTCAGAACAATAAGTAACACAACCCACAGCTTAAATTGGTCCTAACTTGAGATTTTAGCAATACAATCTCCATTTCTTTCTTTACCAAATCTGATTTAAGTCTCTTCTCTTCCTTCTTTAATATCATTTTCCTCTCTTTTGTCTTCTGCAACTAGATCTCAGCCTTGGTCAACTTCCCTTTCAATTCAGCAACATCTTCGCTTATTCTTGTTCCTTCATTTGCACATTCAAAAAAGCCACAACCCTTGCAGGTTTTCAACATCAACAAAAACATTTGATATGTGTCAAAAACTTAAAAATTATGTGTATTTTCAAGAAAGGGGACAAAAATGACCTCTTTATTTTTTTTGGTTAAAAAACCACAAACCTTTCTAAATAAAGGCGTGAACACAAACATTTGATATGATTAAAAAACTATGTGTAATTTCTAAACCCTAAAATTTTGAAACTTAAAAATTAAGATGTAATAATTAGGTGTATTTTCAAGAAATATATTCTTTGTCGCGACCCATCCCGAGATCCGATGTGAATCCCGTTCGAGCCGCGAGACAATGCGGAAAACATGAAAATAGCATCTCAAAAATTCCATTTAAAAGAATGCAAAGTCATGAGAAAACCCTGTAATGCACGTGCAAGTTTTCTTTAAACAACAAAAAAAAAACCTTTTTAAACAACACTAAACCTCGACGGCATAACAAGCCGGAGAAACAACACGTTAGCTAGCAACAACAAACTCGAGCTAACATGCTCGGTACATATTTATAAACATATCAGAGTAAGCGGAATAAAAGTGAACAATTATACATACAACCGCACGGCAACCATGCCGGCACAACAAAAGAATATAACATGTAACAGTCAAGACTACTACCCAACAAATACATTGTTTAGATAACAAGTACACCCTCGGCCTCACCAAAATAAAACACTTAGGCACAAGGTGCACTACCAAAAGAAGTCGCCCAACGAACCCGAACTCGAACACTAAGGATTCCTCGCCGGTGCTTGATCTAAGGAAAATAAATGAAAACAAACGGGGTGAGTTGAAAACTCAATAAGCTACTAATGCAACAATATGGCATGCTAGATGCAAACAATAATTATAACAAGTATTCATGTTATCACATTAACATTTCAATACTAAATAGAAGTAACGAGCATCACATATAACCACACAACCCTATATTACACGAGAGGCTCGACGATCGCCAACCGTCCCATACCGGTTGGAAACCATGACCAACATTCGTTGATATAGGAAGCACATAAGAGCTATAATTAAACACATTAAAAGGGATACGGCGTCGAGGTACACCTCCGACCAAACCAATACTTCCAACCAACCAACCAATAATATACCAAGTGTAGAGCCGTTGTTGACGTGCTCGAACAAAAAACCAATAACCAAATCAAACACATGTGAACCATCTTACGTATTCACGTCGACGGGTGATCTCGGTCCCTACAACCCAAGAATCTACCACGGATATAGCTTACCATGGTTGCGTTTATTCCGTACAACAAATGGCGCTATATCCCTACCGCGGCCAACGGTAGGGCGAGGCCCGATGTATTGGCCTTCAACTATTACGTAGCCCCACCACGCAATAATCGAGCGTCAATACACCGCCAACAAATATGCCATGGACTTAACTAAATGCACAAGTAGATGTTTACTCGACATTTAAACATAAAAGGTCATACTCCAAAGTAGGAGTATACCACAACAACAACAATTGACAATAATATGAATGTCACAAGTGAGTCATAATAATCTCACACCACAAATAACCAACTTACAATAATTACGACAATTTACGTAATGTCAAACACACAATCGGTGTAACCAAATTTTCTAACGAAACACTCGAATCATCCAAGTATTCCCAAATCACACACGTGGTCTCATTGATTATGAAATCCTAACAAACTCCGTTAGAGTCATTTTCGGTTTCTAATGAGTTCGAGTTTACGCGAATTAATCATACCGTAAACTTAACAATTATTACCCATATTTCACAATTCTAACATGTAAACATGAGTCTTCAAAACACCACCAACAAGTCAACCACAAATTTGAAAAGTCAACATAGACAAACATACTCAAAATTGATGATTTCTAACATATATCATCATCTAACAAGTCTAACATGTAAAACAACTCATATTAGGGGAAGAACAAGGGATAATAGCTTACCTCCACAAGAAAATCTACCCAAAGAATTCTCAATCCAAGCTTAGCAATGGATTCCCCAAGTCTTAAGCAGTCCAAAGATGGTGTTGCATGCAAGAATCTATGGTAGGATGAAGAAGGAGATGAATATACACACTAATCTCACTATGCATCTCCCACACAAACTTTCTAAGCTTAAGGAAGAAATGAAGTGTTTTGGAGTCTCTCTCTCATGGTGAAGAGTGACTTAAATATGGTCAAAAGGTCAAGCCTAATGTACAACACTTACAGCCAAAAGTCCAAGGTCTAAAGTCATGAAAATTACAATTCAGTAATTCTGTCCGTACTACTTCGCACGGCCGTGCCACAATTTGGCACACGGCCGTGCCAAAGTTACTGCCCAACTCTGGATTCTCGGATTAGCCTCGCACGGTCGTGCCCTATGAGGCGCACGGTCGTGCCAAACCCAAAAACTCAAACCCAACATTCTGTTACTCTCGCACGGCCGTGCCATATAAGGCGCACGGTCGTGCGAAGCCCTCCAGTGTACAAAAGTGTTAAAACTCCAATTCTAAGGCATACAACACAATCCCAAACACATAAAATGAAGCTTTAAATGCATATCAACTCAAATGCAATTAACCATGAAACTCCTAACACATTTTCATATACTAAAAAGGTGTCCAACAAACTCAATTGTAAGTGTAAAAGAATGAGATTTGCACATGAAATGATAGCGTCAAAATGAAAGACATAACATAGGAAGAATGCAAATGATGCAAATGGTGCGGGCGTTACATTCTTGTTCCTTCATTTGCCCATTCAAAAAAGTCACAACCCTTACAGGTTTTCTATATATCAATAAAAACATTTTATATGTGTCAAAAACTTAAAAATTATGTGTATTTTCAGGAAAGGGGACAAAAATGACCTCTTCATTTTTTTTGGTTAAAAAACCACAAACCTTTTTGAATAAAGGCATGAACACAAACATTTGATATGATTAAAAAATTATGTGTAATTTCTAAACCCTAAAATTTTGAAACTTAAAAATCAAGATGTAATAATTAGGTGTATTTTCAATAAATATAGACTTCCACTGTAGTTTGTACAACCATAGAAGAGCTTGCCAGGGTTGCTATCAGTTCGTGAGGTCTTCAATGGAGCTGGAGCATTGCATTTACTCAACGGAACAACTTCGTGAGATTTAGCTCACGATTGAGCTGTTAATGAAGAATCAATTGCCCTCTATTCGTGTGCGCAGTGGAGATTGAAGGTTTAAAGATGGATTTGCAAATCACGATTGTGGTTCAAATCTTTTATCTCACCTCATGTTACATTTTGTGTTCCATTGAATTTTAATCCAACACATACTCTTGTAAAAGATATAAAAAGAATGCTGAATAAAATAATATAGATACGTGTAAGGGGTTATAATTCAATAGAACAGGGAGTATGACATAGTGTGGGGGATAGAAGATTACGCTTGTATCTCGAGACCAAGAGCCATGATAGAACAGGAGTCCAAATCAAGGAGCCCACTCTCCCTTGGGCTAAAAGGGCCCGATTTAGATCTTACTTTCTCCCTTTCTTCGTAGTATCAATCATTATTATTATTATTGTTATTATTATATTATTATTATTATTATTATTATTATTATTATTATTATTATTTTTATTATTTTTATTGTTATTGTTATTATTATTATTGTTAATGTTATTATTATTATTGTTATTGTTATTATTATTATTATTATTATTATTATTAGTATTAGTATTAGTATTAGTATTAGTATTAGTATTAGTATTAGTATTAGTATTAGTATTAGTACTAGTATTATTAGTATTATTGTTATTATTATTATCATCATCAACATTAATATTAGTATTATTTTGGCTATAATTGTAAAGATTGAATTCGTCCCCTATAACTCAGGAAAAACGACCTTCAATAATACTTGGCTACTATCCGGTTGATCACTTCTTCTTAGGCTGTTGTTTGATATTGATTTCCCACCATTTTTTTAATGAGTTTTCCAGATGTGCAACACAGCAGATTAAGTTGAAATTCACTAATGACGTTCGTCGTCGAAATTTGCTAGTTGCGCCTTGACGGTAGAATCAGGCAAAGCCAAATTCGTGGTCCGCGTGAATTGATTTTGAAATATGTGAATGGCAGTTTACTACATGATCACGCAAAAAAAGGTTGTAGCTGACTACGTCTGATGCACGTGTATAGTCTAGTAGGATTCTGGTTAACGTTACAGGGATTGCCCTTGAAATAGAAAGGATTTGAAACCTCTGCACAAAAAACACTGTAAGGGCGGTTGGGTCGTCCTAGCAATAACCCTCAGGCGTGAGAATCAACAATACTGTAGAGAAGATATAATGCTCTAACAAAGTATAGCTTTTGCAAGTAATTTGCACGTATCATATGATACCTGTGAGGGTGCTATTTATAAGAAGATAGATCACAATCCTTATTGGTTTCGGACTGGGAGTGATATGATCAATTTTCATGTTTTTCGAATTACGATAGTATGTTTGCTTAGGACTGATGTAGATAGAGTTGTAGTAGGACTCTTCCCAGAATGAGTGATGGTTCCATGAAGGACTCTATTTTGCCAAGCTGAGCGGGGGTTCTGTTGTGGTCGGCCTGACATGCATCTAGGTCGCTCGATGCCGTTGTGACCGACCTGAGATATATTCCAGGTCGCACTATGGATCCCCGAGATCAGCGTGTTGGAAGAGTATGCTGGTTAAGTTGGCGACCTGACATATTATGATTACCAGGTCGTCATACCAGTATGTGCGTATGTCACCTCGGCGTTATTCCAACTGGTGCCTCCGATGCCGCGATATCTGCCACGTGTAAAGTTGAGAGCTAAGGTCGTTCATTACACTTTTTCATTTGCTTCAATCACTATGGGTAACAGTCACGCTACTAATGCAATAAGCCATTCTTTGAAGATTGAAAAAAGAACAGAAAGGGTAAGATCAATTCATCATCTTCAAACTAATACTTATACAAACCTCATAGATTGAATTGTGAATAAGATTTATTCTTACAAGTGATCGTAATGCCATACATTTGATCGTCCGAAACAACCGCAAAAGCCCTAGTCAAGTATAAACATGAATCATTATAGAGATGTAGTTAACTTTAGGGCCCCAGAAAAATGACCCACTTGAAGAAACTTAAAACTTTATGGGAAAAATTCGGGTTAATACACTTTGGTTTTTCAACGCTTTAGTATCATTTTTTTTAATCGGCAAACGACACTTTTGTGCATTGCAATTCCAAATTGATGAATCTCAATGGACAAAAGTGCTTTTTTGCTGGTTTGAAAAAGGCAAAACACATAATCGGGCCACTGTATTTTGGAAAAGATTGCAATTCGGCCACTGATTGTTTGAAAATGTTATTTGGGCCACTGTACTTCAGTTATCTTGCAAGCGAGCCCTCCAGCACGTTAATTTTAAATGAAATCTCTATTTTACCCCTATTTTCATTAAGGGAGATAAGGACCAAGACAAGAGTAAAATAAGAATTTCATTTAAAATTAACATGCTGGTAAGCTCTCTTGCAAGATAACTGAAGTACAGTGGCCCAAATAACATTTTCAAACAATCAGTGGCCGAATTGCAACCTTCCCCAAAACACAATGGCCCGATTGTGTGTTTTGCCTTTGAAAAAATATAGTGGACTAACACGGTTAAAATCTACTAAAGTTTACCGGCCAGCAATTTTCTCTAACTTTATTGCACCTTGATTTTTATGATTATGAGCTAGTGGGCCCACAGAGTAGTAAAAATCAGTGTTCTAAAAATCAGCGTCTAGGGGCCTAGTTGGGACCTAGAAATCGAAGCATAATTATACCATGGGTCCATACCAAACCTGCTGCAACAATAGTAAATAGCTAAATATGACCAAATAAACTAAAAATAATGATTACATTACAAGATTAAAGTTAAAAGTTAAAAATTAAAATCAGATTCACTATCATTTCAAAGTGGAGGGGAGAAGGGGAATACTTTAATAACTTGAGGGGGAAAGAAAAATACTTTAATAACTTGAGGGGAGAGGTTGTCATTTTAAAAAGTAAAAATCCTAAAACTAAAAGCTCTTTGCCTCTCTCTCACAAATTTAGTCTGACAGACGCCTCTCTCTCTCTGTCCCATTGTCTCACAGACGACACGATGGGATCTCGACGGCAATCTCTCTTTATCGCTCTCTCTTTCTCTCTCACTCTCGCTCTCTTTTAATTTCTCTCACTTACTCTCTCTTTCTCCTCTTCACTGACGTTCTCCCTCTCTCTCACCGGCGTTCTCCCTCTCTCTCACCAACGGCGCTTCGTCTCCCATGCCTCAGGTAATCGATTTCTCTCCATAAAAGCCTAAAATCATGAAATTAGGGCTGGGCGTTGGTGGCGCCGACGCTGACTAGTCGGCGACTAGGGCGCCTACTCGACGATTATCTTCTCCAGCGACTTTTTGTCCGATTTGACATTAATCGCGGCGTGGTGCCGGCACCCAACGCTTAGTCGGCGACTAGGCGGTCTTAGGCGGCGCGTTTTAGAACACTGGTAAAAAGACCCAACAATATGCAGAGGGTGTCACGGACCAGTTACGTAAGGTCCAATCAATAGACCAACCTAATGGTGCTATCAAAAAAGGTTCAATGGTTCATGATGGCGTCTTTGCAAGTCAAAGCGAGGCGGTGCGGGTTGGGGGTTGGTCCGCCAATCTAGGGAGCAAGGGCAAAATTGTAAATTTGAAATTTAATGAAAAACCCTAAGCTGTGACTTGAGCGGCGCATAGAGAAATCGAGAATCTTCATCCTCAGATCTCACTTCTCAGCCTGGTCAGTGGTCTCACTCTCACCGCACCTCTCCATCTCTCATTCTCCCACAGCGGCTTGTCTCCGTCTCCGACGCGTTACCGTTTTGGCTCTCTTCCCTGTCTCAAGCTGACGTCAGTAGCCTCTCTTCGGCAATCTCTTCCCTGTAAGTTTTTCCCTTTTTCAAAATATCCAGGGTCTGTTTAGGAACCCCAATGTGGAATTAGAATTAAAAAAAATAATTTGAATTCTGTGAAGCTCAAATTATTCATCAAATTCTAATTCTAAGCACGACATTAAGTAGCTATACATAGCTTCACTTCTTTTTTCATTCACAAAATTTTTCAATATTTACTTTCCTTTTCAAGACATTGGTTAGACTTTAACTCAATTTAAGTTTTTTCATTCTCAAAATAAATCTTGTGGCGTTAGAGTTGGGCCTGTTTAGCCCAAGTGTTTTTAAACCGGTCTTTTAACGGTGCGAGGCAGCAAGCGGCCGTCATTCTCTGCTTCCTCCACCTGCCTCTCTCTTTCGCTCGCTCGCTACGTCGCCGCCGCTGCTGCGATCTGGTCATCGACAATACCCGGCGACAGGGAACTTTCCGGCTTAACTGACATCATCAATTGATTTCTCGTGAGTCTACTTTCCATTCTTATACGTTTCTCTAACACAAGCACGCGCGCGCGCACATACACACTTGCTCACGTTCAAATTCACACACGAATAAAAATTTATTGATGTTTTGAAGGTGATGGTATTTAGTTTGAAGTATTGGAGCAGTTGATCGTCAAGTTTTTTGGCTGATAATTAATATAGCTGGGCAAGTGAACATGGTTGTTAGTTGTTACTTGATGTTCTAATTTAGTTTTCGCTCAAGGGCCTGTTTGGATATGTGGTTCGTATTTCTTTTTTGTGGTTTTGTAACGAGCGAATCAAAAAGTAGGACAGCGATTGAGAGAAAAAGAGTGGGACAGAAAGTGAAACCACAAAAAAAACACACACACACTAAGGACCAAATTACGAACCTCATACGTGAACAGGGCCTTTCCTTCTTAAGCACCTACTGTGGCTGTTGTGTGTAAAGAGTAGTAAAACTTTCTACTTTCTATGCTGGAATCTTCGACTTAAAATGTCTTGTTTGAAAAACTAAGTTATTGAAACTTTATGATTTTTAAATTTTACCAGCATTACATTAAACTTGACATTTCAGAAATTGTTTTAATCCTTGTTTCATGACTTTCAATTGTAGACTAGAATACATGGTGTATTTGTAGAAAATTTTGCATTGGCCTTTGTTTTAACACTGCCTTATGCATTTCGACCATTTCCCCATGTACGAAATTGGCCTTTGGTGTAAAATGAAGTGGGAATTCACTTTCGTGGATTGCTGGAAGCTAAAATTTCAACGATACACAATTAAAAGTAGTGAAATGGCTGTTTTGTTCTAGGAGTGTGTTCATTATTGACAAAAGTAGATGATTGAACATAGAAGACGTTAATATTATAGTTTACGTTTATTGATCGAGATTGTAGTTACTAGTGGGTTACTGCTTGAAGGCATGCTATATGGGGATTCACCTTGCTGATTGCTGGAAGTTAAATGTTGCTTTTCTTGAAGCAACTAGGGTCTTCAGAAAGGTTGAAGTTTTAGTTTATATGTGAAGCATGTAGAAAGTGGGCGTAGAGCAAAGGAATTAGGATAGGGAAAGCTATTCCTACTTAAAACGAGTGCATACCTTCATCGGGTGGTTGAATCATGAATGATATCAGTATAACTATCAATTTTTATTGGTGGTTGCACAACACAACCATCTAATACTGTTCTGCTGAATTCTGCGCCTGTAAGTTAAGCATTAGTCATTAGGATAGATTTAAATTGAAAATGATATTAAATTAAGGGTAGCCTTTTTCACACCCTTCAAAAATTACTTTGTATACTCATCTTACTTTTTTGATGTTATTTGAAAAGAAAATAACCTATCATGGATAATGAAAATAGAAGCCCATTGCTGCCTGTTCTTCTTGACCCCAAGAAGTAAAATTGGCCTTTCTTAAAATCAAGCATAAGATGAGTGCGGATAACAATTTGAGGAGTCTGATGATATGCTAAATGGTCTAGAAGTTCTCCGTATTCAACAATATTCATACTCGCATAGAAGGAAGTTATAGGGTCAAGGAAGCTAGCTTTGTTGTTCGAGATATTCTGTTATTAGTATCAGGGGCGGAGCTAACATGTAGCCAGCATGAGCCTAGGCTTATACTGAGACTTGGGCTGTTCTTTTTTCCTTCTAAATACATGGGTTGTGTTTGCATAAACGTTCGTGGTTTTCACTTTCTTCTTGGTTCATTATTTCTCTATTTCTCTATTTGACTTTTTGATTCAGTCATTATAAAACCACAAAAAAAATCCATGAACCAAGAAATGTTGTTGGAGAGACAGAGAGAGATGCTCAACTCAACTCAAGCCCCTCACGATAACGCCCGAAAATGGGAAAGTTTTGAGTTTAGATAGGCGATGGTGTCATAGCGACCAACCACACAACACAATGAGTGCTTCAAGCAAAAAGCTATCATGTTCATGTATTATCTTCAAATCGTAAAATTTCTGCAGATACTTTTCCATTTTGGTCATTATGTGGCCAAAAATCTTAGCTCCACCACTGATTAATTATTAATTTGTGGTGTCTTAAGTTCCTGTGGTAGTTACTCATAGATATGTCAGTTGAGTTCAATACCATACCTTTCATGCTGTTGGTGCTAATCAATGACATTGTACTTCCTATATGTTCAGGTTAGTTGGCAAATGGGAGGTTTATAATGACTGACAAAAGCCACATATCCCGATACACTTGTTACTGTCTTCCTTATGTCTGGTGGGAAGGGTAGCCAAAGTGTTTCTGGCTTGGCTTGATGGTTTTTGTAGTGAGGTTAAATAGATTTATTATTTGGAAAGTCAAAATGAAAGGGAAGCTATTCTTGTACATATTCATCTCCATCCAATGATGGAAATGAGTTTCTTTGGTTTCATTGTTAATTGAATGCAAGCCAAAGATCTCATAATTGGTATTTGTTTGCATGACTTTCCAAAAACATTCCTATGCAATGTTGAAATGCAAACCTACCATCAATTGCTTGTTAGAATGAAGCTCAATTCATATCTGCAGTCCAACGATGGAAATGCACTTTTGCATAAGCAAACATGCTTTTTGTATCAAGAATAAAAAAACAAATCAATGAAAAACTAGACACGGGATTCAAATATGACCAGTCAATCTAAAGGAACAAGTTTAGGGGGTGTGTTAGACTGAAAAAGAAACCCTTGCAACATCTATTTTCCCTTGGCTATGATATCTCCACTGTGCTCATTGATTCTGCCCCACAACCATCATCCATATACATATGCCTCCAGAGACACTTGTGAGTCATTATTCTTAAACACCCCCTCTGTTTTCTAATAAGCTAGTTGTTAGTTGCGCCCTTCCCATCATTAATTTCTGACATTGTTCAAACCTTGATTTGCTTACTGTCTATTTCAAACAACTTTCTTAGCTTGGGGACTCTATTTACTTTTAAAGCAATAAAATATTCTTAATATTGATTTTATTGTTTTGCGGAGCAGAACCTATGCTAGAAGTTCTTGTGTGGTTGGCTTATACATATTGGGGCTTACTTTCATAGGTTGAGCTGATTTTCTAAATTTTTTTATCTAAAAACTTTTTGAACATGAGTATTTGCTTGGTTACCATTTTTTTGCATCATTTGAAAGTAGCTGAACCACCACAAAGAAATCCCATAATGCACAAGAATGTTCAAAGTACACCGGCGTTTCCTTTTCAAAGTTGTGAACCCCTTAAATTTGTCCTTTAGATAGATGGGTCAATTTTCAATTCCCTACGTTATCTTTCTTACTTTTTCGTTGGTATCCTTTGGAGAATTGATACAGAAAGCACGTTTGCATATGTGAATATCCGTCTCTTTTGTTGGACTGAAGTATCTTCTTTGAGATATAAGCGGTGGGTAGATATTTAGCACTGTAGTATGTCGTAGATCTGCATTTTCACCATTGGGTCAGAATAATTTATGAAGTTTATTTTAAATGATAGGAGATGGTTTTATTCTATTCCAGTTATGAAGAGTCACATTTTTATATGTAAACATGCTTTTCTTCTACTGGATTGGAGTACTCTTTACGAAATTTGTTCACGCACAGATGCATTATGATAAGATATTTGGATGGGTGTTAGGACCCAGAGGTGAATGCACAGTCAAGACATGGATTTTTTCTTATCTTGAGTGATGTGGGATGCAAGCACAAGAGTAATGACATTGGATTAGTTGGGATTACTATTATTTAGGTTATTCTAGTCCAAGTAGGATTATTTTTGGAGTTATCCCAGTCTAATTATATTCTTAGGATCCTAGGGTTATATTAATTAGTTGGTCCTAGAACTATAATCTTTACCTATTGTTATTTTTAATTCATAATCCCTAGTCCCAGTAGAGTTAGTATTTCTTTGTCATATGAATATAGATGTAATTCCCTTCTTTTAATCAGTCAGTAGAATAATATTTGAGTTTTGACCTTTATGGCATTTTGGCTTTCGGGATAGACATGTAATCCCCTTCTTTCTCCTTTGTTCTTCTCTCTTTTCCCATTTGTTTATCCGTGTGTACTAGTAGCACTTGTCTCCTTACCTTGTCCTACATCAAGTTGTGCTTGTTTACTAATAGCATTTGCTTATTTAGATCATCATTTTGCCATAGAGTAGTTGAACTACCAACAGAGCAACCAGTATGTGCACCTTATTTTATTTATCAAGTGGTATGATTTTCGTTACATTTTGTATTGATTGTAATAATTTTTTATTGTATTTTCACGTACTTGTATATTTATTAAATTATATAATAAATTTAATTATAAAATTACTAATTTTTAAATATTATTAATGACGTAAATAATATTATAAATATAAAATTATTAAATATACTATAATAATTAATTGTGCAATCCTAATAATTATTATTTAAAAGATTAATAGCAAATTAATATACATGTTGATAAATAAATAAAAAGAAATAAAAATAGAATATACTAAGGAATATTTTATTTTGGGGTAAGATTTGTGGATGTGGGTTGGAGTTGGAATAGTGTTTGGTGTTGAAATGGGCCAAATTTGGGGTTTTGGGTTGGAGATGGTCTAAGGGCACCTGCACTCCAAAACTGTTTCCAGTTTAATATTTGTGGCATGACCAGAACTTACTTGTTCCCACTCAATGCCTAGCCAATTCATGCTCATTAGGAACAACCATAGGGAGACATATAGGGTTACCTAGTCTTTCTCCTTTGCAACTAGAACCACTGCTGGTGAGTGTTTTATTTGTTTGTCATTGTTGTTGCACGCGTGTGTTTGTCTTTTCCCTTTCTTTCTGCTACTACTGTTTTCTGTTTCATGTTAAGTTCTTGTGCATTATAGAATTGGGTTAATAGTGTGTCTTTATGTTTTTTGCTTCTTTAATTTCTTTCCTCACTTTTTTACTATTCTCAAATGTGGGAAGAATGGGGTGTTTTATTTGTTTCCAAGCTGTCAAGTCGGTGTGCCCTTCTAATATATGTTACATAGACTTTTTCATTTTATCTCTAGTCCTTAATTAGGACATCCCTATGCTAATGCTCATGCCAACATAATTTTCTTTTCACCATTTTGACCAGATTCACCTTCTTTACACTGAAAATATGATCTCAAACAAGGTCAAAACTAGTGATGCTATTTATGCGAAGTCTGCATCATATGGCAACCTACATTCTTAGTGAGGGCCTAGGCTATCTGCCAGACTGTTTTGTGACAGTCTGATACCTGTTTTTGTCTGTAAAATCTTGACTAGATTGTTTGCTATGATTCCATTTTCAGTCTGTTCTTTGTTTGTTACTGTCAGCACTACCGAGGGTGTAATGGAAGCTGCTCTAGAGTCGGGCTTCAAGCCTCCGCCAGAATTTCAGGATGATGCAAGGGATCCGCTAATTGACCTTAATTTGACAGATTCAACTGAGCTTTGGCTCATGCAATGGCCAAAAGATCATGTAAATTTTCTATTGCTTTGCTCAGGCTCGCCTTCTACTTTAAAAAATCAGGCTGGGAATTTATTCTCACAGTTACGCAGTCTTCTCATAAAAAGCTACCGACTGTTTACCGTCATGTGGTTCAACACAGTCATAGTCAGCATATTGATTGGAAGTTTGGAATGGTTATCTATTCTGCTGTCTTTTTATCATTACTTGAAAATAGGCATGTTCAATGACAGCCTCACTACAGTAGAAATGCACTATATTCATGATGACTTTGACAATTACGTTAGTAGTTTTACTTTTTAAATTATTTGGGGGTGGCAGCAGAAATCGCCTGTGGTTTAAGCATTTTCCGTCATTGACATTGTCCGATTGTCTTCTTGCATGTTGCAGTCTCCTGATCTTGATGGGCAACAAGTCTCATTGGACCTTAATGGTGATGGAGAACTGGGCAATTTTGAAGTTTCCCCAGGTAAGCTATCCGTTTAGCTCTAATTTTGATCTTGTTTGTACTGGTTCTTAGTTAATGAAGTTCAACTCTTAACGTGGCTTGAGCTAAGTATGATATAAATTCGAGTCTCAATGCTTAAGCAAAACTTATTCCTTGCTGAAAATATTGTGACAGGAAAGTCATATAAAGTGGTCAGTTACGCATATCAAGAACCGGATGCAACTGTTTTTCTGTCTTCTGGCTTGGAGTCAAAAATTGGTATGTTTTTTACTAGAGAGAATGCTAGAGCATTTTTGTGGGGGTCACTCGAACACTAACGTCTTATCTTGTTAATAGTTGGCAAGGTTACACGGCGTGTTTCCCTTGTTCATTATCCAGAGCCTAGTGAAATTTCAAAACACGAAACCAGCAAGTTAAGAAAGATACATGAGAGATCTTCTGCAACATCCTTGACTAATTCAGCCCATCATTTTGCGACTCCTACTAAAAGTACTAGGCCAAAGCACTCACAATCAGCAAGTGGCTACCCAACCTCCACTCATAGCAGTGGACGCCGAAGCACTCTATCTGTTGAGAAAGAACCATCGAAGTCTTCAATGCGGAGACTTGTTGATGGTCCAACCACTTCCACGAAACAGTCGTCAAAGAGAACACATGAGCCTTCTAGGTCCATGGACCTGTCAGGTCAAGACTCAGGGCGGGGTCACAGTGCAGTTACCTCAACGGAAACTGGGGAGCATTCTCAAGAAAAGAAATCAAAGAGGAGTAAAAAACTATAAAACTCTAGGTATCTTATACTCCATTGTTCTTTACTTTCTCTTGCTTTACAAATTTTGAGGGCAATACGAAGCCTTTTGATCTTAGCGTGAACATTTTGGTTAAATTTGTGGCTAGATGCTGCTGTACCTATTCTGAGGAAGTTTCTTATGTATGCTCATTTGTTTGTCTGTTATGGTTATGACTTCGAAAGCTATGTATGTTTTGTTTGGTTCGTGGATTTTGTTGTGAGGGAGAAAAATGCAAGGAGATTTCATACATAAAATCATTGATATGCAAAGTAACAGGCTTATTTACTTTGCTCCCTTCTTTTGTTCCTTTCAGGTAGAGTTGTTGTCCCGGGTCATGCGTCTGAAATATGGCCGGAAACTTGGGTTTATCATATTCTATCGTCGGCAAGTTCTGACTTGTACGATAAAATTTTCCCGAACTCCTGCACTTAGCAATTTGAGCCGATTCTGAGTTCTTACAGCAGGTAGTAGACCAGTGTGCCCGGGATAATGTGTTATACGTTAAAACAATAGAGCTTCAAGTATATTGTGGTTTGTTTAGCTTTAAAGCAAATCTTAAAAATCGACTGGGAATAGCAATTAGAGCCCTTGTACCTGTTGGCAATTAGCATTGTTAAAATTACAGAGCTTGAAATGTATTTTGGAGCTTTGATTGGTTCCCTCTCACAAACTTGTTGCTCGACTTATTTATCTTATGAACCAGTCATAGACGTGCTTTGTGTGTGTGTGTGTGCGCGCGCAGGCCATATACTCCATGGGACTGTCATTCCACTGTCTTGTAAAACTGTTACAGGAGGCAGTACGAGTGAAATTTTTACTGTAAAAGCAGCAATTTCTAGCCTATTTAAAGGCAATAGATTGTACTCCAGAACAGATCGCTAGCTACCTTCTACCACTGAATAGCTACGCAGATACAACACCATGGGTCAGAATGCATTCTAGCTCGGAGAGAACATCTGTGCATCTGCCATGTTATATAGGAAAGACATGCACGACGAGATAGCTTCTGATATTGCCGAAGTCATGATATATGGGAAAGACACGCACGAAGAGATGGCTCTTGATATTGCCAGAGTCTGACACACTAAGACAACAGTCAGAAGGCCAAATCAATTCTGCACAAGAGCCGAAGACCACCATACAAACACTTGACGTTAACTACTACTTGTGAAACTTTACCGACCTTGTGGTCTTATCCAACTCGAAGATTAGTCTTGTCTCTTCAGTCTTCACGCTTGGGAATACTTTGCAAAAAAAACCTATACATTACAATATCAGGATATGGGGAAGATATACTATTACACCTTTTGATTGAGTGCATGAAACCGCCATTGACACCAATAAAATGGCGCACAAATAAAAAGCTTCATCTGAACTACTTTCTTAACAGGTATCACTGGTACATTAACGCTCAAAAACTGTCCTGCAGTTTTTTCTCTTTTTTTTTTGATTGGAAAAATGAAATCATACTCCCTCAGTCCTTAAATTATTGTCTTGTTTGACCCGACACACGAATTAAGAAAAAACAATTGATTTGATTATTAATATTGATATAGTGTGTAGTTTCCTCTAATGCTCATGTGCATGTGACCCACAATTAAAGTAGGAAGAAAAAGTAAGGGTTAAATGATAAAAGTGTTGTCCTAAAAAGAAAACTTTCAAACAGAACAATTATTTTGGAACGGAAAAAAAAGAAAAGTAAGATAATAATTTAAATACTGAGGGAGTATTAATTAAAATAAAATTACACCCAAATACCTCAAAACTCCCAACTCCCAAACACCAAAATAAGAACTTCCAAATAGACCCATAAACACGATAAACATCCCAAACATCTAAAAGATACTCCAAAAACTGTCCTACACGTTATCTCAGAATTTATAATCAACCTACGAGAATTCGACAAAGATCTAAATAAACCGCGCTCTGAAGTAAGCCAACATGAAATAGGCTAGCTAAGATCGATTTTCTATTGCTAGGTTTTTCTCATTACAAGTAGATTTTCTATGAATCAATGTCACCTAACCAGTTGTAGTAATTGTACTCTGCCAGAATAGTGTGAATCAAAATCCAAAATGCACATCATCCTCATCATCATCATCGACTATATGATTGATAACAGTTAGTACCAACCTGCAAATTACAATAGTTGTCAGTGAGGCGGAAAATTTGACTTAAGGAAGCACACAAAATTATCCTTGTGCTCCGAGAAAATCTTAATCAATGGAAAACTACATCATTATGTCTATAAGAACCGATAATTTTATCCCTTATCCATTCATAATGAAATTTAAAAAAAAACAACTGTACAAAAGTTCAAGACTGACAGCATTATTCATCTTGAAAAGTACCACAAAGAGATGACTACTCCACTGCTTTATAAAGTCCATACAGAATTAAAAGATAATATTAAAATGAACAAAACATTTATTTAGGTTCCTTGAAGACCCTCCTCCCTAACCTCCAAGAGACAATAGAGCAAGGAAAGATGTAAATTTATAACTACGGAAAATCTAGAACTCAAAAACGTGAGAACGGAGGTCTAATCCTTCATTATTGGGATGGAAGACTGTTAGGAAAGTGGAGAATGTTCCAGCAACCCGAATTCTACGTTCAAACAACAAATATAATCCTTCATTAGAAAACTGTAATGCAGAGTGTGAACGGAGCCTACGTCTATGCAAACAAAAACAAACAACTCTAATAGTACCTGATGATGACCAGGACGAAGAAAAATAAGTAAAATGCCAGCTTGGCAACCCGATACATCTTCTCGGAATGAAGAGTTCTGAAGACTTCAGTTACATCAATGAGATGCCGCTTCTTTATGTATCTGAAACACAAAAGAGAAGAAAAATGGCGATATAAGTAAGGTTATGAAGCTAGGAGAACATGCATTTCGAATACAAAGAAACCCTGGAAGAAAAGCATCATGACAGAAAGCTGAGATTACCTAATCTTGCTTACAGTTATAGAGAAAAAAGGATCAGGTTGATGACCCCGTTTTGTATTTTATCTTTAAATATTTTATTGTTTTGATAGAAAAAGAAGATCTCATAAATAAGAAGGATACGAACCAAAAACAAATAAATAAATAAGAAGGATAACAGGTGTGGATAAGAAATCCACCATTATAACGAAAATGAAAAGATAATACCAAAAAGAATACAAAACAGGACCTGGGGAACAACCAAGAGCTGCCTTCCAAATGTGGAGCAGTCTTCAACTAAACAAGACACCTCTATCGGAAACTACCAAAAACCTCTTATATTCCAACTCTAGCTCCTCCTAACAAAACTAAAGACCCAACAACACCCCTCCTATTAGGTCACAGCTCACCACAATCAACAGACGACATCAACCTAAGCATCTCTCTAACCCCTCTATTCATCTTAAGATTGGCTGATGACACGCCCGCTGTCATATGCTCCCCCGACGGACTCAGCTTGACCCTGATCTGAGAAAGGACACAATCAAGATCCCTAGTATACATCTCCTTCCCAATGCTCTGTGGATATAGCACAATATATATTCCCTTCTTTCACTTCTTGAGATGGAGATCAAATTTAGACCATGTGAAAAGTTTTCGACAAATGGCAAGTCGATCGCACACTTACCCTTTCTTCAGGCACTGCCTGCTCTGCTTGAACCCTATCTCGAGAAGAAGAAGAATTTTATCTTTATCTTTAAATATCCATAAAGCCTCATACAATCATCAACTAGAAGATCATGAGTCATTTATTGCAACATTTTCTTACATTTGCATTAAACTCAACTTGACCCAACCTTTATCCAAATTACTAGGGGCCCTGCTTTGACTGATTTGGCGAGGCATCACCAAGTTAGGTTGGGTGTGTAGCTCTTGGTCATTTGCTATTTTTGTATTCTTGTGTCTGTTTCCACGACTTTGTTTTGGTGGATTTCTTATCCACTTTGTAAAGTCTTCATCCTAATGGTATCTTCTTTTTCTATCAAAACATAAAAATGAAAATTGATGGGGACTGTTAGAATTATCAACTCGTCCCTTCCTAAATGCGTTGACAAACACATGAACCCTTAAACTCTTCGAAGAGGATATTTATTCTAGATTATTAAAATGAGTGAAACTGTACAAACCTTTACTTCCTATAATCTTAAATGCCAGTAAACCTAGTAAACCTAGCACTGCTCTGCATCAACTCCCCACCCCATCAATTCCCTCCTCTTGCGCAAGCTTGGCCTCCCTCTCCAATCCTCACCTTCTCGTGATGCAGTGATACAGGACACAAACGCAAGAGGAATAAAATTAGAATCAACTTTATTATTTGGTTATTTTATGCTATTGTTATTCTGGGATAAGTTATAGCCACCCCAAATATGCTTCTCCACCCCAGCATTAATCTAGATATCAAATTATAGCACACTTGGACAGAATTGCCCCCTTCTCACCACAAGTGATGCTAAATCATGTGATTACCCTCTTTAAATATACTGGCATCTATAACAAGCAAAATAAAATAAAAAAGAAAAGACGTATTCTCCTTTCCAGAATGGGGACTTTCTACCTCCTGTGCATGTAAGGCATTCATTTTCTTAAGCACAAAAGACCAAATTTTCATTCTATTTCTTTTCTTTCTTTTTCTCCTGGTGTACAGCTCTCCTCCTGCTTCGCATCTTCCCCTCTTTCTAATAAATTTTTATTTTTTCAATAAAGAAAAAAAGAGATAAATCAGCATTTTCTGGCTACCATTGGGGAATATTAATGTTCTTTTGACATTCAAGGACATCAATCCATCATTATATTGGCTAGGGTAGTTGGTGTCGGGGAATTAATCAATAGTTAACGGAAACGACAATGGCGGAGACTTTGCCAGCAAATTGGTGGTAGATGGGGTCATGTCTTAGTGTTAGCACTGATATAGGTGAGTCCGCTACCAAGGGAGAACATTTTCACAACATGACCACAAAAGGTAGTATCTGAGGTGGATTTGGTGCAGACGAACTGCCGAACCAAACAGCACCTGATTTGGACCAGCTTCAGCCACCACCACCTTCCCCCCCCCCTCACGACAGGTTGGTGTTGCCCCCACCCTCACGTCCACAGATATATGGGTAGAAGAATTAAAGGGTTACAGAGGCAGATTTATTAAAAAAAAGAGAAGGATATGAGAGGGAGATGCAGAGGAAGAGAGAGAAAATGGAGAGACGGTAGATATTTATTTTTAAAACATACTCCCCACGTTCATAAAAAAATGTCCATCTTTCCTTTTTCACCCGTTCCAAAAAAAAATAGTGTCCACTTTGTAATCTTTCCTTTTCTAGGAAGTTACTTTTACCATTTTCCCCTTGTTTTTCTTGCTATTTTGATGGTGGCTCGTATTTACACAGGCTACAAAGGAAAAAACATAACATACTAATATTTATAATAGAGTCAATTAGCTTTTCTTAATTTGTGTGCTGAGTCAAACATGACTCTTTTTTAGGAATGGAGGGAGTATCTTCTCTTATTTTTCTGGAAAAAGAACATTATCATCTCATCATCGTATGGCTATTTGGTTTAAAATTTAGTAAGTTGGTCAACATGTATGATCAATTGTACATTGATTGATCACTAATGCAATTTTTCCATAAATAATTACAATGACGTTGTGAATGGGTATTTTCACTCCCTAATATGCTTCTCCCACCCCTTTCATTATAAATCAAATTATAAGGTTTCTAGACAAAGTTACCTCCATGTATCATATGCTTCACTAAAACAAGTATTTTATTTTAAATCTGTCCTTTAGCATATACAATTTCATTTCTCACCATGTATCTCTTGTGAAAGTTATAAAAAAGTTTCCTTCGTGTAGTTATTAATATTATTATATCTGTTAATATGAAATGTTCTTTATGAGAAAATGGTATTTTTCTTTTCTTTTTCTTTGTTTTTTCCCCATAAGAGAACATAGTATTTAGTTAACACAATAGTCAATGAGCTTATTGACACCGAACAATGGCAAAAAATGTAATTCACAAGAAATGCAAGTTAATTTGTTACACGAAAATACATTACCAATATAGGAATGATGACTGTAACAGATAAATGTGTCATAGAATAATAAATCACAAGCACAAGCGAAGTAAAGCTGGGCAGACTTTATATAAACAATGCTTCATGGAAAACGATGCAGAAACTTACAGCATTGTACTATAGCAAGTAATAGGGAGTGTAAGCAAGAACATAAACCAATGTCCTGTCACAAGGAATAGAGCAGAAAACAGAGCGTTTAATATCATCTCAGGAACAACCACTCTATTGATGCGAGAGGATGATTCATATGCGTTCATGTAATCGGCTTCCAAATCTGATAGGCACACAATCTACAGGTTTGAGTAAGAAAAGAAAATTTAATTAGAGAATTACAGGAACAGACTGCAGTTGTAACAATAAACTGTGACAAAATAATGAAAGGAAATTGAATCTACCAACAACAGATGGGAAAAGGATGGAAGCAAATTTGAAGCATCTCGTGTCCATGACAGCCAATACGGCCCATGGGAATTGCCTACATGAGGCTTGCCTGTTGGTCTAAAACAACAAATTCTAGTTCACTGATGGACCCATTCGTATTATGAGAATGTTTAGAGTAAATCAAGCACTAACCGATTCCATAAATGGAGTCATGGTGATATCAAGGTACCAACATGTTTGGATATCTTTTTTGTCTATCCAGGAAAATGAATGCTTCCTTACAAGATTTGAAGTTCTTTTACTTTATTTGATTTTAATTCTTTAGAGATATGAATGTAGGCCTGAATGAGTAGAAACGGAAAAAGGAAAGGAACCAAAAAAACACAAGAAACATACATAGAGAACTTATAAATACAACCAAACCACCCTTTAGATCAATTCAACTAGGAAAAGGATATTGCAGTGACAATTAACATTGTATGTTGTGAAAACATACATACATTCATTTTAGAAAGAGTTTATTTAATTAATTTGAGCCCATGATTAGTGAAAACAACACCAGTTTCGTTGGACACAGCAACATGCAAATCCAAGACACGGGGATGACCGTGTATGTAGTATCTATAAGATACACAGTATAGTATAACTACAAACATAAATACTTCTAAGAGCTCCATCAAATGCTATTTATACTACTTTTTTCAATCACATCTTGATCCGATATAGATAACCAAAACTTCAAGTGAATTTGATAAAGAATTGCCTTCCATGAAGCAAAATCCTATTGCCTTTCTCAAAACCCTAATTAGTGTGTTGACACGCAGGTCCAAGTAGACACATACCCGACAGCTATTTTATGTAATTTTCCATGTCCTCCAAATTATAAGATACACATCAAATATTAATAATAGAAAATCAGAGAGGCTTATTGATGTCTATTAAATTGGAACTTAAACTTCAATATAACCCTCAATGCATCTATTGAATAAGAGCGCAAATCAGAAAAATACAATAACTACACAAAGCGTTAAGATACAATAAGGAACCCGTTAGATTTAATTTTCGATAGTAATAAGTTTAACCAATTAGAACCATTTGAAGTGCTCAATTAATTCGACTCTAAAGATGCTACAATAGCCACATACTCTGGTCTACAAACAATTTGGAATATCATTGATTCAAAGAAAGATGTGGTGGGCGTAGGTATTCAGAACTCTTCTAATCTGATGGAATTACAAATCAATAAATTGTATAAACATTAAGACTTCATCATTTGGTCCTAAAGCAAAATATTTTGTTCTAAAACATTTCCAAATCCATTTTTCGGAGTGCCCACAATTGTTAAGGAATTGAGCAAGATCCTATTCATGGTTTCTAAAGAAAATAATCTAGAGCTAATTTGAGCTTTATATTATGCTTCATTTGTAACTTTTGTCCAATTAACATTATTCCTACAGATTATAAAACTGCTCCGTCATAATCTCACTCATAATTGAATCATATTCAGAAAACAGAAAACAATCAAAACTCGAAGGGCTGGGGATGAGAGAAAGTATGAGTTTCCGCCAGAAACAATAAAATACACAAATGATTTGCTAATCATAGTGAAGTTACTCCTGTGCCAAGCTAACTCAATTCAACAAACAAGTAGAAGAAATTTTCGCAACCAGCAAACTGTAGAATTTAAAAAACGCTTATCAGTGGAGATTCTTACCTATGCTCAGCTCAAAGTTTCATATCATCAAAAATGCAATGTATAGCCAATAAGTTAAGGGAGCATAAAATCCAAGCCTAGGAATGGAAACTTGCACCCTGCTAGTAGCCTAGTACAAATTATTATCTAATTCCGCTCAAACTCCATGGCTAAAAAGAACAAATCAAGATTCAAGCTATTTCAATTCAGGTTGAGACTTTTGCTTGGGGGTCAGTAAATGTCAGTGAATACCAACCAACACCAATTCCAAAATGCAGCCTAGGAACCAAACTATGCTATAAACTTCGCAACGCACGCTGAGTTCAAGACTAAAGAATCAAAGTTTATACAAATTTCGATTGCACCAGAGTCTGTCAATGAACAAATCAAACTTGTTAAAATCTAATATAAGCCACAAACTTTGTCAAGTGATAAATTGGTGAAAAGATATCTCAACTTTGACTTCGAAATGACGTGTGAGCGATTCGATTGGCCAAGAGGCAATAACTTGTGAGGGTCACCAACCAACCAAGCACATTGTTGACAGTTGAGGTCAAATTTAGGATACCTAGCAGTGGTCTTAAAATCAAGCTATTAAAATTCAAGTAAAAATGTCTATGAAATGGAACTTAAAGAATTTCATGGAAAAACACCCTGAGCCATAAGTAGTCATCACTAAAGGATCAAACTTTTTAACACAAATTTCACAACCCATAACAACTCATTACTAAAGAATCAAACTTTCATAAATATTTCACCATACACAATGAAAATAATCTTTTTTTTTTTTTTTTTGGAATGTGGGTAGTACCTGATAGAGATTAAAGGCGACGAGGCCCATGTTCATAGCAAAGAAGATCA
Organism: Platycodon grandiflorus; assembly: GCA_016624345.1. Classification (NCBI taxonomy): domain Eukaryota; kingdom Viridiplantae; phylum Streptophyta; class Magnoliopsida; order Asterales; family Campanulaceae; genus Platycodon; species Platycodon grandiflorus. The sequence continues at coordinate 10,072,985 of CM028363.1, forward strand.
GCCAAAGAATCGGTTCCCACGGCATTTTTTCTTCTTCCAAATTAAATCTTAATTCTGAAATTTTTGAACCGGAGAACCCCTCTCACACAAACATGCCCTCTTTACTTAGCGTGTGTGTTGAGGAAAATCCTTTGATGGGTTTTTTTGTGAAAGAAGAAGCAACAAAGAACCAATTATGGGTTCCAAATCAGAGAGGGACTCTGGGTTTCGTATTTCGACTTAAATGAGGTTAATTGAACTATGGATTTCGAGTGGGATATCTATATCTCGACTGAAAGAAGGTTAATCAGGGCATCCACGACAATAACTACCGGTATCACACTCTAAATACCTTATTTTTTGTTTTAATTTTACTTTTTTAACCCTCTAAAAAAAACTACCAGTATCACACTCTAAATACCTTATTTTTTGTTTTAATTTTACTTTTTTAACCCTCTAAAAAAAATTACTCCAACAAGTACCCAACCCTCTAAAAATTTAATCTCTCTCATCTCAACTAACAAACCTAAACTACCATTATATATTTTTTTATTTAAGTATATTTTTTTCACCACAATTAAAATAAAATATTTTAAATTTTATATACTATGAAAAATATATTATCTCTCCATCACTAAATTATTATCTTATTTGACTCGGCACACAGAATAACAAAAAATAATTAACTTGATTATTAATATTAGTATAATGTGTAGTTTCTTTTAATGCCCATGTGTATATAGCGCATAATTAAAGTAGAGAGAAAAAGTAAAGGTAAAATGGTAAAAATAATCTCTTAAAAAAGAAAGTTTTAAACAAGACAATTATTTAGAAACTGACAAAAAAAAATAATTTAGGGACGGAGAGAGTATATTTTAATAATTTTCATTTCAAAATATTACACAAAAGTATATTGTGCTCAAATAAAGTGAAGAAAATGTAGAGGATTTGAGTTACTATTCATGTTAAAACTCACTCTATATTTAGAGGGTTATTTAATTGATTTTAGAAATAGAGGGTGGACTAGAGGAACTACTGTAGGATCAAGGGAGAGTAAAAATCTCTAAAATTAATTATAGAGGGTGGATGGAGGGTGCCACTGTGGACGCCCTAATAGATACTCCCCCAATCCCCCTATAAAAAATGAATAAAAAAATCACTTTTTTATATTTGAAATATTTTTTAATACAACTATTTCTATTATTAAGAGTTTAGCAAAAAATTTCTAGGGCTAACACATGCTTGGGAGGGAGGGAGGGAGAGAGATAGAGAGTCCGTTTGGTGTAGCGTTTTTAAAATACAGTGTTTTAAAAACGCAGCATTTCTAAAACGCAGATTATTTAAAACGCAGCTTTTTTCTTTATAAATGTGTTTGAGATATTATGTCAAAACGCAGCTTTTTATTCCCTACTGCGTTTTAAAATCTGCGTTTTGGGAAAAAGCTAGGAATTTCAGCGTTTTAAAACGCAGTTGCGTTTTGAATACGCTGCTTTTTATAACGCATTGAAACGCTAAGTTAAAAAATAAGCTGCGTTTTAACCCTGCATTTTGACCAAAACACACGAACAAACGGGCTCTTAATCTCAAATTCAATTTGGTTTGGAATACCTTATGAAAGACCCAAAAAAATTAGCAAAAAAATATTACACATTTATTATATTTTATATAAAAACATTTTAACAATTGAAACAATATTAAAAAATTATTGCCAGTAGCTTTTAGAATTTTTAAGAACAATCAACTTTTTAAACCTTTTCAGTAAAAAGTTAATTAAAGTTGGCCAAGGAAATTAAATCAAATAAGAAAAAATTTTGGGGGCACAAAAGAAGTATTTTCATGTAGAACTAAGTGTGAAATATTTAGATCATTAAATGCGTAGCTAGTAGGGGGCGTTTTAAAAAGAGTTTTGTTGTCATTATAGTCGTACCCTACTTGGGAATTAGTCATGCAAGTTCGAGTCTGAAACACGAAAACCAAAAATAAAAGTGTATATTTAATAATCATAATCAAATGCTAAGGTTTTTAATAGATTGGATATAATAAATTTTGTTAGATTTTAGAATCCTCTCAATCAATTCTTAATTTGTGTCAATTTGGTAAATTAATAATTGACTGATTGATTGATTAGTTTTTGTCTTTCTTGATAAAATTTGAGATCAATCAATCAAGATGTAATTGATGATATTTTTAGTATATCTTGATTGACTAGATAATTATAGGATGATTGAATATAAATATGGTATATATGTTAGTTGACTTATTTTACTTAATTTTAGGATCTTGATTAGAGTAAATATAGTAGATATTATTACTTAACCTTAACATTACTTGTTTAGTGTTTTTTTCTTTCTTTTCAAGGTTCTCACGGCTCTATATAATGAGGAGCTAGTGCTTCATTCAGTGATTATCCAGAAAAAGATAGAGATATCAGTTTAGAGAGAATAAGCACTCTAAAGAACTGAATATGGTCAGGAATGTCAAAACATCTTTCATCACATTCAGTTAGTGCTTAGTTCGTGAAACTATTTTACATCATTTGTTACTGTGTGGATTACTTTAGCAAACACCGTCTTTGTATGGATGAATTGTATTCCAAGTCTTAGATCTACTCACTAAGGAGTTTTCGTGTGATTTTCACCAGGTATTTGGTTTTAATCATTGTAACAAGTTTCAATATTTTTCTAGTAAAAGTTTTGTCATATTGGCATATCTACAAGTATTATTGCTTGTTGATAAAAGGTTTACTCTGTGTGTTTTTATTAATTATTCCGCTGCTTTATTAGATATTACAGTAAATGTGATCACATCCATTGATCACATTTACAATCTGTGTGAAATTCTTGAGTTCTTTCTAGCTGCAAAACTTTCATTTGTTGTGAAAGCCTCCACTTGACGTTACTATGTGTTGATTCTGGTTGTAGCCGAAATAAAATCTCAAGTCGTTTCATATTTCCATCTCCCTATTCTAGTTGAAACCAATTATTCCATTTGGAAAGTTAGAACGCGGACCTACATCAAATCAATTGATGAAAGGGCTTGACGTGCTGTTCTCATTGGATAGAGTCCATCTAAACTCATTGATATTGATGGTGATTATCAAGAAAAGTCTGAGATTAGTTGAACAAATGATGAGATTACTTTAGCCAATTATAACTCTAAAGCAATTCATGTCATCTTTGGGGCATTTGATGTGAATTTAGTTAAGATCATATCCAACCATACTTCTGCCAAGGATGCATGGGAAGCACTCCAATTGCATTGTGAAGGCACCTTTTGTGTGTCAAACTAGGCTAAGAATTTTAACCACTCAATTTAAAAATATAAGAATGGAAAAGGATGAAGATATCCATTCTTTCAATGCAAAGATAGTAGAGATGACAAATGAGGCATAAGTGTTGGGAGATGCTATTTCCAATGCTAGACTCGTTAGCAAAATGATATGTTCTCTTCTCGAACGTTTTAATATAAAAATCTTTGCTATAGAAAAGGCACACGAGACTGAAAAGTTGAGTCTTGATAAACTGGTTGACATACTTGAAAACCTTTGAATTAAACTTATCTCATCATTACAAAGACAAAGGTAAAAATATTGCTTTACCAACTCTTCAAACTCTAACAGATTTTTCTTACGATTCACAAGCATTGACTGATGAACTTGAAAAATCTGATTTTGGAGTAGAATCTGTAGGTTCACTCACCAAAAGGTTGATCAATAACATTCTGTCTAAAGGACAAAATTGTTTTGGTCAAAAACCAAAGTCTACTCCCAAGTTTGAACCAAGCAAATTTTCTCAAAAAACCAATGCTAGTAAATCTAGAGAGAAGGGTACTCCAAAAGCTCTTTCGAAATTTAGTACAAAAAATGAGAATTCTGTTCAATGTAGAGCTTGTTCTGGGTATGGTCACTATGTTGCCGAATGTATCAATACCAAAAAGAAAAAGGGTAAAAGTTTGGCAGCTACTCTAAGTGACAGTGAGGAAGAAGAGTCAGAAGAAGAGACTGCACTAAATAGTATTCTTGAAAATTAGAAAGTGCTACAAATAAATCCTCATGGTGTATCTGGTGATGTTGCCTTAAATGTGGTCCCAACTGTGATTACACCAGTCAAAACTTTTGTTCTAGATCTGACTTGTCTCAATTCTTCCATAATTGATGACACTAAGCTCCAGGATGTTTCTAAATCTGATTCTGAAGATTTAGATGTCACGCCCCAAACCCACAGTCGGACCAATGGGCCAGGGGTGACCGGCCGCGGCCCACTAAAATGGTTTTGGGTTCCACAAGGCCTTCCAATACAATTGCGCAGCTCAAATCTAACTACTCCTTAATAAAAACTAAACCGCAAACAATGAGGCCCATAATCCTATTTAACCAATCAAGTCCAAAAGAAATTTCCAAACAACAATTATTTAGGGAGTCAACAGCTCCTTGCAAAAACCCAGTCTAATTGCGCGAAACAAAAATCAAACTAAAACAAAAACTCTCGAGCCATCCACTGAGTGGTCCCAAGCCGTCTCCGACATTAACGATCTGCAAAATGATAAGGGGTGAGCTCACAGCTCAGCAATGTACTAACAACGCTATCTAGAAGATCAAGCACGTATTTCGAAAACAATAATTCTAATAAAAGTCATAAGAAGTACTTCAAATCACATTTTTCATAAACGACATTTTAAAACGTTGTGGAACAAAACATTTACTTTGAAACAAGTCAATGATACTACCGTCCCATACCAGTAGTATAACCACCCGTTTTGTCAAAAGAAATTCACTAAATTCAAACTATAATTTCCAAAAGACTTTCAAAATCAAAAGTTGGTCGAAACTAGTCGATCACACCACCGTCCCATACCAGTGGCATGACCAACTACTCCGCTAAACAATTTCAATAAAGTTCCATGGTCTTTGTTGACTACGGCTACAGTACAACCCTATAACACGGTGTCGATAATTGTCGCAGTACAACCCTGTGACGCGGTTCGATAATGTCGCAATACAACCCTGTGACGCGGTTCGATAATTTCAAAGTTCGATGTGTCTACCTAGCTAGTAGAGTAGACGGTTCAGAAGTTTCAATACATAGTCAGACCATCGATTTCTAAAAGTTTCATAGTTCACAATTCGGTAACAAAATTCCAATGTCAATAAACAATAACAAAAATTCGGAAATCAAATTCATTTCAGAGGCTCATATGCTTGATCCTTATTTTGGGATATTTCAATACATCACATTTTTGACAAAATATAAAATCAATTTCATAGGCTTATTTGAAACAAAACGATGTAGTAAAGCATTTTATTTTTCGATAAAAACTAGGGATGAAAACAAACTAGATAGAGTAGAAAGTCTCTTACCTCGAATTCGACACAAGCTAGTTCAAAAGTCAAATTGGTACTTCCTCCCAACCGCTATCGACGGCACCTAATCCCAAAAACAACAATATCCTCTTTTAAAAATTAAAACATAATACAATAAGAGTTTGCTAAACATTTTGAAACCTAGAAGGGCCTGTTCGTCAAATTCCAGAACCTTAGGGGTCGTCAAAATACTAGCAATAGTTATATACTTAGCTACCCTTGTACAACATGTAAACAAAAGGGCTGATTTCAGACTTATGACAACAAAGAGGGTCAAATTTGCAGTCAAATAAACAACAAAGGGCCTAACTGAAATTTGATCATCTTCCTCATCAAAACAAACCCAGCAACACGCTGGTTTGTTTCCAAGCTTGTCTTTTTCTTTTTCTTTTTTTTCTTTCTTTTCTTTTTCCGGCCGAAACTCGTCTCAATCTCTTCAACTCAAAACCAAGTAAATTCCCCTCTTAACATTATGATAGAGTACATATACCAAAATAAATACTGTACACTAAACATTACATAAAGACATGAATCTAAAATACCCAATTATCCAAATTTCCTAAAATATGTCAAACAAATGAATTTTATTATCTAAGAAATGACAAATCACTTACCCAGCCAACGATTCTTGCTCGCAATTTCCCTCGATTCCGCACACGCCCAGCAACTAGCCAAGCCGATTCGCAAACGGCCCGAGCAAACTCTCGACCCGAACCCTCTGTTTCTCTCTACTGTTCGTTCTGTTTTTTTTTTTTCTTGTAAAGATCCCAGCTTAGAAGTTCACCCGAGCTCATATAATATGTGCGCCGACCCTTCTTCTTTCTACCGGTAGACTCCCAATTACTAAGGAATTGTAAAACGGCTCTCCCTCCATAGTCGTTCACTTCTCTCTTTTTTCCCACACAGAGTAACTGTTGCCCCTTCCTTACCCAACGGTTAACATTACGGTTACTATTATAACTATTAAAATTATTATTAATATTATTATTATTATTTTATATATCTTACTATTTTCTTTTCTTTAACTAGAACCCACAATTCTAATGTGAGCTAGGGAGCCCAATTCCACTTAATAGAACCAAATATTATACCCGATCAAAGTTAAGCCCAAGATAATCAAATCCCCAATCCAAACTAAAATACAACATTATATTATTATTATTATTATTATTATATATTTTTTCCTGGGTTATCACATTAGATCTATTAGAAGACTATAAGGCACTATAGAGGATTGGGTGAAGAAGGAAGAAAATGTGAATCACTTTGTTGAGATAAGTGAACGTCTCACTAAGGAAAATGACGTCCATAAAGCTTCCTTAGCTCGACTGGAAGTCATGCTCACTAAGAAAGATGTTGAAAAAGCAAATGAGACTTTGTCTCGATTAAACTCGGGCAAAGCAAAGCTTGATAAAATCTTGACTCTAGGTCAAGAAAGCAAGGTTGGATTGGGTTTCAAAACCACTGTGTTTATAAAAAAATGTGAGAAAATTTCAAATTCCTCACACAAAAATTCTTTTGTGAAAAGTCTATACCAAGGAAGCGTCAGTATATTTGTCATTACTGTTTTGCTCCTGGTCATATTAGACCTTTTTGTCACAAAATGAAAGCTGATTTATCAAAAAACTATTTTGGGAAACAAACATCAGTTCAGATGTCGTGCAAAATGTTGCCACATCTAAACCACGACATTCGAAAAATTTCAGAATTATTTGGATCCGAAAGTCTGAAATAAATTGTAATGTCACATAAAACTCTCTAAAATCCAATGTTGTAGGTTCATGGTTCTTTGACAGTGGTTGTTCATGTCACATGACAGGAACAAATGAATACTTGTCTGATTATTCAAACTTTAAAGAAGGTGATGTGACATTCGAAGGTGGTGCTAATGGTAAGATTGTTGGTAAGGGTACTCTATATGTTGAGGGGTTGCCTAAACTTCGTAATGTACTTCATGTTGATGTACTTAAGGTTAATCTCATTAGCATAAGTCAACTATGTGATGCGGACTTATATGTGAAGTTTGATAAAAATGCATGTGAAGTTTATGATGAATCTAAAAAATGCATTCTTGAAGGAACAAGATCCTTTGATAATTGTTATATGTATGACAATAATTTGTCTTGTCACGACACTCGCATTGATGATAGCACCCTTTGGCACGAAAAGTTAGGACATGTTAGCTTTTGAAAGATAAATGAAATTGTGAAATATGATGCTGTGCGAGGGTTACCAAGAATAGACTAGTGTGTGTGGTCCTTGTCAAAAGGTAAAACAGATAAAGGTCTCTCGTCCCAAAGTTCAAAATGTGCTTCTAAACGTTGTCTTGAACTTATTCATACGAATCTTATGGGTCCAAATGAGGTGGAAAGTTTGGGAAGGAAAAAATATTCCTTCATATGTGTTGACGATTTTTCTCGATATACTTGGGTTATTTTCTTAAGAGAAAAATTCGAGATGTTTAAAGCATTCAAAAATTGGTACAAAAAGGTTCGTAATCTTTATGGTTTGAAAGTCATTAAAATTAGGTCAGATTATGGAACTAAATATGAAAAATTTTCCTTCTCCACATATTACGATTTAAAAGGGATTACTCATGAGTATTCCGCTCCCAAAACTCCACAACAAAATGGTGTGGCAGAGAGAAAGAATGGCACATTGCAAGAAATGGCTCGCGTCATGTTGAGATCGAAAAACTTATCAAAACATTTTTGGGCAGAAGGTTTAAACACCGCATGTCATATTAGCAATCGTGTTTACTTGAGATCCGGTAGCACCATGACTCCCTATGAAATTCTATTAGGGAAAAAGACAAACCTCAAATATTTCCATGTGTTTGGGTATGTATGCTACATTTTGAATGATAGAGGTCATCTCTCTAAATTTAATTCTAAAAGAGACAAGTGTGTGTTCATGGGTTATTCTTCAAACAGTTGTACATATAGAGTCTTTAATCTTAGGACAAAGACTATTATGGAATCTGTTAACATTGTGTTTGATGATCTTTCTGACCTTGGACAGAAAACTGTTGAAGATGACATTTCAGATCTGATGGATATAATTGTTGTACCACAATATGAATTGACTGTTCCAAATGTAGTCCAGTATGTGCCCATGTTTGCAATTCCTCCATTGGGAGATGACCCCCTAATGTCATCACATCTTCAGGCACATTTGAATATGTAAAAATGGAACAGTCTCAGAAGCTGAACAAAATGATATGGAAGTGGTTACTGATTGAAGTAGAGATATCCCTCCCACATCTGCAATTCCTCTTACCCCAAATGTCATCACATCTTCCAACACATCTGAATCTGTAGAAAATGAAACAATTTAAAAATTGAACAAACTGAACATAATAATGACGGGGAGGTGATTACTAATCAAAGCAGGAATATCCCCAGTAGGATTCAAAAGAACCATCCAATCTCCCAGGTCATTGGTGATGTGAATGATGGTATAAGAACAAGGAGAAAAGATAAGGTAAACTACTGAGAAATGGTGAGATTGACATGCATGTCAGATGAATGCATGGAGGTAAGGTCTTGTTGCTTTGTTTCCAATGTTGAGTCTAAAAATGAGGTTGAGAATTACGGTTTGCACAATGAAATATTAACTTTACATTATGATAACTCTAGTGCGATCGATTTTTCTAAGAATCATGTCTAACGATCTTCAACCAAGCTTATCGATATTAGACATTATATCATTCGGGATTTAGTTGAACAAAACATTATTCGCATAGAGTTCATTGGAATTGAAAAATAAGTGGCCGATATTTTCACCGAGACCATAGATTCTGAGAGATTTTCTACTTTACGAAAGTCTCTATGGTTGTGTGTCATTTGATTGTCCCACAAAATGTGATTACTCTTGTGATCACATTTGTTGTTGTAAAAAAAAATTAATCAATCATCATGCATTTTTTTTTGTTTTGCATGACTTGTTCAGTATGTTTCACATATTTTTTGTTGCTCTCTTCAAATGTCATTGAACTATGAGATGTGAGTCATTTTTCAAAAATATCAAAATTTGTTGATCTCCCAGTTACATGTACCATTTGTTTTGATAGGAAGCCTTTGAGGGAAATAGCTATCTATCCAATGTTGTATGAAGCCATTCATTTGTGACATGCTTTCCTTACGAAAATGTTTGTGAAACTCTTGATGTGATCATTTGAAAAAAAAAAAAAACTATCCTTGGAATAGAGTGAAAGCTACCCACTGGTAAAATCCCTTCAAATTAAAAAAAAATCAACATTCAAAAGGCTGGGGGGAAATGAAGTTTGACTGATTGAATCTGTAATTTTAAATGCATTTCACAATGTGGCAACATTTTCTATTACAACTGCTGAACTAAGTCCTCCACGTGTGTGCGCATTGGTTTTACTTTCTCCTATATCATGTTTCATACATAAAATCATAGGACATGCATTATTGGTGAAAATATCTCTCTTTTTGGTTAAATTTCCTATTGTTCTATTTGAGAATGAATATGAATCTCTTCTTCTTTGAATAGCTTTGTCTAAAGAAAATTTATTTGTGTTTTGAATTATTGGATACATATGAATTGAGACAATCTTGCGCAAGGTTTATCAAGATATTATGGTCAATACAAATCTTTGTGCTTTCTAATTAATCTTGATTTATTTTTGGTATCCTCTTTCGATTGGAAATCATGCAATAAGAGACCTAATTGATTTTGGACTTCTTCTCCTATTCATCCTCCAGGCCAAAAAGGGGGAAAGAGTTTTAAGAGTTCTAAGAGTTCTAAGGTAATTGGAGAATTTGAATATTGGTTATCATCAAATTCAGGGGAAGTTTTGATATTTGATCATTGTTTTGACCTAAAGTGTGTTTTGACCAGAAAGGCAAAATGAGGGAGATTGTTGAATTTTAGAATCCTTTCAATCAATCCTTGATTTGTGTCAATTTGGTAAATTAATAATTGACCGATTATTTTTTGCCTTTTTTTTGGTAAAATTTGAAATCAATCAATCAAGATTGTGATTGATGATATTTTTGGTATATCTTTTGATTGATTAGATAATTAAAGGATGATTAAATATAAAAATGGTATATATATTAGTTGACTTATTTTACTTAATTTTAGAATCTTGATTAGAGTAAATATGGTAGATATTATTATCTAACCTTAACATTACTTGTTTAGTGTTCTTTTTCTTTCTTTTCAAGGTTCTCTCGGCTCTATATAATGAGGAGCTCGTGCTCCATTCAGTGGTTATCCAGAAAAAGATAGAGAGATCAGTTTAAAGAGAACAAGCACTCAAATCTTGCCAAGAACTGAATATGGTCGTGAACATCAAAACATCTTTCACCACATTTAGCCAGTTTAGTGCATAGTTCGTGAAATTGTTTTACATCCATTGTTACTGTGTGGATTACTTCAGCAAACACTGTCTTTGTATGGATGAACTATATTCCAAGTCTTAGATCTACTCACTAAAGAGTTTTCTGTTTTCATGTAATTTTCACTAGTTATTTAGTTTTAATCATTGTAACAAATTTTAATACTTTTCTATTAATTAGTTTTGTTATATTGGCATATGTACAAATATTATTAATTGTAGATAAAAAGTTTACTCTGTATGTTTTTATTAATTATTCCCCTGCTTTATTAGATATTATAGTAAATATGATCACATCCATTAATTTATTTTACAATCTGTGTAAAATTCTTGAGTTCTTCCTATCTACAAAACTTTCAAATTTAGACTTAGTTTATTAAAGTGAAACATGAATTCATAGATAATCATTATCCAATGATTATTAAATGGAGTAGTTTAAATCTAAATTTGCTCCCAGACAAATATAATAATTGAAATGAATATAAAAAGAAAAATTACTATTAGTACTTCACTTTTAAATAAGGTACAAGTAAAGTTACAATATTACAAATATTGATTTGTCAAATGAAAGTATTTCTTTGGAAATGTTGGATACTTTTTTCTTTGTCCGTGATGTAATGTGGTTGTTAAGCCGTGTTGCACGGAACTCAGCTTAATTCACCCCTCCGAACAAGCTCAATAGCGCACCTCCATGCTTGATCTATATGCGAATAAAAATGGAATAATTATTGGCCGGTCCATTTTTAGAGATTTTCAACTGCTTTAGTTTTTATTTTTGTTTCTAACTACTTAAGTCCATTTTAAGTAATAAATCTGCCAATTATTCTAAAACTGCCCTGTAACAACCCAATCAACGTTTTAAGCATATCTTCCTTTAAATTTCTCCGGTAAATTCTTCCTTCCATTCTAATCATTGTTTATTTTGCTACAACATCCATCTCTCTTTTTCTCTCTCTCAATTTCTTTCCATGCCTAATTCATCATCTAAAAACAAGACTAGTATAATTTTTAAAATTATTTTAATTCTTTGTGTCTTTGTTGTATCAATATTATTCGTCAATCACTCAATGCTGCCACAACAAAACGAAAAATGAATTTCATCCCCATCCCGATGTGAAAATTCAAAAGAAAGTAACCACCTTTTTAAAAGTGTCTTGGTGAGTTCATTTAATCTTTAATTTCCTAATATTCAAAACATATTATGAATCAGAAATAAAAGTTGTCCATCGCGATGCATGAATACAATACTTTTTTAGTACAATTTTGTTCATCGCGATGCACACTTTCATCAATTTGTGAATCGCGATGCATCAATTTTAGAACGGGTGTGAAGGCCAAAATTACGGGAGTGACGCCCATTTTGAATTGTTAAGTAAATTTCATGAATCACGAATCAACAAAATAGTATTTTTTTAGTATAATTTTGTGCATCGCGATGCATACTTTGAACTACGATACATTAATTTTATTTTACGATGCACAATGTGCCTGTTCTATGTTTTTTAAAGGCATAGATGATATTTCGCAATAAAAATGTCATTTTTCGATTTGAAATAATTATAATGAGTTAAAGCAGTTGAAAATTGGGTAAAAAAGAGTTGTCCGAATTTCGCCTATTATTAAAAATTACAATAAAGGAGAGAGCAAATTCAGTTACCGACTCGAACGTGGTTGCGTAGTATCAAACTCGGTTAGGACTCAGTCACTCAGAATCAACCTCGTGTGGTAGAGTAATAGTATCCTTTTAGAAAGGTGTTTGTTATCATCCCCAAAATTGCTAAGTATACCCCATTTACCATTATTACAAAATTGCCACAATTTCAAAAGACTATATTATCCTTAAAATAATTTCATTACTAAGTACACCCCCCTCTTGATTTTAAGAACCCTAAAACTACTAAGTATACCCATCTCCTATTACTCTCACCTCCTTCTTCACCTTCATCATTTTGAAAAAAATTTCTTAAAACCCAACACCAAAAATGGAGGGAAAAAATTCAAACCCTAGCAATGAATCAATCCACATTGATGAAAAGGAGCAGAAAGAAGTGGAAGAGATGAATTGTGTAAGTAACTCATAGTCATTTTATCGTTTAATTTTTGTTAAAAATGATTTTTTTTCCAAAAAATTCGAGTTGCTGGGTCGTCGTGTGCGACAAGACCCTGCCGCACACTCTTAAGAGTGTGCAACCTGAACCTGTCGCACATTCTATAGAATGTGTAACAGGGTCCTGATGCACACTCTATAGAATGTGCAATAGAGTCCTGCCGCACATACTATAGTATGTGTAACAGGGTCCTGCCGCACAGTGCCAAAAAGAGATTTTTTGTTTTGATTTTTTTTTTATAATGTTTAACAGGATTCAAACACGTTAACTATAGATCCCAGTGTTCTTGGTCCTCATAATGAATAGATTGTTGCATTTGAACATGTTGTAAACGACGAAGCCGTCAATGTTGATTTCACGGATGTGTTCACAACTCAAGAATGTTTTATTTCTCGGGATAAATTGATTGAATGGGTGCAAGCTAGAGGAAGGGAGTATGGCATTGTGATCATCATCGGTAGGTCGGACAGTGGCGTCGGTAAGAAACGAGCTCGGTTGTTATTGATTTGTGAACGTAGTAGTGTATATAAAGAAAAGGTCAAGGTTGGGCCATCATCATTACGAATTGAAAAGGAAAAAAAGGTTGAAAATGTAGAAAATGTTGAAAAGGTCGATGGTGTGGTGGGTAAAGGGAAAAGGAAGAGAGAAACCGAAACTAAGAAGTGTGGTTACCCATTCCGTTTGAGAGGGAAGCAAGTCTCGATTGATGAATGGGCATTAGAGGTTGAATGTGGTAAACACAATCATCCAACCGCTGATCACATAGAGGATCACTCATATATAGGTCGATTGCAGAAATATGAGGAGACCTTTGTTATTGATTTTTTCAAGGGCAATACTAAGCCCAATGACATATTATTTGGGTTGAAACAAAGATTTGAGGGAAATAAGTCAACAATAAAGACAATCTACAATGCTCGGACAAAGAATAGAGTTAATGAGCGTGATGGTCGATCTGAAATGCAATAACTTATGTTCAAGTTGAAGGAGCATGGTTACTTCGGTATCTTATCGACATTGTCCAGAAATTCCATATAGGCACCAGGAACTCGATTCCCACTCTTGTCACAAAAAATGGTGCAACCGAACATGTACAATAAATATGCCTTAGCAGCACTAGTCTGCATAGCATCATTATCACTCGTAACTGCTTGTTGGAACCTACGACGAAGTCACTCTAACTTGAAAGCGCAGCCTCTCCTACCATGGTTGCCCTCAAGCACCTCAGCATTTTGCAAATGCAACATCCGCCCAAGCTCCTCAGTATTATATCCCAAAGTCCGTGTATAAACAACATGCCTCCCCTTTATTGGAAGACTGGTAAGACAAAACAAGTCATCCAAGGTGATTGTCATCTCACCAAAAGGTAAATGGAAGGTGTTCGTCTCCGGATGCCATCGTTCAATAAAAGCAGCAACCAATGCTTTCGATGAATCCTTATAACAACACCTAGTCAGCGTAAATAGTCCAGACCTCAGCACAATATTCCACCACCTACTCTCCAGTTGTTGCTCATTTGTAAGCCGAACCGACTAACTCAACAACTTATTAGTGTGATTTTGCATCTTCAGAACTGATCGCTTTATCCCATTCCAAACATACCTAGATACGTGCGTATTGTACGTAACTAGCAGTGAACCATCAACCGGTCCACCTGAAAATGGGGCTTCTTCTTCAGGCAACGCGTTATCACCGGCTCCTTGATCACCGGCCCCTTCATTATCACCATCTTCTTCATCTTTATCAATACCGGCCCCCTCATTACCGGCCCCCACATAACCAGGCCCCTCATAACCAGCCCTCACATAACCGGCTCCCTCAGACATTACCAGCTCCTGTATCCGTTGTGCTTCATCGAGGGGATCGAGATTTTGTGCCCTCCTAGCGAAAGCCGTAACCCTCCGCATATATGTCCTTTCTGCATTCATTCAAACCAAAGCAATGTAAGAACAAGGAAAAATTAATAAAAGGAGAGCTACAATGTGAGAGAAAAGGCAAGACATGCAGTATAAGTTGTAAGCTTGCATACATTCGTCAAACAGTTGATGTGCAAGTTGATTGCAGTAGGACTTAAAAAAAAATGGACTGTGCGGCACCCTCTGGCCGCACATTTTAAGGTATGTGCGGCACCCTTTACTGCACGATTTAAGGACTGTGCGACACCCCCTAGCCGCACGCCCTAAGGTATGTGCAGCACCCATTACCGCACGCTTTATGGTATGTGCGGCACTCCCTGGCCGCACGCCCTAAGGTATGTGCGGCGGACCAGTGGCACACATTCCTTAGGGTGTGCGGTCAAGGAGTGCCGCACATTGCATTCGCAGTTTCCTCCAAAAATTCAAAAAATCATTAAAAAAAATGCAACCAAAATGCGTGTTTCAAGCCTAAGTAGAAGCTTGAGAAGAAAACTTTAAAAAAAAAAACCAAACTTTAAACGAAATACTTACCGAATGGATCCATTTTTTAACTTTGAAGTAAATTTTGGAGCTTGTAGTGGCTTGACTTTGTGCAGTTTTTAGGAAGCTAAGTAGAAGTAGATGAAGCTTCAAAGTAAATGGAGAGAAATGGAGAGGATAGAGAGCAGATGACAGAGAGAGAAATTGAGCGTATTTTAATTTTGGGAAGGAGATGTGTTGGGTAGATAGTGTTTTAGGTGGGTGAAAATTGGGGGTGAACTTAGTAGATTAAATTGGTAGGAATTTATTGTTCAAGGGTAAAATAGAAAAATAAGTGAGGGTATACTTAGTAATATAGGTGGTATAATATTTAAATGGTAAATTAACTAAATCTATATATATATATATATATAAATATATATATATATATATATATATATAAATATATATATATATATATATATATATAAAGTTGGTGAGGATGCCTAAAGATGTGACACCTCACCCCCTTTGATTAAAGATGCATTCTCATGGCTTGACTTTTGGAATTCTAGGGAGGGTACAATTAGCTAATAGTTTTAGCTAAGTACTATAGATATGATATTGTGGTATATACCATTCTTCAAATACATTAGTAGAGGAACTTTAGCTATTGGCAAGGAAATGAAAAGCTAGAAAATAAAACAATGTTGTTAATGAGATTTGAACCCACAGCCTTTTGAATTAAAACATGCATCTTAGACCAACTCAACCATTTATATTTTATGTATTTATTTAAAATGCTACATATATCATGGGGAAGAAGATTCTCACATGAAGAGGTTTTATAACCGATATTGACTACTTAAAAGATATCCAGATTAATTCAAATACTTGCCTCTTCGTGTGTATCTATATATAAATCATCTTCATTTTGGTATCAAAAAAATAATTATCTCTATTATAATTACTAATGGAATAGTATAATATCTATGATATCAAAGAAATAATATCTATTATAATTACTAATAGTATAATAGCTATGATACGAGAGTTATAATCCCTTTTATAATTACTAATAGTATAATAGCTATGATATGAGATTAATAATCCTTATTAAAATTATTACTGAGGGTAATCCCTATTATTATTACTAATAGTATATTCTTAGCTAATAACTATACCTAATAATAATAGGTTTAACATATTGTATTTATACCTTATTAGATATTTAATAATATTAGTTTTATAGGTATTATTATTAGGTAGTATATAACTACGACATAATAGTATTAGGTATTACTATTAGATATTCAATAATATTAATCTTATAAGTATTATTAATAGCTATTAATAGAATTAGGTATTACTATTATATATTCAATAATATTAATTTTATAAGTATTAATATTAGCTATTACTATTACCCTATGACAATACTCGCTCAAAAACCTTTTTTTAAGTGATTAATAACACATTTAATTCTTCTAAAAAAACACATTTAATTATTTTTTAAAAAAAATTCATTTCAAATGAACCATAGTTATCTCTACTTCGTAACCACCATATTTAATTTCATTTTCTCTCTAAAATCAGTAAGTTGGGTTTCTAATACCTTTATATATATATATATATATATATATATATATAGAGAGAGAGAGAGAGAGAGAGAGAGAGAGATTTGTAACTTCCTTCTTGCTAATTACTTTTTTATTAGGTGCTCCATTATTTGTAACTCCCACATATTTGTAATAAAATTAATTATTTTTCACAATGGTTCCTACCACTCTATATTCCAAACGGTTTGACCTTCAATTTTTTGAGATATCTCCATTGGTATTGTAAAACTTATAAAGCATGTGCCCAACTCTCCATTCGTTCGGTTGCATGATAACTTTTCCCTTTTGTAGACAATAAGCAAGGTGAAACATCATTTGTCTGAAAGAATGATGGTTTCTCTCTCTCCTCCGGATCATGGTGTATTGGATTCGCTTTGTTTATATAGCTCATGATATTTGATTTTAGCTTCCATTTTAAATTTGTGTCTGATTTATGTTTTTGGGTTTCGTTGTAGTTGAATTGTTCAATTTCGATTTTAAAATTTTTTCTTTTTATTTTGCATATCTTTATTGTTTTTTTTTTCTCAATCTTTCACTTTTTGGTATTTTGGTTTTGGTTAGGCAATGTTTTTGGGGTTGATATTGCTCTTGATTTATGGTTTTACGTATCGATTTCTATTTTGATTTTGGTACATAATTTATACTAAAATTTTTGTTTTATTTCTGCTCTTGATTTTTTTCATTTTATTGATATTCCCTTAGAAATTTGGTTTTTATTTTTGATTAAATGATGTATATCACTTTTTCTCTTTGTTATGTTTATAATATAAACCAACCAATTTCTATTTCCATAAATGTTAATTGAAATCTATACTATAAATCCTGCATATATAACAATGTAAATATTTTATTTTCTATTTTGTAAAAATTCTCAAGTATATGTCTAAAATATCTTTATTAAGAGCGAGATGAAAAATAATTCAACAATTTGATATCATTGAAAGATACTTTAGGAATAAAAAAATATATATATATAGAAATAACGATTTATTCATACCCATGTACAAATCAATAACAAATATTTATTTTAAAATGAAAGTATTATACTAAAAATGATAATCAATTTGCATATATTGATAAAACCTAACTTTTTTAAACATTAAGTCAACAAATGCCTATATCAATTATAATTTTATTTTTATTTTTATAAAAATACTCTTAAAATATATCAATTAATTTGAATATTAAATTACACCCGTGCATAGCACGGGTTCTATAACTAATAAATAGGTATACTTAACAATTTTAACGGTGAAAATAGCTGACCTCATTTAGAAACTGCACTATTAAGTGTCCAAATGTAACGATGGAAAAAGGAAAGCCCGGAAAGGCTACTATACCACACCTAACTTCTTCCGTTGATCGAAACATGGAGAAGAGAAAATAGAAGGTTCAAGAAAATTCCAGGCAGCCAACATATTTCCTTTCATCCAAACAACACCTATTCTTTGTCTACTTCATCATCAGCATCACGAGTATTATTATCCAGGTAATTCTTTACTTCAGTTCCATCCTATCCTATTCCAATCTTATTCCTGTTTCCTTTGATCAGTTGTACCTTACTTGGAAGTCAATACCCAATTTCTCAATCTGGGTTTTTGTTATTGAGTCTTTCAATTCTATCAATTTCTTACCTGCAGCTCTGCAGGTGATTTTTCTTTTCATTACCCTCCATTTTAACATACCCATATGTGTTTTCGTGTTTGTTTAATTTTTGTTTTTTACTTACGTTGCATTCTTTAATATTGTTTCCGTAATTGCATAAACATATCTCGGTTGTTATTATAGTTTGCAGTAACATTTTTGGTTACCCTTTTCGAAAATGATGATAAAGTGAATTGATCAGTTATAAATCTATTCAATTGTGAAAATTTTGCAATTTCAATTTATGTAGTGATTTCAAGAAAGAAAAATACAGTAAATTGCAAAGCAAAACCTAAAATTTTTAGTTTAGTACCTTACCCATACATTTCCATAGATTGTAGTAGTTGTTAGAACAAAGGGGATGCCACGCCCGGGTTTTTTGGCATTTGGCTATCTATTTTGATTTTTCTTGTTTGCCGGATTCCATGAGTAATAGCCATGAAGCCCCTATTCCGAGCAAAGAGTTCACGTTTGAAAAATCTATACTCGGAGGTGGTTAATAATACAAATTTGTTTTAGCATACAGAGATGCTTATATCACATGTAAAGGGAACAGTTGAAAGGTTATGGAGATTGAAGGCTTATTTTTTAAAGTCGACTCTTTAAGTTGAACATTCCATAATGGAATAGTGGACTCTTTGCATGGAAAGGAGGAAGTGATTCCTTTTCATCCCATACTCCGGAAAAGTTCAAGACTTGGGTGTCTACCAGGTATATTTGGAAACTATATGCAAATTAAGGTGCTGGAATACCACTCCATTAACCGTTTACTTGGATATTAATCGACTATTCCTTGTGACATAGCCAGGGGTTTATAGAGCATTCTTTTTTCTTTCTTTGGTATATCTTGGACTAATGCCCCATTCTGTGAAAAGTTTTCTGTCTGCTCCGCATGGTGTACATATTTCAGCTTTGACAAAGAAAACTCTGGGTTGCTGCTCCACATAGCATCATCATGTGGGCTCTTTGCAGTGAGGGGAATAGGGAAACTTTGAGGAAATCGCTTTCCGAAACATAATCTTTCATTCTTGATGCTCCGTTCTCTGTTTTTTTTTCTTATTTTTTAAATTTTTTTTAGTACTTACCCACTGTGATCATCCCCTTTGGATTTTTTGGGAAAGATGGGGTTGGGTACTTAAGCTGTTTCTCTTCATAATCTTTTGTAAAGGCCTATTGCTCCTTTGTATGGCTTTGCCTCCTTGGCAAATTCTTCAATGCACATATTTACTCATAGAAGAAATCGACTTTTTCATATGAAAGAGTAGTTATCTTTATCAATATTGTAATTTATACGTGCACAGTTCATTTACAATTCATTCTGAAGGAGAATGGCTGTTATATCTTAGTTGCCAATTTTTTGCCCTAATCTTTTTAGTTGTAATACATCAAGACTACAAAATGTAGGAAAAATGATTTAGAGGTAGGCCACATGAGGGGGTAGCTTATTATTTGTGAGTATGTAGGGGGCTATAGATAAAATTAAGCAAAAGGTTGCATTATATTTAAATAATTTGGCTTTGCTTTCGGCTGTTTGATATAGTTATCTAAGTGGCATTTGTTGTTGACAGTGATTAAATGCTGTGCCCTTTGCTTGTATCCGCAGTCATGGCAACATGATCTCTTGTGCTCTTATTAGAACCTGTGTGAGAAATTTGGTCCGGCTGGGTGGGTCCTACCGACGACAAATGAGTAACCAGATATGTGGTGTAGTGTCTCGACCGCTATCCAGTGCTTGTTGTTTCTCACTCTCCTTGCGGTGCCTCAGATCAAAATATATTGGCATGTCAATTGTAAATACAAAATCCAGCTTATCTCTTTCCCGGCCTGGTCAGAGGAGTTACTGGCATTCATTAACTGTTAAAAATGCAGTTAATTCAAGACACTCGCGGAAGACATGCTTTGATATTTCACTTGGGTCTCAGAATATGAATGCGAAGCTTTTGGTCCCAAAACAAGGACTTATTCCCAGAATGAAATGTAATGTGGGGCCTGTATCTTGGCTTCAAGGATTTGCCTCAGCTGGCTTAATGTTTGGGTTATTGGTTTGCTACTCAACTTCTGAACCAGCACATGCTGAAGCACCCCTAGCTAAGCAGAACAAGGTGAACGACTGTAGCTCATCAACTGTCAGCTTTTCTCATGGGAAGCAAGTTCATACAGACTATTCTGTCATCGGTGAGTTTTGCTACATTACCAGGCTTCACCATTTGCCTTTCTTGCTTTCTCTCTCTCTCTCTCTCTCTCTACTTCAGGAAAAAAGCTCTTTGTATTTGAGAATTATGACTTTTCCTGTTTTTAAATGTGTTTTGATGTAGATAATTGGTCCATCCTGTGCAGGCATACCTGGAGATGGTAGATGTTTGTTTCGCTCTGTTGCTCATGGAGCTTGTTTACGTTCAGGGAAGCCTGCTCCTAGTGAGAGCCTTCAAAGAGAATTGGCTGATGAATTACGGGCTAGAGTATGTTTTTGCTACATTTTCCCTTTTCCCTGTGTTATTGTAGGGGCAATTTAGTCTTTACCAACGGAGTTTGGAGCGCTCTCTGATTTTACTTGCTGTTGCCACTTTGCATGCGTTACTTGGACCAATTCAAGCAAGCTGCATTTGTGTCATTGTCTTATGTGTTTTTGTCATTTAAACTTTTACCAATCGTGGAAACATCCCGTATGATTGTCTGATATGCACTTAAGAAAGGCTTGATTGTGAGTGTAGTTCCTGGTTCTTATTCTCCTATTTGTTTCAGGTAGCAGATGAATTTGTCAAAAGGCGAGAAGAGACCGAATGGTATGTATCCCGAGTGCCAATCCTCGGTCATGACCTAAAAGATATTTTAGAACAATTCAATAATATAGGCCTGTTGACAGTGCTCTTCTTGATACACTGAATACTCATGAGTGTGAGACCTTTTATCAGTCCCTCCGTCCTAATCATTGTTTTCTCTTTGCTTATTATAAGATAATATCCATGTCTTTTTGGACCTTTTGTTGAATAGGGGAAATGGACATATTCAAATCATAATAGACTAATAATCTTGGTATGTTTTCTTCTTTAGATTTGTTGACTTACTCTGGTGAAAGAAAGATATGTCTATCTTATGTATGTATGTTTGACACGGGCGGTCACCATGACATGGGAAATAAGTAATGAGGATATGGTACAAATGATCTACTCTAGATTCTCTATCTATTAGCTGCTTTGGCTGGCAATATCTTGTAACCAATATGAAGCTGATGCATGCATCAATGAACCCATTGGGGTTTTTCGGACATTTATGTTGATGATTGGTTTTATGTACGATTCTCGTGGTCTTGGGCTCGTGACGTTAACTTTGGCAAACTATATCTGCTGAGTGTAGTTGAAGTGGCAGACAAATCATTCATCTTTGTTTTAATACTTAAAATCCGTTTCTCCAGGGAGTCAAAGACCTGTGATGGTTGGGATTAGCTATATATATATAGTCATGTAATGCTTTCAATTCAAAAATGATTACATGAAGAAGAATAAATAGTCAATAGCTTAGTATGTTTCAGATTGTGCCTAGATGTGGTTCCTATGGAATTTAGGCGTGACACATATTACCCATTATCTACTTATTACTTGTTAGTGCTTCCGTGGTACCTATGGTATTGATCTTACTTTCACCTTGGGTGCTACATAAATGGCTGATGGACTCTCATTTGATTGTGTTGCACCGTGTTCAGGTTTATTGAAGGTGACTTTGACAAGTATGTCTCCGAAATTAGGAAGCCACATGTATGGGGAGGTGAACCTGAGTTGCTCATGGCTTCTCATGTTCTCAAGTACGCCCTCTCTCTCTTTCTCTCTCTCCACCCTTCTCTTGCATTACTCGCCTTATTTCTAGAACTTGTTTGGGTTCTATTTCTATATAATATGCACGTTGTTGTGGCCAGATCTAACTGTGGAACTAAGCATTGGTCAGACTTTTGGCAAATAAATGGGATGGGATAAAAAGGGACTGCAGTTATTGTATTTTGGATTTTTATAATTTGCATTCTTATTTCCTTTTCTGTCAAACTATTGTAGAATATAGCCAGCATACTAGTTGTATACTACATATCTATGATGGAGGTTTGGCAAGAGTTGTTTTGTCCTTCTTTGCTCCGTGAATAGCAGTGGTTTAGTAATATATTTCTGCACGTGGTAAATCAAGTTTATAACAGTAAACTGCATTGCATGCTAAAATACCTATTGCAAAATTGTGGTACTCTGTAGTATCCCGTTATTCCTGAATAAAAATTTCACCAATGTAACTGAAATACCGTGTTTGCCCGACCAAGGGCAGCCGAGTGATTTCCAATATCCAGGAGCACTAAAGCCCCTACAAGATGGACAACAGCTCTTTCCGACCACCAGGGTGGTTGCTCACTCATGCATGCCCGGACGAGTGCGCGTGCTCGCCAGGGCCCGTAATCACACTGCATGCTTCCCTTATAAAGCACTGTAAAATACGAAGGGAATCTTAGCAAATCTCTAATCTTACCCTCGTTATGCTACAATATAAATAGCAGATCCCCCATAATTAAAAAGGTACGGACTGATTGTGAATTAGACCTAATTGTTGCCAAATTTCTCTCACCTAATTGCTGCCAAATTTCTCTCTCATTTCTCACTGGAGAGGTTTTGCAGGGCACACCCCTGCTCAGCGATTGTGTAGATTCCGGCAACATCAATTCCATGTCCAGATATTCGAATTCTCCATTCTCAGTTTCATCCTTGGTGTGGAAAATAGCATCAGTGGTTTCGTTGTCAGGAGTCAAATTTTTTTGTGAAAAACCCAAAAAAACACCTATTACACTCACCACTTTCCGGTGAAAATGGCTATTGAAGGGTTGAAGGGATGAATGCCGGTACTGGTCAGACCCAGTCCGGCCTCAGGGGGAGATGATGGGGGCGACCAACAGGGTGGGACCGTCGTAAAAATGTATCGTAAGGTATTGGAGGAATTCCTTGTACGATGTAAAATGGACAACCCCAATTCCCAAGGCAAAATTCCTAAAATCGATATCTCCTTGTTAGATAAATTTGTTTCTTAACCCCGCAGAAATCAACCTGCCCTGATTTCATTCTCTGGTTCTCTACCCTTCGTCATCACTTGAAATTATTAACTTGGGGCTAAAGTACGTGAGGGCAAGGTGCTCGCCCTTTTATGTGTGCTTTGTCTTAGCCATTTGTGTGATGTTTCAAAACAAAACTGCGGAAGGAAAAAGAGACGAAGTAGGTGGTTACCTGATACTCGGAAAGTGACGTAGTTGGGGAAGAAAGTGAAAAGATTCATGCCACTTAGCGTGATGACCGCAAGAAGAGGAGCCACCTTCAATGGAGACGGTGACGGAGTTGAACAGAGTTGCCGGAAACTTCGAGAAACTCACAGGAAATTGGACGTGATTTATGACTAGCCCTAAACAGCCCCAACTCCCAGAAACAAGGGTTAAAGGTGTGGCTACAAAAGTGGTAGGCAATATTCCGGAAAGGAAAAGGACTTTTAATGGCGAAGAAAGAGCTGGAATGGAGATGAATGTGAGCGAGGAACGGTCTTCTGAGAAAAACTCTAGGCGTCAAGATTCTGTAAAGAAAATTCTGAAGAAGGAGATGGGGTTTATATAATGGGCCCGATCCAGACCCAGCTTGAGCCCGGTGTACCCCAGCTAGTAGCATGTGCCCACGGTGGAATAATCATGATCAACGATTCAACATCGAAAAGGCATGATGTTTTAAAATATTCATGGTGCATGAGGGGTCGCAGCGGTGGCCATCAATACTACATCCCAAACGTCAATACACAAATGTCATCACTTGGGTGCTCGAGCGATCAACACAAGAGACCGGGGGACTACCTTGATCAAGGACACTCATTGGTCTGACTGCTCGTACAACAAGGAGTGGGGGCTACTGAAATTAGAGCTGTCAAAACGGGTTGGCGGGATTGGTTGACCTGCAAACCACTGTGACCTGCCACAAAGCGGGACGGGGCGGGGCGGGGCGGGCTGACCCGCCAAAATAGCGGGCCTGCAAATACTCAACCTAACCCAACCACCTTGGGTTACAAGTCAGGTGGGCCAACGGGCCAAAAAATGTGTGGTTTTAAAAATATTAATATCTAACCAATTAAAGCCCAAAAAAATAAAGTCATAAGACTTGCAACTATTCTTCATTTTATTAGTACAAAAACCAAGAAAGAATTTAATAAATTAAAGCTAAACATAGTATGGTGAAATATAACTACATTTTTTAAGACTAAAACTAAATCCATACAATATAAATAAAGAGATTAAAAAAAAAAGTGAACAAAATTAAATTGACGGGTTAAACCCGCCCCAACCCGCTCATACAGAAAGAATCTTATTAAATTTATAAACTACCCCACCTCATGCTACAATAAAATAGCAGACCCCAGATTATAAAAAAGGTATGGACTAATTGTGAATTATACCCAATTGTTGCCAAAGTTCTCTCTTATACTAATTCTCTCAGCGGAGGGATTTTGCAGGTCACAGCCCTGCTCAGGATTGGGCTGATTCTGGGAACACTACTTCCAAGTCCAAATATCCGAATTCTTCATTCTTAGTTTCATCCGTGGTGTAAAAAATAGCATCATCAGTAACCATGTTAGATAAAATCTGATAGTGGTCTCTTAGTCTTCTAAAATGGTAGTTCAGTACAATCTGACCCAGAAGGTCAGATTCTTTTACACAGGAGTGAAGTTACTTACTGAAATTGTGGAGTTCCATATTATGAATTGGCTAGTTGGAGGCAAACTCTGACCCAACGATTTCAAATTGAACCAGTATTTCTTCTCTGACTTCAAACTTTTAATTTTTTATTTCATTTATATATGCAAAGAATATTGATAAAGCATTATATGTGGATCATGAGCAAGCTCTTTGATTTGATTCTTCCAGATGATGATTCTACCTTTGAGGACTTTATACTAATGGACCCGTAATTCCTCCTGTAGGATGCCAATCACGGTCTACATGAAGGATCAGGATTCTGGCGGTTTGATATCAATTGCTGAATACGGACGAGAATACAGTAAGGAGGATCCTATCAGAGTCCTGTATCATGGTTTTGGTCATTATGACGCATTGCATCTTCCTGGTAAGAAGGATGCTCGATCGAGACTCTAGCACTTTATATCGAGGTAAAATTGTAGTTGACGGTATTGATATATTTATGAAAAAGATAATGTATGATGCATCAGCATGTGTTCTTTCATGTTATCATACAAAATAAATTGGAAATGTCAAGTCAACAAATGACTTCTGCTAAAAGATTGGTGGTCTGTATTGAAGACTGGGTTTCAAATTGTGTTTGGGTTGGGGTTGAAGGTTGGTGGGGGTTGGGTGGGGTGGGGTGGGGGGAGGAGCACAGAGGGGCATGTTTTAGTCAGTATCTTTTCTGCTGTATGAAGTGGTAGACCATTGAGAGTGTCCAGTGCACTTTCTACTTTGCATCATTAGCCATGTGGTTGTAGCTATGGGGCTTTATTGCCAAAGTAGATAGTGATTTTGTTATTGTAATGTACAGTTAAAAGGAGATAAGATGCAAGCCTTTTTTTGATGCTTTTGCCAAAAACAGGGCCATCTTTTACATAGAACTTGGAATAACTTTCAACAGTTTCATCATTCTTTACTGCAAAATGTCCACTACCATTTTCATGCCAGCCTCTCTCTCTCTCTCTCTCTCTCTCTCTCTCTCTCTCTTCCCCGTGGTTCAGTCTCATGAACTTTGCTCTGATATGATTGGGCCATGGATTGGATTTACTTTGGGAAGCAATGATTGTAAAACTGGGGAAAAAAAAAAGCTTGGGAAAGCAATGAATGAAAAACGCGAGGTCGTAAACTTGTGTACAAGTGTTGCAGTTTTTTGGCCTAGCCGTTGTTCCAGTTTGGTTCGTTACATTTCTCGGGATTGGCTCCACGAAAGGAGAGGTTATTGGGCCCAAAATATGCGTTTCTTGGGTAGTTGTATTTGTAGTACCAAGTCTGATAAGGTTTGAAATTGTTAAGGTAAACTAATTTTTAGGTTTTCATTCTACAAGAGTTGACTTCTAAATTGGCAAGTTGGAGAAGACTAGTCCCCGCACCCATAAGGGAATATATGGCTCAATGGCAGAAATATATAGCTGATGGTAATTTCATACTCTCCCTATTTTTGATCAAAATAAGTTGGTTATAATTATAAAAACATCCGAGTATACACGAGATACTTATATTATATGTGGAGGGTAAAATCAAAAAGTTATGAAGATTGAGGATAAGTTTTGAAAGTCACTCTTTAAGTGAAATATTCTAAAGAGTAGGTCTTCTGTGACGGAGCCACTCTCTATCACAGTTCAGTCCACTAACACGTACGTCAGGAAGATCAATCTTACAGAAAATACCCATAAGACGATTTTATATAAGTTTTTGTCTATTTTAAAATAAAAGAATGGATTTTTACATGGACCGGAGGAAGATGGAGCAATGATATATAAACTGCACGTACGAATAGAATAGATGTTTTGGCAAGAGAACGAGTAAATGGTTTTGCAAAAGTACGAGACAATATGTTGTACTTAGTACCATACCTACACATATTTACCATTTTGTCATATATCCACTCAAAATGTTTGAATGTGTTGTGTTATGCAACAAAGTATTCTCAATCAAATGACCTATTTGCGTAAACCCTATATATATATATATATATATATATGTGTTTAAAGGATTTTTTTACTTTTTCTTCCTACTTTAATTATGGGCCACATACACATGGGCATTAAAGGAAACAACACATTTTCAATACTATTCTAATATTAATAATATATATATATATATAATTTATATATAATATGATAAATTCAATAACTTGGGTAATGTTGGCGCCAGAGATTCATGTGGACATATTTACTCCTACTTTTATTTGGATTTTAGTGATACAAAACAACTAATTTTTAGACTAACAAATGCCATTCGAGGTTAAGGAGCAACAGTTCGCTAGAACAACACTTTGCTAGGTAAGAAACAACATCTTGTTAAGTTCATCAACTATAGCTTTTCAAGTGAGCAAATTTATTCCAGTGCACCTATGTTGCTACTCCCCATGATGCAAACTTTGGATAGCTGGGGATGAGCCAAAGATTCATGTCAACATATGTAATCCTTCTTTGATTTTGAGTTAATCAATACAAAAATACCCAAATTTTTGGACAAAAAACTTTGCTAGTTAAGGATCAAATGTAAACCTTAGAGAGAGAGAGAGTCGTGCAAATGATTGTGAACTTTGATAATAGTTCAGAATCTTAGATAAAAGGTTTAAAAGTTCAAAAAAACTTCTTCAAATTGGAATTAAAAGTCGTATTTAAAGAGTAGGAATTGTTATAGTTAGCCCCATACTTTATGTTTGTGTACACTTAGTCATTTTTAAGTAATTATCCCTTATGTTTTTCCTCCCCATTCCCCAACATAACTGAGTATAAGAAAAAGACAATTTATATTCCAATGCTTGGGAATGGGGTGGAGTAGGTCTGTTAAATTAGATTCGGATTGGCTATGTCTTATTTAACTCAATTTGTTTTTAAGGAAATTATCCAACTTTGATCGAATCGAATTATCTCTTAAATATTTCAAAGCTCGATTCATATCTTACATTTTTAGATTCGAATTTTATCTGACCCTAATTAAAATTATTGAATAAAAATAATATTAAGTTATCTTTTACTTAATTGAAAGCCAAATAAACATGAAAAACACAAATATGAATGACATATTAGTGAGAAATTTTAGTGCACAGAAGATTATATATTTAGTTGAAATAATTATTATTTATGACTAAAAGCTTAATATAAGTAATTTTGTAAGAATAGTATTAATTTTTTATATTAGGTCGAATTGTCACTTTTGATCAAAATTCGATTTGTTAAATTGTTGGATTATTGATTTCAGATTACAATTAGATAATCAAATTAAAAAAAACTTATTCTATGTCCTAAAAATAATATCAACTCAAATCAGATTAAGATCAAAATCCGAATAATTGAAAGGCTTAGGGTGGAGTGGATCATTTGTGTCATGAGGGAATAATTACTTTTTATTTCTGGTTGTTTTTTTCTTTGTGCTTCGTGCAATTTTGAATCTTCGAGGGTTCTTTAAATTACATAAATACCCTCCTGAATGGAAACTAGTACGTTCTGAAAAATATTGTACTGACTAGTGACTTACTGAGTATTGAGGATTCTTAATTAGGAGTGGCAACCATGGCCCCCCCCCCCCGCCCCCCCTGCTTGGCCGCTTGAATGATGTTCTGACATTACGCTTTAATTTACCACTATGCCCCCAACAAAATTTGTTCTCTCTCTCTCTCCCTTCTTTTGATTTCTACTCAATTCACAATAAAAATGATGGCTTAAAGCCCGTTTGGTACAGCCGGAGATGTTAAACGGGCTAGTCCTATCGGTTTCGGGCCAGCTCTAACGGGTTGTGGCCCTAACGGACCGCGAACTAAACGGTCCAATTTTTTCGGGCCACTAATATTGGAGACCTAACCCTAACCCTAGCGGATTTCGGGCTAAACGGGCCACTATTGGGCCACGATTAAAGATATGATATAACAATATTTTTAAATAGTGAATCGATAAACCATTCATAACTTTGATAGTTTCTTATGTTTTTCAAAAGAAATATAAACTAGACATTTTTTTACATCGATGTGTTATAATTTCCAAGTTGTTTTTCTCAAAATAAATAATGTAATAGCTCTACTTAGCAGTTCTTTCCAAAAAATTTGTTTATATTTCAGTATTTATTCACAAGTACACAAAGAAGACCTGTAGTGCAAAGGATAAATGTGTTTGACTTTGAATTAAAAGGTTGTTAGTTTTATTCTCATGGTGGTTGTTTTACGTATCTCCTAAACTTTTTACGGCCTAATTAATATTACGCGGTGGCGGGCCAACCACGAAACCTAGCGGGCCGGCCCTAACGGGTCGCGGGTTAAGCGGGCCACCCTAACGGGCCCCGATTTTAAACGGGCCAAAAATATTGAGCCCTAACCCTATTTTTTTCAGTTTAAACGGGTCAACCCTACGGGCCGTGGCCCTTTTAACATCTCTAGTACAGCGTTTACAAAACGCAGTGTTTTAAAAACGCAGCGTTTTAAGAAACGCAGTGTTTTAAAAACGGAGGTCTTTCCTTATAGAGCCTGTTTGGTAGAGCGTTTTGGCCAAAACGCAGGGATAAAATGCAGCTTATTTGCAAAAAATGTGTTTCAATCTGCGGCGAAACGGCGTTTTCAAACGCATTGCGTTTTAAAACGCTGGAATTCTAGCTTTTCCCAAAACGCAGTTTTAAAACGCTCCTAGGAAAAAAAAAGCTGCGTATTGCAGTGATATCCCAAACGTATTTATAAGGAAAGACCTGCGTTTTTAAAACATTGCGTTTTTTAAAACGATGCGTTTTTAAAACACTGCGTTTTATAAACGCTGTACCAAACGGAATACGTTTGGGATATCATTTCAATACGCAGCTTTTTTTCTTAGGAGCGTCGTAAAACCTGCGTTTTGGGAAAAAGCTGAGAATTCCAGCGTTTTAAAACGCAGCTGCGTTTTGAAAACGCTGCGTTTTCTGCCGCAGTATTGAAACACATTTTTTGGAAATAAGCTGCATTTTATCCCTGCGTTTTGGCCAAAACGCTCTACCAAACGAGCTATTAGTAACGCTATTAATATATACTTCATCCGTTCTAAATAAATGTTCCTACTTGATAAAATATAAAAATTAAGAAACATAATTAATAATATACTGTAAAATATGTTCTGACGATAATATCCATGAACATTAATTGAGTTTAACTATTTTAAATAATTAATTTTTTTTAGATGTGTTATATTAAATAATACTTTAAGGGTATATTAGAAAGAATGATAGAGAATATGTAGATTAAAAGTCTTTAGGAACATTAGTTGGGACATTTTAAAATAGAAAGTAAAAATATTTATTTGAGACGGAAGGAGTAGTAAAATCTGAGACGAATATAGTACGTCAAAAAAAATATAAAATTAATTAATACAGATATTTTTTTAAAGTTACGTCAAAAAATTCGATATAAAGATACATGGACAAGAAAAATATTTATATATGTTTATATGGGTATAATACAAATATCAGTGAAATATATAGGACCAAAAATATGCCTTTTTCTATATGAATATCTTTACATTTTCATTAATTTTAAGTTTAAATATCTTAATATGTTTAGATATATACACTCTCAGAAGTTATTATTTTAATATTATTAGTTATTTATTACAAAATAACTATGAATTAGTAGTCAAATGAAAGCATAATTAAGCATATACACTTTTATGTGTGTACTAAAAAAGTATGAGCATAACAAATAATGTTTCTTAGACTGTAAAATTAAATTTTTTATGTTAAATATCTTATTTGATCAACTTGCAAGAGATTAATAATATAAATCAAATAATTAAAAGAATGAAGCCATATCCAAATTTTGTATATACCGGAGTTTTATACATGAAGTAAAATATGTGTTAAATATTTTTTTATGAATTATATGGTTCAAATAAAAAATACAAATATTTGATTTGGGTACAATAAATGAGTTTTTTTTTAAAATTATTTGTACATCCGTGTATTATATGCATACTATACACATATTTACCAACTATGACTATTAATATTAGAATTTTCAATGGAAACACGGTACAACATAATTCAATTATTTTGTACAAGTAAAAGGAATTAAGGAAGTATATACGAAATAATTCAATTTGGAGTGTTAATGTTGCTATTTTTTTTTTTTTTATAACTTAAATCTACCCTAAACCCCTAAAGACCCCCAACGAGATTCGACCCTAGGACCAACAGCAGGGGAGTGAAGCTCTAACCAGTAGAGCAATCACTGAATTTCGTTAATGTTGCTATTAGGATACAAACATCTTTTTTTACTTAACAACAAACTTATACTCACTTTGTTCCCAAATTTAAAAATTAAAATCCAAAACTAAATGCAAAACCCTAAAATTATAACGGTCATACTTCCATGAACTTATTTTACTGCCCTCACATACCAATGTCTTGCTTAGACATGCCCATTCGGAACCAAATCAGTTTTGGAACCGCCCAAACCGTGAACCATCATGAAGAAACCAAATTATGACGGTCGAGTTCCGGTTTACATTTTTCGGGAACCGTAAACCGCCGGTTCCAAACCTACATAAAATCGTCAAATTCAAATTTTAGACGTTTGAAACTTTGAAACCATCCGCTCCTACATGCTCCACACACATACTCTGACATCCTTGGATATTAGACTTGATGGAAGACTGAAGGAGACTTGATAAAAGGATGGATAAGTCTAACATAGTAAATTTTAAATGTCAAAATTAACCTACTATATCATGATGCCTAACACACCCTAAATATTTTTTTTATGTTTGCATTTTGATAATTAATAACATATTATAACACTTTTTTTTACACTTTATAATAGATTTTAAAAATTAAAAGTAAAAACAAATGTTAAAAAAATTTAAAATAATTCAAAAAATTAAAAACTGTGAAACCAGGAAACCGGAACTGGATTCGGTGAACCGAAACTTCACGGTTTGGTTTCGATTTACCTTGTCACGGTTTGTGGAACCAAATCGGAACCGATTTGGGCATGTCTAGTCATGCTGCGGGAAATTGGTGAAGGTAGGACTAGCGGAATATGATCCTCAATTTTAATCGTTGGATCTTTGTCACATATACATAAAAATAAATAATATTAAGTACTTATTAATTTTTGATATACATGTGTTAAAGAGCTAACGATTAAAATAAGAGATAAAATTTCTTTTTAAAATAGAGGATCTTCTCCTAGCAGTACTACCATAGAGAAGGTGTCGGTTTTATTGGGCTATAAACACCTTTTTTTGTTTTTTTGTTGCTGAAGTACGTTTATCTCACATCAATTTACTACAATCCACAACAAAAGATTTTCTTTTGTGGAGAGGATCTAATTATCCAATTTCTTTTTTTTTAAATGTGTAAATTCTAATTAATTTTTTTTTTCACATTTACATTTGCATTGGTAATGCGCTGAGATGTAACCGTTAGTACTAAAGTAGTCCAATGCATTTGGGTAGAGCTCGCTTAATTCAAATTTTAATTAAGTTTATTGTTAGACTTCTTAATAATTCTCTCTATTATCAATAAAGAATACTTCCCCCGGTCTTAAATTATTGTTCTGAATGATTTTTTAAAGTTGAATGATCTATTTGTTAAATTCAAATTTGACATCTATATATATATATATATATATATATATTTTTTTTGAAATCATAAAATTTGTAATTCATATTGCAAAAAAAGTGCTATTTCCGTCTCACTCAAAGAGTTCATGTTTGAAAAATCTAATAATTAAGGAAAAAATTAAATGTCATTAGAGTTGGTCACAGTTACAAAAATACTTAAGCACAATTAACATGTTTACAACACAAGTGAAGGGTAAAAATGAAAATGTTTTGAAAGTGTAAGTATAATTTTTGAAAAGTGGACTTTTCAAGTTAAACATTTCAAAATAGAATAAATGACTCTTTACCTGGAATGAAGTGATTATTACGAATTGTGTATTTTATAATTTTGAAAAAGAATAAAAAAATATAGATCAAATTAATATTTAAAAAATAATTTATTTAAATAAAAAAAGTTAAACAGAACAAAACAGTGACACTTGGATGAGCTTATTTTAGTCCCCTCACATCCCAATGTCATGCTGCCAGCCTAAATGGGAAACTTTGTGAAAGAAGGATTAGAATACAGGATGGGTGTCAGTTTTATAGGGCTAAAGTCAAGAAGCTATTTGTAGTATGTATGGAATACTTGCTTTTTCTGCAAAAGCTAATTTTATTTCACATTATCTTATACAAATCCAAAACAAAAAGATTTTCTTTTGGGAGAGGATCTATTTTCCTTTTCAATGTTTCATTAAAAAATAAAGACAAAAACAGGTTCTTGAATGCCATCTTATTAGATTCTTACAAGAGGAAGTTTTGTTTTTTCTTTAATACTTATAAAAAAAAATATGAAACTTCAAATTTAAACAACAAAATCACAATGTCAAATATAGGCTTAATTATCAATTTCATCACCCTACTTTCGCAAAAGGTCCGATAAGCTCACTCTACAATCTTTTTTCACAGATTAATAATTAAACTTTACAAAAGGTGTCACGTTAGTCACTCCGTCACTTTTTGTTGTTAAGTAAGCTTAAATTTTTTGTGTATACCTGAAATTGCCCTTAGTATAAGCATGTGCTAGTCACGTGACGTGCTTTCTTTACCTCACCTCACCCTTAAGCTCAGACCAAACACAAACACTGAGACCATATCGATCGATCGATCAGTTGAAAACTCCATTGAAGCAGAAGCTGTAAGCAGGATCCATTGAAGCACCATTGAAGAGCATGAAGCAGGGAAGCTCGAATTCCACTTCAGGTCGAGCAGTTCGAAACCCTAACTACCCTAGTGATTTGATTGAAGAAAGGCTGTGTGATTGTGGTAAAAAGGCTCGTATGTGGACATCATGGACTGACGAACATCCTGATATGAGGTTTTTTGGATGCCCTAACTGGAAGGCATAACATTTCATCCTGGTATGAGCTTTTTACTTACTTTCAGCAATTTGGTTCTAAAAATTGGACTTTGATATTGGGGATTTTAGTTAATCTCAATCATTTGGTTCAATTAAGGGTTTTAGTTCACATTTACATTTTGGATTGAATAATTGAAATTTCATCGAATTGTCCAACAAAATGAGTCTTTGTTGAATGGTTCAATTTATGGGTTTATTTGTTCTGTTTCAACATTACATAAATTGATTTTTTTTTCTTTCCCAATGGTTCCTAGCAGGATGATGAAAAAAGATGTCCTTTCTTTGCATGGTATGACCCTCCATTGAATCAAAGAGTAAGAGATTTGTTCAAAGATTTTAAGAACAAAGAGGTTGAGATGAAGACAATGTCAACTAAGCTTGCAAGTAAGAAACTGAAGATATCAAATTTGAAGAAGGAGGTTTGGATATTAAAGGAAGAGAATTCTATTTTGAACACAAAATCGGCTGCAAATGGTTGTAAGGAAAAATTGATTGCTCTATTAGTTGTCATTGTGATTGGAATTTTAATGTACAAGAATGACAACATTAAACCTCAATTCATGTTGCCTTAAGTAGTTGTGATGTATTTGTTGTTTGTTTTTTCACATGGCCATAGTAAACAGTATAGGTGTTTGTAGTATGTAACTTGGTTTTGTTGACGAAAATTATTTCGCCATGGTACTTGGTATATAATGTAATGTAATGTTTTAATGTTATATATGTTATGTTACAAAGATGTCATTTTTGTTAATTTGTTCATTTTGGCCAAAGTTTGTTACTAGTGATTGCACAATGTAAACACCTTATACAATTTCACTCTATATGTCAGTACATAACTTATGCCATGGTACTTGTGATTGCACAATGTTTGAATTCATTAATGTCATTATACAATGTCATCATAAACAAAACAAAAGAACAAATTTACATAACATAAGGCATTAATGTCATTACACAATATCATCATTGTTCAAGTAGCAAAAAAAACAGCCCTGTTTTACATGCCAACACTGTTCAATCACCAACCAAAAACAAAAAAACCACCCCAAAGTATTAAAGACCAATATTACATGCATTGATCATGTTCCCTTCAACACATTTAACAGACCAATAACAAAAAACAGCCCTAGTGTTAAAGACCCCACAGTAAGCAACACATTTAATCAATGTCTATTTGAATCCCATTGTTCTCCTTGCACTTATGCTTAAATGCATTGATCATGTTCCTTTCAGATTTTCTGATTTGTTCTCCCTTCTCAACTTTAATTTTCTTGATTGTTTGAGTGAAAGATTCACTTCTGACCCTAGTTATCACCCCACTCCTTTTAACTGGTGATCCATGGGGTGCACTTCTGTAACTTGTTGCAGTTGTAGATATTTGACTTGGTTGACTTACAAGATCTCTATTCATAGGTTTCTAACTTGGTTGACTTCTAAGATCTCTGTTCATAGGTATTATCTGACTTGTGTTCATTTCCCCACCTTGCCTTGATCCATCAGTAGTAATAGGTCCCTATTTGAAACACAAGAAATTGTTAAAAACAAGGTTAAATGCATTTACAAGTAAACTACCAGTCCATGAAAATGACATGTTGTACCTGACTTCGTTGATTTCCAAGACTTGTGTTTATTTCCCCACCTTGCTTTGATCCATCAGTAATAACAATACTCATGTTCACTTCCTTGCTTGATTTGCTCCATCACCAAGAATAAGTCCCTATTTAATAAAGAATAACCAATGTTAGACATATTGTTACTTTTTTTTTTAAAAAAAAAAAAAACCAGTTTCTGAAAATGTAAAGAAAACGTAACCTGAGTTGTTGTCTCTTGAGTCTCTCTTGTTGCATTTACACTTGGTCCATCCCCAACACCAGTTTCTGATGCACTAGCTGCCAGCTTTTCTTTGGAACAAGATCTCTTGTTGTGTCCAACACCATTACAAAATGTGCATTTCATCACCCTGCCCTTTCTTGATAAACCTTGTTTTTTTGGAGGACCAACTGTACTTGTCTGACTTGCCTGACTTGCTTCACCTTTTTTTTCTTCATGTTTTGACTTAATCCTGCATTTCTTTGGCCTGCCTGGCATTTTCTTGTTTAAACTAGGTATCAAAGGATTCTTGCTTGACTTTTGCCACTGATTTTCACCACTGCTTGGTCTCAATGAATATGCATAAGCCTTCATAAATGTTGACTTATGGTAACACACATCTAAGTAGTTTTCTGACCTCTCACCTCTTCTGCAGCCTACCCATCATATACAACCTTATCTCCTCTAACATGTAAATCGAAGGCTTAACCCTAAAGTCAACAATTGTTCCATTAAAAGCTTCAGCCATGTTATTCTCTACATTATCTACTTTCATTGCAGTACTGAAATAAGCTCTGCAAAATTGCCCAAGGTCTCTCTTGATAAACCCATAATATGCAGCCTCATCAATTTCTTTCATTTTTTCTAACTCTTTTTGCATTTCAGACTTAGTAGATGCATAAACCACAGCCCAAAAAGCTTTTCTTAGTTCACCCCCTTGAACTCTTTCCTCCAATTGCTATAAACATGCCTTGCACAATTTCTATGCTCAACAAAAGGCAGTAGCTCATGAACTGCCTCCATTAGACCCTTTTGTTGATCAATTATCACAATCCATCCATCACCACTCCCTAAATCTAAGTCATTTACAAGCATTTGAATGAACCACCTCCATGAATTTTTGTTCTCAGCATTTACAACAGCCCATGCCACAGGAAACATTTATTGTTGGCATCCCTCCCTATTGCAACAAGCAATTCTCCTTTACAAATCCCTTTCAAAAAACACCCCTCAAGCCCTAGAACAGGCCTACACCCTTCAAGAAACCCCTTTTTCAATGCAGCAAAACAAATGTAAATATTTGAAAAATATTCCTTCCCGTTGGTTGGATGAACCCATTTCTCTATCTCCACAGTACTTCCCTCATTAGTTCTCTTTAATTCCTTTTCATAATCCCACAGCTTTGCATAATGGCCATCCAGTGATCCCAACTCTTCACCAAGAACCCTAGCCCTAACCCTTATACACATGCTCCTACTAACAGTCAACTGATATTTTTCCATTACTGAAATAATGAATTCTCTTAGCTTCCATCTTGGGTTATTCAAAATTTTATCCCCAAATTGTTTTGCAAGCCATCCAACACTACAACATCTACTCCTAAAGTTTTTTCCACATTGATGAATAGGGCAGAATGTTTTAATTTGGAAAGTTGTCTCATCCCTAATACAGCTTGCCCATAATTCCCATGTACATACATTTGAATTGACACACTTAGCATGCACCCTCTTCTTATCATTCACAAGAAATTTAATGTCATAACCATTAAGACAACCATAATCCCTAATGGCATCTCTAAATTCCTGTACATTGGTGAATGTTTCATGCAAACTAAATTCTCTATTCTTCATATCACATTTTGTGTTGAACCTAGGGAACTTATTTCTGACAATTTTCAGTTCTCCATCATTATCACTCTCACTATCAGTATCAGGAGGAAACTCAGCATTTCTCTCATCAAACATCATCTCACTGCCATCATTGGGTAAACCAACATGTTGTCTCTCAGTTTCACCACCCAATACAGAGCAACCATGTTTAGAAAAATTATATGAATATCCTCTCCTCTTCACACCACCAGCATACTTAGACTTCACAAAACCCTTCTTAGTTTTCTTCAAATTTTTCCTAGCAGTCACTAACTCATCATCATTCAGGTCCTCTAAATCTTCATCTTCCAGACTATATTCTGATGAGTCATCCCCACTATTTTCTAATGAAGAACACACATACTCAACATCATTATCAAAGCCCTCCTCATCCTCATGTTCAATAAAAATTTCTCTTTGTCCTCTCACCTCACCTAGCTTCTTCAAATACTCAAAATCTTCATGATTAACTAATGCCCTAAGCCCAGTGTCTTCTTTATTCTCATCTCCTATACGATAGGACATACAACTGATACTTGGGTACCTTAACTCATTTCTCACCCTTTCATTCAACCTATAAAATGTCAATTCTTGTATATTAAATTCTTTCCAACAATGGATTTTACCCACATACTTAATTGGCTTGTCATGTACAAATTGACCCCCATAGTTACATTTTACAGCAAATGTTATCATTCTGCAAAATAAATAATAGAAAAAAGTTTAATCAGAAGAAAGCAAATAGGGGGAGCATGTGAAGATACACTGGACAAGTAACTTTCTGAAGAAAAAAACATAAAGTGTTGGGGAAGGGGGGGACAAGCTACTGTATAAAATTACAATAAAGACTAAAGTTGGAAAGGAAAGGGGGACAGCAACATTGGACAACAACATTACAACAACACATATAATGGGGACTATTTCACATAAAAATATGAGCTTTATAAACAAATATGCAATTCTGGGACCATGCCCAATGTTATATTACAAAAATTCCTAATTTTAACAGACCAAAGGGAGACCATCTCAATACATGCATGCATACACGTTAAACACAAAAGCCCTAATTTTTCCTACTGTGATAACATAAACCCTAATTTTACAAAAATATAAGTCTTAAAATCACCCTAATTGAAATTATATGAAAGCATAATCTAACAATACAAAGCACAAATTCGTAATTCAAAAACCCTAATCTGTAATAGTAAATTCACAAATTAGGGTTTATTTCAATAAACGAGTTTGTACTAAAATAAGGGTTTGTGAGCTAACCTTCTTACGATTTTACAATAAACGAGTTTGTACTAAAATCAGGGTTTGTGAGCTAACCTTCTTACGATTTCCTTCACTTTCAATACGCGATTCTAGTGGTTTGATTTACTCTCCCAAAAACTCTCTCTCTCTATCGAAAATGCCAAATGAGATGGTTTGAATATTAACTGTCGTATTCGTGATCAAGTTTAGACAGCCAAGACACCACGTGCAAGGCATATGCCACAACTGAAGGGCATTTTAGTCCTCGTAGCATTTCATTAAAAAAATTTAACGGCGTTCAAAACATGTACCAAATTGACACCTTTTGTAAAGTTTAGTTATTAATTCTGTGAAAAAAGATTGTAGAGTGAGCTTATCAGACCTTTTGCGAAAGTAGGGTGATGAAATTGAGAATTAAGGCTCAAATATATTACAAACTTACGTTATTATCTAGAAGTTTAAAACTATTAAGTTCCCAACTAATTTAAAACTTAAGTATTGTATATCAAACTCAACACTCTCTTGACTCATCCACATGTGGAGAGAGACAAACAAATATGCTCACCAGGACCTCACAAACCAGACAAAGTGACAATGTGCCCCACAATATTTCGGGTAATAAATGCGAGCGCAAACCTAAGACTTTGCCAAACTAGAGCTCTGATACCACGTTAAGTTACCAACTAATCTAAAAATTTAAGATATTAGATAGGGCCCAACATTGTATATCATACTCAACAATAACTTTTAAATATTATTTTTTTACTTTTTAATTTTAAATTAATCTGTCAAATAAAAGAAAGGACAAAAAGTTAAACTTTATCTTAATTCTTAAATTTTCAATTTTTTGATTGTTGGAATTATGTGTCCGAATCAACTTGTACCACTCGGTTTAATATTTTAATTAGAAAATTGTCTAATTTAATTAGTTTCGGGGGTTCATGAAAGGACCAAAATTGCAGTGGAGCTTTCATAAATGAATCACTAAGCTTAACCAACAGCTAAGTTCTAATACCAAATGAAGAGTCAATGTCCACTTATAGCACAAATACAAACTGTTGCATGTTTTATAATAATGATTGATTCCAACCAGTTGTTACTAATGGGAATCACAAATAATAATTAGGTTTCTGCTATGGCTCTTAATACATTAACAAATGATCTCTTACATGTTACTAAGCTTAGATACCAGTTGAGGGGTTGAGATAACAAGGTTCTTATACACAATCAATTGTTTAAAGAACAATTGAAAGAAGATAGTTTCATGATTAATACATTTGAACTTTTGCAGAATAGCTAAACTCTTTTGATAATAGAATGGTCTGATAATCAGGTGTCTTATAATAATAACACAATTCAGTATGATCACTGAGATTGATTAACTCTCGATAAAAGAATGATCGTTGGCAATGGAGTGATAGAACAAGTAAGGTTTGCCAAAATAGTTGAGGTTGTAAAGCAGAGTTGCGCACAACAGAATTAGGATTAATCAATGATCTCAAGACAAACTATGATCTTATATTATGTGTGTGATGTGTTGTGATGATTGATTGCAGCAAGTAAACAGTTTGATCATTGTTTGGTTAATGAAATATGAAAATAGTTAGATTCAAGCACAAACAATCATTCAATGTAACAGTAAGAGATAAGTAAGGAGTTTTAGGGATAGACAAATCGACACAATGATTTAAAGTGGTTCGGATCTTTTATCGTACATCCACTCCTTGCATCCTTCTGGCTCAATGAGGCAATAATCCACTTAATTATACAGATTATTGATGAGACAAGTCCTCGACTTTCTCCTACTAGTTCGCTCTC
This sequence comes from Platycodon grandiflorus, assembly GCA_016624345.1. Lineage (NCBI taxonomy): Eukaryota > Viridiplantae > Streptophyta > Magnoliopsida > Asterales > Campanulaceae > Platycodon > Platycodon grandiflorus. The sequence goes on from CM028363.1 coordinate 10,113,625, forward strand.
CAACTAGGACCTTTACACAATACACAAGGGGGAGTGGGTTTGCATCTTAATACATTTACTCTAACTAGTCTAATGAAGCTGCTGTAGTAGGTTTAATGTCACTGCGTGACTACTGCTTGATGTACAACTGTTTAATAAAACAATTAAGCTGCTGTGTTGCTTGATCCCCAGTTTGTAGATAAGTGATCTTGATCACTGTGGGATGGAAGTTGCTTTAATAACTTAGATATACAAATATCTCAAGTTATTCTATAATAGAACAGTGATAGCTGTTTTGCAGAATTCTCAATATTTCTCTCTCTTGTCTTTGTATTTTGCTCTATTTTAATTAAGGATCACTCTATGTGTAAGATATCTCTCAAGGACCATCCTTTATTGATCTGAGGGGAGAACTTTATTTTATATAGGCATTGTTTAGAAAGTTTCCGTTATAATCTACTCGTTGGGCAACGTAGATGATCAATATCCAGCTATAAGTACAGTCTATGTGACACTCAACTTACGAGAATATTCTTTTAGGGTTTGGAACATTCTTTTAGGGTTTATATAGGTCCACTTGAGGCAAATAATAAGGCTAGAGGGGAGGGTGAATAACCTTATAAAATCTTTTTGGTAACTTTTAAAACCTTTTAAAACTTTGGCAGCGGAATAACGATTTTAATGAAAATAACCAACTGTGATCAGTCAAGGGTTTGACTACTCAACAGTTTGATGACAGACTGAAGTAATGAGACAAAGGCTGACTGAAGTTTTAAGTATTAAAGGAATACTTAAAACTTTGGTTAGTTTGGTCAAGGTAACAAGCAGTAATGAAAACAGTATGTAAAGTGGTTCACAGTATGAAAACTGCTACGTCCACTACCAAGTTGGTCAAACTTAGATTTTTAAAGTGCACTAATATATTAATAATCCTAAGTGATCACTAACGAATCAGTGTACAACAAGGACCAGTGAGATATGGAGATTGAATTCATAAGGAACAAATCAATTTCCTGTGTTACAATCAATGATCTCTCAATAACTAAGTAGTTGGGAGATATTCAATACAAATGATTGAACTAATTAAAGGAAGAATACAAAGAATAAAAGTAGGAAATAAGTTTTCTAAGTAAATGCGCTTTAAATGAAGTAGCTTCCGAGAATTTTTGAGGTGTTATGAACATTTGAAATTTTGAATACTTCTATAAATTGGGTCACCGTTCTTTAATGCTCCTTTGGCTTTATATATGCAGAGCTAGAAAAGTTGTCGTTGGATTCATTGGAAGATATTTGACTTTGCATTAAATGTTCTGATGCAGGGCAAGTCAAAAATATGATGAACAACTATTCCTCGAGCTTTGTGTTATCACAGAAGAGGTAGGTTGAACCTGTCATTTCATTCTAAAATAAAACAAAAAGCTAGGAATGGAAAGTGTGTCAGAGTACTCATTAAATGCAAAACAAAAAGCATGTTTGAAAACAAGACACGCTAAGTACTGACACAAATTCAAAATAACCACGGAAGCTTCTGTTTGAAGATCAGTAGACTTTCAAGAGATAAGTCAGAGACAATTATCAGTCTACTCTACTGTTCTTCTGTCATTTTATCAGTGACTGACTTAGAAAATATTTAAATCTTTATCAATCACTATGTATTGGCTGAATTAGGTGATTGATATACATAAGTAAATCAGTCACCAGCCAACACGGAATGACTGGTCATTTGATCAGTCAATTTTGGTTAACAAGAATGATTGGTCACTTCATCAGCCAATATAAATATAAGGCTTGACTGAACATAAGTGAATCCAAAATACATAAAATGGTTTTATGTAAATCATGGGAAGGACCAATGAATGTCAAGTACGCGACATGTTGCTGCTACTAATTCATCCTTAAATCTTAGCTGTTTTGTTCTCACTGTTTCCTGTTTCATGAATCTTGGTTGTTTCAACTACATCTTAGTTGTTTGCAGTTTCTTTGACAATAAATCTTGTGCATTTAAGCCTATTAAACTGATTTATGAGAAATTATCCTAATGTAGTTTTGAACATCAAAACTTTACTAATTCTAAGGTCCTAACAGTTCTCTTGCAAGTTCTAGAGAAAATACTTAATGTTCTTAGGAGTCAAAATAACTTAAAAAGTAAGGTTTACTTCGGTTATTTTGAGCACGTTTGATTTAGCTGAAATGTGTAGATGATGATTGTTAACTTATAACTGATGACTTATGACTGATGAAGTGATAAATTGATACTGTTTGATTCAGTTGTTTTCAAGTGGTGATGAGTTGTTTTAAATTAGTATAAATAATGGCAATCTTGGACATGTAAGGAATGAAAATAAAAATAGTTTGTAGATAAGGGTAATATTGAAATATAGAAAGTTTCATTAAAGAAGAGTACTTTCTTGTTTTTGAAAAATAGAAAATAATCACAAGTCCTAGTACTTACAACTTATAGTCTCGAAAGAGCTTTAAATGTCTTGTACATGACTTACTCCCTCTGTTATACCCAAAGAGTCCACATTTAAAAAGTTAAATAATTAAGAAATATATAAGTATCATTAGAATTAGTCATAATTACAAAAAATATTTAAGCATAGTTAATATGTTTATACTACAAGTGAAGGGTAAAATTATAAAATTATAAAAATTGTAGGCATAATTTTTAAAATTGGAATTTTTATATAAAATATTTTAAAATAAAATAGTTGACTCTTTGCCTGAAAAGAAGATAGTATTTATTGTTACATAAGTCAAATCATATACTTAAAAAATAAGTTATGAGAAGTCAAAAGTCATTAACACATCACAAAAGCCAAATCAAATTGCCCGAACCGCTATTGATCTTGGTATAACAAGCTATGTAATACTGTAGAACATAAAATATTTTCTTGCAAGTTTAGCATTTTCACAAGGCAAATGATATTATGACATAGAACTTATATTATTCCTACCAATATTAGCGTTGGTGTCGTTGGATAGTTTAATATACATGTCGATACCTAAATATTGTTAAGTTGATAATAGCTTAGAATATACTACCACTTTCCTAAAATAAATTGTTGTCTTAGTAATTTGCACACAGATTAAGAAAAGTTGCATAAAGTCTGATCTATTCTTATTTAAATTTATTTATTGTAGATAAGTTACATGAGTGTTTTTTTTTTCTTTACTCTTAACAACCCCTTTAATAAGAGTAATAAATAAGGGCAATTTTGGTAGAATATGAGCAAATGTTTCTTGAAATCATATACTAATATTTTTGGGATAATTTTTTTTTTGTTAAAACAACAATTATTTTGAGACGGATGTAATACATTTCATTACTTAGAAAATAGAAAATGACAAATTTGATTTGATTTTATGTAGATGTTAGTAAATTTGATATGATGAATATAAAAAATAGTATAACTACCACCAGCTCAAGCTCGTAATATCATATCTCTTTCACAAAATGGACCAATCGAGCCACCGGCTATAGGTTCAACCAACCAATTAAGAATTCGTTTGGTGCAACATTTTTAAAATAGAACTTTTTAAAAATACAGCATTTTAAATCGCAGATTTTTTGAAACGCAGCTTTTTTCTTATAAATACATTTGGGATATCGCTTCAAAACGTAATTTTTTTTTTCTTATTAGCGTTTTAAAACTTGCGTTTGGGAGAAAGCTGAGAATTCTAGCGTTTTAAAACGCAGCCGCATTTTGAAAACGCAACTTTTTCTGTCGCATCATTAAAATACAATTTTTATAAATAAACTACATTTTATTTATATTTTGACCAAAATGCACTAATCAAGTGAACTCTAAGTTCATATTCCTTGTGCGCTGAGTATAACTTTCCTCCTTAATCAAACCCCTAAAAACCCACAAAAAGGAAAAAGGAAAAAGGAAATAGTGGTCTGCTCGCTTACGTAGTTTTTATTTATTTAGTTTTATTAGTTCCTAAAATTTATTTTTTCTTTAATTGTGTCATCATTTTTAACTTATTTTTAAATCAATTTATTACAAAATTATGAAAAATATGAAACAAAAACGAAGCATTTATTCAAACAGGGTGAATAGCTAATTACTATTCACTCCGTCCTTAAATTATTATCTTTTTTTTCTTTTTTATTCGTTTTAAAATAATTATCTTGTTTAAAAAATTTTCTTTTTAAGATATTATTTTTATTATTTTATCCTTACTTTTTCACATACTTTAATTATTAGGACACATAGACATGGACATTAAAAAAAATTACACATTATATCAATATTAATAATCAAATTAATTATTTTTTCTTAATTTATCAGTCGAGTCAAATAAATAATAATTAAAGAACGGAGAGAGTAATTAAATGCAAGTGTGTGCATAAAAAATGAAAAAATTAGTGCTATCCACCAATAAAAATGTAATCGTTGTACACCAAAGTTAATACAGAATGCACAAATTCAAATTCTACTGAACCTGTCGACTAAAACATTTTATTACTATTAGTTTTAAGTAAAGAAAGCTTAATTTTAATCTAACCTATATACTCACTAGTATCAGTCTGCAAAATTCAAATTTCATTGTCACGTTCTTCCACCATCACCAACCTCGGTTTCCATCCCCAATTTCAAACTCCCTCTCTCTCTCTCTCTGCAACTCCTCGTTGCATTGTAGAGATAGACAACATTACAGACAATGATCGTAATCTAACACCAAAACTGTCCAAACCCAATACCCAAAAACCATGAATTCAATCAAATTTGTGCTCCTCTGTCTCTTCCTAACTTCAATTTCTTTGTCTTCTTCCCTCAATTCCGATGGCCTTTCATTACTAGCTCTCAAATCCGCTATAACCACCGACCCATCTAACTCACTCTCCAACTGGTCCGACTCCGACTCAACCCCTTGCCTCTGGCCCGGAATTACCTGCGACCCCAACAACCACCGCGTCACCGCCGTTTCCCTCCCAAACAAAAACCTCACCGGCTACCTCCCTTCCGAACTCGGCGCCCTTCTCTCACTACAACACCTCTCTCTTTCTAGAAACAACTTCTCTAACCTCATCCCAGTTCACCTCTTCAATGCCTCCAGCCTTATCTCTCTTGACCTCTCCCACAACTCTCTCTCTGGACCCGTACCCCACCTGATCACTTCCCTCAAATCCCTCACCAGTTTGGATCTTTCGAGCAATTATTTAAATGGCTCCCTCCCGGAATCGTTGAATAACCTCACTCACCTCGCCGGAACTTTGAATTTGTCTTACAATCGTTTTTCCGGCGAGGTTCCGGCATCTTACGGGCTTTTCCCGGTGACCGTCAGCTTGGATCTCCGGAACAATAATCTCACCGGGAAAATACCTCAGGTGGGTTCTTTGTTGAACCAGGGACCCACGGCCTTTACTGGCAATCCTGCATTATGTGGGTTTCCGTTACAGACGCTGTGTGCGGAACCGGAATCGCAAAACCCGACCCGCGGTTTGTCCAACCCGGAAAAGCCGCTGGATCCGAATTTGCCAAATGGGTTTATAGAGAAGGAGAAGGTGAGAAATGGTTCGGTTTCGGTTCCTTTGATTTCGGGCGTTTCGGTGGTGATCGGGGTGGTGTTTGTTTCAATGTGGGTGTACCGGAAAAAATGGAGGTTAAACGATGCCAAAATTGAGAAGGAAGAAAAGTTGGAAAAAGAGGAGAAGGAGGTGAGTGAAGAAGGAGAAAAGGGTAAATTTGTGGTGGTGGATGAAGGTTTTGGATTGGAATTAGAGGATTTGTTGAGGGCATCGGCGTACGTGGTGGGGAAAAGTAGGACTGGAATAGTGTACAAGGTGGTGGTGGGGAGGGGATCAGGTGCAGCGGGTGCAGTTGTTGCTGTGAGGCGCTTAAGCGAGGGCGATACCACATGGAGGTTCAAGGAGTTCGAGTCCGAAGTGGAGGCTATACGAAGAGTGCAACATCTGAATGTCGTGAAGTTGAGAGCTTATTACTATGCAAATGATGAGAAGTTGCTGATTTCTGAGTTCATCGGCAATGGGAGCTTGCACACTGCTCTACATGGTAACATTACCTTTTTGCCATTGTGTTTTTGATTTGATAATATGGTATTTTGATGAATGCTAATACGTCCGCCACAAAATGAGTGTATTCTTTGGTTCATGATCATGAACAAAAAGGGAACACTCATTTTATGACGGAGGGAGTAACTCAGAATGCTTAGATATGATCTTTGTGATAAAATGACCAATCATCAATGTGCTAATCTAAGATTGAAATTTACTTTGATTTATTAACCATTACATGTTTCTTTAAGAAGAGTCGTTTAAGAAGGATTCAAATCTTTTACTTTAATTGAGCAGCAAAGCCTTTCTAGTAATTATTGAAGTTCAAGAAAGTGACTACCTTGGATGATAATCCAAGCTTGTGTGAACTAATTTTGATTTGACATTCATTTCAAGAAGAATTGGTACGTAAAGTTGTGTTCATTTTGGGACGAGGTAGAGTATTTTTGGTCCATAAGGTCCTTGTTTTTGAAAGCCACCTATTACATGTGTAACTAAGCGAGTTTCAATTAACCCAATATTTGTCAGCTGTTTCAAAGTAAAAATGATATTAATGTTATGGCGGCATCAGTGTGGAGCTCATAATAGCTTAGATCTCTTGTATTCTGAATTTAGAAAAGAATGTGGCATCTTTGTATTTGTAGTACTTTATAATTGAATGATATCCACTTATGTGCATAGTGCAGCTACTAAAACAGAATTTTTAAGTTCTTGAAATGAAATAAATGGGAATACTTTTTGTTCTTAAAATAAGAAAGAAGCTGTACAATGCTAGCAAATGGTGCCTAGAAAAAACTTGGAATTGCTTGGCCTGTAATGGGCAAGTCTGTGAGGCAGAATCGAGCCAACATGCATAGATTAGTGTGTTTTGGCCCCTATTTTCCGCTGTTTCTAGGAACTCCGGATGCTGAGATTAGAACAAGAGTGTGTTCATGAAAGGTATTGATCGATCAAAAACTGTACTGTGTGGCAACTGAAGATTTAGCATACCAAGTTCAATAATTTAGATCTTTCTTGGTTTTTTCTTGTGATGATGGCAGTCATGGTGCTTGCTTGTGGCACTTTCTGTTTACAAGTATGTGCTACTTTGTGCATGTGAATCTTTATCAGTATGAGTGGAAGTCTTTTTTGAAAGTTTCTTGTCTTTCACTTGTGTAGTAGTGGTCCCTTAGGGTCTCTAGTAGTCTAGATCTTATGGTAGTTAATTTTATGTTGTTTTCTTTACTCGGTGGAGCATGTACATAATGGCCTGAGGCATGAGCTGTCAATATTTGTCCAAAGAATGTATGTCAAATATTATTTGGCACTACCAACTAAAATTTGAACTGCTCTCTTGAAGTGCTTGGACATTTTAAATTTGCAGTAATACATTTCTGATGGACCCATGTAACACTGTCTTATTTACGTAACGCTCAAGATGTATTATCGGAAATGGAGTTTTCAGGAGTGTTATACTGTTATGCATGAAGTGCTAATTTGTAGCATTGATTCCTATTTTGAAAATATTTCCTATTACCCAATTTGGAGCCATCGAGTTTCAATCAGCCTTTCCGAGACAACAGCTATATTTTGATGATTGGTATTGTTAAATGTGTTGGGCCTTTTTGGGTGTTGACTCGATAATATTTCAATTTCATTCATCTATGGCAATTACTCTCTGTGTTGTTTTTATTGACTCTCCAGGGTTGTCATGAATGTTTTATGTCATTTATTTGTAGAACTTGTATTTAATACAATTGTCCTATTTCTATTTTGTTGCTCACATTATCAAATTCTAAGATGCCTAATTTAATGGAAAATGGTCCCGGGCTGTATGTAACCAATTTTAATTCCAATCAGAATGATCATCTCGAAGGAGACACAACATTGGGCCACTGACACGAGAAGTTTTAAATTTATACCTACCTGGAAATAAAAGCTATCCATCCAAACTGCAATTTGCTTTCTCTTATTTTCTTATGGCAAGTTTTGTCGTTTGACCTGAATTGTCTTTGCCAACTTGATCACGAAGAAGGAATTTTGTTTGAGACTGCAATTTCAGGTTTTTAAAATTACCAGACTTAATCAATGAAAATGTTATGGTTTAACTAATCACCAATTCCTTTTTCTTTTGCAAAAAGTTATGTATAAACGTCGTAACCATATTATTAACCATGTCTTGGTGTATAAATAATGCAGGTGGACCTGCTAATACCTTGCCATCATTATCTTGGGCGGCGAGGCTGAAGATTGCACAAGGAACCGCAAGGGGATTAACACACATCCATGAGTGTAGCCCTAGAAAATATGTTCATGGGAACATAAAATCATCAAAAATACTTCTCGATAACGACTTGCAGCCACATATATCTGGGTTCGGACTCACTCGTCTTGTATCTGGTTCCTCCAAATCCACCAATTCTGCATCCAAAAAGCTGAACCCGAGCCAAATCATAATAAGCTCAAAAAATTCACCTTCTTCCTCGATTACCTACGTGGCACCTGAAGCTCGAGTTTCAGGTAACAGGTTCACCCAAAAATGTGATGTGTACTCTTTTGGAATCGTGCTGTTGGAGATTTTAACGGGTCGGTCCCCTGACGTGGGGCCAGACAATGAGGGTAAGGGTCTAGATGGCCTAGTGAGGAAGGTCTTTCGAGAGGAACAACCCTTGTCTGAGGTTATAGACCCTGCACTATTGCGAGAAGTTCAATCAAAAAAACAAGTCGTGGCAGCGTTTCATATCGCACTCAATTGCTCGGAACTGGACCCTGAGCTTCGACCCAGGATGAGAGCGGTCTCCGAGAGTCTTGACCGGATCAAATTGCAATGAAAGGTGAAAGAGGGTTTTTGTATCTTTCATTTTGGTTAAAGCAGAAATGTTGTGGAAATGATAATCTGTAAAGCTGGCATTTTTTGTGGCTGGTTTCTGATGTAGAAGCTGCAGTTTGGTTGCTAGGAAATCTTCTAATGTTAGCTTGTTCAAGATTATTGACCTTCTGTAAGGTAGTGTGGTCAACTACTTGTTGGTACCAAGGCTGAATTAACTTGTACCTCATGTTAAGATGATGGAATGTCATTGTATCTATATTGATGTGTCTCATTAAATGTGACTAGGGTATGTCTAAAACATGCAACAAAAATTATACTCCCTCTGTCCAAAAATAATTTTTTTTTATATACTGAAAAGTCAATTTAGAATAATATTAAAAATAATACTTAACATACGCTCATTATATTCATCTCTTTCAGGCAAAGTTTAATGATATTTGTGTATTCCTTAATTATTATGTTTTTCAAATGTGAACTTTTTGGGCGAAACGAAAGTAGTAAATTTTAATTATAATTTTTAATTTTTTTTAAGTTAAATTAAATTGATCAAAAAAAGTCAAAATAAAATTATTTGTCTTGGAACCCTAACGGTTTGTACATTTGACCTGGATGAATTTCTTATTGGTATTTAATTATGAGATGTGACCTTCTTGGGCTCTGATTCCCAAATGAACCTTAGTAAAAGTAGGGTTTGGGTTTTAAATGGTTCTTGTCTGCCCTTTGGCCCAAGTCTATGAATTAACTTGCTCAAATTTGACTTTCCTACCCATTGACCTCTTTCTTTAGCAAAGCCTCTGACCAATCCATCTCAAGCCCAACTAGAATAATTTTCATCAGTTTGATGATTTAGTATTAGAAATCTTATGACCTTCGAGCGAGCAATTAGAACGTAATGCCAAGTAAGCTCAACTTAGCCTCGGGCAGCTTTGTTCAATTGATTACATTACGTCAAAAACACCGTTGAAAATAAAAAAAGAAATCTAATTCACAAACGAGCATGTCCAGTCCAATGGGCTTTGTTCACTTCACTTCTTTACCCCCAAAAAAACTCCCTGGAAAAGGAAAAAGTACGAAAATAGTCATGGGCTAGTGACCCAATAGACTCATATGAACACACACATGCCAAGAATTTTCTCAGGGCCCAAGGAATCTTGTAAGCCCAATACTATAGCCTAAGCAATGGTCAACTGCAAACCTCTCACTATCACAAGATTCACTCCAAAAACGGATCTATAGGATACCCTAAAATTATAGGTCACATGAAATGAAAGATGATCCTCAAAAGGTTAAAAAGGGAATCCAAAAAGGTAACTCAGTCAATCCCATTTGTTTAACCCTCTTTGAAGTGTAAATTACACAGAAACCCCTGAAATTTTAGCCAGACAATGGAGCAAAATATGTGGGCTCACGTGTCCATGTTTCCTTCCACAGAAACACCCATCAAACATGATTTGGGGGTAGAATATGAAGCCATTGCCTAGTAGCTTTCACAATTAGGTGAAACATCTTTATAATGATTGACTTTTTGAATTTGTTCCAGAATTGAATACCCATTTATCATATGAGTGATGCTAGAGAAACAAATTTTGTTTAGAGAAGCAGCAGCAGCAAGATGTTGTACAGTATAACTTGTCGATGCATTACTAATTGTTCTGTACAACACCTTGCTACTGTTTACTGTAAACTAAATATATAAACAAAATTTGTTGCTTCCGTATCATATATTAAAACAACTCTTACATAATAAAATTTTCTCAGTTTATGCACCAAGAAAATACACCCTCTATTTTTAAAAGAGTATTTTATTTGATCTTATACACAGATTAAAAGAAAATAATTGAGTATATTATAAATATTAAGATAGTATGTGTTTGTTTCTTAAGGATACCCATGTGCTCACATGGGGCCTATTAATTAAAGCGAGAATCAAATTAATGGTAAAATAATAAAAATAGCGTAAGAAAAGATTATAAAGTAAACACTTTTTTTGAATGACTTAAAAAATAAAAATAGACTATTTTTTAGGAACGGAGGGTGTAAAATTAAATTTGCCAATTAAAAGAAAAACTCTAGTTAATATCATTTTAAATATTACATCCGTCCCGAAATAATTATTGTTTTAGCAAAGTTTTTTTGTCACAAAATAATTGTCGTTATAGGAGTTTAAGAAACTTTTGCTCATATTCTACCAAAACTGCACTTATTTATTACTCTCGTGAAAGAGTATTGTTAAGAGGAAAAAAAAACTTAAGCAACTTATATACAATAAATGAACTTAAATAAGGATAGATCGTTCTTTATGTAAACTTTCTTAATCTTTATACAAATTACTAAAACGACAATTATTTTAGGACGGAGATAGTAAAATCTTTGTATTGAGGAAATGATGATTAATAAGATTAGAACCCATGATAACCTCATTTTAAAATTTATCAAAACGGATTCTTAGGAAGTGTTCCATAATAGGTTCCAAATTTTGAGGAAGTTGTTGGTGTTGCTTACTTCATGTATGCTTAAGAGTTAAGATTAAGTTTGGACACATGCAATGCAAAAAAGAGAATTTGATTCATTATAGGGCATGTTTGGATTCAAAACACACTCTCTTTTTTCCCTTTTTCATGCCTCTTATGCTAAAAATGTCTGGCTTATCACCCTTATAAATTCTAGATAAGCTATTAACTACCAAATTTTTATTCTTGGAATAATCAGAATTCCTCCAAGATTTTATGCTCATCAAAGGGGGGAATGGTTTTGATTCCATAATCATATCCTCTTCTATTCTAGAATAATTTTATTCTTTCTACTCTTTCTTATCGGGTTCCGCAATTAGACTTGGAGGTCAAAAGTGTCCTATTATAATTACCGGTTTATACAAGTAATACTGGTTAAGGTCTGCGTCACTTCATTTTCAGAAAAAATATTCAACTCAAACTCTTTTCCGATACATATGGACCTCCGGTCACCATCACCATCCCATTTGCTTCCATGTTATCCTCTTATTTTGCGCACTTCTTCGTATTCTTTTATTCTTTTGGTTTCGTTTCTTTATCGCATATCTGCTTGCTTAGGGACACATGGTTCTACTCCTCGTAGACAAGTTTACAAAGTTTGCATTTTGTCTACATTTAAGGGGTGGAATATAAAACTGTTGTTACGATTGGAATAAACAAACTACATCATCCGGCCAGGTTAGTTCAACAACCTAAGTTAAAAGTCCAATTTGAAGATGTAACAAACTTTTGCACACAAACAGGTTTCACTTTTTTTTTTTTTTTTCAAAATAAGGTGATTGGTTCGATCTGGCCAGCTTGCTTGTACGTCAATTTGATGAGCTCATTTTCAAGGTATTGGACACAATTATCGAATTTGAATAAATAGTACGAAGAACAAACTCAGCTATCACTCGAACTAATCCTTGTAATTAAATAAGTTTTACATTATTGGTTAGGGAGTTCAAATTTAAATACAAAATTTTTTGGGTTATATATTAACTTAGTCATCGCTAGTTAGAACAGACAATTTATTCAAATTTAACTATAAGAGATTTCTATTAATTTTCTAGTATAGATAATTGCACAAACAATTCTAAACATAGTTTGGGTAATTGTTATCCCTCAAAATTCTTCACGAAAACATTAACAAGGGAAAACAAACATCGTTCCCTTACCAAGAGAACTATCTCAAAGAAGATCATATGTTCAAGCTCATATAATTATTATTATTTTTTTAAATTCATCCACAATTTCACATCATACTTCGATGTTGTAACAGAGCTAGCACGTGGGAGATAATCTCTAAATACATATATGAACGACCTCAACCTTAATTCTCACACATGGCAAACACCACGACATCTGATGTGCCAGGTGGATGACGTCGAGGTGACATGTGAAGCAAGGAAAAAAAGTAAACCTATGTCAGCTCAAATGTGACGACCTGGTAACCATGATCTACCAGGTTGCCCTCGACTTCTATAGGCATACCTGCCTAAGTTGCTGACCTCGATGATCCACAGTGCGACCTGCAAGGTACATCCTAGGCCGACCACTGGAGCAGCTTGCGACCTGGGTATATCCCAAGTCGACCTTGTCACCACACCGGTCAGCTCGTTATAAATAGAGTTTCATATGGAAACTAGTCCAGCTGAGTAGAATCTTATTACAATTCTACCTCCATAACAGTACTAAGCAAATTAACACACAATCGTGATCCGCAAGTCTTGGGACTTCATCATATCATGCCAAGTCCGAAACTGGCTAGGATTGCAAACTATATCCTTATAAATAGCAGCTTCAAAGGCATCATACGGTACGTGTAAATTACACCTGAAAGCTATACTCTGTTAGAGCATTATATTCTCTTTACAGTATTGCTGATTACCACGCCGGAGAGTTATTGTTGGGACATTCCAGCCCCCCTTTACGGTGTTTTCTGTTGATCACAGGGCATATATCTTCTCCCTTCAAGAGCAATCGCAGCAACGTCAGGCGGAATCCTACTAGACTACACACGTGATCACCAACATCTATTTGGCATGATCAATATAGATAATAGTTTTGGCATCGATCGAAGTCGTGTCGTCGGACTCGTTCGACAAAGTTCATTAATTCGAAGTATGTATAAACTGACTCGAATAAATCACGTTAACAACGAAAACAAACAAGAAAAAAAGTTGCGGCCGATCTTTTTAGTTCATTATTAAAGTGAAAACATGATATCAAATATGTTAGTGGCATATGCTAATGCGTTCCACAAGTTGAGGTGAATGAACAAATTCGAATTTATCCTGAACAAAAATAAAACCAATTATATAATCAAACTCGGCATTGTTAGCATATCACTTTACATGAAAAAATTAATTTCATGGTCGACTATCATTAACTCACATGGCGGTCTGAGTGAATCAAATTGTTCAAAAATGTGTTTGATTCACTGATGACTTGTTGAAAAAGTTGTCATTAAACACCTGTACAAAAATACATTTTTTTTTATTTACCCAAGAAAAAAATACCTGTACAAAAATTTATTGAATCAACTACCAAAATTTAAACACCGGTTTCGTCACCACAATCACTGCAAGTGATTCTTTGCTGTCAAAGGCTGACGGTGCAGCCCTCGTGCTTTATAAATTCGTTATTTGGCGGTGTGGTATAGGCTAGTCTGTTAAGGAGACGGGCTTAAAATGTGTCAATTCAACCCAAATTATTGCAGGTTGTGGGTTAAATGGGTCAGTCCATCAAAAAATAATATATTAATTTAAAATTTAATACAATTGTTATTAAGCTAAAAATTTGTCATTTTGATATAAATATTATATATAAAGCCCAAAAATTAATGAAAGTCTTCCTAAATAAAATTTTAAATTAATACAATACACAAAGGAGAACATTAAATTAATAAAAGTCTTCTCAAATAAAAATGAAAGCTTTTGTTGAATTTGCAAGAGATTAGTATTAAGAAAAAAAAGAATTGACTTCTTATGCTCACAGGATACGAGTCCTACCTAGGTTTTGTTTAATTTTAAAATTTCTATTTTTACCCTTCCTCCTTAGATTGGCGGGTTAACCCGCCTCAACCCGGACCGGACCGCCTTGGCCTGCAACTCGCGCGTGCTCAACCTGTTTGACCTGTTTATAAATGGTCTCATATTTTGCCAACCCAACCCGCTTATTTTGTGTGGCAGTCCGAACTGGCCCAACGGACTAAAGCCATTTTGAGAGCTCTAGTAAGATATATGAAACAGGTTTGTCTCCCTTGCATGATTTAGTGTCGATTTTTCATTGCGGTTGAGTGACTTTAATTTTATAATTTTAGATAATTTTTTTTTTCAAATAATAATTTTTTTGTTCTAATCGAGCGTGAGAAGGGATCGAACCTGAGACCACACACTTTGTGAAGCCCCAACTCTATCACTAGGCTACCTTTTAAGGACATCCCACCACCTTTCTTTCTATCTCTCTCTTACTTTATCTTCATTCATTACTAAGAAAACCCAAAATTACAAAATCAAAGTTTTAAAATCTTGAAGCCAAATACATCCCAAGTAACATGGTTTGTGATTTTAAACTTTCTCGCTGTATTTTTTTTAGGGAGAGTATATTTTCACTAAAAAATTTACTAATTCACTACATTCATTAATGGCTAAATGAATAAATTATTGTCATGACACAATTACCCTTCAAATACTTGCCTCGTTTGATAATCAATTACTTGTTTAAAGTCGATTAATTTTATTTATATTTTTCTTTATAACTTAGTATTTTTTTTCTTATCTTCTCAAATAAATTATGTATATTCATCAACACTAAAAAAATAAATCTATTCATTATTTTTATTTAATTAATTCAAATAATCTTTCTTAAGAAAATTGAATTTAACGTAAACAAAACTAAAAGATGCTGTTCAATTGCCAACTTATTAAAAAACTCTTTTACGTAATTGCTAAACATATATTCATTAATTGATTTTCCACTCAAGTTATTTATTTAAAATTTATAATTTATACTCCGTAATTTAATATTATATAGCTCATGTCACTTATTTGTTTAGCTTATTTTGTCATTTATATTTTTTTATTTGTAAGCGAAAGAAATTAGGCTTATGTATTATTTTCTTTTTAGATGTCTCATTTATATTTTCTAATTTTTTACATATAAAATTATTTATTTTTTTATGCATGATTGAATATAATATTATTGTAAAAACAAATAAATGATAAAAATTAGAAAGGAAAACAATTAAACAATGTGATTTTGAAGGACAATTGTGTCAAGACATTAATTAACTTAATTAAATGTCAATAATTTTTGTGGATAAGTTTGGATATCCGTGGTTCGGTTCGATTCAGTTTGGTTTGGATATTCACGATCCGGTTCAAAATTGTCATCGGTAAAGTCAATGCTAGGATAACAATTCTGTAAATTAAAAGAAAAACAATGGTAAAAGAGTAAATTAGGTAGATTAATTACGCGCGAGTGCTTGTTGTATTTTCTGTTTGTAATTTTACTGGAGTTTGATTCCTTTAGCAAACATCTCGCGCGTAAATTTTAAATGTAGCAGTTGTGTGTGTATGCAATCGCCCAAAAATGAAAATAAAATTGAGGTATAAACACAAATTTATCAAAATTAATCAGCTTATTTATCAAAATGGAGTAAAAAATATTAGTACAAGGAAAATCACTGTTGAGATAACGGCTAATGATATCTACTTTATGTGGATGACTTTGATTGAATGTCGGGAAAGTAAAGCCAGAATTATTCTTTCGTTCGTTTGGATACATTATTTTTAGAATAATGTTATATGTATTTAAAGAATATTAATTTTTTTACTAAATAATATATTAGTTGATGTGGTAATTGATGTGATGTATTAATTATAATTTTAAATTTTATTTTTTGTACCACATCAGCTGACATATCATTTGGTCCAAACAGGGCCGTTCTTAGCATTTTATAGGCCCGGGGCAAAGTTAAAAGATGGGCCCTAATTTAATTATCAAATATTAATCTCATGTATTTTTTTTTAATTTAATTTCTTAGAGAGACAAAAATAATTTTTGCTATCAGTACAATTTCAATAACGGGTTCCTACTGAGCTGAAATTAAGTTTGGGGAAACATTATTATCTACAAAACAGAACAAATTCTTATTGAATTTCAGTCTCATAAAGTAAAAAAAAAACGCAATTACTCAAATCAACAATTATCGTAAGAATAATTTGGGATTCTTGTTGCTTCGCACTTCTATTTCATGGTTCTCTTATCAATCACTCAGAACTATGACCTCAAATTAGTAATTAACTAAATGTAACTATGTAAGATGTGAATAAATTATCAAACTCAAAAGTCTCAATAAATAATTGAACAAACATAATTTAAAATTTAACAAATAGACAAAGTCAATATCACTTTCAATTTTTAAACACACAAAAAATATTGTAAAAAGAAAAATAATAATTAACAATGTAACAAAATTTAACAAATAAATAAAGTCTCAACAAACAATGTGTGGCATTCAATTATACTTCTAGATTATAGTTAAAATAAGATTTCAATAAAATGTCAAATATTTAGTCTAACCTAGAGGTATTGCTGGTTAGTTATTTTAAATGACAAAGTACAAACCTTGCTAACAATAAAACTACAAACTTTTTATATTTTAAAAAATAAATAACATATAGTGGTGGCGGTTAACGGTGGCGGTGGATGTCGGAGTTGGCAGTCCGTGGTGGCTGCCTGATGTGGTCGGTGGTAGCCGGGATTGGTGGTTGCCGGAGGTGGTGGCGGCAAGCGGCGGTGGTCGGAGTTTGCGGTGATGGTGGTGGTGGTGGTAAAAGAAGGGTGAGTTGTTATTATGTTAAGTAATAGAGGAAAAAATGGTAACAAAATTTTGAATTTAAATTATTAGGTTTTAGTATAGAATTAGTTATATTGAATTGATGTATTTGTAATTGCAATTCAAAATTTTACTTCTGTTCCTAAACGACGAAATTGGTTTTGAAAGCTCCAATTTAAATTCCAAGCAATGATATTGGGGTATCTAAACGGACCCTCAAAAAAATTGTACCAAAGTAAAGAAAAAAAATATAGCTAGAAAGTTATGTTTTTTTGTGTCTATTTGATTAATATAACTACAAAATTTTCTGTGTGTCATCCAAACCTAAATTAGCTTCCTTCTCGGTGCATACTTTTTTGATATTCAAACACAGTTTATTAATTAATTAATTATTATCTTTTGTGGTTATTTCTTTTTCCAATTAGTAGAATTCACGTGTGAAGGGAAGTCGAAGGGGACGACTTTTTGAGAGGCATGAGAAGAGGGTGTCCGCGTCACGCTGGAATGGGGATTAGATTTAGACGGGATACTCTCCGTGAATCCGATGCCTTTTGAAAGGTGACTTTTTTATTAGTATTTTTATTTATTATATATATATATATATATATATATATATATATATATAGGTAGCAATAACGGCGACGTGACGTCGAACATAATCTTTAACAGCCAAGCTAAGCTATTGCCATTGCCAACTCTTTGTTCCATATCCATCTGAATCAGATGCTACCAGAAGAAGTCATCTTTCAGATTTGATTGCTTCTTTGACTCCCTCCTGTTTTTGTCCATTCTTTTCTGTTTATGGCCTCTCTATTTTTCTTGCATGCATGACTACTCAAAATAATTGGTACCGTATTTAAATTTGAGTATGTTTTCTGTTTATGGATCATAATTCGTAAGACGGAACCTCATTTTCTCACAATTCAGCCCACCAACGCACGGTGGATCGGTCAAAAAATCCGTCTTACAAAAAATATCAGTAACACAGTATTTTTTAAGTTTTTGCCTCAAAATTTTTTTTTCACTTTTTGAATAATTTAGAGAAGGCTGAGCTGAAATAAATATCTATATTTTCATAGAACAGAAGTACAATCGTTGTTTAAAGAGCAATACTACAGTTGTGTCTATTTTAAAAATTTTTTGTCCTTAAATAAGTGTCAATTTTTGTATAGTTCTTTAGCACTTAATATGTCCTAGTATAGACTTCTATGTTGTATGTAGACACTAAGGGTATTAATGTAAATGTGCTACTAAAACGACTAAAAAGTTAATTTCCTTAATCTGAGTGAAAAACTAAAAATAGATACTCATTTAGGAACGGAGGAATTACAAGATTGAAAATTACTATTAGCATTTCATTTTTCAATAGTACTCCTTAATATAGTTTGTAAAACATTTGGTAAATGAATTACATCAGTTGAAATTTGTTGTGCTATACAAATTTTTGTGTGTAAAAGCTAGTTGGTGACTAGTGATTGATTTGTGTACGTACGTAGTCTCTTAGTAATGTCATTATGTGATAAGATTTATATAGTGTTTGGAATATATAGTGATTTTGAGGTTAAATTTTGGATTATGGATTTTCGTTTGTAATAATTGATGAAAAAGTGTGTTAAACTTTCGTACTACACATTTGATGGTTTTAAGGGTTGGTTCGTTCGGATACTTGAAAGCAAACATGAAGAGAGGTCGACAAGTAGAAGTTTCCTGGTTCTCGGTGGGTGTAAGCGTAAGCCGTACGACTTTTAGGTGTGATCGTTGGACAAAGATCTTTGCGCTACGGTGCAGTCAGGAGCTAGGTGGTGTCATATGGCTTGCGCAGTCTTGTGACGAGTTTTCAACTTTTCTTTTTCTTTTTGAACTCCATATTGGCTTGGGAAGTATATATAGAATGTGTTGTAAAACCATATGACGTCCATGTACGTGGAAGAAGCTGAAAATTTGTGTTTTCTATTAGATTACTCTACGTTAACTCAAAAAATGAATTGTGAGAGATTGTGAGATTGATGACCTCGTTCTCTTGTTCTTCATATAACGAATTATTTCTCTGTCGCCTATATATGATTTTACTCCTCTTGTTGTGAGGGGTTTTCCACGTAAATCGCTGTGTTCATCTTCTTCTTTTATTCTTGCATCTGTTTTTCTTTACTTGATTGTCATCGAGTAATAACATTAAATAACAACCAATCCTCAACAAATTTGTATCAAAACTTGAGTTCATATTGTTTTTATTGTTAATCGGTGTTAAAATGACAAGAGGATCAAAGTACGAGATTAAGAAATTCAACCGCGATGTGAACTTTGGGTTGTGTCAGGTCAAAATGCCAGCAATAATTGTTTAGAAGCGACGTGTAAGGCATTGGATGGCAAGACAAGGAAACCTGTATCTTTGACAACGAATTTGATGATATGGATCATCCGGCTCTTCAACTATGCAATTTAGTCTCCGTTTGTTAAAAAAAAATTTTGGAAAATAATTTTTAGAAAATAGCTTCTGAAAAATAAAAATGCTCTATTTTTCGGTGTTTAGTAAATCTTTTGAAAATATATCGGAAAATATTTTCGGGTGTTTGACAAACAAATGAATTTTTTACGGAAAATATATTATGAATACATATAAAAGGTTATATTCCTTTTGTCCTAAAATTAGTGTCCTATATTAAATATACACTTATTTTTAATAGGTTTTTTACTTTAAATAATTTCTTTAGTAACCCCCAATTATCACTAATGGTATCAAATCAATGAGGGTTCATCTACTTTTCAATCTTACAAATAACACTAACATAATTGATAATTGATTTGAAAACACGTTTAAAAAAAAAGAAAAAGAAGAGATAATTATTGTGGGACGTCCCAAAATAAAATAATGGACTCTTATT
Organism: Platycodon grandiflorus; assembly: GCA_016624345.1. Classification (NCBI taxonomy): domain Eukaryota; kingdom Viridiplantae; phylum Streptophyta; class Magnoliopsida; order Asterales; family Campanulaceae; genus Platycodon; species Platycodon grandiflorus. Next base: position 10,133,654 of record CM028363.1, read on the forward strand.
TTAGGACGAATGGGGTATTTATTAAAATTGAGTAGTTCATAGGTGATATTAGGCTTCAATTCCAGCCTCGAATTAAATATTCTATGATCTCAAATATTGTACCAAAAGCTTCATGTACTCTTCAACCAAATATTTTTTTTCGTGTAATACTATTTTAAAAATTAAAGTATTAAGAAAATAATTTAAATTCTTAAATCAACTCACTACAGAATTTCAAACAGGATATATATAATGTGTTCACTTTATCTTAGTATTTCTAACTGAAATATCAAGTTAAAATATTTTCGAAATTCAACTACTTGAATCTGTAATATTATTGTTATTTTATAGTCTCAAAATGAATATTTACTTTTATTTGTGATCGTGAATAAAAGTAAACATTTATTTTGAGACGATCATGAATATAACATTTATTTTGAGACGATCATGAATATATTTTTCAATGTTATTAAAATTTTCATAAATCTTGACAATATCAACAGAATATTTTATAAATAAAACTTTGTTTATAGAATCACTTCAAAATATTATAGTAAAATATTACAATTATTTTCCTTGAAAGAAAAATTAGAAATGAATATAACATATCCAAATGTGCAAAGGTGACATTACGAGAAATTATGAATGAACAAATTTTGAAAAATGACTTACGAAAATTGAATCCGTAAGTCATTTTTTCCTCAAAAGAAGACTTCATTTTCCGTTGACTTGTAGGAGATCTTACATTAACTACGTTTTCCAAATGTTACCAAACTCTAGAAAATAAATAAAATATTTTCCAGAAATCATTTTCCGTGAAACAAATGGAGCCTGAGTCTATGGCTGAAGGAGGTGGGGAAGTAAAAAAGCGCAGAAGGAGGTAGAGAAGGAAAAAAGCGCAGCAGGTCTATGGCTGAAGTTGGAATCGCTCTACATGATGAAGAGTGTTACTAATCGCCTAAGATTGTTTAGCAAATTGGAGGAGAGGAAGGTAAGCCAATTAAGCCCTATATAGATGAATTTGATGTTTTGATTATGTATTTAGCAAATATTGATGTTTACTTTAAGGATGAGCATTTGGCTATTAAGAGCTCGTTTGGTATAGCGTTTACAAAATGCAGTGTTTTAAAAACACAGCGTTTTAAAAAACACATTGTTTTAAAAACGCGGGTCTTTCCTTATAAATACGTTTGAGATATCACTTCAATATACAGTTTTTTTTTCCTAGGAGCGTTTTAAAACATGCGTTTTGGGAAAAAGCTGGGAATTCTAACGTTTTAAAACGCAGCTGCGTTTTGAAAACGCTGCGTTTTCTGCCGCAGTATTGAAACACATTTTTTGTAAATAAACTGCGTTTTATCCCTGCATTTTGAGCAAAACGCTCGACCAAACGGGCTCTAAGTTATTGTGCTCTTTGGCCTTAAAATATAAACACTTTCGTGAGACGGTTTTGTATGATAAGGAAGAGGTTAGCCTTGAAAAGGTTAAAAATAACTTGCTACAAAATGAAGTTATTGATAAACAGTTGACTACAAAAACTAGGTGTGTGCAGATTTTTTTTTCAAATCGGACCAAACCAATACTATTGGATCGAACCAATACTTATGGTTTGGTTATGGTCCTGAATTTTAGAAGAACCGGCCAATTGGTTCGGTCTCGGTTTTAAAACTTATAAAATGTTTTAGAACCGACCCGAACCTTTAGATATTATATATATAATATAATTATATATATTAATAAATTAATATTAAAAAAATAAATTCTAACCCTAACCCTAAGTATAAATAGTTAAGTTATATTTTTGTCATTAAGTTCAACAACTAACACAATAGAGTCTCTTTAGCCAAAAGTTCAAAATCGCCGTTCGCTTCAACCTTGAAACCGTCATTCATTTCAGCCTTGAAAGTTGAAACCACCGTTCGTTTCAGCCTTGAAAGTTGAAACCACCGTTCGTTTCAACCTTGAAGTTGAAGCCCCCACACAAACTCTTTCTGGCTTATCACTTTTCTATTTGGCGATGGTGGTCTCATCGTCTCCCATCTCCTCTCTAAAGTAAATGATCTGTTATTGTTTGTAATTTACAAGTCCTTTGTTTATTTTTAATATCTCTCATATACTTAGTTTGAACTTTGAACTTGAAATGTATTTATGTTTATTTGTTTGTAACTTACGATGCAACTTGTCTAAAGTAAATGGTCATTTTTTATTTGTTTGTAATTTACAAGTTTTTTGTTTTTAATATCTCCCTTGTTTGAACTTTTTTCAAATGGGATAATGGGAAATTGAAATTTAACGGAACTTTAATTTTGAAAAGGAAAAAGAAAAAGGGCTATGGTCTTTTTGTCATGATTGTACTTGTTAGAGTCTCACGAAAGTATGACAGGAAGGATAATTAGGCAAGAGTGTCCTCCATGAAACTATTGAAATGAACCATCCCTCGTAATCCAAAAATGTACAGGACCGGACCAATAAGAACTAAACCAACGTATTGATTCTCATACATCTTAATTTGATTTTAATTCTGAATTTTCTAAGAACTAAAATATTGGTTTGGTTCTGGTTCTCTCTCTCTTTTTTTGTGTCAATAAAAAGAAATCTCTCTTGCTATGGAAGAAGAGATGAAATCTCTCTTGAAGAATGAGCCGTAGGTACTTGTAAGACCGCCACCGAAGAAGAAAATAGTAAGCTGCAAGTTCGTCTACAAGTTTAAGTAATGTACTCCTACAAGTTGTTAAACATACTTCTGTTCGTACTTTGTTGGCTACGAGTGGTATGTAAGCTCTTGAACTTGAGCAATTGGATGTTTTTACATGGGAAGCTTGAGGAGGAGATCTATATGTGACAACCTGAAAGGTTTGTTGTCGAAGGGAAAGAGGATCACGTTTGCCTGCTGAAGAGGTCCTTAAATGGGTTAAAGCAGTCACCCCGACGATGTCACAAAAGGTTTGACACTAGAATCTCATCACGAGTGAGATTTTAGGGAAAAAGACTATTTTAGTTGTAACAAAAATATATTCGGATCCCTTCATTCTAAAAATATAAAATAAAAATAATGTATTTTTTTTTTCTTTTCAGGTTGTCTTAAAAAGCTAATTCTATTTTTTGAAAATAGTAATAGTCTAAGTGTAATTTGAAGAAAGTTCAAGCGAGTATATCTACAATCTTAAATAATTTGACTTGTCAAATGAGTTAATTTTTTAGGATAGAGGGAGTACCACGCTCTCCTACTCAAAATAATAATCAAGAAATAGCCTATTTTTGTATGCTTAGTCAAAATAATAATAATAATAGAATGACAAAACTCATATTTGAGCCATCTAACTATCTATAAAGTTACAATCTGGTCATCATAACTTCAAAAATGTTATTCTTGTCACTGTACTATCATTTTCTTGCAAACGAGCTCATTTTTTGGACGGACGTTAGTTCAACCGTTAAAATAACATAAAATACCAAATTTACCCGTCTTCATCTTCATCTTTCCCAATTAAGAAAAATAAACACTAACCCTCATTGCCAGTAAACACTGCCATCATTGCCAGCAAACACATATTTGAAATTGCTTCACATAATTTAAAATTTGCAACACAAAATCTAAAATTGCAGTATAGGCTTTTGATTTGATCAAGATTTGAATTTTTTTGTTCACAAGGCAGATCTGGGAATTATAGATCTGTGTTTTGTAGATCTGGAAAATCAATACCTCGAGGGCAAAAGTTGTGTGAGGGATAGAATCCTAAGCTGAAGAAGATGAATACCACAAGGGCAACTTTGGAATTGATGAAATTGCGCGGGGAGGTTGTCTATGCCGAACCCGAGGAAGAAGATCAGAGACAGAGACGTCGGTGATCGGAGATGGTGCCGCTGGTGACTGGTATTGCTGCGGCTGGATCTGGGATGAGGAGAGGGTGATTGGAGAGCGCTGTGAGATGGGGTGTTTGGTGTTTGACCGTTGGCGCTTTAGTCGGAGTTAGGTGTGATTGTGGTTGGTCTATGAAAGTTGAATGAGAGAAAGAAGTTCAGAATGAGAAGGACGACTGGAGTTGGCACTGCTGTGGACCGGAGATGGCAAGATGGGTTAAGATGGCACTGGGTTGCCGGTGATGAGGGAGGTGATCGGAGTGGGAGAGGTTAGCGAACTGGGCGAGGATTGTGCGTCTTTAGTCGAACGTGGTTGGGATTTGAGAGAGAAGGGGAAAGTATGCGACAGTCATGGTTGTGTGTGTGAGAGAGATTTTTTTTATCTCTCTTCAATTTGGGATAGGGCAGAAGATGAAGACAAGGGTAAAATGGATATTTTATGTAAATTTAACGACTGAACTAACGTCCGTCTAAAAAATAAGCTCGTTTGCAAGAAAACGATAGTACAGTGGCACAAATAACATTTTTTAAGTTGTGGTGGTCGAATTACAACTTTGTAGATAGTTGAATAATCCAAATATAAATTTTTCCTAATAGAATCGGTAGAGTTGATGGTCAACATTTCGCAAAGTTTGCTTATTCAATAGTTGGAATCAACATATTTTATATTTACTTTTTTTATTTTATTTTGAAGTCTATTATTCCTAATTATTGATTAGTATATTTTGAATATATAAACAAAATTTTGACAATAAAATTTAAAAAAATACAAAAACTTTTAACTCTTTCACCCGCACACAAACCCACAATCCTGGCAGTCACTCACTACCAAGTATCATCTCTCTCTCTCTCTCTCTCTCTCTCTAGATTCTAAAAATAGTCAGAAACCAATCAAATTTACTCTCATCAACACAAACACACATGAAGTAACTAGTACTCCGTATTAAGCATTTATCCCATATTATCATCATCTCTTTCCCAAAACCTAAAGTCACAGTATTCCATAACTATTCCATCTAAGGCCATCCACTTCCAACTATTTACAATACAGTCCTCTTTCATCATTATCTCTCTCTCTCTCTCTCTCTGATGAGCTGCTTTCAATGGCAAACAGTCGCAAACAAAGTCCATCAGATCTATGCTTTGCTTGCATAAGGAATCCCCAAACCCAGTTGCTTCTCCAACAAGATTTCACCTCCAACAGCTTACAAAGAAAGCAGTTTCCTTAAAAGAAAAAGTTTTTTTTTTTTTTGCTCAAACAGAGTAAAAGAAGAAAGTGAGAGGAATTTTATGGTGATTCTCAAGCATTATTCACCTGTTCTATCCCCTATAATTTCTTGATTTTGGAGACCAAAAGGGCAATAGTTTGAAGACAGTGGTGACGCAGCGAAAAGTTCGATTAATCCTGAAGGGTATTAACCAAAATTTCTTAAATATCAGAGAGAGAAGCCAAAAGGGTTGATGAATTTGGATATGAGTAATCAAACAAATACTGGGCTGTTGAGATTTAGGTCAGCTCCAAGTTCATTGTTTGCTAATTTTAGCAATGGTGTTGAAAAGGGTGGTGAGTCAAACGATGGGTTGACCTCAAGATTTCTTGGTTCTCCTGGTGGTGGGGATGGTGGCAATTTGATTGCTCAGAGTTTTCAAGATTTGATTGAGGATAAGGGTATAATTGGGAATGGGTATTCTTTGAGTAATCAACAATTGCCACCACATTATCCAAGACAGAGTTGCTCAAACTCAGCTGCCATGGATTCTTCTTTTAGGGTTGTCAGCTCAATGGGTATGGATGATCAGGTCCAAGTTCCTAAAATGGGTTCTAGTCTTTTGAGGCAAAGTAGCTCCCCAGCTGGCTCGTTCTCTTACCTCACTCCTCAAAATGGTACTGTTCAAGCTCTTATTTTATTTTATTTTTTTTAAAATTTTTTAAAAACTTTTTACTTATATGTTTCATATTGGGAAATAATGTGTTTTTGGGATGTTGTGAAACAATTTTTGTAACTTATGCTTGGATCAGTCAAGGTGCGAATAAGACCACCCTTACTGCAAAATCAAAGATGTTAGATTGTGTAGGTTTTGTTTTAATTGAATGTCTGCAATTCAAGAAAGTAGATAAGATTTTGTATAGAAGATAGCAGAAACTATGGATCTCAGTAAATCTAGGGGGTGGATATTGTGTGTCCTGGATTTCCATTTCTGGAAATGTTTGTTGCAGTCAAATTTTGCTATATTTGGTGTTTTTCTTTTTGCCTTCATTATTGATTGTTCTTTGCCTCTTTTTGGTTGTGAAATACTCCACATCTCCAATAATGAAGCCTTTATTGGGTAGATTAGATTTGACTTTTAGGGATGCTAGAGTATAATCTGTTTTCTTATCTATGTTTGGTTGCTGAGAAAATTTTGGCTGGGAACAGTTACCAATTTTAATTTATTTTACTATTTTTGTAACACTAAGAATTTTGTTACCAAGAAGAAACTAAGAAATATGGTGTTTTTGGTTTTGTTTCCTCGTTTACTCAGGCAAACGAAGATGTGCAGGAAGATTAATGTATCTATCTATCTAGTCTTTTGAATGATCAGTTATGATTTGAATTACTGAATATACTTTCAGCAATTTGCAGGGTATTCCGCAATTAGAGGTGTTGGTAATTACAGAGTGGGAAATGGTGCTAATGGAGAACTAAGTCCCACTCCAAGGAGATTGAACCGACAAACAAGTTTCTCATCTGGGGTACCATCTTCCTTGGGAATGTTGTCTCGAATTTCTGAAATTGAGGCCGATACAGTTGGGGAAGGTGGCCTGAGCAATGACAAGATTGGAAATGGTAATGGGGACACACAGTTTTACGGGTCTGATTATCCTTTCAGTTCTTGGAACGATTCTTCTCACTTTACTGAGAACTTCACTGGCCTAAAGCGAGAAGTTCAAGATGATGAGAAACTATTTCTCGGTGCTCAGGTATTTTCGTGTCCACTCTTTTTTTTTTTCCTTATCTTTTTTCTTTTTAATTTCCTTGTTAATATGTGATTCCTATGTGATCTGTGTTTGTATTCCATGGGTTATTTCATCCAAATTAAAGGTTCTGTTTTTGTATTCAGAATGGGGAGCTTTTAAATCGCCCGAGTATGTTGTCACACCACTTAAGTTTACCAAAGACCTCAGGGGAAATGGCTACCATGGAGAAGTTGCTGCATTTCCAAGATTCTGTCCCATGTAAGATCCGGGCGAAGCGAGGTTGTGCTACTCATCCAAGAAGCATTGCTGAGAGGGTAATTTTCCTAAATCTCAATTTATTCCTATTTATGCGTACTTCTTTTTTCTTTTTGATTGGATTTATGTCTACTTGCAAAACGGAAAATTTGCTGTGCTGAATGTTTCAGTGGTTACTGACTTTTTATCCATCGATGTTAGTTGAATTAGTACATAAGTCTGAGCGAAGTTTTCTTGTAAGAAGTTGGTTTGTATTTCTTTAGTGATCGCTGATAATCCTAGCAGTCAGGAAATTTTTCCTAGTGATGTCGTAGTTTGTAATTCAAACACCCTTACTTTTAGCATGTGTTTTAACTTATTCAACTTTAGGAACTGAATTGTTCTTATTGTTAGCGACGGACATCATCCATAAGGTCACTCTGATATTGTACTCTTTTTTTACTGTTTTGCTCGATTAGTTAAAACCCCGTGTCCCCGATTTTAAGACAATTTCGAACTTCTGAGTGATAATATAAGGTGTTATCGACAATTACAGGTTAGAAGAACGCGCATAAGTGAGCGAATGAGGAAGCTACAAGAGCTTGTCCCAAACATGGACAAGGTATATATTAGCTTTTGAATTTTCAAATACCTTACAATAACTATATTTGTGGAGATCCATCATATATTTTTTTTCCATTTTGGCAGCAAACAAACACAGCAGACATGTTAGATTTGGCTGTTGACTACATTAAAGACCTCCAAAAACAGTATAAGGTATATATTTATATACATATATATATATATACACGTATATCAAAGGATAAACCAAAAAAAAAAAATCATAAAACCATAGACAACTATTCTTCTTTCTCCCTCATGTGTTATTCTTTCTTTTGCAGACGCTTAGCGATAAGCGGGGAAATTGCAGATGTTCAGGTATGCAGAAGCCGCTCCAAATTTAAACTGGTATGGGTAATCATAGGGTTCTTCATTTCCAGCCTTTAGGAGCAGAAGAGAAAATCTTTTTTTTTTTATTTCTTTTTTTCTTTTAAGTTGCAAGGAGGAAAGGCTTCTGATATCTAGATAAATGCAAGGTGCTATAAATCCCTGAAGAATTAGAGGCAAGAAAATAGATCAAGTTGTACAGGATATGCAATAATAATACAGTCCTTCTTACTTGTAATCTTGATTGTGTTACTTAATAATAGTCTTTTCCATCATGCTTTCTAATGTATGTTTGGGATTTTTTTTTTCTATTTAGTTTATTATTATTGAAAAAGTTGGAATGTCTTTTGTTGATTTAGGTTCCTTACGGATTAAAAAAGATCAAATTTGAGATCTAACGCTTTGTAAAACCTAAACGGGGCAGTATATTGTCTTTAGTTAAGATATATGCTTTGTGATGGAGATTGTAGGGTTGGGAATTTGTCTTTTTTATTAAAAAAATTTATTAAAAGCAAATTGTCTTTAGTTGTTAAGGTGATGTTACATGGGAAGTTTTTTTTTATATTTTTTATTGTAAATTAAGTTTTTGTGTTCGTGTCTATAACACTGCATCAGTATGCCACGGATCAAACACCTATTTCTCCCTCAATAGTTCTAAATTAAGGTGATGTTCCATGGGCCGTGGGGACAAGGACTAGGAAGATGTCTAAGAATTTTCTAAATATGGCAAACCAAGTCATTTATGAAATGGGTTATTGGTTGTTGGTGCAACTGGGCCTCAATGGAAAAGTGAAGTGAAGTAAAGCCCACATCATTTATGGCTCCAACTGTCTAAATGACCTTTATGTCTCTTTCTTCCTTGCTACGTCCTTATCTAATTTTTGTCTTTTATTTCATCGATTGAAAGACAATATCTTATATTTTCGGTAGCAATTAAAAGAAAATTAAGTACTCCTTTCTCCCCTCCCTAAATGAGTGTTTATTTTAAGGGTAAATTACATATAACCTCTCTTAACTATGGATCGTCGAGTTTGATTTGCTCCCTCAACTATCAATTGAAGCAGTGTGTCCCCCTAAACTATAATATTTTCTTAAATTGCACATTCTATTTAGACACTATGATTTGAATTCACAAAATTTATCCACCAAAGACTAGTCATCCCAACAATTGCCGTTGGCTTCCCACTGCAAACCCGAACCTGTATAAAATAGTATATTAAGACATCCACTACCATCTGTTTCGCTTAGTCAAGCCACAACCAGCACAAATACATCTCCAAAGAATAAGCATCATACATCACTTAACACACAATAAAAGCACAAAGAGATCCTTACATCGATTTGAAAGAAATCATCCTCTGTTTTATCTTTGATAAACGGTTGAGCAGATCTCCTAATGTATGTTTTACCATCACATTGTTAACAATTAAAAGAAAACAAAAATTCCCATAATTTTTCAGCAAGCAAAACAGGAGTTGCACCCATTAACACACTTTGAATTGGAGGAGTGAGGTGATAGAATGAGAAGAAGTCGTAGAACTGCCCTAGCTTTGGCGAGGAGGGAACCACCTTTAGGTTGTTGGGAGGCATTTTAGAAATAATTTATTCATTTATCCACCAAAGTAGACTTTAACGATTTGAAACAAGAAAAAATTGCTGGCTAGTACACTTTGAAAAGTTTTTATTCTCTCCAACCCACCATTTTTTTTTAAACCGAAAAAAGGCATTTAAGAAATTTCTTCTTAAAATACCCCGTCTCTTTGATGATGAAGATTGACTTTCACAGCCCAGGTCCCTCGATTTAAAGCTTCATACTCCCTCCGTCCCTAAATTATTGTCTGGGTTGACCCGGCACACAGATTAAGAAAACTCAATTGACTTGATTATTAATATTGGAATAGTATTGAAAAAATGTGTTGTTTCCTTTAATGCCCATGTGTATGTGGCCCATAATTAAAGTAGGAAGAAAAAGTAAGGGTAAAATAGTAAAAGTGATGTTCTAAAAAGAAAAGTTTCAAACAAGACAATTATTTTGGGACGGACGAAAAAGGAAAGGAAGACAATAATTTAAGGACGGAGGGAGTAACATTTAAATTGGAGAAATAGAAATTTACAAAACAAACGTGGAAACACAAAAAATTTTTTAATATGAAAGCATATTTATCATTTCAGATTTGTAGAACTGCCATAGCTGGGAAAGAGCACACAAAATTTATCATTTCATGGTGTGATTGATTAATTTATAAGGAATTTAATCAACATGACTGCATATTTATAAACACAATAGCAGAGCACACAAAATTTATCATTTCATGGTGTGTGTGTGTGTGTTTGTGCATCACAATTGGGCATCGAGATATTTTTAAATTAGGCATCGAGATGTTTTAAATTGGGCATCGAGATGTTTTAGATTTCAGCCTGCTTGGTTTAAGAACCTTGTTTCTGCTGGAGCAAAACCATTAAGTAGTTTAGATCTCGAAAATTGGGATGAGGATGTTGCTCACCACCCACAGCAAAGACGAGATGAAGCACCGCTGCGGCATGGCTCGCTCCATGATAATTGAGCTTTCGGTCAAGCACCAGGATCATTCACAGCAGAATGTGTAAAATGTTTCAGGTTCCCCGCTCGCTAAGGCGCGAAGTGGGAAGGCTCGCTCAACGACAACCCTTTTTTTTTTCAGTTGGCCCCCCTGCTCGCTAAGGCGCGAAGCGGGAAGCTCGTTGGGACGAGGTGTGGCGGCCTCAATTTTTTCATTTTTCCTTTGCTCGCTAAGACGTGCACCGATTGGTTCATTGAGGTGCGCTGCGATGGTGCTTCGCGATGCCCAATTGTTGTATCGCAATGCCCTAATTGTTGCATTGTGATGCCCCACATTTTATGATTCATCCCCACCTAAAAATAAAGCAATAACCGCATGAAAAAAGCTAGATCTCTCAAGTCTGGAGAAAGCAATAATGCAGAGGTACGATCTTACTCTGTTTTTTCCCTTTTGCATTCTTAAATTTTGTTTGTATTTAATTTCTTTAATCCCTTTTTTACTGTAAAAACATACGATTTCATAATCATATGAAATATGATTGATGAAGGACCCAAAAATATACACTCCAAAAGTATACTCCCAAATATCCCGAAAAATGTATGAAACGGACCCACACACGCGAAGTGTGTCCAAAAAGCTTCGTCGCCCTATAAATAGGGGGCTCCCTCCTCATAAAATGGACGGCTGTGTCCTTAAGCTCCTTTTCTCTCTCTCTCTCTCTCTCTCTCTCTCTCTCTCTCTCTCTTCACACACATATAAACGGACCTTTATTATCTCTATATATCCTGTCTATATATCCTTAGATACTGATTCTCACACCGGAGAGTTTTGGCGGGAAAAATTCCCTGCCGTCTCACGGTTATTTGTTCTCGCAGATATCCTACCACGACGACGACAACAGACACGTACTTAACTAACACTTTCGGCACCCCCAGTATGGTGATTATTTTGGCATCATCAATTGACATCGAGAAGGACCTGCAGAAGAATGGGATGAAACCTGCAATAAAGACAGCAAAGAGGAGAGCCATGGCACAGATTCTTGGGATTACTCCAAAAACAAAGAAGAAGAAGAAGAAGCGGGAAATTAGTAAGAGAACCAACCTCACAAATGCCCACCTTCCTGAGCTATTTAAGCACCTTAATAATGTTCCTGGCTCATAGATTATGATCCAAATTGGATTCGCGATGCACAAAAATAAATATTTAAATTGGGCATCGTGATGCCTTGGGTTATTGACGCCTGCATATTTTTCTTTCATTAATGACATAATCGTCTTTTTGCCCTAAAAATGTCTTTTTTTGGTTTTAAAAAAATATGAGTGGACTGGAGCGATTACAAATGTTGAAAAAGGGACCGACTTGTAATTTACCCTTGAAACAAATATAATGGACTTTAACGGTTGAATATCCAAAAAAGTGTACCGGCCCATAACTTTTCCTAATTATTTCATAGGTTTAAAGCTTACATATGCAAATTTGTATTATATCTTAATGAAAGTCTGAATTACTTTAACAATAGAAATTACCTTGTCCAATCATGCATATGTTTTTCTCTAAGCACAATGATAAATTGTATTTGTTCGTAATATGCCTTAGAGAGATCAATTAGGTTGGTTTGTTTTAGGTACATGACTATTTCGGGACATTGCGTAAAACGAAGGATTAATATTTGCGTGACTTTTTTCTTTTTGCACTTTTTTCAAAGTCTTATCATAACCTTTTTGCCTTAAAAGCTTGCCCTACTGCCTTTGCCGATGCTTTGTGCGTAGCATCGATATGATGCAAAATGTATTTTGTTCTACGATTGATCAAATATATCTCTATATAAAAGACAAATCTAATGAATTTTTATTGTTTTTAAGCAATCCAAACACCCCATCATAAGTTTGCAATGGTTACTACATCTCTATAACCATCGATGGTTACTATTAATATTATTCATTCTAAGTTTTCAATGGTGACTTTTTTTTCACCAACCATTGGTGGTTACTATTATTGTTATCTATCGTTGGTCACAGACAACAATTTAGCATTCTATGTACAAATCTGAAGGTAGGACCCTGTGAGATCAACCTTAATAAGGTACTTCACCGATTTTATCTCGAACATTTTGCCATACCATTGTCAGAGCTGGACAGTGGATGAATGCATGGTGTAGACTTTCCTCTGCAGCTGAGCACCTAACAAACAATGGATCTAGCTGCCCTGTAGTTTTCGAAATATGATCCTTAGTTGGTAGCCAGTTCCACAAGGATTGCAAAAGGGCTTTCGAAACCCCAGTATCCATGTTTGATGTTCTTCTATCGACACTCATTGACGAGTGGGGAGTTTTCTGTTTTTTTTCAAGTAGTAGGGAGTATGCAGACCTGACCGAAAATCCGTGCAAATCTGGTTTCCAAACAACTTGGTCCTCACAACCCCTGGCTAAAATGTTTATTGCAAAAATTCGCCTAGCAATAGATGGAGAAACAACCAATGAGCTCTAGCTCAAGTGATATCGCTCACTTCTCATAACGGAGAGGTCGGGTGTTTAAGTCTCCCCAGAGACACCATGATACGTAACTACTCTCAATAGAGAGGTCGGGTGTTCAAGCCTCACCAAAGACATCATTTAGTACTACTCACTCTCTTACGGTGAGATTGAGTGTTTAAGTCCCACCAGAGGCACCTTGGTGGTGAGATCGAGTGTTCAACTCCCACTAGAGGCACCTTGGTATTCTCCACCCACTAGAGGCACCCTAGTACTTCATTATTCTCAACGGAGAGTGTTGGGGTAAGGTCTATGTCCCCTCTAACCTAATTTTAAAATTAATTAAATAAATAAAAATAGATGGAGAAACATTAAATGAATAAAAGAAGCATTCTTCATGCTTTATTACATCCCCTACTTTGCAGACATTCCTAGTTAGAGGCCTAAATCTATTTAATGCTTGGGGTGGATATTTTGGTTGCCAATAGTCCTCCCATATTGAGATGTCCTCGCCATTACCAACTTGCCACCTGAAAGCATTTTAAAGGACATTGAAGATACCAAAATATCCTGCCTCCACGTGGCAACAACCAAGACACATGACCATGCTGACCTGGAGCACGGAAGTCGGTTTATCTTGTCCCGGGCTTCTCCAACAGCTCGGACCCCGAGCATATTTATCCATCATCCAACCTCGTTCTTCCCTTGGAGCTTGGAAGGACTGATACCTCACCATCTTTACCGAACCTTAGGACCCGCGAGTTCTAGACCTGGGCTGCAAGTCGGAGATCCCGGGGTTAAAGATAGTCAATGAAAGCTGGTACATTTAAAGGTCCACCTGCTATTACGTCATCCCGGGGTCATTAACAAGCTTCTCATTGGACAAACAAGTGACTTGCTTTCTAAGTAAATCTACTTCTAGAAGATCTGCATAGCTCTCAAGGGAGGTTTATCTTCTACATCACTGCTAATCACTTTTTTTTTAAAAGCTCATCAATGCAAATAACGGCTACCATAAATGGATGTGTAACTATCTATCCCAGGCTGACATCTGGCAGGCCCACTTGCCTCAAAGTCAACATTCTTCTGGTTATGACCTAAGTTCAATTAAACACTCACAACTACCAAGTCTCCAAAGCTTTCAAAGCATTTACTCCTAAGAGCAGCTTGAATTCTCACCGGAAACTATAACTTTTTACCTATATACTGATTCTCTCACTGGAGGGCTTTAGCTGGACCATGTCCAGCTCCCTAACGGTGCTTTCTTAACTTCTCAGGTATCTACCAGAGGACAAGTTCCCTTTACACTTGTGCCTATTGAGAGCCGGGGTATCCTACCGATATACTAGCTGCATACGTGAACTTGACCAGGTCACCAGAACACTTTTTGGCATGATCAATTTGGTTCCACTGCCGAGACTTGCTGGAATTAGATACTTCCACACCATTTGAACTTCGTGTAACTTAATAAAGCACATACGAAATGACAAATTCAAGACAACCTGCTACGTTAGCCGCACAGGAGGTTGGCCCATAGTCTTTCCATTCAGCTGAGCATGCGGCTCCATCAACCCAAAGGTATGCACCTAAGACTCCCGGAAAAGCCCCTGCCGATAATTCGAGGGACAGAAAGTCAGCTTGGGAAATGGCTCGAGTTTTGACTGTTAGGTTTAAAGGTGCTCAAATAGGCTAAAAGGGGGGTTGAATAGCCTATTTCCAGTTTTAAAAAATTTTGATTTAAAATATTTTGCAGCGAAATAGAGTGAAATATAAGACAAGTTCAAGATGGCTGATCTTGATGGGACAAGATCAGCTAATATATGAGCTGTTGGAATTTCTGGAAATCAACAAGTAAAAGCAAATCACTAGAGCAAGAAGTAGATAGACACATAATTTAATATGGTTCACACTTATAAATAAGTGCTACGTTCACAACCAAAGTGGTCAACTTTGGATTTGAAAAACATGTACTAAGGTTTCCACTAGAATCTTTACAAGATTGATCTCTAATGGATCGTGTACAAAAAAATAGTTGACCAAGGTGGGAGAATTGATATCTACAAAGATATAATTCTAGTGTGCTTTTAATACAAAGGATTGCAATCAATGAAGAGCAATAGAGACTATGCATCTAAGTTTGGTGCTCTTCAATAAAGGAATTTTACAGAATAGCTTTAAGCTTTTAATGTACTAGCTGTTGAAGATGAAGATTTTTAGAGTTGTAAGTTTAGATTGTTCTTCTTTTCAATGCTTCAATGGAGTCTTCTATTTATACTCAGAGGAGTTCTTGTAGCCGTTGGGGATCTTCAGCCTTGGGGAATTTGAATTTAAATGTATTTAATACTGGAGATACTTGCATTAAATGTTCTGATCTTGTTGTTAGAATTCGATTGAGAGTCCTGCAAAACCCAGGCCGTCATTGAGTATATTCTGCCACTTTGCCAAAAATAGGTAGATAGTAGTTGCAGGCAGATTGTCCTTTTCTGAGATGAATGCCCAATAAGGAAAGAAACAATAAATGATTTATGCAGGTTATCGTTATATCAAAGACAAGAAATGACTTTGTTGATAACTTAAGGCATATCTCCAGACAAGTCTTAATCAGACGATCTTCAAGTCTTCAACATTGCTGATGAAGCTTGGAAGAAACGAACTTGGCTGATGACTTGATGGACTTGGCTGATATGAAGATAGCTGATCTGAACATGGCTAATATACAACAGACTATTTTCTGAAGACTAAGCTAAGTACAAGAAGCAATCCTAAGCTATTAAAAGCAATTGTTTAAAAACAAGTTGCCACTCTAATAGACACGCAGGCCCATTAGTCACCTTGAATTAGACTTAAGTTATAGATACAAGCAAATCTATACAAAATACAACAATCTCCTCCTATTTGCACACAGGATAAGCAATCAATCATAAAGCATGAAAATGTAATTAAGTAAAGATAGTCATTGTATATTAAATAAGAAGTTTAATACGATGTTTTGTCAAAATAGTTCTTTAAATACGAAAGAGGACAAGAACGAATATACCAGTTAGGTTGATGCTTGTCCTTCTTGTCTTGAATTAGCAGCAGCTTTGAGTCTTCCAATTTTGGCATTGGCTACTTCCAGTTCATCTTTGACTTCGTTCAGCTCCGATGAGAGATTTTTGTTCTCAAGTCGTAACATAGCATTCTTCTCAAGCAGATCGGTCAACTGAGCATTGTGAAGTCTACTCATCTCCTCCTTCATGGATGCAAGAGACCGGTCCATGTTTGAGAGCTTATGAACAGAATGCTGAAGCTCTTTTCGGATGTAACTATAGTGCTTGCCTAAGTGTGTCTGTGTAGCACGAACAGATGAATGTACAGAGCGATTAGCACCTTTTTGAGCTTTAAGCAAACTCTTGTAGCCAGTATCAATCATGGAGAGTAGCCCTTGAGATACAGTCGCAAATTTGTCATTGATGAGGGCTGTGGAGGAATGTGATGAGCTGGAGAGATGATCGACTGAAAGATTTTGACATGCAGTAACGTGCATCTGGCATACTGTGGCTGCATGCTTGGCTTCTCGAGCAACGACAACGACCTTGGTCATATGGTCAGTAGTGACATCAGTCGTATGAGACTGTGTGGTTGCAAGGTGCTGCAGATCATTACTGAGGCTCGTCATGAGTTTGGCAAAACTTTTAAAAAATCGTCAACAGAAGAAGGACTGAGAAATATGGAGCCTAGATGTTGGCTGTCAGAAGGTTGAGATTGGCGGGAGGAGGGTTGGTATTGGTTGGGAGAAGGTTGAGATTGGTTGGGAGAAGGTTAAGTGATTGTAGGTGTAGAAATGGTTGGCTCGGGATGTGAAGCACCAGGTAGGCTGGACTAGACTCGAGGCACCGAAAAAATCTTCTCAATGTAGATGTCATAGGATTTAGCATGAATAAAAACTAGAAGTGAGAAGGAGATGTCTTGATGAATGGTTTTGAAGAGAACAGGGAAACGAGGGTTAAAGCCAATATAGGTGGCAACCAGTTGAAAGAAATCACAGAAAAAAGGCTTGGTGAAGACTGAAGGATGGGTAATAATGGTAGTGACAGGGGGCTTAGGCAGAGATAGAAAGGGGGGATATCTAGCTTGGAAGGAGGGGGAAGACCTAGGTCCCTGTGAATAGTAGTCCACTGCTTAAAGATCAAAAGATCTTGTACAATAGAGTTGTGAAGGAAGAATTGCTGAGACCAGGTAGGTGGAAAAGGATCATAGAAGGCGCCCCACTTGAAGAGAATATCTCTAGCAGATATAGGTTGGCAAGGGATGCGCATGGGGTAGTCTAGAGTAGAGAGAAAGGGATCTGTATTGGCAAGGTTAGGTGTAGGCTGGTTGTCTCGAAAGTACAGCAGTTCTTAGATGTCAGGGTGAAGATAGCTGTAAGGGTTTAATTTGGTTCGTTTGGGAGTGGGTTGGTCTGTTGAGGAGGAAAGAGGTTGTTTGGTACCAGTGAGGTGTAGGATTTCAGTAGACTCTTCCTCTTCAGTTGGGTCAAGGGTTTGTTTGAAGAACTGGACAGGGAGCTGGTTGGTCAACAGGTACAGATTGAGCAGGAGGGTGAACTAGTTCGGTTTGATGAGATGAATGAGAGGAATAAGATGAATGAGGTGAAGGTGTAGGATTGGCATGGGGCACAAACTTGACCTTTTTGGCACTTTATTTAAGTCTTTTGCTTTGTCTTGAATTTGATGGAGAGATGTCAGGAATTTTTTAATGTGGTTTGGTTGATAAGAGGTCAGCAATATTGAGAGTAGCTGGTGTGGCTGATGAGGTAATATCTGGTATAGAGGTGGCTTGTGATGGCATGGAAGTGTAGACCAAAGTCTTCATCAATGGGCTCTAGGATTTTGGTTTTGAGAAGGGCGGGTTCAAAGGTAGATGTATCTCGTTTAGCAGTTTTCGAGGAATTGACCTGCTTCTTGGAGAGTTTTGATGGGAGGGGGGGATTGGCTTGGCTTATTTTACTTTAGGCTCAAAGGGGTCATGATCCAAATGCCCTAAATCAAAGTCGTCAAGTAAAGAAGCGGCGATTGGTTTTGGCTCCTCCTGAGCAGATTGATCCTCGTTTGAAGATATGAGCTTTCTCTTTCCCTTTTTGGCTTGTCCAGAAGGCCCAGCAGCAGCAGTAGTAGCAGTAGCTCTTTTTCCTACATCCTCTTTATATCGCTTGATGTTGTTCAGAGTAAACACATAAGTGTTGGTAACTTTGATGATTTCATCAGTGGCCATGGTTTTTTCAATCTCTGGATAACTTCTCAAAATCGCATTAATGATTCTAATGAAAGTTCTGCGCATGCCTGAGATGGTTTGGACTTCCAGGACACTGTCAAATAAAAGAGAGTAGACAATCTTGAGCCATTCTTAAAAAGGATACCTTTGTCAATTAAATGACTGATGTGATATGGAACCTCGAGAAATAGGTTCCTGGACATCTCAGATAGTAATTCTAGCTTAGCCTCTCCACGCATCATGGCCCATGCCGCATCAGATTCTTGTACGGTCAAATCCATTTTTCCTTCAGTAGGAAGACCCAAAACTTCACCGACATCATTGTAGGTAATTTTGACAAACCTATCTCTAATGTAACCTTTAATATAGCTCTTGTCAACAGGATCATCATTGTTGATAGGAGGAAGAGGAACAATCATATATGTGTAGAATTCTTGTATTCTTGTATTGATTGAGAATTTATAGTGACTCCGGGATGATAACTGCTTTTAGGTAGATAGGCGATAGGCCGTTGGGCAGCTTCGGCAGCTCTAGTGGATTAAAGAGCACTACCAGCTGATGTTGAAGTACCAGCAATCTTAGAGTTTTGTGTTTTAGCCTATATACACAATAGCAGAGTTAAAGATGGCTGATACAGGATGACTATCAGCAATTCTTTAAAAACATGTACTGTTGGAATCAAAACCCAAAATATGCTTAGCAAACTTGAATATTAAAAGCAAATGATTACCAACTACACAGTTCATCCCCAGGGTTTTTAGATAAGTACAAATTTTAATATTTTTCAGAAAACTCAAAAGAATAATTTGTAAATATGCATATTTGAAGAATATTAGACATATTGGATACTCGAAAGTTGTCAATAAACAACCAGAAAATGCACAAAATTAATTTTTGCGAGACAGCCATGGTGGGATAATAGAGCAGTTCATATAATTCAAAATTAAAGCATGGAATGTGATGAAATTGAAATTAAATGAACTAAGATAGATAATATTACATACCATTGTAGATTAAATGCAAAAGAAAGGAGAAATTGAAAAATTTCAGAGGATCTTCAAAATCACAACAATGGCAAAAGTTTGAAAGGGCGAAAGACGGTTTTTGAAAATGTGAATAGTTGAATAGTAAAATTTACTATTTATACATCTGACATGTTTCAATAAATGACATTTAATGAATTTTTCAAGTTCACATTTAATATCGTGAAAAGTGACTGTTCACACTTTCGTTTTGAGAACTGCCGATTAGGTCTTTATAGGAGAGAGAAATACTTACCTAAGGTTGTCTTAAACCATTGGCAAAGTTACATTCGGCTGATAAGATAGGCAGTTTTATACATGTATACAAAGTGTATTAAATCAAGAAATTTTTTAAGTTAGGAATTGAGATCAAGCATACCAAGCTTTCCTCTAAGATAGGCAAACCTGGTTGAATCGAGTGGCTTGGTGAAATTATTAGCCAATGGTTGATCAGTAGATACATATTTCATGCTGATATTACCTTTCTTCACATGATCTTTGAGAAAATGATATCTCACATCAATGTGCTTTGTTTTAGAATGCATGACAGGATTTTGAGAGACTGAGATGGCTGATGTGTTATCACATATAATGGGGCAATTAGCAGTCTTGATCTCATAGTCTACAAGTTACTGTTTGATCCACAACAATTATGAGTAGCAGCTACCAGCAGCTATGTATTCAGCCTTAGTGGTTGAAGTTGAAACAGACGTTTGCTTTTTGCTGGCCCATGAGATAAGTCTATTTCCTAAGAATTGACATGTCCCACTTGTGCTTTTCCTGTCAACCTTACAAGCAGTAAAGTCAGTATCAGAATAGCCTATAAGAGTGAAGGATGAATCCCTTGGATACCAAATATGTTAGGACTATGCCTGTAAATCAGCTGATATATATGTATGCATATTCCAACACAATGATTTGCTTGTTCCCATTACAATGCATGTTTCACAAGTGGCTAAAAGGGCTGCGTACCGGTTAGTGTGGCAGCTTGTTGAAACAATGCATAGGTCATTAGACTAGGAAGTCTCTGTACATATCCGAGTCTTTGTCCTACCAAAGTGATGATAACTCTCATATGGATTAGCTCTTCATGCGCCAATAGACATGTTCATCGGCAATGTCTCATCAGCAGTTTTACATCGGTAGATCTCAGTATCAGCTAAGATCTTCATCAGAACAAACTGCAGAGAAGCTGATTATTCAGCAGACAATCCTTTTAGCCATGTCTCATTAGCAAACTCTACATCAGCAGTTTTGCAATCGGTAGATCCCAGTATCAGCCAAGGTCTTCATATGAACAAACTGCAGAGAAACTGATTGTCCAAGAGGAACATCGGTCGTTGATCAGAACGCTACAAGTCGAAATAGATCCGTTACGAGATCTTTCTGACAAGCCAAAGATACGCATCGATGTCTGCGCCTTCACTATTATCCAGCAGACGTCTCCTCTTCTATGTTTGAAGTTCAGACTTCAAGACTATATTCTATAAAAGGCCAAACACAGTGCGCTACATCCCAGGCTAAGCATGACAAGTCAAAATCTGTTAGCCTGATTCACGGACCAACTTCAAGACAAAAGCTTAACGGACGGTCTTTGCCCAACAGTTTGAACGACGCACTCCAGTGCATTAATGATTCAGATTTCCAACGGGCAGAAACTCATTCAATGCTCCAACGAATCCTTCATCT
This sequence comes from Platycodon grandiflorus, assembly GCA_016624345.1. Lineage (NCBI taxonomy): Eukaryota > Viridiplantae > Streptophyta > Magnoliopsida > Asterales > Campanulaceae > Platycodon > Platycodon grandiflorus. Next base: position 10,154,612 of record CM028363.1, read on the forward strand.
TCTCCAGCCTATATAAGAAGACTCTCATTCTCACAATCAAAAAGAAGTGTATGCGAATACCTGTGAGAGGTTGTGGTATTGAAATTGTTCTTCATTCGTTCAATCTGAAACCACACCCAAAGGAGTGAGAAACATAAAGTGTAATAACAAACACTTTGTGTGAGAGAGAAACAGAATTCCAAAAAGGCAAAAGAAGTCCTGCTTGATCAAAAACTCAGTTTTTAATTTGAGTTCTTTCTTCCTTCGAAAGACTCAGTCTCTTCAGTGACTGCACTTCAAATCCTCAGCAAAAGAGACCAAGCATTCAGAGATAGTTGAAGACAGTTCAAGCTTGAAGATGTTCGATGAAGAGCCAGAGCCTAAAAATCCACATTGCATTCATATCGGCAGACTTATACTACATTATAAGTGCTGTCGATTGTGCAATAAATTGTCATCACATTTGGCCGAGTGCTCAGCACTCAGTTGTTCAAATACCAGCTATTTGAACAACGCCTAATATTCTCTTCTCACAACAAATCTATCGAGTTGAAACTACAGGAAGATACCTCAATCAATTTTGAGTACATCTTCTAATGTATTTTTGATAGATTTGATTTTGCTTTCTTAATCTCTCCTTTTTCTTTCCTAAGTAGATTGCTAGGATAGAGAGTCTAGGTTGATGTACTAAGCATGTTTGTCTTTGAGCAAACCTCTGCTGAATTTTAATATAATTTATATTTTGATACATTCTGCCTTTATTTCTCTTTCCTGTAAAATTTGATATATCTTGTGCAATCTGGTTGTGGAAAGTAATTGATGCATCTAATACAAATTTTAGTCAACTGTTATGATAAAATTGTAATCACTCAATTACAGTTACTTCAATCTTGTTTGTTATACTTAAGCTGCTTATTCTTCCGCTGCTCAAACTCTTGTCATCAGCCAAGTATAACAACATCTTCCTGTCATCCATTCTTCAAGATTGCCGATTCACATCGTCAGATACAACTATATCGGCCGTGTTGCTTGAACTAGGAAGATGACCTATTCATCTTAATTATTTCATCCATATTTTCCAACACTTAAATTAAAATAGGATGAAATTTTTTTAATAAACGTAGTATAGGCTATTCACCCCCCCTCTAGCCTATACTCTGAGCATATCACCATGGACCTAACAATTGGTATCAGAGCTAGTACTCTGAGAATTTCATTCCAGGCTTAACAACCTGAGAGTTTAGATCCAGTTGCTCAGATTAGATGCATAGTCAAAAAGAGTCTTTTTCAAAATCTCTTATTTCCAAAACTCTTCTTGACTGAGAAACCTGGAAGCCATTTGAAAATACTATTTCAAATCAAAATCAATTTTGTTTTCAAAAACGTGTGAGAAAGAATATTGTGATGATTATGTGATTACTATAAGAAAATCTTTCGTATATCAGAAATATATTGATATTATGAAGAGAAGTACTATAGTCAAATAGAGATTGACTTGCTAAGGATTATATATTTACTTCAAAAATTGTTCATTGTCAAACTCTTGATATATCCTATGGCAAATATGTCAGCTTCATACGTGATGGATGAATTACTCAGATTCACTTCTAAAAATTTGCTATCTTGATATAAGGCTAACGATAGTCTCAATCTAACACCTTTTCAAGAAGACTTTTTATGAAAGTTTAAAGCAAATGAAATAAGAAGAGTTTCAAAGGTAATTCAAGGGAATTATTAGCTCTTGGTCTAAGGACATCAATGATAAAGTTGTTCTTCTTCAACGGGAAGCTTCTGCCTAAAAGGATACACTTAATGAACTTCAGCTCAACATCAGAACAAGTTCCTCAACTACTATGAGCAGATTCGTTCAATAGAGTATAGTGAGAAAGTAACTCCATCTATTAACTTCTTGATATCTTGAGTTACACTTATAAGCTATAGGCTGAGTAATTACTCTAATCTTGTGCTTATTAAGTCTCACTTGTATTATTGGATTTCTGGAGCTATTTTTAGCTCATAAATGTTGCTAACAATATCTCTATGAGTACTTAAGGCAGGAACTCATACGACAAAAAGATTAAAGATGCAACATTACTCTCTATCGGCAGACATCAACTTAACTGCTGATCTATGAAGGTTTGCTGATCACTCATCACTTATGACCTTCGCTCACTCTAGGTCAAATCAATATCTACTGGACTATAATGCTGCTATATGAGAAATCTACCTATGAGTCCAAGATATTGATAAAGACCACCTCTCCTGCATACATAAAACAGGTCAGCTACTGTCTCATAAATGACCTGTATTCATGTCTGCTGAATTAATTTGTTAATATAAATTATCAGACATGCTGCATAAAATCTTGTCATACTGTGCTTATATTGATATATCTGTATGCTTGTGTGATTTGCTTATGCAAACGGTTTTCAAAAACTTATTAGCACTTTTCATATCGGCTGATCTAAAATGTTTTTAAAACCTGTGATTGGCTGAATTTCCATATCTGCCAACTAACACTTCATAAGTTCAGTTATATGTGCTGACTTATAGGAGTAAAAACCTTTAAATGACTTATTCTCTCTCAAGTCTATTAAAGGTGGAGGCACACTTTACGAAGACTGACTACTTCGATTAAAGTTAAGACTGTTCTCAAAACTTTGGAAAATGACAAAAGCTTTCGCTTTCAAAATCTTTTCCAAGAATCTTGAGAAAATCTAGACAACACAGCCTATCCTTGCAAAGGCGTGTTTAGAAGGACAACTCTATAGTAAATCTCCATTATTGAAAGTCCTTCAGTTTAACCTCTGTGAGTATAAGTAGAGCTCCTTCCTCATCCAAACTCTACTATGAAGAAACTCACAAACTGCTTACTGATTACACTAGATATAAAACATTGATTCAAATTTTCCCAAAATGTTACTAAGTTCAAGTCCTAGAAATCGATCAAGTCAACCCTTCAACAACTTGGTATGACTCCTTCATATTCATTCATTCAAAGTTGTTCTGGTTTTATTTCTGTTACTCTTAATGAGTTGATCTAAAAATTCTCAACGATGTATTCTGAAAATCGAAACCATTCATAACTGTGAAAACTATTTTCAACATCTTTCTAAAACACAGTTATAAAATTTGAGAGAAATTTTATTAACTCATTTGTACCAGAAATCATTAATTACAGATTTTCAATCTTACCTTGAAATTAATTGATAAAAGAATCTTCTTTTGTCTTGTCCGATAATCTTGAAAGTTTGTTGGCAAAAGGTGAACCATATGCTGCAAACCTTTGATTATCAAAACACTTAAGAATGTCTTCAATCAATTATATTAAAAGATAAGATAGAAAATTAATAATTAATGCTAGCAAAAGTGATTTCACTCCACTTCTAACTTTTAGTTATCAATCTCATTGATATTCTAAAATGTTTTCAGATGAATCACTATGAAAATCAATTAGCATATACCTATCCGACCATCGTAACTCTGCTTGTATACATGGACATCACAGAGAAGATCCCAGAAAAGAGTTATCAAATGTTTGGAAAGCATTTGATAGATCGTTGTGTGCAACAACTCTTCTGGTTATATGTAAGTATACCAGCCATCACCCCAAGGATGGCTGATGCAGATAATTCAGCTCGACTGAATTAGGTAGCTAATAAGGTGTTGACAAGGATGACAAACTGCCTCCGCCGCCATCCATCCCTGAGCAAATCAAAGGGGATTCATGGCCAAAGCAGTAATTCCTTGATGACCATCACCCTACGGTGCTCTCATAATGACCTAAAGGCGTGCACGTGTTTTGCCTCCGCCCAGAGCTGGAGGATATCAAAAACGGACACAGCCATCTTGATCTATTCCAAAATCCTTGACTGATGACCTCTCATTATGATCTTAGGATTAGGATATCTTGGATACTACTTTATAACAAATTTTCTATTCAGAATTGAATCATTATGTATCTTTATCCTGTAATCTGCAGTATAGTCAAAATTCCAGTTGTATTGTTCTTGTAATCAGCTGATCCCCACTATGTAATGTTCAAAACTACTTGGATTATTGAATACAAGTCCTGCAACTTTTCATCATGACTATCTACTTATTTGAATTCCTCTGATAGCATGAATTAATGTGCATTAATTGTGTTGATCTACACATCATTCTTCTTTATCATAGCGATTACATTCCTCTGATAATTGAAGAAATTGACCTTGATAAAACGATCACACAATTCTTACACAAACTCTGCTGAAACCCCATCAGCAAACCAGTCCTATGAAATCTGCTATATTGAGTTTTAGTCAATTACCAAAAAGTTAAAATCTTTGCTTTACACTATCTGATAATTGCCTTTCTGAATCAGAACATCTCATCATGGTCTAATTCAAGATCTACCAAACACTCTAGCTGTTCAACATAGGTAGACTACAGTTACCTAAAGGATGACCTTTATGTCTACATCTTACCTTTAAGTTACTACAAATCTATTACTAAATCTCTGACTCCTCTATCCTACATACAAGATTACTAGTAAATCTACTTTGAACCAAATTGTCTGCTGTGTCAACCTAATGACTGTTGTAAGCATTTGAACTTATAAAGGATTTATCTCATCAAAGTATATGAAAATACTTTCATTATTCAATTACTAAAATCCCAGCTTTTTAACTTCTAAAAATCAAAGGCTTAAACTTCCTTTCAAAATAGCTCAACAGCAATTTGTGCTCTCAGTAATGACAACTATCAAATCTAGTATGATCTTTGAGATTAGTAATGAAAAGGCAAGGTTAGAAGTTTCCCTTGATGATACACCATCTCGGCTAACTACTAATCGGCAAACAGACTGAATTCAAAACACTCTGTTATACATTATCACATGCTTAAATTTCAAAAAGACTGATAAAAACTTAGGTAACTTGACCTATCTCAAAAGATAGCTAGAAGTTTTAGGATTCTTAGGAAGACTGTTGCTCCCAAAGACTAGTCCTTCCTCAGGAGTGAATGGCCAATATAACCTCTGCTGTTTATATTTCATGCCTCACTCTCATCTACAGGCCAGTATGTAAACACTCTTTAGCAAAACCCTTTTCTTGCTAAGGATGGATACAACCTGTTGCACAGAAGAAGCTCGGACATCATTTCAGGTACACTTTCAATATCTCACTTGTCTGACTTCTCCCTTCAAAAATTCTAAAGAAGTGTTCTTATAAATTCATATTATTAGTAGATCCTTGCTTACCATACATTCTATCATCTGCTAAAACACTTCACTAAATCAATTAGGATATTGACTCTATAACTTAACAAACTCGTTAAATTGGTATTAGGGAAAACATCAGACAACCCTCTTATCAGACAACAGTCAATTCTTACCTCAAACAACAGTCAATTCTATTTCAAGGAAAAACATCAGACAACCTTCTTATCAGCAGTTCTTACCTCAGCAGATAGCCTACATTAACTGCTGATAAAATTCCAAATCCCTGAAATAATGAAGTCCTAACCAATTCTTCATATATAAGATTTCTATGGGTATAAAGATTTAACTTAAACTCTAACACATAATATTTGTCAGTTAACACTCTAAACCCAATCCACTTCTGTTTAAATGTCTTTCTTAACAATTTATAACCTTCTAGTATTCTTCCTAAAAATTGATATCAGCTAGTATCAAACTAATCCCTGTGAAAAATTACACCACTCCAAAACAGCTGATATCTCAAGACAAAATATCTAAACTCAGCAGTTGTACCCAGTCATGTCTCAATAAAGGTAGATAAACTAATTTGATTAAATATAAATATAAACCTCTCGTTTAAAAGAAAAATGTTTATGCATTACCCCTAGACTGCCTATATCATAGCCATAACCACTCTCAGCATGATGACATAATCCTAAATCAGAATATCATTACTGTGTCATTAAATGCATTCACACTCTTGAGCCTCCAAAACGTCCTATCAAATTCCTCTAACCAAGAAACCCCTTTATCTTCTCAAAACATCGAAAGACACATAAATCATAACCTACCGTCAAACCTCTCTTAATATATTTCTCACTTCTTCAAGCTTTTCTTCATCATCCTTCCCAACTCTTCCTCACCATTACAGAATATATCAATCTACATCATGTGTTCGCCAAACCTGCTCAATTCAGAACATTGACCCATCTCCTATAATGAAATGCGACAACGAATAATGATTTTCCTAGCTACTCCTCAACCAGTGATCCGTCGACCTCGCCAAATCAGTCGACGAGTAAGAAATCGCTTACGAGATCCAAGGAACAATGTGTCAAACTTCATTCCCTGGATTCCTTCAACAAATCCTGTCTCAACTACTGCAACCAACACTCTCTTCACTCCTAACTCCTCAAATGCTCCACCTGAACCATCCCCAACTCAAGAAGAATCTCAACTTACAAATGACAACTCTGCACCTAACCCAGCAGTCAATGCTCCCTCTAACTAGAAATGAAAACCTTCATCTTTTACTTTGTTTTAATAGAATGTCTAATTAGGTTTTTGCTTTGATAAATAACTTTCTTTTGTATTATGTTTGTAATATATTTTTATTCAAGTTACATTTGCTACTTTCATTTTGTTTTATTGTAATCTGTCCATATACATATTTTTCTTGTCTAACAGCTATTTTCAACATAAACATCTTTGCATATGCATATACTATTATGGATTCCACATTCCAACTTAAACAATTGACACATTAACGAAAGAAAAATGCCTTATAAGACATTCTTAGAGGCATATCTCATGCATCAGATCTATGTTGACATGCCTCTCAAATAACAATGTTCTACTAAAAGAGAAAGTTCATCTGCTCTTCATAACTCATGATTTGCACAATTAAAATCTTTATAACTCATCCTATTATATTTACTCTCTTGTAAAATCTCTTTACATATGGCCCTGCACCATTGCTTATTAATAAAAATAGGAAAATATATATATAACACATGTTTAACATATATTTTTGAGGAGGAGAGTTAACAAATTTTTTAAATCGCTATCATAAAACAAAAATTCATGCCTTATGAGTTGTCCAAAACAGGTTCTATGACACTTCCGATACATACAGAGACCAACATATATATTACGGAGGAGAAATACCATAAGTAGCAGAGATGATAAGTAGATATTTAACATATATTGATAGAAAACCATATAAAATATTAAGACAATGAGGAGAAGAGATACGTATAAGGAGAGGAGATACGAATTAAGTAACACTTCTAGAAGAAAAGATTATGAAAGTGCACATACAAAAACGAAATAGAAAACTCATATCTCTTATCTGCAGACTTCATATTGGTACACCCATTGTGGCCAAGGACAAAAGAAAACATATTGGTACACACATATCTTATATTTAAAAGGACAAAAGAAAACATATTGGTACACCTATTGTGGCCATTAAGGAACAAAATTCATCCCCACTACATGTCGTGCCTATAATTCATACCTTATGAATCAATTCTTATACTTTGCCCTATCCCCAACAAAACAAACTTCATATACGGTCCTCCTCATCTCTATCAAAGTGTGATTCCTCCAAATCTATTGTGTCCATTAAGGAGGAGGAAACTAGCCAGAGGAGGAGAAAATTCGCTCATTAAGAAAAGAAGGAGGAAATTAGCTTGTGACCATCGATCATTAAAAGCTTGTGACCATTAAGGAGGAGGAAATTTGTGACATATACATACAAGCTGATCATTAAAGAGAAGAAACACATCAAGGAGGAGGAAATTAGTAAGAAGGAGGAAATTAAATCAAGGAGGAGAAAATTAAGGAAGAGGAAATTAGTAAAATTGACATATACATTCAAGAAAAGAAGAAAGGAGAAAGACATTAAGGAGAAGAGATTGTTAGGAGGAGATTGTAATAATAACGAGATTGTTAGGAGGAGATTGTAGTAATAACCCAAGCAAATATGACACACCTCACTGTCCAATCAACTATTTCTAAAATCAAATATGACACTCCTCTCCTCACTGTTCAGTCAGCTATTTTTAAATGACCATCATACTACGCTGATTTTATTCTTCACAACATTTGAAAACATCTGATACTTAATCAATTCGTTTAAGTACACTGATTAATAACTTTTTTCTGCTCATGCTACTTCAGATCATACTTATTACACCGCAAGAAAAACACCTTTATGGCAATATTATCAATTATATCTCATAATTGCCTAAACATTATTTTAGTTATTGCTTCGTATATGTACCTTCATTTATCAAGTCTGTAAATACGTAGCAATAGGTGACTATACATACACTATCGCTTGTAAGTTCAACCTAGGGCATGCCTTGATATAAAATGATTATTCAATAATGGCATGTTATTACTAAGGAATGAACATCTGCTTTTAAAGAACTGTATGTATAAGTCAATTATAGTAATGGTCCCAAGCAAATAGGAGGAGATTGTTAGGAATATGCCTGTAAATCAGCTGATATATATGTATGCATATTCCAACACAGTGATTTGCTTGTTCCCATTACAACGCATGTTTCACAAGTGGCTAAAAGGGCTGTGTACCGGTTAGTGTGGCAGCTTGTTGAAACAATGCATAGGTCATTAGACTAGGAAGTATCTGTACATATCCGAGTCTTTGTCCTACCAAAGTGATGACAACTCTCATATGGATTAGCTCTTCATGCGCCAATAGACATGTTCATCGGCAATGTCTCATCAGCAGTTTTACATCGGTAGATCTCAGTATCAGCCAAGATCTTCATCAGAACAAACTGCAGAGAAGCTGATTATTCAGCAGACAATCCTTTTAGCCATGTCTCATCAGCAAACTCTACATCAGCAGTTTTGCAATCGGCAAATCCCAGTATCGGCCAAGGTCTTCATATGAACAAACTGCAGAGAAGCTGATTGTCCAAGAGGAACATCGATCGTTGATCAGAACGCTACAAGTCAAAATAGATCCGTTACGAGATCTTTCTGACAAGCCAAAGATACGCATCGATGTCTGCGCCTTCACTATTATCCAGCAGACGTCTCCTCTTCTGTGTTTGAAGTTCAGACTTCAAGACTATATTCTATAAAAGGCCAAACACAGTGCGCTACATCCCAGGCTAAGCATGAAAAGTCAAAATCTATTAGCCTGATTCACGGACCAACTTCAAGACAAAAGCTTAACGGACGGTCTTTGCCCAACAGTTTGAACGACGCACTCCAGTGCATTAATGATTCAGATTTCCAATGGGCAGAAACTCATTCAATGCTCCAACGAATCCTTCATCTTCTCCAGCCTATATAAGAAGACTCTCATTCTCACAATCAAAAAGAAGTGTATGCGAATACCTGTGAGAAGTTGTGGTATTGAAATTGTTCTTCATTCGTTCAATCTGAAACCACACCCAAAGGAGTGAGAAACACAAAGTGCAATAACAAACACTTTATGTGAGAGAGAAACAGAATTCCAAAAAGGCAAAAGAAGTCCTGCTTGATCAAAAACTCAGTTTTTAATTTGAGTTATTTCTTCCTTCGAAAGACTCAGTCTCTTCAGTGACTGCACTTCAAATCCTCAGCAAGAGACCAAGCATTCAGAGATAGTTGAAGACAGTTCAAGCTTGAAGATGTCCGATGAAGAGCCAGAGCCAAAAAATCCACATTGCATTCATATCGGCTGACTTATACTACATTATAAGTGCTGTCGATTGTGCAATAAATTGTCATCACATTTGGCCGAGTGCTCAGCACTCAGTTGTTCAAATACCAGCTATTTCAACAACGCCTAATATTCTCTTCTCACAACAAATCTATCGAGTTGAAACTACAGGAAGATACCTCAATCAATTTTGAGTACATCTTCCAATGTATTTTCGATAGATTTGATTTTGCTTTCTTAATCTCTCCTTTTTCTTTCCTAAGTAGATTGCTAGGATAGAGAGTCTAGGTTGATGTACTAAGCATGTTTGTCTTTGAGCAAACTTCTGCTGAATTTTAATATAATATATATTTTGATACATTCAGCCTTTATTTCTCTTTCCTGTAAAATTTGATATATCTTGTGCAATCTGGTTGTGGAAAGTAATTGATGCATCTAATACAAGATTTTAGTCAACTGTTATGATAAAATTGTAATCATTCAATTACAGTTACTTCAATCTTGTTTGTTATACTTAAGCTGCTTATTCTTCCGCTGCTCAAACTCTTGTCTATCAGCCAAGTATAACAACATCTTCCTGTCATCCATTCTTCAAGATTGCCGATTCATATCGTCAGATACAACTATATCGGCCGTGTTGCTTGAACTAGGAAGATGACCTATTCCTCTTAATTATTTCATCCATATTTTCCAACACTTAAATTAAAATAGGATGAAATTTTTTTAATAAACGTAGTATAGGCTATTCACCCCCCTCTAGCCTATACTCCGAGCATATCACTATGGACCTAACAAAATACCCAGGTTAGATGTATCAATTAGGTAACTGATGATCCTTTTAACAGCATGCAAGTAAGATTCTTTTGGATCTGCTTGAAATCTAGCACATACACAAACAGTAAACACGATGTCAGGCCTACTAGCAGTTAAATATAACAATGAGCCAATCATGCCTCTATAAAGAGTCATGTCTCTATAAAGAGTCATGTCCACTTTCTTTCCCTTTTCATCTTTGTCAAGATGACAATTAGTGGCCATACGTGTGCTGAAGCTGTTTGCATTTTCAAGCCGATATTTCTTGATAAGATTTTTTTGCATATTTTACTTGATTGATGAAGATACTAGTTGAGCTATGTTGAATTTGAAGTCCTAGGAAGAAATTGAGTTCTCCCATCATGCTCATTTTAAATTTATTCTGCATAAGCTTTTTAAATCTTGTACACAGATTTTTATTAGTAGAGCCAAATATAATATCATCAACATAAATTTGAACAAGTAATGAATGAACTTTATGTTTCATGATAAAAAGAGTAGTGTCAATTTGACCTCTCACAAAGCCTTGAGTTATCAAGAACTTTGAAAAGGTCTCATACCAGGCCCTTGGAGCTTGCTTGAGTCCATACAATGTTTTCCTCAATTTGTATACATACTCTCTTCTTGAGTTATCAATGAATCCAGGTGGCTGTTTAGACTTCTTCTTGCAGCTCACCATTTAGAAAAGCACTCTTGACATCCATTTAATATACCTTGAAATCTTTAAAAGATGCATAGGCTAGTAATAGTCTGATAGCTTCTAATCTTGTAACAGGAGCAAACGTCTCATCATAGTCAATTCCCTCTTCCTGTTTGCATCCTTGTGTGACCAATCTTGCCTTATTCCTAGTGATGTTTCCATTTTCATCTATCTTGTTTCTGAAGACCACTTTGTTCCAATCACTGTTTGTCTTTTAGGTCTTGGAACAAGTGTCCAAACTTGGTATCTATCAAATTGATTCAGTTCTTCTTGCATAGACTCTACCCAGCTTGGATCTTCCAGAGCTTCATCTACCTTCTTGGGTTCAATATTTGAGACAAATGTTGTAGAATACATGCATTCATTTCTTGAAGCTTGTCTTGTCTGAATACCAGCATTAAGATTACCAATGATTTGAGTGATAGGATGATCTCTAACTTCCCTAACTTTAGCAGGAAGATCTTGTCTGATAGTATTAGCGAAGTTTATATCTTGAGAAGTGGAGATGTCTGGAGCTTGGTTTTCAGGATGGTAGGTGATTTCCAAGGTAGGTTGAAATATTTCTAGTGTAGATGGAATAGTAGATTCTGGATTATCTGATTCACCATTGGCTGAACCATTATCACCAGTTGCAGGTTCTATTAAGTTAATCCTTGGAGGAACTTGTGAAGATGTAGCTTCAGCAGAGTTAGAGCTTGGTTGTTCTGTACCTGTCTCACACTCATCAGAGTCATTAGAAACCTTAGGAGCCAAATGTGGCCCTATAAAATCAAATTCATCAAAAGAGACATGTACAGATTCAACAACTTTAAGAGATGTTTTGTTATAAACTCTATATGCTTTTGAAAATTTAGCATATCCCAGAAATATTCCTTCATCACTTTTGGATTCAAATTTACCTCTATGTTCTTTGCTATTGTAAAGAACATAGCATCTGCATCCAAATATTTTGAAGAAACTAATGCTGGGAGCTCTGCCTCTCCATATTTCATATGGAGTTTTGTTTTGAAACTTGTTTATTAAAGACCTATTTTGAGTGAAGCAGGCTGTGTTGACAGCTTTAGCCCTAAAATACATAGGTAGCTTCGCTTCAGCAATCATGGTCTTTGCAGCTTCTATAAAAGTTTTGTTCTTCCTTTCAGCAACTCCATTTTGTTAAGGTGTACCAGCAGCAGAGAAATTGTGACCAATTCTATAATCATCACAATATTTGGCCACAACATTGTTCTTGAATTCTGTCTCATTATCTGATCTAATATCAGCAATGTCATCCAACTTCTGAGTCTGCAATCTTCTAAAAAGTGCTGTTATTGTGTCATAGGTTTCATCTTTAGAAGACAACATTTCAACCCAGGTGAACCTTGAATAGTCATCAACTACAACCAGTGTATACTTGCTGCTACCAAGACTAGTTGTAGTGACTGGACCAAATAGATCCATGTAGAGAAACTGTAGGGGTTTGGTCGTGGATAGACATGGCTTGCTTTTGAATGATGACTTGGTTAATTTGCCTAGCTGGTATGCCTTATAGAGCTTGTCATGATCAGCTGATATCTTTGGCAGACCAACAACCAAGTTGTCCTTTGATAGCTTAGAGATGTACTTGAAGTTAAGATGGCTGAGTCTCTTGTTCCACAGCCAACTGTTATCATTTGAGGTCTTTGCAATCAAACACAGACTTGATTTCCTTCCCACAGCATTCAGATCAACCACATACACATTTCCTTTTCTGAATCCAGTCAAGATTGTTGTGCAGGTCTCACTGTTCTTGATAAAGCAATGACTTGAAGTGAATTGACAGATCAATCCCTTATCACAGAATTGTGATATGCTTAGGAGATTATGCTTCAAGCCTTCTACTAGAGATACTTTGCTGATGGCAAGATTTCCTCGAATTATACATCCATAGCCAACAGTCTTCCCCTTTGGAGTTGTCACTAAAAATCATTGAGGGACCCTTTGCTTCAATAATATTGGAGAGAAGATTCTGGTTTTCAGTCTTGTGCTTAGAGCAGCCACTATCCAGATACCAAAAGTCTTTCTCCTCCTCATTGACAGTCATGAAGCATTCTTGAAATTTAAGCATTTAAGAATATGGTCCCCTTTTATTTTTGGGTCATGAGGGTTAGCAACCTTTTGGAACCCATACCTGTTTAACCTTTGGAGGTGTAAACCCTTTAGGTGTAGGTATAAATCTCAGAAGGCATTCATAAATCTTGTGACCATGGCCTTTGCAGAAAGAACAATTATGAAAATCTTGAACATGTCTGATGATTTCCTTAGGAGTCTTTTTATGATCAGTAGTCTTGAGAATGACAGGTCTGCTGATGACAGGCTTATTGAATTTGGGCTGATAATGCAATTTCCTAGTGATATTAGGCTTAGCTATAGCAGGTCTTTTATCAGTAGAGTTGTGGTTAGCACTCTTTCTATTGACAAATTTAATAGGCTTGAGCTGAGACTTCTTTGACTTGTTATCAGCCACCACTACTTTCACAGGATATCTGACAGCATGTCTTTGTTGCTCAGCCTCCCTATTAACAGTGTCATTGGCCTTGATAGTTTCCTTACCTTTGGATTTGTCTGGTTTGTTTTTAGAGTAAACAAATCGAACTTTGTTAAAACCAAGTCCTTGTTTTCCCTTTTTAGAAGGATGTTGATCATAAACAACTTCCTTAGACATTTCTTCAGCAATCACTTCAGCTGTCTCATTTTCTAGAGAACTAGATGAACTTCCTATATTGAACTCACTTTAGAAACCGATACCAGTTTTGTCATCAAGAGGTTTTTGTTTTGTAAGAATGGTATCAAAGTTTCCTTTGGAATTATTCCAAGCATCAACAACCTTTTCGAGGTCATCTTTCTCAGAACTGATTTTCTTTATGTGTTCAAGTAGGAATTCCACTTTTTCAATTAAGGATTTGTTCTCCTTTTGAGTCTTGATATTCTCAACTTGTTGTCTATTGAGTTCTTTGATCTCAGACCATAAGGTAGATTTCTTAGAGACAACCAATTCATATTTTTTTGCTAATTTTACATAGGTAGTTTTAAATTTAACAAATTCTTCCAGCATGTTCTTGTTAGTTTTGATGAGTTCTCCCCTCGAAGGTTCATCGAGCTCATCATCATCATTATCATCTTGTTGAAATGGCTGTGATCTAACTGAGTAATGGGGTGATTCTCTGGCCATAAGACATATATTTGCTTCCTCAGCAAAGTCACAGGAATTATCCTCATCAGAATTTGTATCACACCAAGTGGGCAAGTTGCTTTCATCAATGTCCTCAGCCACCATCCCTTTTTGTTTTTGAAATTTAGATTCTGGACGTTTTTTGTAAAATTCATATTTTGGCTTTGAGCATTTTGAGGCAAAATGACCTGGCTTCCTACAGTTAAAACAGACAAACTCATTTTCTTTTTGGGAAACAGTAGTTTTATAAGGAGCAGCTGTTCTTTGAGGAGCAGCAGTCTTGTAAGGTGACTGCTTATAGGAATACTTGTTAAATTTTTTGAAACGTTGATATTTCTTAACAAACATGTCAAAAGCTTCGTCAGAAAGAATATCATCACCATCACTAGATGTAGATGGGGTTTCATCAGGTGTATAACAGGAAGGTTCAACAGACATAGCTGGTAGAGATAAATTTTTGAAACTCTTTTCCATTTCTTGAGCTTGCTGAATTTTAAGCTCATAAACCGAAAGACTTGCATAAAGATTTCTGAGGGACAATTTATTTAAGTCTTTTGATTCTTTCATGGCTGTAATTTTTACATGCCATAGACTACCTAATGCATTAAGAAATCTCATGTTAATTTCTTTTTTTTCATATTTCTTTTCTAAAGAATAGCAAGAGTTTACTACCTCATAGAACTTTTCATAGGCGCTTCTAAGGGTCTCTTTAGGGTCTTTCTTGAATGAATCGAACTTCTGAATGCAACTGTACAGCTTGTTGTTCTTTGTTTCTCCATCACCTTCTAGATATTCCAATATAGCTTCCCACATTTCTTTGGTTGTATCTAGATTGATGATCTGCTGGTAGGTGCTTATATTTACACAGTTAGTGATGATGTTGATAGCTTTTCCATCTAGAGCATAATTCTTTCTATCTTCATCATCCCATTCTGCTTCTGACTTTGGAATTTCAGGATCAGCAGTGGGATCAACAACAATTAGTGTATTTGCCTTCATAGGAATTCTTGGACCATCTGTAACACATTTCCATAAAGGTTTATCAATAGAGTTCATGTATCTTTTAACCTTATCTTTCCAGATATCAAAGTGAACTTCATCCAAGACTGGAGAATGGTTCACATTTGAAGTTTCCAACATTTCATGAGCAGCCATTGGATCTTTATTCTCTCAAGAGTTTAATCTTGGAAAAACTTCTTTTTAAAGAGTTAAGCTCTGATACCAATTGTTAGGTCTCAAGGTGCTCAAATAGGCTAGAACCGGGGGGTTGTTAGCCTATGTCCAGTTTTTTAAAAAAATTGATTTAAAATATTTTGCAGTGAAATAGAGTGAAATATAGGACAAGTTCAAGATGGCTGATCTTGATGGGACAAGATCAGCTAATCTATGAGCTGTTGTAATTTATGGAAATCAACAAGTAAAAGCAAATCACAAGAGCAAGAAGTAGATAGACACAGAATTTAATATGGTCCACACTTATAAATAAGTGCTACGTCGACAACCAAAGTGGTCAACTTTGGATTTGGAAAACGTATACTAAACTTTCCACTAGAATCTTTACAAGATTGATCTTTAATGGATCGTGTACAGAAAAATAGTTGACCAAGTGTTTGCGGAAGAATTAATATCTACAAAGATATAATTCTAGTGTGCTTTTAATACACAGGATTACAATCAATGAAGAGCAATAGAGACTATGCATCTAAGTTTGGTGCTCTTCAATGAAGGAATTTTACAGAATAGCTTTAAGCTTTTAATGTACTAGCTATTGAAGTTGAAGATTTTTAGAGTTATAAGTTTAGATTGTTCTTCTTTTCAATGCTTCAATGGAGTCTTCTATTTATGACAAAAAAGATAAAATTTACATGGGCATCGCGATGCCCATTAGATTGAACGCGATGCCAACATTTATGCATCGCGATTGATTAAATTGGGCATCGCAATGCATTAAAAAGGCATCGTGACTTTGAGTTGGAAAAATCATTTCAATTTACTGAAATATTAATTTTTTTGTTGTATTAAGGACATATTCATATTTTTAACAAAAAGATAAACTTTACATGGGCATCGCAATGTCGATTAGATTGTACGCATTGCCCAAGGAATTGAAACGCAAGTCTGATGATTGAAACGTGATGCTAGCCATGCATTCAAAAGATTTTTGAGTTGAAAAAATCATTTCATTTACTGAAATATTAGTTTTTTTTTGTTTGTATTAAGGACATATTCGTATTTTTGACAAAAAATATAAACTTTACATGGGCATCGCGATGCCCATTAGATCAAACGCGATGCCATTATTTGTGCATCGTAATGCGTTACTCATCGCGATGCATTAAAAAGGCATTGAGACTTTTGAGTTGGAAAAATTATTTCAATTTAAGGACATATTAGTGTTTTTGTTTGTATTCAGCACATATTCATATTTTTTACAAAAAGATAAAATTTACATGGGTATCGCGATGCCCATTAGATTGTACGCGATGCCATTATTTGTGCATCGCGATGCATTAAAAAGGCATCAGAACTTTTGAGTTGAAAAAATCATTTCAATTTACTGAAATATTAGTTTTTTTGTTGTATTAAGGACATATTCATATTTTTGACAAAAAGATAAACTTTACATGGGCATCGCGATGCCCATTAGATTGAACGCATTGCCCAAGGAATTGAAACGCAAGTCTGATGATTGAAACGTGATGCTAGTGATGCATTCAAAAGATTTTAGTTGGAAAATCATTTCATTTACTGAAATATTAGTTTTTTTTGTTTATATTAAGGACATATTTGTATTTTTGACAAAAAAAGATAAACTTTACATGGGCATCGCGATGCCCATTAGATTGAACACGATGTCAACATTTGTGCATCGCGATGCCTTAAATTGGCATCGCGATGCATTAAAAAGGCATCAGGACTTTTTGAGTTGGAAAAATCATTTCAATTTACTGAAATATTTCAATTTAAGGACATATTAGTTTTTTTGTTTGTATTAAAGACATATTCATATTTTTGACAAAAAGATAAACTTTACATGGGCATCGCGATGCCCATTAGATTGTACGCGATGCCAAAATTTGTGCATCGCGATTCCTTAAATTGGCATCGCGATGCATTAAAAGGCATCAGGAGTTTTGAGTTTGAAAAATCATTTCATTTACTGAAATATTTCAGTTTTTTTGTTTGTATTAAGGAATTGAAACGTAAGTCTGATGATTGGAAAAATCATTTCATTAAAAGGCATTGCGATGCACGATGTGCATCGCGATGCTCGATGTTGAGTTCAACGGTGACATCGCGATTTTAGTAGTTTAGTTCAATATTGGGTCATCGCGATGCTATATGTTGAGTGTTACTGTGGAATCGCGATGCTCGTAGTTTAGTGCAATTGGGTCATCGCGATGATCGATGATGATGGACATCGCGATGATCGTTTTGGGACATCGCGATGCATCGGGTTACTGATTTGCACGTGTTTTTCTTTCATTAATGGTATAATCGTCTTTTCGCCCCAAAAATATATTTTTTCGATTTAAAAAAAATATGACTGGACTGGAACGATTACAAACTTTTAAAAAGGGACCAGCCCGTAATTCACCCTATTAAAAACCGTCATTGTATATACGATTAGTTTTGTGGTTCATGATTTATTTTTCTTGGTTTTCGCTTTCTCTTTTCTTGACCCACATTTTCTCTCTATCTCACTTATACTTTTTTATTTAATTATTACAAAAACACGAAAAAACTATAAAATGAAACATCAACAAGGTCAAAACTAGGGGTGAAGGAGGTTCGGTTTAAACCAAAACCGCAAACCGAATCACCCCCTAACAGTTCCACATATTTCAAACCGAACCGAACCGCCACAAACTTCAAACTGAACCGAACCGAACCGATCGGTTTGGTTCGGTTTCGCGGTTTAATTATTTAAATATTTCAAAAAAGAAAAAACTTTTAAATATCAAAAAAATACTTTTAACATAAACTAAATAATTAAAAGTTAAAAAATTAACTTTAAAATTACAATAATTCAATCAAAATGTAGGCAAACAACAATAATTTTCTTATTAAATTTAATTACTAATTACTAAATAATATATATATATAAATAAAAAAATAAAAATTAAATAGTGGTGGTTCGATTCAATTCGGTTTGGCACCAAAAACCGCAAACCAAACCGAACCGCTCGGTTTATAAAATTTTCAAACCTAAATCGAACCGTCCTAACCCAAAATCGAACCAAACTGGCCAATTCGATTCGATTTGATTCAATTTAGCGGTTCAGCGGTTCGGACTTACACCCCTAGTCAAAACCTCTCTCTCCGAGGAGAGATAGTTGAACCAAATTTGATCATGAAAGTTATTGACATGGCTCCCCTGGTTTGCGGCCCTACCCACAAACCCTCACTCAACTCTCTTTAGAATTCAAAACCATCTTCTGCCACTCGATCGAGCCTCCAAGACTGTGAACCAATGGCTCAGATTCCTTCACCATTCATATCATTTGTAGGCTATAACAACTTAAAAAACCGTTAGTGGGTCCCGCTCTAGCCGTTGGTCTTTCTCATCTCTCTCTCCCTCCCTCTCTAACATAGAACAGAAAAGAAAATCTTCGTGATCGTCACCATCTCCATCCCTCAATCGCTGACAAACCCTAACCCTAACCCTAATTCGTAGCCCTAGCTAGTATCTAACATTCCCGAATTTCCTATGAATTTCTTTACCACAATGTCAATCAATTGCGGGGATCACACTGTAGATGTCCTCACATGATTTATTGAATTTCTGATTTCGCGGGTTCAATCAATAACCGAAAATTGGGTATAGGAAATTGAGTTGCAGAAAAAGGGTTGATCGATTGAAAAATCAGATTTTTTGGGTGGGGGTACGAGAATGTCGAATTTATATGGAGATTTTAATTCTAAGATCGATTACGTGTTCAAGGTTGTATTGATAGGAGACTCAGCAGTTGGGAAATCTCAGCTTCTCGCACGATTTGCGAGGAATGAATTTAGTGTGGATTCAAAAGCTACAATTGGGGTTGAGTTTCAGACCAAAACTTTGGTTATTGATCATAAGATGGTTAAGGCTCAGATTTGGGACACTGCTGGCCAAGAAAGGTTTGTCCCTAAAATTTCTCCTTTTTTATGTTATTTTCTAATTGCAAATTTGGGTTCGATTTCTTGTCTTGCTAAATTAAGATTGTACATTTAATTAATTATAGATGATGGATTTCTTGGACCAATCAAATGATTATTGATTATAGATTATTGTTTAATCCAGTTTTTGCTCAATTTTGTGCTTGTAAGCTGTTTGTAATTTGAGAATAGGCCTTTCCATTTTAGTAATTAAAGAGAGAATGTAGATGAGAAGTGACAGGTCAATGCAAGCTTTATGTTAGTGCCTAATGTTAGAGTCTTAGAAACCTCAGTAAATTCAACAATGGATAGATTGTGCAGTAAAGCTTTAAGTTGCATTCTATTAGAAGAGTTGAAGTTTTTGTGAAAAGAAATACGAGCTAGATTTACTTGTAATAGCTGTTTGGAAGTTGTTGATTTTCAGTCATACCATGAATGAACGGAAATCTTTGTAGTTTATATGTATTTACATGTTGAACGCAGTCGTTGAACTCCATAGTCGTTGAAGTTCCAAGTTTCACAACTATTTCACAAAAGTTGTAACCTATTGCTGTTCTTCCTAACCCGTGCTTGATCAATCGATCTCTATGGCTGCTCCTTTATTTCACCATTAAAACCCTTCATTCAATTTCTTACTCTTATGCATACAGGTCCTTAGATTACATTTGGAGTCTATGCTTTAAAATGAAAGAGGTTGGTTTATTAAGCAAAAAAATGTGTATTTAGTAGCTTCGAAATTGGTTTTGATTCAATGTCATGGCGGCATTGTGAAAAGCCTCCATGATTGTTAATAACAAACACCACTACTTGTTTGACATAATTGGGGGTAAATTTCTCTTTGGTATTTTCCTTCATTCTACTATTCTATCGTCTTTTTTTCTCTTTAGTGTGAACAAATGCTCAGCTCCATTTGTGTAAAGTCAAAGCCACACACATCGCATTGGCTCCACTTAAAAGTGTATCAACAAAACCTTGTGATAACTACTTAGATTCAGCTGCAGAATCTTTTTCAATCATTCAGCTTTCTCTGGAAATACCTCTGTTACCGTGAAATTAATCAATTTGATCCTTCTGATTGATGCACATATTGGTCAAAGTCCTAGACTTGTAGTGTATGTCTTCAAACCACCATTAAGTGATTGTCCCTCAACATATCTCATACTTGGATATTTCTACCTTCTCAAAAATGTATTAGTTCCTGGGATTTATTTCTTTTCAGTTTCTAGTCTCACAATGTATCCATTTCAACATTTACACTCATTTTGCACGTGTATTTCTGCTCAGTTTCCCAACACTCAGTCTTAAAGTAAAGCTGGTCTACTAGTAAGCCATCCTACCGAATCACACCCCCCAGCCCACCTCACCAAAAAAACTCTTTGCTATACGTTGATCATATAGTACCCGTGAACTAATACTTGAACCAACCTTATTCAGTCGTAGGACTTAAAATCTTGTCTTATCTCTTCTCTATATTTAATATGGATCCTAAGTAACATAACCAATCAGCTTGTTGTATCTCTTGATTAAGCATAACTATTTCTCAGTAGTATTCCTACTTTGCTAAAGTTGGTCCTTGAGTACTCAGTTTCACTCATGCATATCGTGAACTCTCTTGAGTCTTGATTATAGTCCCTGGAAAAGCTATCCTTGTAGTTTTTAATGTAGCATTGACTCCAGTCTTTCTCTCAACCTCATTCCTTATAATACCATAACAAGTAGGCATCTCCAAGGCACCTCTATTTTTATCAGATTTATCTAAATTGTTCTTATTTCCAGATAAGTTAGGTTAGCTTGCAACAATGCTCTCAAACCTAAGCTGTTGAGCTGCTTTAAGAAAACTCCTACGACGTTACCGATCTAGGGATTGCTGTAAAGAATGTTTTCATTTAGGTAATTGACTATAATCACCTCCAATCTGCCATAGCTTTTTGACCGTGGCACTGTATCTTCTCGTCTACAAAGATAGGAAATTCTAGTTTATGCATGACCTGATTTGAGGACAAAGTTTGCCCCATTCCTGTTCATTAAGTATTATGTAAAGAATCCTCTAGTTTCCATTGTGACTGATCATCTTTCCGTGGAAGGAGATTGAGGAATTAATCACTTTTAAGCATGATGTGAATTGATGGTTTAACTAATAACTCACTATTGACTTCTTCGAAAGCCTGAGAATCTTGAGACAGAATATAGTCAATGAAGAGGAAGGCACACATGTTAGCCATAACATCGGAGATCAATTGTTCTATGTTAGTCACGTGGAAGAGTATATCTGAAAATGGCCCATGAACTGTAGGGTATGTTTTCTTATAATGCGAGTACAATGAACTCATTCCTATTGGCCATTTTTTTTTCTTTTTCCTTTTTTTTTTTCACCGGTCATAATGAATGAAATATATGTATGTATCTTGGTTTTCAAAATTGTTTCGAGTAACTTTGGTTATATCTTGTGAAAGAGGTTGAAAGGATCACCGTGAACTAGGATTCCTCAAGTTATATACTCCGTTCGTTCCAATAGAAGAGAGATGCTTTCCTATTTTGTTGTGCCAATTGAAAAGGGACGTTTCCCTTTTGAGAAAGTTTTTTCTAGCGTAATGACTTTAATGCCCTTTGAGTTTGTGTATGAGAAAATCAAGGTAAATCAACTAGAGCAACTTGAAATTTTGTCCACACAATGATGTGGGCATTTTGGGGAGATATCTTTGTATTAATTTGGGAATAAGTCAAAGTGTCCCTCTTGAATTGGGATGAAGGAGTATGATTTATATTCGTTGAAGTTTTTTTACTCTGTGTATTTCGTATCCTGCAACTGAGCATACTCGTAGTCGTTGATGTGCTTTGAAGTACAATTTTTTGATTCCTTATATTTCAATAATCAGTAGCAGAAATCTTTCTTAAAACTTTTATGAAGCTCTAGTTGGATTCTAAATACTGCCACAGTATTTTCAATATTAGCATTTCTCAAATGAACTTTGTCGAGTGCCCTCCAAGTCGCAATTAGTGAGCTTTTGTTATTGCTCAAATGTTTTCTGGAGGAACTCATCATTAAGTTGCCACTTTTAACTGCACATTTTACGTATATACATAATAATAGCTGATTAACAGATAGGAGGAAAAGCAAGTACCACAGGAGAGTGACTCGTCTCGGTCCTTCATCTTCTAGCCTTGTGGCTTTGCTTTGTGATGCATCCAGCGTTCTGAGTTTCAGGCTCTGTTTTCTGCTTGATTAAGGCTGGTGTGGCTGTCTTGAGAGGGAATTGGTGTGTTTTTGTTTTTAGTTCCTGTTTGGGGTATTGGGACGTGGTTTCGTGATTGTTAGGGTGTGCTTGTTTTCAGGGGCTTCTTGTAGTTTCTATTTCCAGTTCGAGAGGGTTTAGGGGTTTGATTTTTCCAGATAGTTTTGGGTAAGATGTGGAGTGTGTCTGTAATAGTCTGTAGGAGATGGTTGTGTTGGGTTTGTGGTTTCACTGGTGTGGTGGCTTCAGTATTGAGTGGGGTGTAATGTTTTTTTCTTTTAATAATTAATCTAAATTGTTTGCCGTTGCAAGAAAGAAAAAAGAAAAAAACATATACTGGTTCATTAATGATGTAGATATTTGTTGGTCGTAACATTTGAGGATGCAGCTGTTGAGAAATGTGAACCTTCCTGTTCGTTCTTTTTCCGTTTATCCCCCAGTATGCAGTCATTTCTCTTATACCAAAGGCATCTGTTATAAACAGCTTTTCCTATCAAAAACCATCAAAAGTCAAAATTAGAGATAAGTAAAAGTTCCCGTGATTGAAGAATTACAACTTCTATGTTGATTAGCGAGGTAGCCATTTATTTTGAGTAGCTTATACTTTATTGAGTTTTGTGGTTATGTCATCTCTGTTTCCCTTATTAGGTACCGAGCAGTTACAAGTGCATATTACCGAGGTGCAGTTGGTGCAATGTTAGTCTATGACATGACCAAGCGTCAATCTTTTGACCACATGGCTAGATGGCTTGAGGAACTTAGAGGACATGCTGATAAGAATATCGTTATTATGCTCATTGGCAACAAGTGTGACTTGGGAAGTCTCCGAGCAGTACCAACTGAAGATGCTCAAGAATTTGCCGAAAGAGAAAACTTATGCTTCATGGAGACATCAGCACTCGAGTCTACCAATGTTGAAAGTGCGTTTCTAACGGTTTTAACACAGATTTATAGGATTATAAGCAAGAAGTCTCTCAGTGCAGGCGAAGGGTTGGATTATGCAAAATCGGCATCTCTGAAGGGAACTAGGATTATTGTTCCTGGTCAGGATGGTGATTCTGGTGGGAGAAAAGGCTGCTGTTTTTCCACATAAATCTTCATGTTCTGTCTTTTTGTTTTTCATGATTGACTGAAATTATGTTATTCATTTAGGTGATTCTTGCTTAGACAGACGGCTGAAAATCTTGTAAAAAGTGAGTAAATGATACGTTAGGATGAAATGTGTAATCGTAGGGTGTTGGATTCATGTATGCCTACTTTCTTCACTTACGCCACGGAGGAAATTGAAAATGGAAAGGAGATCATAACTGAAAGTTCTTCAAAACGTTGTTAAAAACAGCCTGTTTCCTTGTTTCATTTCATCATTATGCTCGAGTTTCCCCGCATGCCCTAGCTATATGAGCCTGAGGGCTCTGATGATCAATACTATTGCTTATTCTGTTCTGCATTTCTCTCAAAAACCGTCAAACCAGGCGTGCCATCCTAATCTCCCGTGGTCATTCAACGAGTTTCCTTACAGTAAAGAAACCGAGAAAGACATATAAGGCACCTTCCTTACAGTAAAGAAACAGTGAAAGACACTGACATCTAAAAACCTTTCGCTACACAACTTCTGCAAGCTCCGAGAATGCTTTGGCCAATTGGGTATTTGTAACGAAACTTGCTATTCCTCTTGAGTACATTCTTCATCCTTGTTTTGTATGTTCGCCCCCGGGCTTTGTTAGAGCTGATTCAACCTTTTGAAAACCATCTTGAAGAGCTTCTTCTTCGTGCAATTTCCATGAAATCGAAGTGGACAAAAGTCAGAGATTGGCCCTGGCTGGTTGAGGGAGCCGTGTATTGTGGCGGGGGAATTCATATGATTTTGGACGAAAGCAAATGTTAATTCTGCCCTATAGCATATATCAGCAACTTTCTAGAGCTACAGATTAGTGGAGTTTACGGTCATGATTATATGATTAGAGTTGTTATTTGGACCCAGAAATTTACTTAGTACACCCCCTCATATATTACAAAAATGTCATTATAAATTTTGATTTAAACGCCTTTATTTCGTTTTCATTTTTTTAGGTTAAAAAAATTTTTTAATTACTATTCAGCAGCTCCTACCAAACACAGCTAAAGTTGTTCGGTTAGGGTGTCAAACACCTATAATGATTTTCGGTTAGTGGGTGCCGAACACCACTACGGGGAAGGAGGCGGGTTCCAAAAAGGAAAAAAAGTGGAAAGTGGTGGGGTGGGTGGGAAGGTGGAGGAAGGGGTGGGGGGTATACTTAGTATGATAGGTTAATTTTTGGGAAAATATTGGTAAGGGTAAAATAGAAAATTTTAGGAGAAGGTGTACTTAGCATTTTGAAGGGTTGAAAATATTCAGGAGTGTACTTAGTAATAGGGTGTACTAAGTAAGGGGGGGTGGGGGAAGGTGGAGGAAGGGAGTGGGGGTATACTTAGTAGGATAGGTTAATTTTTAAGAAAATATTAGTATGGTTAGAATAGAAAATTTAAGCGGGATGTACTTAATATTTTGAGGGATTGAAAATATTAAGAGGGGTGTATTTCGTAATAGGGTGTACTAAGTAAATTTCTGTGTGTAAATAACAACTTTCACATATGATTTCGTTAAATGAGTGATCTCTAGGGTTGGAATCAACACACTTCGAGCAAAAATAAAGTCATGTTTATCACAACTATCAAATTAACTTATTTAATAATGTAGCCTGATCATGATAGTAAACTCTAACAGCTCTACTAGGGGCGGTGGCGCGACAAGAGGTGGGGCCATAGGACCCCAAAGTTCTTTTTTTTTTAAACAAAAAAAAAAAATATTACGTTACAAAAAGGGTGTAATTTTGGATAGTGACCATACTCAAATTTTTATTTTCCCTTCCTAAGTCATCGGTCACGCACAACAGCAGAAACATGAAAAAATATAAAAATAAATTCTAGCTAGAGGTGAGGAGCAGAAGCTGCAAAACGGCAAACAACAAACGACAAACCTTCCTCCACTCAAATATCTCCATAATTTTGTTATTTTGATGTAAATTTTGACAGAGAGCTTGAAGAGAACATGGATTAAATCTAATTTTTCCAACAAAAAAAAATTAGGTAATAAACACTCTCTCTCTTCCTCTTTATTTTATCTGAAATCAGAGCTTTTTATTTGGGATTAAATAATCGATATTAGTGATGAATTTGTATAGGAAAATAATTCAATTTATTGAAATTATTTGTTGCCTTGTTGGGTTTCTTGAGCTTATATCTGGAATTAGGGTTTTTTTTTATGTGTCAAATGTAAAATTAGTAAAATTTTACGAAGAAACTCATTTAGGAATTTTTTTTTTAAAATGAACACTTATTTAAAGACAGGATAAGTAATAATTTTAATGCACTATCGAAAATTCAAAGTTAAGTTGGTTTACTCCCGAACCAATTTTTTAGTTGGGCCAAAACAACCCTCTTGGCTCTTTGTTTGCTTAGCTGGTTGGTTTTTTCGTCTTTTTCAGATTTGAGAGAACTCGAAAGAAAAAAACAAAAAACATTGTAATTTTTTTTAAACTTATAAAACCTTGTAATTTGTTTCTTTGTTAATGTGGACGAGTGATTGTGATGCGAACGTCATTGTCTGAGCAAAATTCTGGAAAGAAATTCTTAAATTTACATGATTTTATTCAAAATTTGTGAAATAGTACTCTCTCTGTCCTTAAGAGTTTGGTTTAAATTTAAAACGCAGCTTTATTTGAAAAATGTGTTTCAATCTGCGAGAAACGCAGCGTTTTCAAAACGCTAGAATTCCCAGCTTTTTCCCAAAACGCAGGTTTTAAAACGCTCCTAAGAAAAAAAAGCTGAAGCTGCGTATTGAAGTGATATCCCAAACGTATTTATAAGGAAAAACATCCGTTTTTAAAACACTGCGTTTTTTAAAACGCTGCGTTTTTAAAACACTGCGTTTTATAAACGTTGTACCAAACGGGCTCTAAATTATTGACTTCCTTTTCTTTTTTATCCGTTTCAGAATAATTGTCTTGTTTGAAAACTTTTCATTTTAGAACATCACTTTTACCATTTTATCCTTACTTTTTCCTCTACTTTAATTATGATTATATACTCATGAACATTAAAGAAAATTACACATTATACCAATATTAATAAACAAGTTAATTATTTTTTAAAATTTGTGTGCCAAATTAAATAAAACAATAATTAAGAGACGGAGGGAGTATTTTTATTTTTATTTTTTTACAATTCATCCCCTAAGAAAGGGATTTTACATTCAAACTCCTAAAGTATACTCACATTTAAAACTACTTTAAAGTAATCATTGAAGCAATTAGAGCATCCACAATGCTCAATTCTTACCCAATTCTTATTTGGGATAAGAATTGTCAACCATTGGGAGCAATTCTTGAAAAATTCTTACCCCAAAATTCTTGCTAAAATTCTTGCAGGAGCCATTTTAAGAATTTTGACAAAAATGGAAGCCCAGCCGCAGAGGAGGAAGTGAGACGCATAGCCACTTTTGTATGGAGCGTGCGGATCACTTGCTCAATATGGCGTGGAGGCCTCCTGCCTTTCCAGCCCCACTTTTGTTAATTGTTAATTTTTTTTTCGCTTTTTTGAATTGTTTTATTACTATTTGGATGTTTGTTTGATTTTTTTTTTTAAACTCACCGTTTGTTCTTTTTTTTTTTTAATTCCTACTTTAAAAAAAGTAAAAGATTAATTAAAATTATAAATGAATTAATTTATTTATACAAAATATTTGAAAATGCAATGTATTAATTAAAACTAAATAAATTAATTTGTTTGAAAAGTGTAAAAATAAAAAGTAGTGTAAATAAAGTGGATGATTTGATAGTGTGACCCATGTAAAAATGGGAAAGAATTAAAACCATTGGGAGGATAAATTCTTAAAGATAAAAATTTTTAAAATGGAGAGGTGGCAGTGGGACCCAACTAAGAATTGTGTAAAAATTTCTAACCATTGGAGATGCTCTTAGTGTAGTAGTTAAGTAATCTAACGAGAAAATCACTATCTCCTTATTACGTCATTCTGAATAAAAAAGTTAATTTTAAATATACTCTCTCCGTTTTACCCAAAGAGTTTATGTTTAAAAAGTCTAATTATTAATGAATATGTTAGTGTAGTTGAATTTTGTCATAATTACAAAAATACTTAACCAAAACCTGTTAGTTAGATAACGGGGTTACAACAATGTCGAAAACAAAACTTGGATAAATTGTAGAATCATGCACAGAACACTTTCTTGTAAGAATTATTCGACCCTTATCAAATGCCCCAGGTTACACGAATATTCTTGTGGGATAAGACTACAATTGCCCTCCTCTTATGGCACTAAAAAGGAGATTCTAATGGAGTATTAGGAAATAATGACGAAATCAAAGATGATAGAAAATCTGTATTTTTCCTTTTTCTCATCTTCCAGTTTTCTATATGTTTCCTTTTTGTATCCTCTCCCTTCTTTGAATTTCAAATTTTAACAATTAAGAATAAACCACCCGACAGTTGCCAAAAAACTACCAGAAAACTGTCAAAAATCGATTTCAAATGGCAACCCAGGTCGTACTGAAAGTTTGGGGGCGTTGCCCCCGAACCCCTATCGGGGAGACCCTCGGCAGGGTTATTCGTTGCGAAACGATAAATCGAAAGGAAACAATAAATACTTAATTATTTATACCCGCAAGCCCGTAAATACTTTGTGAATGTGCACTCCGCACCCCCAAATCCACAATATAGTATTCCCGAGCTCACCCATCTTTGAAGCAAAACCCCGATTACACCAAATGACCAATGATTCCACTTAAATCATCAACAAAACCAAGATGATTACCACACAAGTGGAGGGTAAAGGTAAAAGATTATAAAAATTATAAGCATAATTTTTTGAAAGTGAATCCTTTAAATAAAACATTCCCAAATAATCTAGTGGACTCTTTACTTAGAACGGAGGGAGTATAACTTTTATACATCAAATTACTATAAAAATAATAAAATAAAATAAAATTTAATTTTTTTTCAATTATAAATAAACTATAAAAAGACTTACAATAATACAAATATACCCCACAAAAAGAAAGAAAAAAGAAAAGGAAATGCATACCCCAAGCTCACACAAAATGCTCAACTCGACTTGTCTTTATTATAACGTACAACGTTAACAGAATTAGAGTATTGAGTTTTTAGCTTTTTATTCATCATTGCATGTTGTTAATCTTAGTTGTAAATAAGTTTAATCCAACTGGTCTTACCTACTTTGACTTTTCTACAAAATGATTGTATTTAATAAGATACACTATTAATGATAAAGATACATTTTTCTACAATATCTAATATACTAAGTATATAAATAACTCACTAAAACAAAAAGCGAGAGTCTATTTCCATTACAAAATTTACTCATTCACTATATTTATCTAAATTAAATTTTGTAAGGACAAAAATACCCTTGATTCTATCCAAATAAAAAAAAATTAACAAATATAGAATTTTAATTATGATATTTTCATATTAATCTTGAATTTTATTTTTGGAATAAAATTCCAGCGTCATTACTATGGGTGTAAATGGTTCAGTTTGGTTTGATTTATGTTAAAACCATGAACCGAACCGCTTCCTACCGTTTCTTTTTTTTTTTTCAAATCGAACCGAACCGAACCGTGTGAGGATCGAAACTGAACCGAACCAATCGGTTTGGTTCGATTTTATGGTTAAAAAAAAAAAATTTGTTGATTAATTATTTTTTCCAAACCATTGAAGATATATTGAAAAAAAAGAAGACAATGTCAATTTTCAAATATTGAAAAAGAAGAAGAAATTTGAGACTAATTTTGTTAATGTTGAGAGAGATTTTACGATCGTTGAAAGAAAATTTTGGTTCCATGAGGTGTGAGAAAGAATGTTAGAGAGGTGAAATGGAGAGAGTGCCGGCGAGGTGAGAGAGAAAATGACAAACTAATGGTAAAATGCGACATTGCGTTGAAGTGAGAGAAAAAAAAAAGAGTTGAGAGACCATGACGTGAGATTACCATCTTTACTCTTAGAATTTTTTAGATCTCAGTTAACGGATCAAAATTTTCAAGATAAATCAAATAATTATTAATAACATGAATACTATATATATATACATATTATATATATTTATATATATATATATATATATGTAAAACAGTTTGATTTTGTTTGGTTTAACCCTTAAAACCACAAATTGAACCGAACCAACTGATTTATAAAATTTTCAAACCACGATCGAACCACCCTAATTTAAAACCAAATCGATTTGGTTTGATTTTGCTGTTCGGCGGTTTAAATTTACAAACTCCTAGTCATTCAGTAATTTTTTCTAAATTAAGCACCTCGCTTTGAGCGAAAATTTGAAAATTTGAAATTAGTTTACACACGTGCAAAACATTAGAAACCCCCTAAAAATCCCACACTCATCTTGACACTCACGTGCCAAAATTTTCATTTTTCATTTTTTCAAGTCCTATAAAGAACCGCCCAAATCCCATTTTGAAAATTTGCCAAATTTCGGCTCTCTCTCGTAGCTTTCTCTATCTTCAACACTTTGAGAGATTTTACACAGTGGAGGCTTGGAGCTCAAATCAATATCATAGAAAGCTGAAGCCTGAAGACCCCTCCGGAATCGGACGTTTTCACGGTGAGTAATCCTGTTAAACAATCCGACCGTTGTGTACTTTTACTTGTGGGTTTTTTTTTGAGATTGAAAAATTTCCGGTGGAAATCCCATCTGAATCATCGGGTAACTGGCCAGTTCTGGCTACGAATCTACGTATGAGTTGTAGGAATCTTCATCAAGAATAATCGATTTTTGGGGTCTGATCGTCTATTAGTTGGTTATTATTATCTTTTTCTTTTTGTGTGTGTGTGTGTGTGCGTGTATGTATGGGGGGTTTGACTGGAGTGGTTTTTACTTGTGGGTTCTCCGAGATTTAGCCATTTCCGGCCGAAATACCACATGGGTCGCCGGAGAGTCGCTCTATTTGATGGACAAACAACATCAGGATTTTATCAGAAACAAATTATTTTTTGGCCTGGCCGTCTACTACCCCATTGATTCTTTCAATAGAGAATGGGCGTTTTTCCACCTGTGTGTTCTCCGGGGTTTCACAATTCTTGGCGGAAACCCGATTTGGATCTCTGGAGATTTGTCATTTCTCGGCTCAATACCCTACATCAGGGTTGCCGGACTCGTGCTTGTATAAACCATCATCCGGCAGCCTGTGATCTTCATTTCCGGTAAACAACGGCGTCAAGAACACCATTTCCAGGCTTAGTTATTAACTTGTGTACTTTCTTTAATGAAAGTACACTTCAATTGAATTCTATTTAATGAAGTGTTTACTAAATTGTGTACTTTCTTAAAATCTTTCAGTTAAAAATCTACCAAAATGCCAGAAGCAAGAGACAGACTATCGAGGCCGGAGGACGTTGCAGAAGTTTTCAGTCTTCATCGTCGGCCAATCGATAGATTAGGAATTCTATTGGATGAATCAGAAAGAAGTCTTGGAACTCCGTTTCGGAGGGGGGCAACAGCAAGGACAGGACAAATGGGAGTGGCTGCTACACGAGCAAGTGCTATTGGAAGGGGTAGGTTTGGGACACCACGAGTGGGAAATGGGCGTGGCGGTTTGCCTGTGATTGGTCCGGAGAACACTCCGGTGGTTGGAACTGGCAGGCGAGTTCGACTAGGCCGAGGTAATAATAGTGTGTTACCTTCTTGGTACCCGAGGACCCCTCTCCATGATATCACTGCTGTTGTGAGGGTATGCTACTTCTTTTTTATTGCTTTCTTTACATCTATTTTGAGGGAAATTTTGTAATTATACGTAATTTTCCAATTCTGCATGTTTAGGGTTTTTGTGGGTATAATCTGGTTTTAGTCTCTGGATTTGAATTTGTGTAGAATCTTGATTAATGTTTTTTTTTAATCTGGAATATCTGTATGTGACAATGTGCCATGTTAATTGGCTTATATAGAAGGGTCTCCTGATAACTTGCTTGTGCAGAGTTGTTTTCAATTTCAGACTATTATATAAATGTGTGTACATGCTCACACGCTTGTGTATTTGTGTTATGATACGAGCGTGTGTTTATGTTTGTGAAATTGGTGTCAGTATGTTTGGAGTGTGTGTTTATGTTTGTGAAATTGGTGTCATTATTTTTGGAATGTGTGTTTATCTTTGTGAAATGTATTTGTGTGTAATTTTGTGTGTTTGTATGTGATGTATGAACATGTGCGTGTGAAGATCATTGCTCATGTGATGAGTCTTCTTGGAGTTTGGATTAAGCTGAGACTTAAGAATAATATATAGGTTTCTAGCAGATTTGCTCTGTTTCAGCCCATTGGCCATAGGTCATGTAATGAGCCTTGCTGGAATATGGTTTAGATTTTGCTAATTGCTATATTTGGGCTCTTGTATATTTATGGGTTAGGGTTTCCATCAATAGTCTTTAAGTATATTTTCTGGAATTAGGTTTCTTTTATTATTTCGTTGTAGTTACTGTGTGCTGGGTTGAATTGTACAAGTTAAGATCCAAGTCAATGTATCTACATTGGACAGGTTTTGCAAGGGGACTTCTACGGTGATGCATTATACTTGGTTCAGTTTTATGTATGGTATGTTATAAGTAGTATGTCATGAGTTATAATGTGCATTGTCAATTCTTTTGATCCGTATTATGATAGTGTTAGAATCTTAGTTGAGTTGTCTTTGATTTGATTTGATTTCTATTGCTTTGTTGGTTGAAGCTGAAGTACAACGGAGGGCATGTTATCCTGGACTTACCCCCCTCCTTTTTAATTTGTTTTATCTTGAATTCTAGCTTAAAGTTTTTTGGTTTTGAGCACTTATTCTGTTTGATCCTGATTATGCAATACTCTTTCATAGGCCATTGAAAGAAGAAGAGCTCGCTTGAGAGATACCGAAGGCCTAGAAATAGGGAGTCCAGTACTCCAGGACCAGATTGTTTTTACTCCTGGTGTACTTTCATCAGTTGCTCAGCTCGAGCACGAATTTTCTCACACTCCAAAACCAACATTAGGAAGAAGGCATTGCACGCCATCAACTGTCGGTAAAGTGCCAAAGATATTACTTGATATCACTAGTCAGAATGGTGGCGAATCAGAATTCCTCACACCCCAGAAGAAGCTCCTGAATTCTATTGACACGGTTGAGAAAGTGGTGATGGAGGAATTGCGCAAATTGAAGAGGACCCCAACTGCTAAGAAGGCAGAGAGGGAAAAGAGAGTCCGCACTTTGATGTCACTGCGCTGATTGATACATATTTTGATTTGATTTTGATGTGATATCAACACTCGTTGAGCCCAGAGAGATTATGGGGTTGGAAAAAAGGAGGAAGGACAACTGGCCTGTGGTATGATCATCTTCTGATGATAGTTTGGTCTCCCAAATTTCAGTATTAACATCAAGTGTAGATCTATGCTAAGATCAGTTGGAAATTTTGTTTGAATTAGTACCTTCTGCTGAAAAATGAAGATACCTTAGAAGATTAAGGCGTATAACTGTTTTGTTGGATTAGTATATGTTGTTTTGAAAATTGATGTATAGAGGAAATGTATCCATGTTTGGCTCATAACTTCAAGCCTTGTAACAATTTTTTTCTGGAAAATCACAATGAAGGAGCAAGTTTATTAGAATTCAGAAAAATGTTCTTTTCTGTTTACGTGTTTGTTTCCTGTTCCTGCTATCATTCTTGATGTTTTTATTGTTGATGATGTACCAAGTGCTATCCTTTTGCTGGGTACACATTTGGAGGTTTGTATTACTATTGCAACTTGCAGCTGTTCTGGTGTAATTGCATACATTATCTATAGCAGAAAATAGCTGTTTATGTGCCTGGTATTGTGAAGGCTGTACTACTGACTTGGTTTGTCAGGTTGATTTTGAAGAAGCAGGTAGAATGATTCATTTTCGGCATGACATAGGTGCATGATGTCAATGGATATGTAATCTTTGGTCGTTGAAGTTTGCAAATGGGGATTGTGTTAGCCTCAAATTGTTCTTCCTTTTTTCCGTTCTCCCTTTCTTTCTTTCTTCTTTTACTCATGGGTGTTTATTTGTCTAGTATTGTGCAAAAGCTCAATGCTGCAAACAGGAAATTATTTAACTGTCGCTCTATTTACTCATGGAGAATTTCTCTTTGTGAGGTGAAGAGGAACAAGGTTATTCCCTATTCTAGAGAGCTCAAGAAGAGTTATGAAACAAGAGAACTGCCAATGATTTAACCCTCAGAACTTGAGAGGCTAAGCGAGCAAACTCACCAGGTGAGGTCAAGGTAGTTGAAAAGTCTCAGTTGTATGAAAGCTTCAGTTCTGTGAGTTTGAAATCTAAGCCCTGATCGGATTGATGGTTTTGTAATTGATTGAATCAAAAAGTAAGAGAAATACATAGAAATTGAAACCGTTAACCAGAAAACCAAGCATGTATGTAAACAACTAAACAAGGCATTATGACATAGTCATCAAGAAGTAAGATGAGAAGATGTTAAGACCAAGTTTGTGTTATGAAATACAGTACATGAATATTATTTGTTTGTTCTCAATAAAGTTAGCTTAGAACGAGATGTGATATTGAGAACCTTACATAGCCATCATACAATTCTTGAGTGACTAGCCTCTGCCTTTGGTTTTGCAGTAATGAAGCTGATGCAGTGCTTGAACTTGCAGCATTTAACCAGAGAAGTGAAGCCGTAGAGAGGAACCAAATGATGAACAAGAGAAAATAGTAATGGATGTCAAGGATGGTAGTAGGCATGGAATGGATGAAGTTCATGGTTGAGACACAAGTTACATCGGTTCATCGAGTCTATGTAAGTAATTTTTTTGAATATAATTTACATAGTTCTATTTTTGCTTGACCTGAAATAAGGGTGAAAATAAGATTCTGGTCTTCTCTCTCTCTCTCTCTCTCTCTCTCTCTCTCTCTCTCTCTCTCTCTCTCTCTCTCTCTCTCTGTTACAAAGAATTTGGTGTTTGTTTGAAGTGTATGTTTATGTTGACCATTTCTTATTCCAGAATAAGAATCTGGTCTTCTTCTTCTTCTTCTTCTCTCTCTCTCTCTTTCTGGTACAAAGAATCTGGTGTTTGTTTGAAGCATATGTTTACGCTGACCATTTCTTATTCCAGAATAAGAAATCATCCCACAACTATATTCCAAAATTCATTTCTAAATGACCATAAACAAATTCTTGATACTTGTGGGATTCTTGGACAAATCAGAAGAAGCTGTTTTCCTCACTCCAAGGCTAGAAAAGATATTCCACTGTCTATATAAACCATTCTTCTTAAGGGAAACTTATAAACTCCTTTTATATATTTATAAAAGAGAAGCTATTTTCACTACAAAAATTGCTAATTTATTACATTCATTAATAATTTTTTCAAATTAGTTCATGTTAGGACAAAAAAACCCTTTAAGAAGTCATTCACTTGAATTATACGACATATCCTTCAAATTACTTAAACTTCTCTCTCTCTTTAAATGAACATAGTTATTTTTTTATTTTCATGTAAAATCATACATCATTAAGTCTGATTTATTTATTTATTTTTGATAACGTAACAAGATATGCCTAAAAAAAATCGTTTTTATTTTTGTGTACTTGAATGTTATTAATAGTTATACTACATTGAATAATCATACTTAATTATTAACACTCATAAAAAATGTAAAATAAGACATGGCATTGTTTACAAATAACTGAAGGAGATATTTTTGAAATATGAAATTTTATTCCTAAAATAAAATTTAAGATTAATATGACCACCATATCATAATTAAGAGTTCTATATTCATTAATTTTTGTATTTGGATAGAATAATGTATTTTCATCTTTACAAGCTTTTGCGGCAGGACGGAATTGAATTCAGAGCCCGTTTGGTCGAGCGTTTTGGCCAAAACGCAGGGATAAAACGCTGCTTATTTGCAAAAAATATGTTTCAATACTGCGGCAGAAAACGCAGCGTTTTCAAAACGCAGCTGCGTTTTAAAATGCTAGAATTCCCAGCTTGGAATTGAATTCAGAGCCCGTTTGGTCGAGCGTTTTGGCCAAAACGCAGGGATAAAACACTGCTTATTTGCAAAAAATATGTTTCAATACTGCGGCAGAAAACGCAGCTGCGTTTCAAAACGCTAGAATTTTCAGCTTTTTCCAAAAACGCCGCAGAAAACGCATGCGTTTCAAAACGCTAGAATTTTCAGCTTTTTCCAAAAACGCAGGTTTAAAAAAATTGCGTATTGAAACACTGCACCAAACGGGCTCTCAAATATCCTTTGTTTTTTTTTTAATTTTATTTCTGGTGTAAAAAGTAATACAATATTATAATTGGGGCGTTCCGAGAATCGAACTCGGGACCTCTCGCACCCAAAGCGAGAATCATACCACTAGACCAAACGCCCATATTATTTTAATAACTAAAGTCAGTAGTTACAACAAAATCTTGGCACCAACATGGACCAAGTGTTTTTTCCCCCTTATATTTAGAAAATGAGATTATAAATTGTCTTTTGCCAATCATGCCATTTTTCCAGTGGTTTTCATTTTATTTTGAATAGTACACACACACACACATATATATATATATATATATATATATATATATCTAGCCCCAAATGGTGTAATTTCAGCACCAACTACTATTCCAACTCTAACCCATTACACTAAATCTTACACCAAAAAAAGTATTCCTTAGCATATTCTATTTTCATTTCTTTCAATTTATTTATCAAAATGTACATTAATTAATTTGCAATTAACTTTTTTAATACTCCCTCCGTCCATAAATTATTGTCTGGGTTGACCCGACACACGGATTAAGAAAACTCAATTGACTTGATTATTAATATTACAATAGTATTGAAAAAGTGTGTTGTTTCCTTTAATGCTCATGTGTATGTGGCTCATAATTAAAGTAGGAAGAAAAAGTAAGGGTAAAATAGTAAAAGTGATGTTCTAAAAAGGAAAGTTTCAAACAAGACAATTATTTTGGGATGGACGAAAAAGGAAAGAAAGACAATAATTTAGGGACGGAGGGAGTAGGAATTATTAATATTGCACAATTAATAGTTTAGGCATTGATTGGTCCATGGAAACAAAATCAATTATGCGAAATCGATTACTAGTAATGAGATTTTACAGAAATAGAATGCAAAATAATTCCTAAAAGGTTTGGTAACATAAGAAATGTGATTACTAATGTAATACAAATTTTATCATATTGTTTGGTAAAAAAATAAAATAACTTGAAATGCAAAAATAAAATTAAGACAATTGACAACATTACCCCCAATGTAAACAAGTACTTGTTAATGACTTTCATGATAAAAATTATAAATTAACGTTATTACTACTCCAAAAAATAACAAGTTCTTCATTGTTTTTCAATTTTTGTGAAAATTTTATACTCCTTCCGTCCTCAAATTAATGTCTTATTTGATTCGGCACACGGATTAAGAAAAAACAATTGAGTTGATTATTAATATTGATATAGTGTGTAGAAGCTTTTAATGCTCATGTGCATGTGGCCCATAATTAAAGTAAGAAGAAAAATTAAGAGTAAAATGGTAAAATTGTTGTCCTAAAAAGGAAACTTTCTAACAAGACAATTATTTTTGGACGGATAAAAAAGGAAAGTAAGACAATAATTTAGGGACGGAGGGAGTATTATCCAGCATCAATAAAGCAAGAAAAAATATTAAATTAATATTAAAATAATTAATGTCATAATGAAACTAATTCAAATAAAAATAACTTAAACATTTGAAACAAAATGAACAAATACTTAAACTAATAAAAAAAGTCGAAGAACAATGACGGCGAGGAGTAAAATAAATAAATAGCAAACGAAATTTTAAATATAAAACAAACACTTGACCTAATAGAAGGATATTATTATCATTTTACATGGATTCCAACTATTAAATATCAAAATACTACCTTCTTCATCAGGATTGTGATTCCATAAATTTTAGTAATCAATTCTAAAATTTTAGTAATTCATTCTTATGATATGAAAAACACAAGTGTAAGAACAAACACTTTGTGGGAGAGTGATATGAAATTCACAAGGCAAGAAGTCTTCGCTTAGTCAAGAAATTTCTTCTTAAATTGAGTTCTTTTTCCTTTTGAAAAACTCAGTCTCTTTAGCAGCTATACTTCATATCCATAGCTAGAGACTAAGCTTCTAGCCTATCGTTGCTAACAGAACCTTCTTAAAGATGTCCGATGAAGACCCTGAGCTAATAATCCTAATTGCATTCATACTAGCAGACTTAATTTCATTGTAAGAGGTATCGGTTGTAATACCCTTGGTACTTCCTTTGTGTGTTATATCAATCTTAATACATTGCTATCATGTTTGACATACTTGTAGATTCATTACGAAGGCATGTTGCATGATTATACATTGATTTCATGTCTTTCGTGTGTCCTGAATTGTACATTAATCTTTGTGGTTATGTGAGTTTGTGATGTGTTGCATTCAGGGTTACGTTATGTGATGTTTGTATTGAGTTTCGGGGTTGTCTTGAACTTAGTTTTGGGTTGGGTTCATATTGGTATCACTTAGGAACACTTTAGAAACCTTTTTGAGTCATTTTTGGACCCCAGGTCGCGTCCTAGCAAACCCCAGGCGCGCCCTAGCGTTCACATGACCAAAAGTTTGACAAAAATCGAAAAATAGGCCAAAGTTCAGCCAGGTTGCGCGCCCTAGCGCGCCATTTTTCGTGCCCTAGCGCGCATACGGACAGATTTTACCACTTGTAGTAATTTGGCCATAACTTTGTGTAGAAAACTCGGATTTGTAAACTATTTGATTCTGTGTAAACTAGACTCAAAGAGCTTTCCAACCACGCCTTATTTGCAATTTTAGACTTGTAGATCATCCTAGGCACGTCTTTGA
Organism: Platycodon grandiflorus; assembly: GCA_016624345.1. NCBI lineage: Eukaryota > Viridiplantae > Streptophyta > Magnoliopsida > Asterales > Campanulaceae > Platycodon > Platycodon grandiflorus. Next base: position 10,193,269 of record CM028363.1, read on the forward strand.
AGTTGACTGAAAATCAGGCCCATTCTGTACAAGACAAGCCTCTTCCAAACTTTGCAACTTTGACTCTTTTGACCCTTGGACCCTAGGCTGATTGTGTTGTACCTTGTTTGACCCTTTGACCAGCCTAATAAGTTACTCCAAAACCTATGAGAGACTTCATTTCACCATTTCTTCATTTCTTCTTCCATGAAAGCTTGAAAGCTTAAGTGTGGGAGATTGAGTGTGAGATTAGTATGTGTGTTCTACTCTTCTTCATCCAACCATTGGATCTCACATGCAAGACAACCAAGGTGTTGCTAAAGACTAGGAGACTTCATTACAAAGCCTGATTGTGAATTTGTTAGCTTGATTGTCTTCTTTGGAGGTAAGTTACTAACCCCCTTGTTGTATGTTTTAGGATTTCTTACATGTTAGCTCATAAATACACATGTTAGACTTGTTAAAGATGATAACTTCATATCTAATTGCTATGTTAGTATGTGAAAACTCTAAGTGTGATGTTTGCTTGGTATAAAATAGGTTGCATGTATGCTTGTTGAAGTATCAACCTTGGAATTGAACTAAAGAACAAGATGAGACTTAAATTGAGAAATTTCACCTAAGGCAATTATAGCCAAATTTTGAGAAGTATGTTAATGACTCTAGAAATTTGATATTTGAAGAGAATAATATCTACCGAATAACATGTTAAATTCCTACGCGAATTAGAGTTCGTTTGCTATAGTTTATAGCCCTCCGATTAATTGGCACTGGTAAAATAAAGACTCCGATTATAATCGTAAGATGACGTCTAATTAATTTAGCAAGCCGTGTATCCGAACTTGTGTAGTTTGGGATGTTCGTTTAATATAATTAGCAATTACCGAGAGTTGTTTACACGTATGTATATTAAAATACAGAATATTAGAGACTAGTACGACAGTCTCGATGTAATAAACGATTGTTCATAAATATTGGGGTTGGACTACAAAATTATATGATTTAGGATAAGTGTACTTGAGGGAACTTGTGATTATAAGAATGGTATCGTTATGTTTCTATTGTCGTTGTAAGTGTAGTATTTCGCACTTGATGTTCATAAACTAAATAAGTACCCTTGGTGTGTTTGTGCTTGAGAACTAAATGAGTAGTCTCAACATGGGATTATGAATAGACTAAATGAGTAGTCTTAAGTTGTGTTTATTTGGTAATTAAATGTGTACCTCAACGTGTTATTGATTATAGACTAAATATGTGGTCTAGTTATTTTTGAGAAGCACTTGCAAACATGTACTTGTATGACTATGTGATTCAAGACTAAATATGTGGTTTTGAGATGTTGGTTAGTTTACTTCACAAAATGTGTTAGTAATGTGTTAAGGTAGGATCATTGACCTCCTTGGTTGGGATAAGGTTCACTACTTTTGAACCTTATTGTTGTTGATATGTTACGAGTAAATATCTACTTGTGCATCGTTTGGAAGTCCAGCTGGCATACATGATTTGAATCGGCAATGCGACGACACATAATCTTCGTGGTAAGCGATTGCTATGGGTCGCCTCATTGGTTCCCTTTCCTCCCCACTACTGGCCCTAGTGGGAAGTGATCCCATTGTTATAAGCAATACGCGTAACTATGGCCACCAGTATTTTCCTCACTAAGTAGATGGTGAGAAGTAACGATAGTATTTTCCTCACTATTTTCTTCGTTAAGTAGAATAGTGAGATGTAACGACAGTATGATCAGTGTTCAGTATGTTCCGAGCACGAGATCCGGTTCGGTAACAACGTGAGATTTGTAAAGCAACAGCAGCACAATCAACAGACAACAACCATATCCTTTTAAATGTGGTTATTTACGTGCACTTATGTGATCATCACCGTGCTACGTGGTATATGTGATTTATGTGCCTATTATGTGCTACATGTTTAGAGTTTGGTATACTATTAAATGATGCCATGTTACAGTTTTATGATTGAGCATTATGCCATGTAATGTAGTTGCATTTAGTAACTTACTGTGTCATTATGACTCACCCCGTTTATTGTTCATATGTTTTTCCTTAGATCCGAGTTAGCCAGGAAGTCACCGGTGAGGTCGGCGAGATCGCAGTTAGTTAGCAGGTTGTCTTGTTGGTTTTGTAGCTCGTGGAGCTTGTTGTAGTTGTAGTTGTTTTATTTGGTAAGGACGAATGGTTATGTAAAGTTATGTAAACTTTACTTTGGGTAGTGTTCCTGTGTTGTAACTCTTTATTCTTTTGGATGCCGACATGTGTATGTCGTGCTCGTGTTTATAGTTTCAGTTGTAGTTCAGTTTCTTTCCCGAGCATGTTTTAACTCGTGGTTTACATTTGTTCTCGGGAATGTTGTGGCCGTGGAGGTTGTTGTTGTTTATTTTTCCGAGTTTAGACTCGTGGTTTCTTAGTTGGGTTCCGGCTGTAGTGTCGCCGATGAATTGTTTTAAATTTATCAGGGTTATCCGTTTGTGGTTTCTAGTAAGTACGGGTGCTTACGCCACGTGCCTTTTCGTTTCTTATTAGTTGTGTTGTTTGGCGACTCGACCTTTGGATTACGTATAGAGATCCGGGTCGGGGCGTTACAGTTGGTATCAGAGCAATAGTTTGCTATCGCTAGGATAGGTTCCATGGCCTAGGTGGGTATGGTGTTATTGTTGAGATCTTAACGTTGAGTGTTGTGTGTAGGTTTAAGATGGTGGAGACTAGGCTCGAAGCGAGTGCTAGTAGGACTGGTATGATTGCTGGAGATGGTGACGAGAGAGAAGAGAATGTTAACCGTTAGCCTAATACCCCTCCTGAACCGAATCCGAATGATCATAATGAATTTCTTTATAATATGTATCAAAGACTGTTACAGGTGGTAACCGAGATGGCACAGCGAGGTAATGTAGGGACAGGACCACAACCAGAGGCTAGAGTACCACAGCCAGATATAGTAGCACCACAGCTTAATGATGAAGTACCACAGCAGGGAATAAGACAGGTAAATGATACAACTATTCTTCATAAGTTCTTGAAAATGAAACCCCGAAGTTTCGATGGAGAACCCGACGCTACTAAAGCAAAGTTATGGATAGAGAGTATTGATCCATTTGTGATCAACTAGGATTATTAATAATATTAGTGCACTTCAAATCCAAGTCTGACCAACTTGGTAGTGGACGTAGCAGTTTTTATACCATGAACGACTTTACACCTTGTGTTCATCTACTTATTACTTTCCTTGCTTTATTTGACCAACTGACTAAAGATTTAAGTATAATCAACTTGCCTAAATCTTTAATCAGTCAAAAAACAAACATCAGTCAGTGCACCTTTGTGTTGATTCATCAGCTGATTCAATTTATCAACTGATCGTTTCAAACTGAATCTCTAAACCTATTTTTTACTGCCAAATTTTAAAAGGTTTTTCAATACTTAAAAGATTTTTATAATGCTATTCACCCCCTCTAGCTTTATCAGTTACCAAGTGGATCTACAATCATTAAATATTAGATTTTGTAAATATAGAACATATTTGAGTTAAATGAAAATAATAAAATATTAATGGTAGTTGGAGTCAACTTATTATGGCTGGCCCAAGGGTGAAGATGGGGAAGCAAGGACTTTAGGCCTCTAAAAATAATAGGTTTGAAAAAAAGAAAATTTACTACTATACTTTTTTTTTTTTTACATATTAAGAGAGTAAGAGACTCTTATTTTTTCACTTCATTTCAAAAGTAGGTTTAAACAATTTAAAATGTATCAAGATATTTTTGATTTTTTTATTTAGTATTGAGAAATTAAGGTCATTAGATAATGAAAATTTAAAAGAAAATTGTCTTCAGTTTAAACATTCATTATAACATAATAACAATTCTCATATTTGATATATTAGATTTGTTCACAGAACTAAATTTTTTAAGAAAAATTATACAAGTGAAAAATGATACACTAACTGACATACTTAATTATATAATAAGACTTGATTATTTTCTAAATGCTTATATCGCTTATGAAATAATGTTAACGATTCGCGTAACTGTTGCTTCGGCAGAAAGAAAATTTTCAAAACTAATACTAATAAAATTTTATCTAAGATCGACAATGTCTCAACAAAGATTAAGTGAACTAATCTTATTTAATAAATAATTTTGCATCCCAAAAAGCAGAAAATATAAACTTTAAATAAAAATATAATAATTTTAATAAAATTTTATTATTTACTTCAAAAAGGCCTCATTATAAAGTTCGCTTTAGGTCTCCATAAGTGTTGGGCCGAGCAACTTATGATATCATAATATTTTAAATTTATGTTATTATTAAACTTTCAACCTAACAAACGTGATGCCGATATAACATCTTCTTTATCTGTCTTTCTGTAATACATAGGTCAAGGGGAAGTGTTATTTGCGCTCCAATTTTCAGCTATGCCGCCCATTTAACATTTATTTTTGTTTTCTTTCTGTTTGTAATATACTGTATAATCAAGTGGTAGCGTTAAAGCATTAAAGTCGATTTCCATTGTAAACATGTCTCTGAAACTGTTCTAAATCTACTAGCTCTTAACCAACTGAGCCACGCCCGTGAGGGCAATATGTCTCTGAAACTAACTCTATTAAATAGTTATCTATTGAAAATAATAGTAATTTTTAATTAATTAATTATTTTTTTTGTGAGGAATGGAGGCAGTATTTTTCTTTCGTCCTCTCCCCTGCATTTGGAAGACATTAATCACTTCTGAGTTCACTGCCTCACTTTGCATATAGTCTTTTTTTTTTTTTTTTTTGTGTGTAACATTTAAAGTATTAAAAAATACGTGTTTATGATTATAAATAAATAAATGTTAAATTTGAATTTAAAAAACATCTAGTATGCAAAGAAAAAGTCAAACATAACGATAATTTAGGAACTAAAATAATTTAGGATTGGAGGGAGTAGCATTTAGATTAATCAAGTCAATCAGAGGTTAGGCGATGAAAAATCAAAACATGTACATCTCAGTTAGTTTAATCGCAAAATAAATAAATATATTAGTGAAGTAGAGAGGCACTTACCGAAGGAAAGGCCCCCTTTTCTCTATAAATATACATCTTTGTTTGAACGGTTTTCATCAAGTAGGACTTTGTTGAAAGAATTGAAGCTACAATGACCAGTACTCTCATAGATGCTCAGTTTTTCTACTTCCTCTTGTTTCTTGGTTCCATTACCACTTTATTAGTTAAATTCTTCCTAAAGAATCTCTTCAAACCAAATGCTACTATGAGGAAACACCCGCCGAGCCCTTGGGCATTACCAGTTATCGGCCATCTCCATCTACTAAGCCCCAAAATACACAAGTCCTTGCATACTCTAGCTTTGCGCTATGGCCCGATCATGAAAGTCCGTATTGGTGCGTCTACTTCATATGTTGTTTCCAACGCCAGTGTTGCCAAGGAAATCTTCGAAACTCACGACTTAATTTTCTCGTCTTGACTGACGTTTGGTTCCGTGGAGCACAACATCTATGAAGGGCCCTCGTTTACTACTGCAGACTATGGGAAGTACTGGCGTTTCTTGAAGAAAATATGCATGGAGGAGATTCTCTCGGCTCCTCAGCTGAATCAGTTTGCTAGTATACGAAATGAAGAGAAGTCAAAGATGATGGAAGTTCTTGTGAAGTGCTCCGTAAAGGGAGAGGCATGTAATATAGGGAGCGAGCTAATGACTTTCACTAATAATATCATAAGCAGGATGGCGATGAGCGCTCGGTGCTCGGGAAGCATTGACGAGAGTGCAGAGATAATGGAGTTCTTACACGGGATGACCAATATCTTGAGTAGGTTAGCATTCGGAGAAATATTAGGCCCCCTTAAGAAGTTTGATTTACTTGGTCTCGGAAAAAGGCTTAAAGCCCTAATGCTGCGGTTCGATAGGTTGGTCGATAGGCTATTGACGGAGCGAGAGAAGGAGAAGGATGGTGGTTTTAGAGAAAGGAAGGATATGATGGACGTTCTCCTTGACACATTGAAGGATGAAAATGCTGAAGTGAAACTAACAAGGGACAATGTCAAGGCATTTCTCCTCGTTAGTCTCTCTCTCTCTCTCTCTCTTTCTCAATCTCTCTCTCTCTCGTAGACAATACGCATAGTGCTTGTGCTATAAATTAAACTCAAATTGCTATAGGACATCCAAAATTTAACTTCACTGACAGGACACATGTGAGACCTTTGAGCTGTCCAAATGGAAAATTAAACAATTAATTTCTAAAAATAAAGTTACAAACATCCATAAATTTATCGACCAATAGAAAAGAAAAGATTCTCAACAGCTTTCAAGAGACTCGGTTAAGTTTTGGACTTCTGTTAACGATTCTGGTCCAATATTTATAGAATTCTTTGTGCGTTGGTCAAATTTCAAACTAGAAAATACGAGTGTCAAACTGATATTTCTCAAATAGGACAGGACGATGGATGGTCATAAAAGTTGTTTTTCGTAGCTCATTTCTTAAATCATCTGCTGCAATTATCAGGAAACTAATATGGTAATTGGTGTAATATATAGGATCTATTCTTGGCGGGCACTGAGACAACTAGTAAAACTATCGAATGGGTACTAGCTGAGATCATTAACAATCCTGATGTGGGTAGGAAGCTCAGGATGGAGATCAATTCAGTTGTTGGGATGGGCAGGCTAGTTGGAGAATCCGATGTTCCGAATCTCCCTTACTTGCAGGCTGTTATTAAAGAATCCCTACGTATACACCCCACGCTGCCACTAGTTATTCGTAAATGTCGCGAGGATTGTAAGATTATTGGCTATGACATACCAGCAGATTCTAGGATTCTTGTCAATGTCTATGCTATCATGCGAGACGAAGATTCTTGGGAAAAGCCAACGATGTTTTTTGCCGGAGAGATTTTTGCAGAGCCAAGTTGATATGAAGGGCCATGATTTCATTTGGGAGTGGAAGGAGAAGATGTCCTGGAATTGGACTTGCTCATATCGTAATCCACGTTACAGTTGCTACGTTGGTTCAGTGCTTTGACTGGAAAACTGATGGAGGTCAAAGGGTTGAAATGGAAGAAGGGGTGGGATTCACAATGGGCATGTCTCGCCCTCTTGTATGTTTTCCCACCTTACTCGTTAACCCGACCTGATGGAGAGATTACTCTAGCTACCAATTGTACGCCGACCCATTAATTAGGCGATTCAGCTGATTGAACCTTGTTTTTAAATTATATTTGAATTTTTAATTCTAGAGCTCAGAATTTGAAATATATATATATATATATATATATATTTAAAGTTGGTGAGGATGCCTCTAAGTGTGTCACCTCATCCAACTTTTGATTCTTTTGATTCTCAAGCCTCCAAGTAAACATGACCTTTGGAGTGAAATGACTTTTCATTTCTAAGTCATTAGCTAATAACAATACCTAATAATAATAGATTGGATTCTTTTGATTCTCAAGCCTCCAAGTAAGCATGACCTTTGTCATTAGCTAATAACAATACCTAATAATAGATTGGATTCTTTTGATTCTCAAGCCTCCAAGTAAGCATGACCTTTGGAGTGAAATGACTTTTCATTTCTAAGTCATTAGCTAATAACAATACCTAATAATAATAGATTTTATAATAGGTATTATTATTAGGTAATACTAATAGGAGAAGGACTTTAGGAAATAAAATAATATTTTTAATGAGATTTGAACCCATACCCTTTTAAATATGATTATACACCTTAAACCAACTCAACCAATTATATTATATGTAAAGATTTTAAAAACATATTATATTATTCTATAAATTATTTTATAATATAAACCAACTAGATTTTATTTTTATATATGAAACTCTCTCCATGTCAAATTGAGTCTCATATTCTTATTTAAGACGTCCTAAAATAATGTATATAATATGTGATCCATATTAACAAAATTTTAAATTATTCATTCAAAATTGATGCTTATGTTTTATTGATATTTGTGTAAATTTCTTTTTCAAACTGATAGTGTATAAAAAATATGTAAATATATATAGTATCAAATTAAATATTTTTTAATCATTGAATGATCTCCAAAAATTATTTCAAAAAATATAATTATATTCAATTCTTAAACAATTTTCATTTGCTCAGAAAAATGTTATATTTCTTCAATATGTCCCAAAGTAAATATTTTATTTTTAATTTTGTAAAATTTTCAAATATTTGTTTAAAATATCTTTACTAAGTGCAAGATAAAAAAAAGAGATAAAAAAACCCAATCATATGATATCATTAAAGGGTACTAAGAAAATTAAAAAAATGTATAGAAACAAAAATATATGTATTGACCACCAATTAAAAATACTTATTTTGAAACGAAAATATTATAATAAATAATTACCAATTTGCATATATTGACAACACTTAACTTTATCAGACATTAAGTCAACAAACTTCTATATTCAATAATGATAATTTTTTTCAAAAATATTTTTAAAATGTATCAATTCAACACAAAAGTTAAATTGCACCCGTGCATTGCACGGGCTCTATAACTAGTTGAAATTGAAAGAACAATTTGAATTCCATGAAGCTCAAATTGTTTATCCAATATTTCAATTCTAAAGTTTGACATTGAGCAGCCAAACATAGTTTTAATGTTTTTGAAATACTATGTGTTTTCCCAAGTAAAATATGTACTACTTTCCTTAGTGAAGTATGTCGTTTCACTAAAAGAGCCATAGTTTCTGTCCGATGCTTACATTCATTAACATATAGTCCTCTTTGAAAACTAATCAAGTTTTCATGAATCCATATACTTGTTGGCCATATTTCTAAATTAAGAAATTTTATTTTTTTGATTGAAAAAGAAAAGTTGGGATGGGCAATTGGGCCTAGTGATTAGTGGAGACTTAAAAATTAATGGTGTTTTTTCTTGTGGAGCTAAGAGCATTACAAGTGTGAGTGTTAACGTGGAAAAAATTGAGTTTCACTTAGGATTTACATTTTTTTTGAAAAAAAAAACAATTCTATTCAATACAATTGTGGATATGACATGTCAATTAAATTTTTCACATTTTTTTAAGGAACTCTTGATTTTTTGACATTTTAGTTACATCTTAGTCAGTATTTTTCTTATTAAATCTAAATGATTCTCTCTTTCATTTACCATTCTAGTGGTGAGACACATGCTATATATGGTCAAATCCATATTTGTATTGGAGAAGTCTCTTTTAATTGAATGTGAATGAAGAGATAAAAATTGCCACATGTGATTGAGGCCGTTAGGGTGTTAATTGCTCACAGCCACATAGAATCAAATTCCACAATTGCATTAGTGTTGCTTTAGATATGTAAACTACTGATTAATACAATAATAACCATATGATATGAACAAATTTAGAAGAAAAAGGGGATTAAAGGAATTAGAGAGAGAAGACTTGGGGCAATTTTCTTCATATCCTTTATTCATAAGAGAGCAAACTATTTAAGCAAGAACAAGGCCTACAAACTAGGAATACTTAAAGCATGATCTCCACTACTCGGCTAAGATAACTAACATAAACTAACATGCATCATGGGACACTAACATGCTGAACTCTAACTCCTCCTTGACTTGGTTGTAACTGTATCACCATAGTTTTTCTAGCCAGTGATGAGCCCATTTTAACAAGTTCTTATGAGTTTAAGAACTATCCCTCCTTGCGTACAAGTTGAATCTCCAAGGGAGAACTCATGACAATTGTCCGACAAAACAATCAAAATACTCCCTTCGGTTATGTGTAAAGAGTTCATTATCTATTTAGGGATGTTTCACTTACCGAATTTATTTAAAAAAAATTTATGCCCCTTAATCTTCATAACTTTTTAATTTTACCATCCACAAAACAAGTATTTTTAGCAGCATCTCTCTCTCATTAATTTTTCTCTTGGTTTTTAGATATGAATGATTAAGATTAGCATTAATTGAATTACACTATTTTAAATAAGTGAGTTTCTCTAATATGTGCTATGTAGATATTAAATGACTCTTTATGGGAATATTAAGAAGAATGATAGAAAATTTGTAAATAAAAAAAAATTTTAAGAACATTAATTGAGACATCCCAAAATAGAAAGTAAAAATATTTATCCAGACGGAGGGAGTATCTCAATATTCTACAATATTCTAAATTTATCCTATTAATGGTAGTTAGAGTTAACTTATGTTATCATAACACTCCAAATTTATGTGATTATTAAACTTTCAACCTAACTAATCGTGATGCGCGCATATTAAGAGCCCGTTTGTTCGCGCGTTTTGGCCAAAATGCAGGGTTAAAACGCAGTTTATTCCTTAACTTAGCGTTTCAATGCTGCGGTAGAAAACGCAGCGTTTTCAAAACGCAGCTGCGTTTTAAAACGCTGGAATTCCTAACTTTTTCCCAAAACGCAGATTTTAAAACGCATTAGGGAATAAAAAGCAGCGTTTTGACATAATATCCCAAACGCATTTATAAAGAAAAAAGCTGCGTTTTAAAAATGCTGCGTTTTTAAAACACTGCGTTTTCAAAACGCTACACCAAACGGACTCTAATAGTAGTTGGTGTCAACTTACGCTATCATAATATTCTAAATTTATGTTTATATTAAACTTTCAACCTAACAAACGTGATGCCCATAGACCAATACTTTTTGGGCAAAATTTGGGCGGTTCCCTTTAGACAATTTTCAATCACTAAAGTCCACTATAATTATTTTCAATCGGAAAAAGACATTTTTTTGCGAAATATCATCTATACCCTTTAAAAATACGGAACAATGCATGCTATGCATCGCAAAAAAAAAAAAAAAAAAACGATGCATCGCAACACAACACGATATACATAAAAACATGGAATGGTACGCTGTGCATCGCAAAACAACGACGATGAATAAATTACCTTTTTCATTTGCGATGCACCAAAAGTTGTGCATCGCGATTGATAAGTGATTATTTTACTCATTTATCGGGTGTCATTCGAGCTTAAACTTTGCCACTTCTCAAGGTTTTTGTTATCTAATATGGGTTTTAGTGTTATTTTAGAGTTTCAGGAACTTATGAAAACTTTTGTACAAATTGGAGGCAATTGTCACAAAGTTAAAGACTAAAGGGGCTCTTGTACAATTTCTGTAAAGCTGGAATTTCCGGCGCATGTTCCTTGCCTATTTTTTAGAGTTTTGTTTCCCTTTTCCTTGGAGGCTTTTTCCTTGTATAAAAGGACTCGTATTAGATTAGGTTAGGGGGATCTAACAGTTTTAGAGCCGTCAATAGAGAATTGAACAAGAGAAACTACGAAGATTGAAGATTCAATTGTGGATTCAAGTATTTATTTCTTTACTTTTAATCAATTGTTATTCTTCTTCTTCCTATGCTCAATTTTATGAATCTCTTGAATATGCTTATAGGTTTTGTTTATTTTATTATGAATTAAATTCATAAAGCTAGGGCAAAGGGTAGCCAATTCATGAAAGAGTAATATTAATTCGACTAGCTAGGGTGTAGATTGGTTTCATAATTGTGTGAGTACATCTTCTTGTTCTTAATGCTTTAAAAACTTGATCACCTTTTAATTAATGTTAATCATGTGGATGAGACCGAAAGAAGATTTCATGTGATGGACCATAGGAATTTGTACCATGGATCTAAATTTATGCTAGAGATAGATGAGTTGATACATGCAATTAGCTATAGATTATATCGAAAGCTAAGTGGATTTCACAAACCCACTTAACTTTGTTTTCTACCTAAATTTACCTAGAGATACGTAGGTTGCTAGAGAATAATAGAATTGATATTGCTCGAGAGAGAATATTGATTAATTTAGAAAATTTCGTTGTCACACAATAATAATTAGTCGAAACCCGAAGTCTTTGATTTATTACTTTGAAGTGAATTGGTGAACCAAAACCTTAGCGCTTTTCTCTTATTGAAATTCTCTAAACTATTATTTCCTTGCTTTCATTAGTTTGATAATTTAGATTAAATCACCACCTTTTCTATTGCTTTCTAGATTAAAGTGAGAATAAATAATTTTGATTTTTGTTTCGAAGTCCCTTGGGTTCGATAATCCACAAATTCTTACACTGTATTACTTGAGACTAATGTACTTGCTAGTAGTAGATTTTAACCTCATCAGCGATGCACAAAAATTAAATTACAACGTACTGTTTTTGTGCATCGTGATGTACAAATTACCTTTTCACTTACGAAATATCGTCTATGCACTTCCTTCTAAAACGTACGTATTGCATCGGCTTTCAGACTACAAAAACAAACTAACTCTCTTCACTTCAAAACACACAACAAAAAAAAAAAAACCTCTTTACTTCAACCAAAAAAAAATTCTTAAAACCCTTCGAAAATTTTACAAAACCTTTTGAAAACATTATTGTGAGTTACTATGAAACAGAGAAAAAAATGACACATTACTTTATTATTAGAAATAACAACATTAAACTTGCGATGCACAAAGTTGTACTTTAAAAGTACTGTTATTGTGTATTGCGATTCACAACTTTTATTGTCGATGCACAATATTGTACTGAAGTATAAAGAGTGCACTTGCGATGCAAAAAAAGTGTGCATCACGTGCACACAATTATACTAAAGAGGTACTATTTTTGTGCATCGCGATGCAATTTTTTTTTCTATGCACATTCTCTAATTTTTTTTAAATTTTTTATGTTAGTTTTGCAGAGATTTAGAGGTGTTTTGAAAAGAACACAGGACGAAAAAGCCCTCTTCTGGGACAAGGAAGAAATGAGATAGATATCCTTCTAGAGGTTGCTGTGATGGATGTCGCCCTCCAACAAAACGAAGTTAATTCACCTCATCCAACTGAAGCTGTGGATGCAAATCCACAACCTGAAAAGACTGCATCAGAAGCTACAAGAACAGATGACATGGTTGACCAAGACACTACAATGAACGTTATTAGAGCTGTTGTGGATGAGGAATTATTTACAATCGAAGCCAAGGACAACGAAATGGAGCTCCTTAGGTCCGAATTGGCTGAAAAGTATGAAAAAATTAAAACCATGGTCAAAGTAATAGACAACCTGAGATCTGACATAACAAAGACACAAAAGCAACATAATGTCAGACTAAATAAACAAAATGCTCAAATTGAAGAACTCAAAAGGCTACTATTACAAATTACTGAAGAAAATCAAATAATGATAAATGAGAGGCAACATGCCCTCATATCAAATGTGGATGAAAATAGGAATGAGGATGAGGTGAAAAAATTGGAGGGCGTAGAAAATGAAGCGGTGCATGAACTTAAAAAAGGGGCCAAGACTCCTTCCCTGGTCAAAAGAGTATAACATAGAAATGACCAAAAGAGGAAGAATCCAGATGACTCCTTTATCGATGATGCAGCTGAGCCTCTAAAGAAGAAAACGAACAAACCAAAAAAGAATAATCTTCCCAACCCTATTGAACTGGATCCCATATCCAAAACGAACCTGGCCAAAATTTACGAAAACGATGATGGAGACCAATAAGTCAAATTTTAATATTATCGAATTTCAATAATATAACATTATTATATGTAGTTGTGTGAATTCGTTATTAATATGATCCTTAATCTTTTGCAGGGCACTTGTTTATATAGCTGGGGATATTGAACCAATTGCTTGTTATTCTGATATCCAACTCTTGTTGATACACAAAATGCTGAAGAACAACGTATGTATTCCAATTTTCACAAATTGGTATTGCTTTCACATGAAAAAAAAGATATCAACATTATACTTGTGATGTATTTTAAAAGTGTGCATTACGATGCACAAGTTTATACTAAAAAGTACTATTTTTGTGCATTGCGATGCACAACCAACCTTTATTCCACTTGCGATACACAGAAGGTGTGCATCACGATACACAAGTTTGTATTAAAAAAATACTAATTATGTGCATCGCGATGCACATCCTTTATTTTCGATGCATCATATTGTATTTTGAATGTATTATTTTTATTAAATGCAATGAATGAACCAGTTTCATATGCAATGTTATTTTATTTTTCTCAGCTATATAACTTGCTTTTCTTTCTTATTTACAGCACATATAGAAGTTTGGACGTTGATTGTAGAAAAAGTTATTAAAGAGAAAAAGAAAGACCTTCCCAGAATGATTTTTAATTATGCTTGATGTGTAATATTATTATAAGTTTCTTAATTGATCGTTGCAAACTAAATCTGTATACGTTACATTATTAAGTTGTACGTGTCTCGACAATCAACCGTCGACATGTTCAAAGAGATAGCTAAAATGCATGTCGACGACAAGTTGAAGGAGGCCATAAACTATGATCTATTAATCTTCCCAATAAACACACCAGGGCAGGGTGACGTGCAGACTGGTTATTGTTTGCATTGGACCTTGCTGGTGTTCTATGAGAATGATAATAAATGGGTCCTCTACAACTCGTTCATCAACAAAAAAGAAAAAGACTGGTACTTGAAAATGACTAAAATACTGGTGAGTAATGTATCCCTTCCCTATTAAAAATACAATAAATAATCAACTGATACATGTTTTTAAATAATTTTCACTACATGTATCATATGTTGAAGAATATATGAAGGCATTAATCGCTGCATCGCCATTAACGCGATATCAATGATTAAGCCAACTACAAGATGTCGGCCCAATAAGCACATGTGAAACATCACCCCAACAAGCAGTTGGAAGTGATGACTGCAGGGTGATCGTGTGCATCTTGATGGAAGCATTGCTCCGAGCCAAGAAATTACCGACACAAATTGACGATAGTGAGTGTGCAAAGTACATGGCCAAATTAAAAGGGCTAATTCAATGACTTTGTACGGAAAAAATGTTTAAGAAACAATATATTTTTCGTGTTATTCCCCACTTTTTATGAATCTGTGCTAATAAACATTAATTGTGTAATTTCTATCTTTTTTGAAATTACACTTACGATGCACAAAGTTTGTGCATCGCAAGTGTAATTTACAGTTATTATAGCTGATGATGCACAAAATAACCCTCTTCACGATGCACAAATTATAATAAAATAGTACTGTTATAATTGACGATGCACAAAATTATACTTGATGATGCATATTTATTCATATACAAAATTTTACTAAAATAGTATTGTTACACTTGACGATGCACATTTCTTCACACAAAAATCACAAATTACATTGATGATGCACATTTTATACTTGACGATGCACACCATGCACATTTCTTAATACAAAATCACAAATTACATTGACGATGCACATTTCACACACATGACGATGCACAAAATACACTTAAAAACGTCATATGTTATTACGGGTCACTTTTGTAACAAATAACCAATTTATTACTTTTGTAACAAATAAATTGTCTGCAATTTTTCCATATTTTTATCCTTTCTGTTTATAATATATAAGTCTTTCAGCTATGCCGATATAACATTTATTTTTGTTTTCTTTGTGTTTGTAATATACTCTCTCTATTTCTAAATTATCGTATTATTTGACATTTTTTTGTTGAATACTCACTCCATCCCTAAATTATTTTCTTGTTTTCTTTTTTTGTCCGTCCCAAAATAATTATCTTGTTTAAAAATTTCCTTTTTAGGACAACACTTTTACTATTTTACCCTTACTTTTTTTTCCTACTTTAATTATGGGCCACATGCATATGAACATTAATGGAAACTACACACTATATCAATATTAATAATCAAATCAATTGATTTTTCGTAATCCGTGTGCCAGGTCAAACAGGACAATAATTTGAGGACGGAGGGAGTAATTTTTTTTAAAAAATACAAATTAGACGAATATTTTTTAATCTTTTACAAAATTATAAAACACATAATTCGTAATATTATAATAAAAACTACGAGTCACATGTTTTATAATTTTGAAAAATATAAGAAAATGTACATCAAATTTAAATTTGAAAAACATCTTATTTGACAAAAAAAAAAAAAAAAAAGGTAAAACAAGACAGTGCACGGGCCAAGAGAGAGAGACACAAATCGGTGAAACGGACGATGTACACAATTGGTGGTTGAGAGTCTCGAGGTCTTGGCGGTGTTAGACAAAATAGTGCTTGACTATTTTGGACTCTGAGAGGTATGATATTCTATGGGATAGTGTCAATCTATGTAACCCTTGTCAGTAGAGTGAATATATTAAAAACTATGAATTGTAATTCCTCATCGATCGTTTATAGTAAATTTTTTACTTGTCTTGGAGTGGAATATACAATGTAAATCCTCTCTTCCCTTTTATTTGATTCTGTTATATATTTAATTTTCTTGTCATTATTTTTTCAAATACTTAGTACTATTATTTTCGACCAATCACTTCCGCATTAAAAATAGAAATTTAGAATTTTTAATACAAAAATATCCTTATTTCTATAACAACATGCAGTGTAGTGACTTCAACAGATCATTTTGGTGTTTAATTATGGGCCATGTGGCTAGTTGGGTGTTTCTTTTTTACTATATTTTAAGTTGAGGAAGAACTGCAAGAAAAATATCTAAACTATCTTGTTATTTTAGATTCGGTCCTTGAAAAGTTTCAAGTTTTGATTTGGGTCATTAAAGTCGATTTCCATAGTAAACATGTCTCTGAAACTAACTCTCTCTCTCTCTCTCTCTCTCTCTCTCTCTATATATATATATATATATATATATATACACACACACACACAAGAACATCATATATCATGTATGTAGTCTAATTTAGTATATCATCTAGTAATGATTTTCTACAATGCAAATAACGAAGGGGCTCATTTCCAACCATCAAATTAATCTAAACACATATTTTTATTTATTAGTGGCTCGTATTGTATCGCAAATCGGATCCTCTATTCCAAAATGGTGTTCCATCTCCTATTCCAACCGTTGGATGTGCGCCACATGTGCATAAAAAATCACGGGGTAATTAATGTTGTTTATTCACATGCACATGTAGCGCACATCCAACGGTTGAAATATGACCATTTTGGAATAGAGGATCCGATCTGATTGTATCGTGGGTTTCACAATAGCTAATTATGAATAGCCCAAACTGGATTACTCTCTATGGATTCTTCTTGTTTGGTGTGTGCCGAATTGAAGAGAAGAGAGAGTGTTAAGCTGTGAGTGTCCTTAGAATCTTCTCTACCACCTTTGAGTCTGGCATTTGCTCACCGTTGCTCCTCATCTGGTTGGTTACTGCCATAACCCTCACAAAGTATTCGGTGATGCTTTCACTGGGCTTCATCTCCAACACTTCAAAGTCTCTTCTCAATCTTTGAAGGAGTTGACTTTTTGAATTAATCATTTCCTCCGAATTTGCTCTTCATGGAGTCCCACATGAACTTGGATGTGCGCCCGCCTATCGAGTATCTGCTCAAAGGTCACTATATCAATAGCTTGATAAAGGTAATGTTTTACCTTGTGATCTTTGATTATGGCATCTTCGAGTTGCTCTTTCTGTGCATCATCAGTCAACAACGTTCCAGCAGTTGGCTCTACAAAGCCATTCTCCACCAAGCTCCACAACCCTTTTGCTCTTAGCAAGTTCTCCATGTTAATTCGCAATCCAGTGATCGTAATGGCCGTCAAAATGAGGGAGCTTCATCTTCTCTTCTCCCACCTCTGCTAAGCTGTGGCTTCTTAGTTTGCTCAGACCGAGTGGGGGCTCTGATACCAATTGTAGAAGATGAGAACAAACTGAAACTCAACATAGAACAATTGGATTTGAAAATGGGAAATTGCATTGAACTTGTTCAACAGCCTTGGCTTATATAGCCATACAAATAACAGAAAATCCTAAGTAGCATGCAGCAACAAAGAAAACTAAAACTAAAACTGATCCCTAAACAATAGGGATTATTCAAACAGAATTGAAAGACCAAGTAAACAGCAAATCGGATCCTCTATTCCAAAATGGTATTCCATTTCCTATTCCAACCGTTGGATGTGCGCCACATGTGCATAAAAAATCACGGGGTAATTAATATTGTTTATTCACATGCACATGTGGCGCACATCCAACGGTTGGAATAGGAGATGAAACACCATTTTAGAATAGAGGATCCGATCTGAGTAAACAGGGGACTTGGTAAATTCCTAAGTCATAAACTTTAGGAGCAAGATGTTTCACTGTCTCTACTAAGTTTTAATTTTAACACAGTTGCATCGAACCCGAGACCTATGGTGAACAACTCCTACCTGCTCTTCGACGCGCTTGGTGTTCCATGATTCATTAGTGATCTAAATAATCCTCTGCTTTGTTGCATTGCCCTTTGTACAAAAAATTAAACCCACACCATAATAAATTTACTCTCTCCATGCGAAGTTAGGTCCTTTTGTTCTTGCTTCCCAACAATAAAGCGATATAAAATAAAAATCTAAAGAGAAGGCCATAAGCTACAATGACCAATATGGAGTACCACTTGCTCATGTCCGTTACCCCTTTCTGTTGCAATATATCTGCACCAGTAGTCAAGCATGTCGCGCTCGTAATGTTCATCCTCATTGTGCGACTCAAACTCTGCAATGCTTTCTCTTTCAAGTTTACTGGCGCTATACTTAATGGCGTATTGTCGAAGAGCTGCACACCTCTTGCGAAGCACTTCCGAGGGTCTTGAAATTCATTTAGCAGCATGGCTTGATATGGGTATTTGACAAGAGACACATAGTGAAACCAAATCATATAATGTGGTATATTCTCGTGAGTAACAAAGAATCCAGAGTAGAGATAGAAATAAGAGATGACTCCAATAATCAGAGTGAAACCGACGGTGGCTTGTTTTACAAAACCCGATAAAAATGTCACGAATGAGTTTCCTGCCCAAAACGAAGCCAAGATAATGAGGATATAGAAGGAAAACCCTGAAAGACCGCCACTCAGCCCGATTGTCCAAAATGTTACCGCACTAAATGCTAATGAAATAATTACCAAAGACGGCATTGCAGCCAATGCATTGGAGACAACATAAGAGGATCGGCGATAAGTGTTGCTGGCTGTCTCTCTCATAAATTTATATCGCTCTTCAACCAAATCAGGTAAAGCTTCCCCACTACTGTAAAAGATCATGCCCAGTGTATACGCAAAAAAACCTAACCTCTCAAGGATGCTATCCGGAGAAGCACTTACTTTCCAAAATATTTGAGCCAAGAGACCTCCTGTAAAGGTAATAATAAAGAGACGCGAGCCAAATGCCTGAGGCATTCGCCGTGAATTGATGAATGAACGCCTCAATAAGACAGCTACTTCCTTCCAGAAAGTATTAGCAAATTTAGGCACCACCGATGTTTGAGTCATGATCGATGTTGTCGGGCCTGGGTAGATTAACTTTCCTTGCGAGGTTATAGCTGCTTCTAATAACAAAGCCGCTTCTTCTGGGGTACTGATATTTGCATCTTTTCTAGAGTGCTTCATGGTAGGCCACAACTTATTGAATTCTACTAATCTCTGAATGCCAGCAGGCGAATCTTGAAGCTCCTGGATGAGATCTAGAGCAAACTCAGCCCGGTTTTCATTCCCTGATAAGGGGTGCCCAAAATCTGCAAAAAATGAAGGTAGATTTGCCGAAGAGCCAGAGTAAACGGTCAATCCATGAGATAAAAACAAGAGACGGTCTATCAAGCCGAGAATTCGATAACTCGGCTGGTGTATGGACGTTATGACCATGCTTCCACTCTGGGCGATTCGCTGCAAGACCTTCACCACCATGTACGCGTTATTGGAGTCCAGCCCTGACGTCGGCTCATCTAGGAACAAAATAATCGGTTGAGAGATAATCTCAACCCCAATAGAAACGCGACGGCGTTCACCACCAGAAACTCCTCTATGACCTTCATCACCAATTATTGTATTGGCCACATTTTCGAGGCTGAGTTGATTTATTACAGCTTGAACTCTCTGCTTCTTTTCCAACTTGGATATTGCTGGTGGAAGTCGGAATTCTGCAGCAAACGTGAGAGTTTCTTCAACAGTTAACATTGGATACAACAAATCGTCTTGCATTACATAAGTGGAGATTGCTTTGAGTATGCTCGATTCCAAACATACACCATTGAGTGTGATGGTTCCTCCTAAGCTTTCTTTGGCGATTCGGTTAGCCAAGGCATCAAGCAACGTGGTTTTCCCAGATCCACTCTCACCAAGTACCGCAAGAATCTCTCCAGTTCTTGCTTCTCCAGATATATCATTTAACAGGACTTTTGTATCTGACAACAATCTAGATGACCCTGTAACGGGTGGGCTCATGATGGTTGCTTCCACGCGTTGCTGGCTCTGGTAGTCCTGGTATGCCCAAGGCACAGGCATCTTTCGACCAAGTTTCACGCTGTAGGTGAGATTGTTAAATGATAACACGAAAGGGATGGGCGGAGAATGAACGGCCTTGATGTCTCCCATTTCGAGAACCTCCTGAACTGGGGTCTCACCTTTGGGAATTTTATCGGGTACCTTAACAAGATAACTGAAAAGCTCCCGGTGCGTCGAGGACTCGCCATCTCCGTTGGCCTCTATAGCCACCTGAGACATCGAGATATAGATAGAGAAAAGTCGTGTTTATGGAGAGAAAAGGAGAGTGATTCTAAGCTTTGTAAGGAACTTAATTTATATAGCTTGATTTGCTAAAATGAATTTCGCTCTAATTTTCTTTTTTAGTTTGGTAAGGCATTGTATAGAAGCCATACGATACTCATGTACCCTTTTTAAATGGGCACAAGCATTATCCATAGCTGTCGCACTGCCAGCAGTTGTACCCATGGAAAAGTCATCAAAAACTAACCATGACAGATTGCAAAATCATGATAGAAAATTGAGGAAAATCTTTCATGAGTAAGGATCAATCCTGTTGTATATGTACTATCTCTCATTCCATGTGAACTGCTACCATATTTAGTCTCCTCCACATTTTCTATTCCTACAAATATACTCTCTGATGCGGACCCGTCGGAGTTTTTGGAACGTTTGGATCGTGGCGTGCGGCGAAGGGCGTAACTTTAAACCTCAACAAGATTTGAAATATTAATCGCTGATAGTCGTGCGCGATCTAAACAACGTTGTTATTATTGTTACTTTGCTAGGGTTTTCGTTACATCACTTTGCTCAGTCCCAAAAAATAATAGTCCCCTTTTACAAGTAAAACATTTAAAAATTGTAACTAGGGGTGCACATCGGATCGGGTGGGCGGACTTTAGTGTACTTTGTTGCCCAATACGCATCTTGTGGATTTATGATTTCATCATTCGCAATCCACTCACAAATGAACAAAACCAATCCAATCAAATCCACATTCGTGTGGATTGGTTCAGGTTGAATTGCGGATTGAACCTCTATTATTTGACCACTTTTTATTTATACTTTTTGTGCTGATTTGAATTAACATTTAAATTTTTTAAAATTTTTTCTTAGGTCAAAATTTGAGAAAATTATTGTTAATAACACTTAGCAGCTTATAGCCCGATTCACTTAGAAAATTTTATATTTGAAAGCACCAAACAGAAATAAAATTAGAACTTTTAGAGATTAACCATCCATGGAATAGTTTAATTACGACTCTCTAAATCTCAATTGCATAAATTTGAAAGTAAAAACCAATATTTTTTTTTTGATCATATATTCCAATTCTCATTTAAAGTTTGCATATATATATATATACACACTACTCTCTCCGTGACTTTTATTTTAGAGATTAACCATTCATGTATTACGAGTTACATGTTTTAAAATTCTAAAAATAATAATAAAATATACGTTAAATTTTCATTCAAAAAATAGTGGACAATCATTTAGGAACATGAAGTATATATTTATTAATATTGGAGATTGGGCTTTGATTAAATAGATTTTTAAGAGCGAAAATTTGGGCCGGTACTTTTTAAACAATTTTCAACCGCTAAAGTCCACTATGAAATTGTTTCAAATCGGAAAATGACACTTTTGTTGTGAAATGTTATTTATGCCCTTAAAAAACATGAAAAAACACGCTATGTACAAATTTTGTTCATTGCAATGCACAAAATTATTTTGTGCATCGGCGATGCACAAATTGATGCATCACGCACAAAATTGTGTATTCCGATACAAAAAATTTAAAAAAATCAACCACCCAGAAGAAGAAAAAGAAGATGGATAAGTACAAAGTATTCCAATAGTACTAATCACTATGAATACAATAATAAAAATTCGAGGGAAAAGAAAAGAGTTCCGTATGAATCTCGCTTCGTCGTAGAGGAGTGAATCCATCTTTAAGCCTTCCTTTTTTAGTGAAATTCTTCATCTCGTGAAAATAGATCTCCGAAGGCTGGAAAGAGGCTTTGAACCATATTCTTTCTATTTAGGGCATTCATTCTCATTGAGATGAATCTTCCATTTATATTTCAGACATGCCTCAGTAAATGAAAAGGAAATGAGAAGAATAGACCCTCTCATTCAATAAGCCAGGGCCAAGGGAAAAGAACGGTTATCCAGTAGACTCTTTCCACTCTGAGCTTTGTGAGATTAGTTGCTAATCCCCTGATGATGATAATTACCGGAACTGGAAGGGCGTGGGTAGCATGATTTTTAGATGAATTGAGTTTTTTTTTTTTTTTTTTTTTTTTGTAGTGAAGGGGGTGGTTGCAGTGTTAGAAAGATGAATTGAATTTTTTGGGAAGTGAAAGAGGGTGATGGTAGTGTTTTATCGCAATACGCAAAAAAAACTTAAAACGTCAGGGGCAGTTTTGGAATAAATAACCAATTTATTACTTAAAATATATTTAAGCGATTGAAAATAATTATAGTGCACTTAAAGGGTTAAAAATCCCAAAAAATGGACTGGCTCCCAATTATTCCAATATTTTATTAATAAATTCACAACCCAATCCACACTTTGCCAATGTCCTTTCATTGAATCCATAATCTACCCACACTATATTTTATACTTTTTATTGGAATGGGCTATTATTGTAGATTGGACGATCGTGCACACTCCTAATTGTAGTTTTACTTATTTATACTTTTTTAAATTATATTATTTTAAAAATGAGTCTATTTTTTTTTTTTTAGGGCAAACCATGAAATATTTTCTTGAAACGGAAGGAATAGTCGTTAAAAGGTCTTTATTACATCTCATTTCAAAGATTCTCAAAGATAATAAAAGAGATTTCATCAGCGAGGTCAACTGAAGCACTAATTCACTTAAAAACAATTACTACATAATCATATTTAAACTAGTTTAGAAGGGCCCATGTGGCTAAACAGTAAACAATGGCTAATCCAGCTCATTTAAAATAAAAAATCACAATTAGACTTGCAATCCAAATAATTCTACAAGAGATTATATTTGTTCGTGTTGGAATTCATTCAAAATTAATCTAACTTTAATTAGAAAAAACTACAAAATAATAAGAATTTTTCATGTTTGCCAAATTATTCCAAATGAAATTACTTTCGAATCATTGTAGAATAGTGTGGGATAATTTCTGCGCACTATCCCACGAATAATAAGTATCGACTTGGGTTGAGGCATTGAGTAAGTTAGCTCTTTTTGAGACGGTTCGTGCCTCTATTGGGTATGTACCAAGTGCAGTATGTCTAAGTACGCCGCCTTCAGGATACAACAATCCAACCACTACGCGTTTTTGCTTCTCTTGGTCTGCACACAACCTCAAGAAGCCAAAGCTTGATACACACACTTTGCTTTGCCTAAACTTTTTGAGAAAGAGAAGAGTTTTTCGGATGAACCACTTTGAAAGCCACTGGGAAAAAAGGAAGCAGTAAATAGGTGGGTTAGTTTGTAACAAAGCACTAGAAGGTCTATCAGGAAAAAAGAGAGAGGAATCACAAACAGAATTGATCACAGGGGGAAAAGAAGGTATAGGTATTGACGAAAAAGATGAATTTGAAATCCCATATCAAGAACACGAATCAGAGCAAGGATGCTCTTCAAATGAAGCAGAAAAACACAATACTAGAGGTTGATATATAGTCTACTATGTATGATATGATCTGTAAGAATTTCATGATTCAAGCCTCATAATCTGCTGTAAATAATTCCAGCCTTGATACTATATATGTCCTTGACAGTTGTCTAGACAATGGCTATAGTAATTTACAGCAATGAATGCTGTAACTAAAGTTTATAGTGTAAATACAACACACTAGCAGCCCATATGTGTATGCTTACCAAATTACATGGTATCAGAGTGAGTCGATCCAGCCGACCTGCCAACCATTATCTCCGCTGCTTCTTCCACATGTACCCTCTCAACCACTGTCTCCGCTGCTTCTTCTACTTATGCCATCTGTATACTATATATCTCTCTTCAAAGTCCACGTGCTTGACCCTCAGACCTAGAGCCTCTCACATCTTCTTCGCTAGGTCACTAAGTCGCATGTGAGGGGGCGAGTTAAAACTAAATAAATAACTAATGACTAGTATATAAGCTTGAGGGACTACTCAACCTAGCTAATACCAAATTTGCTTTAGGATGGAATCTCCAATATAGTCCATACATAGTCCCAGCCAAGCCCATGCCCACACTCAGGCTTCTCTCTACTTCAGTCAAATGCCCACGCAAACAAAAAGAGCAGAGCAAGTATCATGGGATGTCATAAAAGAACTGGAGAAAGAGCAAGTCAGAGAAGGAAATTTATGAGGATTGTGAGAGAGGAATACTGTCAAAATTGTGATGATTCAAGAAATTTATGGGGAGTAGAGGACTGCCGGTGGAACTTGTAATATTCCAATACGAGGATGTGATAAAGTCAAATAGATGGTTGTATGTGAAAGGCATATGGAGACCTAAGTTGGGAGTGGCATGCATGGTGTGTGATAATAGGACATTTCAACACTGTTAGTGTTTGGACGAAAGAATGGACAATAAACATATGGGAATTGGGGTGGAGGAACTCAATAATTTTATTCAGGCGAGATTAAGATTAGGGGTTTATTGGGTTTGATATTAATGGAGAGAAAGCATGGGCGACTCTACCTAAATTGGGGTCTAAAGTACGATTGCATGGACCACATAATGTAAAATTTTATTAATTTCAATTTTGAAAAACTTCTTTCGGCCGACGGTTACATGTATTGTCAATAATATCTTATAAGTAATCCATCCATTTGGAAAAGAATATATTTTTTTAATAAAATTAAGTGTAGGTTTTAATTGGTGTGTTTGTTTCTATCTGTAAAATTTCTTTCAATACATTCAATTATGAAAACAAATCTAAACCATCGATAACTTGAAAAAGTGAACGGTTTCCTTTTATTCAAGGCATAATAAATCTAAACAAATCTAGTATTTTTTCTTAGTCTAAGGCCTAATAAAGTGAAGTGAATATTTAATTAACTTAAAAAATATAGTTATTATATATACGACCCTATAATTATCTCTCTATCTTTTTATTTATATATTGGGGTCTAAAATTATGGAGGGAGTTGCGACTGATTTACCTAATAGTTAGAGCCGCCCGTGAGAGAAAGATTACATGGTAAGGTGCATGTGGCAAATGAAGAAATGGTTTGCGATGCAGAATGGGGGGTTTATCAAATTGATAGAGTGGTGATGGATGAATGGATAGATAGATAGATAAAATACTTGGTATTTCTAAAACTGCTCTTCAGAGATATACATCAGATCACTGTTGATCCTATATTTTATCGGTTGGAATGGGTGGGGTCACATATATGGTCTGAAGGACCCAAAAATATACTCCCTAAAAGTATACTCCCAAATATTCCGAAATATGTCCGAAACGGACCCACACATGCGAAGTGTGTCCAAGAAGCTTCGCCGCCCTATAAATAGGGGGCTTCCCCTTCATAAAAGAGGACTGGGCCCTTAAGCTTCCTTCCTTCTCTCTCTCTTCACACACATGATAAATTCACTTTTATTATCTCTCTATATATATCATGTCTATATATCCTGAGACACTGATTCTTACACCGGAGAGTTTTGGCGGGGAAAATTCCCTGCCTTCTCACGGTTGTTTACTCTCGCAGATATCCTACCACGACGACGACAACGGACACGTATTATCACAACACTTTCGGCACCCCCGGTATGGTGATTATTTTGGCATCATCATGGTCATAGCTTGGTCCAGCTTGCTTTATTCTTTCTCTGCATCTTTGGTGTGCTTTGGAGCTACACTAATCAGCTGGTGAAGTAAGCTTATTCTGGTTTTTGATTATTGCCATTGGAGTTGGTTAGTCTGGAAGTTTTGAAGGTTTTAGCTAGTGGATATTGCAAATGCTTATGTTGCAGGACATGAATTATGTGTATCTCTGCCTAACCGTGTTGAGGATCAAGGTGGGATAGAATTGTGTTGGGTGGGTCCAGCCCATGTGGTGGCCCAGCCCATGACTTATTATAACTTGAAAAAAAAAAAAAAAAAGAAGGAAGGATCAGGAATGCAAGTTTTTTTTTTTTTTTTGTGTGAGAGAACTCTCTCGTTCCTTCCATTCTTGAAGATGATTACGGAAGCTTCAAAAGTGATTGAGTGGGATCTTTGTCGTGACTATTTAAGGGAGAAACAGAGCAGCAAATGGGTAGAAAAACATAGCAAGAAAGAGTGCAAAATTCAGCAGCAAATAGAGAGAGATTAGAGAGAGAAACAGTGCAAACGAAGGAGGAAAAGTTGCAATTGTTCGGAGTTTCCTCATTGGACTATTTTGCACAGTTTTTGGGTGTGATTCCTCTCATCAAAGTCTCTTGTTTCAGCTGGTGGTGTGTCTTGAAAGGACCCAAATTTGTGCTGTAAGTTGGTCTCTCTAAACCCACATCTTTTGTAGCTTAGTTAGCCACCAATTTGATTGGTGAGAAATTTTGTTGACTTTGTGTTAATCTAAGAAGTTAGTTGTTCTTGATGTAATTTTTGATTCTCTAATATAATTAGAGAAGAACCCATTTGTAAACCCAATTGTGATAGTGGAAGTTTTGACTTGGACTACGGTCCCGTGGTTTTTTCCGATTTGGGTTTTCCACGTAAAAATCGTTGTCTTGTTCTGGTGTTTTATTGCTTAATTTGCTGCTGCGATTATTAGTTATTATCTTGCTTGGATATCTTGTTGTTTTTGGTTTTAATCTGCTGCCCTCGGAAAACCCCTCGACCATGAAGACCTCATAGAAACAGTGCTCGGCGGCCTGGATAATGACTATCGACATGTTGCTGATGCAGTTGAAGGACGGGACACTCTTATCTCCTTTGATAAACTTCATGAAAGCTCATCAACCGCGAGATGATGCTGAAGCAATCCCACCCCGCCTCCACTCTCCACCCCGCCTTAGCTAATACTGTGATGACCAGGCAACAAGGGTCTCGTCAGCCTCAGTATCCTCGCCACTAGAAGCACGCACAGCCTCCTCAGCATCCACAGTCGGGCAACAATAGTCCTCGCCAATAGTGACCTTACCTCGGCAAATGTCAAGGCTGTCGACAAAAAGGTCAGACAGTCGCTCAGTGCCCTAGCTTTCAGCTTGTTCCGGCCTCGCCATCCAGCTCGCCTCACTCCTCGTCGCGGACAACAAATGGCAACCGCGAGCAAACATTGCCACGACCTCGGGCAACACCACTCCGAGTTGGCTCCTCGACAGTGGTGCTTCCCACCATGTCACCTTTGACCTCGGCAATCTCTCTCTCCATACCCCGTACTCGGGCCCTAACGACATGGTTATTGGTAATGGAACTGGGTTACACATTGCCAATACTAGTTCTACCTCTCTCCACATACCCTCACACACCTTTCAATTGCATAATGTTATGTTTGTATCTAGCATGAAAAGAAACCTCATTTCTATCTCTTAATTCTGCACATCTAATAATGCATCTATTGAATTCTTACCCAATTCCTTTCGTGTGAAAGATCTACAGACAGGGACCTCGCTGCTAGAAGGACAATCTAAAGATGGTGTGTATGAATGGCCGAGCTCAATCCCTCCGTGTCACCCTACTGCCTTTCCCTATGAGACAGCTGTAGAAGCATGGAACATTCTAGCCAAACGTTTCGGTGGAACCTCTCATGTCTATATCCAAAAACTGCGAGATGAGCTCAACTCCCTCACTCATACTTCAGACATGTCCATTGACGATTACCTCCTTCATGCTAATACCTTAGCCGATTCATTGGCCAAGACCGGTGAAATTGTTTCGGAAGACGACCTTTAGCGTCGTATCCTGAATGGATTGGGTCCTGCTTATAAGGAGTTCATCACCACTCAAAAAAACAAACTCGTTATCACCATCGGTGAACTCCAAGACTTGTTTCTTCAAGAAGAGGACCTCCAATTGAAATTTTTTAACCTTTCCCTAAACACCACTTCTGCCCTTGTCGCATCCTTTACCCATACTCCCAGTCCCAATACCAGGAATACCGCATCTAACCCAAATCACACACAACACCAAAATTATGAGGGAGGGGTTGGACAATCCTATTAATCTGGACGAGGGAATAGTGGTGGAAACCGTGGTGGAGGGAGGTCATGGTGGAAAAATAAAGGGAGAGAGAATCAAGGTCGTGGTATTCTGCCCACACCACTAAATCTCAACCAAGCAAACACCTCCCCTTTTCCACAGCATCCTAGCCCGCAGTACCTTCCCCCAAACCCCTTTGTCCATATTGACTCAACCACCGTTTGGTAATTATGCCACAAGCCGGGTCACTTAGCTCCTCAGTGTCGTAATCGAGTAAACTTTGCCTACATAGCCCAACAAAGTCCTCTCTCATACCCCTCACCATACCCTTACGCCTTCCAGCCATACCCATCTCCATATCCTTACCCATCGGCACCCATAAATGGTTTTCCACAGGTGAACAATGCATCTTCCGTGGCTCCTTCATTTGTCCTCGATTTTGGTGCTACCAAACACATGTCTCCTTCTCTGAATGGTCTGTCTCATGTTGAACCGTACTCAGGTAATGACTCGGTTACAGCTGCAAATGGGTCTCGCATACCCATTTCTTGCATATTGGTCAATCTTCATTTCTTTATGGTAATCGTAATATTCATTTGCAAAATGTCTTGTGTGTTCCTACAATGCATAAATCATTATTGTCTATTCGTAAATTCTCTTTAGATAACAATTGTTCCTTCAAATTTAATGGTTTTGGCTTTCGTGTGAAGGACAATCAAACGAAGCAGACCATACTTTCTGGCAGTAGCTCGGACAGTCTTTATCATTTGCGTTTTAACTCCAACACCAAGACCAATCCTTTCGCTCTCATTGGGGAACATATTTCATCTTCCACTTGGCATGCTCACTTAAGCCATCCTTCTTCTCATATCTTTGACTATTTAGTAAATCTAGTTCGGATTTCGGTTAGCAGATCCGTGAATAATAAGAGTTTGTGTCATGTTTGCCCAATGGGCAAGTCGTGTAATGTACCTTTTCTGTCTCGTAATTTTCACGCTGCGCATCATCTAGACATCCTTCATTTAGATGTATGGGGACCCTCACCAATTAGTTTGAACTCTGGTTTTTGAAATTATTTAAGTATTCTCGATGATTACTCTAGATATGTGTGGATTTTTCCTTTAGTTCAAAAATCAGACGTCGCATCTATTTTTTCTACGTTTAAGACACAAATCGAAAATCAATTGTCTAAAAAAATGTCTGCCATTCACACTATTAAAACGGTTCAAATTGATGGGGGGGGGGGTAAATTCATGAGTAGACATTTTCTTTCTTTTCCTAAACAACATGGCATTCGTCACCAATCTACGTGTCCCTACATGCCTCAATAAAATGGGGTAGTGGAGCGTAAACATAGGCATATAGTCGAATTGGGTTTGTTCTTAATGTCTCAGTCCACGGTCCCTAAAAAATATTGGCTTGTAGCATTTACCACGACTGTCTTCCTTATCAATCATCTTCCGATGCGTCAATTGAAATATATTTCCCCCTACCAAAAATTATTGAAAAGAGTGCCTGATTACTGGTTCCTTAAAACATTTGGGTGTGTGTGTTTTCCCCACTTAGTTCCTTATAACAAACACAAGTTACTCCTAAAATCATAACCATGTGTGTTTCTCGGTTATGACACTTTTCGCAAAGGGTATCGTTGCCTCGATATGTAAACTAACCGGTTGTACATTTCGAGACATGTTTTATTTGACGAAACGTGTTTTCCTTTTGCTAGTTCATCTCCTCCTACAGGCATTGCTTCTGGCCTCAACTAGCCGAGTTACTAGACTTCTTCAAAGCCAAATCAGATAAGCACTAATTTCCAATCATCCCAGCCCACTCGTCCAAATGTTGGACCGGTGCGCTCAATCTTCAATTCGGATTTGACTTGGAATCCTGGCTCCAGCCCTCCTGCAACAGCGACTCTTAATCCACCATATCTTCATGGCCAGTCCGCTACCTCATTGGGCTCCCCCCTCAGCTCGCTGCCGCTACATCAGACCCACTACCCCTTGTTCCTCAAAGTAAACGTCCAGCCTTTGTTCACAGCCCTGTTCTGTTTTCTTTCCATGATGATATAAGCAGTGAGGTCTCCACTCCTCCTCTTAAATTCAAGAGTATCAATGAACTGATGTCCAAACATCCTTTGCCCGAAGCCTTAATAACAACCACTGCCCAGTCAATTGATTTTGAGCCTCGGTCATTCAAACAGGCATCTCCCATTCCTCACTAGTAGCAGGCTATGCACGAAGAGCTCACAACGTTACATAAAAATGGCACTTGGTCGTTGGTTTCTTGTACTCCGGGTTTGAATGTTATTAGAAGTAAATGGATCTACAAATTTAAACGTCGTGCAGATGGCACTATTGAGCCCCACAAGGCTCGACTAGTGGCTCAAGGCTACACCTAATAGGAGGGTGTTGACTACGCCGAGACTTTTAGCCCTGTTGTAAAGCCTCCTATTCGCATTCTCTTTACTTTAACCCATTCCCGAGGTTGGTGTATTGAACAATTAGATGTTTGCAATGCCTTTCTTAACGGCATGCTTCACGAAGATGTTTATATGGCTAAACCGCCGGGGTTCACAGATTCTCAGTTCCCTAATCATGTATACAAATTACACCGTGCGCTATATGGTCTCAAACAGTCTCCAAGGGCGTAGTTTCAAAGGCTTCATGATTTCTTAATTACCCTCGGGTTTTTCAACAGCAAATTTGATAGTTCGCTATTTATTCGTCACTCTGGGCAGGACATGGTTGCAATTCTCGTGTATGTCGACGACATCCTTGTCACTGGGTCATCTTCCATTGTCGTGACCCAGGTTCTTGATAAAATCTGTGACATCTTTGAAAGTCGACGCCTAGGTCATGTGGGATTTTTTTTGGGCATCGAGGCCTCTCGTACAAAGTCTCTTCTCAGCCTAAGACAATCTCATTATGCTTCCGAACTCCTTCGAATGTTCAACATGGAAGGGTGTCGGCCAGCTCATACTCCTATGATTGCGGGCTCTCATTTAGACTCCATTACCGGGGATCTTTTGCCCGATGCTACGAATATCGTAGTATGGTCGGTGGCTTGCAATATCTAACCTTGACTCATTGAACATCTCCTTTGCGGTGAATCAAGTGTGTTAACACTTGTACGCCTTATGGACGTCGCATTTACAAGCTGTTAAGCGCATTATTCGTTTCATAAAAGGAACAATCACCCTTGGCCTACATTTTTAAGCCTTTTAGGATATCAATTTGTTGACCTTTTCTGATGCTGATTGGGCAGGGTCATCGGATGATCGACGCTCTACCACCAGTGCGTGTGTGTTTATTGGCCCAAACCTTGTTGCGTGGATGGGCAAGAAGCAAACAACCGTCTCCCGATCAAGTAGCGAAGCTAAATACCGTGATTTGGCTACTATGGCTGCTGAACTAAGATGGTTTTCCTTCCTATAACGCAAACTTGGTCTACACTTAAATGCTCCTACAATACATTGTGACAACATATCGACAATCCTTATGTCTCGAAATCTTGTTTTTCATGCCCGTACACGCCATATGGAAATTGACTACCACTTTGTTCGTGAATTACAACAGCGAGGTTTTCTTCATCTTCGATATGTCTCCACTCATGATCAAGTTGCCGATATTTTTACTAAGAGCCTCGCGTTACCTCGGTTACAATTACTTTCAGCCAAGCTGGAGCTCCGACCCACCACGCTTGGCTTGCCCGAGGGGAGGGTGTAAACGAGTGAATCCCCCACCTTCGCTTATTCTACTTCAAGTTGTACAGTCCACGTTCATTGCATGTAGTTTAGTCTCACTTCTCTTTGCCCCTCATTGTATTCTTGGTACATAATTAGTGATTGCTGTAATTATGTAATTAGACAGAGTGATTGATTGGCTCAATCTTAGGAATTATTCGGTAATAAGAGAATATTTATATCTCAGTAAATGAAACTTACTAAGTGATGTAGCGAAAACTTAAGAAAGTAACTAATAAACACCAACGACGTTGAGTTTGCGCATAAACTACCGTTCGTTGATCTTCCAAACTCGTTGAGGTTCACAACCTACCGAGGTTCGGGAATCAATCACCGTTGATTCAATGAATACTGGGAATTGAAAGAAAAGAACAATATTATTAAACTGCGAAACTGCCTCCAACAAAACCTGAAAAACATATTTATAGGTTCCAAAACCCTAGATGCAACAAAACAGGAATTTACCAAAAAGTCCAAAAGTTAACCAAAAACTTCCGAGGCCCGTAACTACACTTAAACAGTGTTTTTTTGGCTTAAAAACGTATCCGACATGGGGTTTGCCTGGTAATTCTTGTAAAGCTCGAACAGATCTACGTAATGACATATTGTGGGCCCCGTAACTCTATTTGAGCCGAAAGTTATGCCTATTCGAAGTTGCGAGATCAAATTTTTCGAGAAATGTCAACGATTTCCATTCTGCATCACTAAGATAGACTAAGTTTGATATTTTCCAGACAAGTAGTATCTCGTGTTCTATTCTCCTCTCTTCTCTTCTTTATCTCGGTAGCTTAGAGTCTTTAATCTTATAAAAGTGAATTTGAGTTACCTGATCATATGGAAATGTGTAGTGTAGATAAAATTTAAGTTGTTTATAAGAAGCAACGGATCGAAAGCTACACGTGAATCATACTCGCTTGTTTTTTCTTTTCCGTTTTTTGTATTTTTTTGAACATCCAAACAAATTTTATTAATTAAAAAGAAATACATGAGAGGTATAGAGAATGCGACCTTTTTAGAATAGAGGATCCACAGTCCAAAAAACTAAAACACCCAACATGCATCCTACTACATGTTTCTGTCATTAATTCTTTTGGATAAACTTTGGCATTTCAAACATCACTTCCTCAAAATGAAATGCTAAAGACACATGCATGTGTCTATATCAGCTCTTGTAAATGGAGTTTACAAAGAAGTAGCATCGGACTATGTTACTTTTCATAGTTGGATTTGGCATCTACAACCGCCAGAATCAGATTACTTATGATCCTATCTATGATCATGTTTTCTCTACTCCATTATCTATAAATAGCCTCCATTAATAGATATATATGAGCTTGAACCAATAGAATGGCCACTTCAATGGATGTTTACTCTTGGGGTTTCCTCATCTCCCTTTGGTTCATTTCCACTCTACTAGCTAAATTCTTCATAACCAAATACTTGAAACCAAAGAGTACTAACAAAAAAATCCACCACCCTCCAAGCCCTCCCGCAATACCACTAATCGGCCACCTCCATTTACTAAGTAACCTTTTGCACAGCTCCTTCCAAACCCTAGCTTCCCACTATGGCCCTCTCATGAGAATCTCAATCGGTGCATCACCATTGTTGGTCGTATCCAATGCCAACGTTGCCCGAGAAATCTTCAAAACTCACGACCTGAATTTTGTCTATAAGCCAAAATTTGCAGGCACCGAGTATAACATGTACTACGGTGATGGATTTTTTGTGTCAGACTATGGCCCATATTGGCGATTCATGAAGAAAACATGCATGGCAAAGCTTCTATCAGCTCCCCAGCTTAGCCGGTCTGCTGATATCCGGAAGCAAGAGATGATGAAGTTAATGGAAGGTCTGGTGAAGTGTTCAGAAAGAGGAGAGCCATGTGAGCTTGGGGCAGAGCTCATGACTATGACAAATAATACTGTGTGCAGGATGACTATGAGCACAAGATGCTCGGGGACTTTCAACGAAGCTATGCAGGTTAGGGAGTTCACACGAGGGATTACAGCTCTTGGTAGCAAGTTGGCTGTAGGGGAAGTGTTGGGTCCTTTAAGGAAGCTTGATTTGTTTGGATATGGGAAAAGGGTCAGAGCCCTAATTAAGCAATTTGATGATTTAATCGAAGGGATCATGAGGGAGCATGAGAAGAAAAGACGTGAAGGTGAAATAGAAAGGAAAGACATGATGGACTTTCTCTTGGAAATTTATGAAGATGAAGCTTCCGAGGTGAAGCTTACTAGGAATAACATCAAGGCCTTTTTCTTGGTTAGCCTTCTCTCTCTCTCTCTCAACGATGATGTAGATCGGATGATCATGATTGTGTGAATACGAACTTGCTCTTTAAAAAAAAAATTAATAAATAACTTGTGCAGAAATTAAAGTCAAAGAGGAGCTAGGGGGTGAAGGGGATTATATATGGGATTTAATTAAGCTATTAAATATCAAACTCAAATTGATAAAAATGATCATGTATCGTGCTTTATTTCTAAAGAGGTTGGATAATTTTCTAAATGATAGTAAGAAACAATTATATTAGTTATGATGATAATTCTGATTGATTTGGCAGGAACTTTTCTTGGCAGGAACTGAAACCAGCAGTAAGGCTTTATTATGGGTACTAGCCGAGCTCATTAACAATCAAATGGTGTTCATGAAGCTCAGAGAGGAGATCAACACTGTCGTTGGACCAAACAGGCTAGTTGAAGAAAGCGATGTCCAAGATCTTCCTTACTTGCAGGCAGTCATCAAAGAAAGTCTAAGACTACACTCTTCTGTGTCATTGATATTGCGAAGATCTAAAGAAGACTGTAAAGTCAATGGGTATGATGTGCTAAAAGATACTAGAATGATGATTAATCTTTATGCCATTATGCGAGATCTAAACTCGTGGGAGAAACCAACCGAGTTTTTGCCAGAAAGATTTATGGAGGACAAGGATCAAGTTGGTAATATTCTAGGCCATGACCACCGGTTTATGCCATTTGGGAACGGAAGGAGATCATGCCCAGGTACACAGCTTGCATGGAATCTTTTGCAAACAGCAACCGCGTTGTTGGTTCAGTGCTTCGACTGGAAAGTGAAAGATGGAGAAGAGGTCAATATGAAAGAAGGGCGAGGCGTTACCATGGCTCACCCGCTATTGTGTTATCCTATAGTTCATATCAACCCTTTAAATTTTACGCACTAGCATTGCCAATGTCACATGCATGTTCCTGTTTCTCTCACTCCTTTGCTTCGTACGTAATATGTTGCCTAGTGTATACTACATCAAGATAATGCAATCCATTTAACTTTAAGAAGTCAAAATAAGACACTTATTTAGTGAATCAAGTCATTCGGAAGCATGCCATACTACCCAACAATCTAATGCATGCTGTTGCTCTTTTCTGTTATGTCCAAGGTTTTAGGATTTTCCAACCAAGAAGGCTGCAGAACCTAGGACATACTACCCAATATTAGCTAATAAAAGGACTTACAAAACCTAGGGCAGCTCAATGCACTTGACCATACACCTCAACCAAGAAGGCTGCAGAACATGATCAGGCGATCTACTCACTAATTAAATTTGGCAATAATGGCTTTCTAATCCTGCTTTGTTGACTGTCTTCAGGTAGCAAATTCTGTAGACTGGAAGACTTAACCAATAGATTACCATGCACTTTGTTCGCGACTGTCTTAAGTATCGAGATTTGTGTTAAGACCATCTAATGGCATTAGCCACTAACATTAAAGCTTAATAATATAAGCTCGTAATATCATTTGCATTTGTAAGAAGCTCTAAATCAAAATTAAGCTAAACAAAAATTGTAGTGGCTTATTCTCCTTTACTTGCTTTCTGATTATAATCAACATAGCTCTGGCCTTCACGTCATTCTCCTGAAAAGCAAATCCTAAAGTCCGACGAATCTGCTCTAGTAAACATAGTTGACAAAGAATAGCATCATAGAGTATTATATAATGTAATGTTTAACTTTAATATTTCAATTTTGCATCTACAACCGGCCGGCCGCCAGAATCAGACTACGCCAAATCCTGTGCACATGTCTTGTCAACTCCTTTTTCTATAAATACTTCCCATATATATATATATATATATATATATATATATATATATATCAGCTTGAGCTAGAGTTGAGTCTATAAAAATTCACCATATAACCAGCCATGGTCACTTCCACAGATGTTACGTTTTGGGGTTTCCTGATCTCCATCTGGTTCATTTCCACTCTCCTAGCCAAATTCTTCGTAACCAAATACCTGAAACCTAAGAGTACTAAAGTAGTTCATCACCCACCAAGCCCACCAGCCTTACCAATAATCGGCCACCTCCATTTACTAAGTAGCCTCGTACACCAGTCTTTCCAAACCCTAGCTTCTCACTATGGCCCTCTCATGAAAATCTCCCTTGGTTCATCACCGTTGGTGGTGGTATCCGATGCCAATGTTGCTCAAGAAATCTTCAAAACCCAAGACTTGAATTTTGTCTATAGGCCGAAATTTGGAGCCGCTGATTATAACATGTACAGTGGTTCTGGATTTTTCGAGGCAGAGTATGGCCCGTATTGGCGCTTCATTAAGAAAATATTCATGACAAAGCTTCTCTCAGCTCCGCAGCTTAGCCGGTCTGTTGATATTCGGCAGCAAGAGGTGATGAAGTTATTGGAAAGTCTGGTGAAGTGTTCGGAAAGAGGGGAGGCATGTGATCTAGGGGCCGAGCTAATGACTATGGCCAATAATATTGTATGCAGGATGAC
This sequence comes from Platycodon grandiflorus, assembly GCA_016624345.1. NCBI lineage: Eukaryota > Viridiplantae > Streptophyta > Magnoliopsida > Asterales > Campanulaceae > Platycodon > Platycodon grandiflorus. Next base: position 10,230,124 of record CM028363.1, read on the forward strand.
AATGAGCACAAGATGCTCGGGAACTTCCAACCAAGCTGTGCAACTTAGGGAGTTCACTCGCAAGAGTATCGACCTTGGTAGTAAGTTAAGTTTGGGGGAAGTGTTGGGTCCTTTACAGAAATTTGATTTATTTGGATATGGGAAAAGGCTCAGAGCCTTGATTATGCAATTTGATGATTTAATGGAAGGAATCATGAGGGAACACGAAAAGGAAAGACGTGATGGTAAAAATGAAAGGAAGGACATGATGGATATTCTCCTGGAAATTTTTGAAGATGAAGCTTCCGAGGTGAAGCTCACAAGGAATAACATCAAGGCATTTTTCCTGGTTAACTCTCTCTCTCTCTCTCTCTCTCTCTCTCTCACTCTCTTCCCATGTCAAAATTGATCCGCATCTTAATTCTGGTTACTGTCTAATCAGGAAGTTTTCTTGGCTGGCACTGATACAACGGGTACGACTTTATCGTGGATACTAGCTGAGATCATTAACAATCCAAATGTGTTCAAGAAACTCAGGGAGGAGATCAACAAAGTTGTTGGGTCACACAGGCTAGTTGAGGAAACCGATGTCCCAAATCTTCCTTACTTGCAAGCAGTTGTCAAAGAAAGTCTAAGGCTCCACCCTTCTTTGCCATTGATACTGCGAAGATCCAACGAAGATTGCAAAATCAATGGCTATGATGTGCAAGCAAATACTAGAATGATGATCAATGTTTATGCCATCATGCGAGATCCAAACTCGTGGCAGAATCCAACTGAGTTTTTGCCAGATAGATTTATGGTCGGCTCCATGCAGAACTCAAATAAGGATCAGATGGGCATTCTGGGACATGATCACCGGTTTATGCCATTCGGGAATGGAAGAAGGTCATGTCCCGGTGCATCACTTGCCTGGAATGTGATACAAGTGACAGCAGCAGCATTGGTTCAATGCTTTGACTGGAAAGTGAAAGATGGGGAAATAATAGATATGAAAGAAGGGCCTGGCGTTACCATGGCTCACCCACCCATATGTTATCCTGTCGTTCATATCAACCCTTTAAATATAACGAGCTAGTCTTGCCAATGTCACTTGAGTTATTATGGTTAAAAGTTGCAGAGCCACCACTCAAGTTAATTAAGCAGCAAATGATCATCAAGTAACTTCGGGATTTCGATGTAATTGTCAAACTAGTCTAATCCAACTATTGGAATAAAATGTTTGAGTCGTGTATAGTATGAGATGTTGGTAAGTTAAGACAATATATATGGCGTTGCTGACTCCGTTACAGGCTGGAATCCTTAACCAGTCATGGGATCATAGCAGGAATAACTATGCTGCAATCTAAACTAACAAACAAGCAGTTAATACAAAAGGAAAGATTAAATAAATTCAAAATTTTTTTTCAACATATTAGGCCATTCTTGAATTTCGTTGAACATAATGGCCCCCACAATTCCGGCAAGTATCTAGCAAAAAGTACGAATTTTGAAGAATCATGGATAATAGACAATATGCCCAATCATCAATGGAGGTCAAGACTATCAGGCGAAGCTGGTTCCATATCTTATTGTAGCACCGCTATGGTTCCAATAGAGGGTTCAACATAGTAGTCGGAACCCTCTTCAAATTTACTCAAGCAACATACATGTCTTCCACCTAGCCCTTTGTCCTCCCAATCCTCTTGTCTTTCTAAAAGAGTCAAAATTTTATTTCCACTATCTTATTTGGTCGAGTAAGAGAAAAGGAATTGAAGGGTACATCTTTTAGTTCCCTCGCAATTATTAATGAGCTGGGAGACTTGAGATTGATGGGAAAAACCATGAAAAATAAAAGAAACCATCAACCATGTATAGAGCTATAATACATGGCAAGAATGAGGAAAACAAGAAGAAAAGCCAATAATATTTGGTTTTTCTTGAAATACAACAAGGAAATGAAACAACGAAGACACAATTTGGAGTCAACTGAATATACCAACATTAATAAAAGATAAAAGAAGGGCGGCTCAGTAAGCAAAGGTTGCAGAGCCTTACGCGATGGCAAATAAGCATGAAGTAATTTGCCCTTACATAATCATTAAAGCAGCCGGTTACATTGAAGGAAATGGATTGAGCCTAGCCACAGGAGCACAAACCAAAGGATGAGCCCTAGGGAGGGTTAGTCCGGGTCCCTCGTCCATGTTGACAGTACTACTCTTCCCTTCACCTCCAACTTTCCATTCAAAGCACTGAATCATAGCAGCAAGAGTTGTTTGAACAACCTGTAATGCTAGCGTAGTCCCGGGACACCCTCTTCTTCCACTCCCAAATGGTAACATATGAAAATGCTGTCCCCTCACATCCAACTGGCTCTTCCCTATCCCCTCTCCTTCACTAACTACAAATCTTTCTGGCCGAAACTCAAGCGGGTTTTCCCAGTGGTTTGGGTCTCGACCGATGGCCCATACGTTGACAAAAAGTCTAGTTTTTGCTGGTATATGGTAGCCTCCAACAGTGCAGTCTTGGCTTGACTCTCGAACGATCATAGGTCCTGTGGGGTGTAGCCTTAGTGTTTCTTTGACAATGGCTTGGAGGTAGGGAAGATTTGTTATATCAGATTCTTCTACTAGCCTATTCTTTCCAACAACCGAATCAATCTCTTCTATTGCTTTGTGCATTATCTTCGGGTGGTTGATTAGTTCTGCTAGTGCCCATTCTGTAGTAATGGCTGATGTGTCTGTTCCAGCAGCAAATATATCCTGAAAATTTTCCAAAAATAATGCTCATTAGGGTACCTGGAAAATTCACTTTACAATAACTTTGTTAAGCATATAATATATATATGACAACTTTAACATGACGTGAAAATTTGTATTCCGAAACGAAGAGATAATCACAAGAACAACTGGGGTAGGTAGTTCATGCAAATAGTAGAATCGGTAAGTACATATCCTCCATGGACCGTGGTTGTCAACCTTTGTTTTAGTTCGACTCCTTTTCATTCACTTTCCCTGTATGTTAAACTGTTGTTTCTGGTTTGCTATATAGGACTACTAACTGTAACATTTGTACCCATCAATTAGGAGTTTAAAGTCGACAATATGGTTAGTTATATGATGGTATTGACAGATCAAGAGTGCAAAAAAGAAAAAGTCACCAAAATTTTCATACTTAGAATCTTGTTTATTAGTTCCCTCCTGAAAAGTTTAATAGGGAAAAATCCCCTTGAGCTGGCTTAGTATTGTGAACATTGACTAATTCATTTTTACATTTCTAATAATTATTTTTAAGGCCTAGAAAGTTAAGATAACTCCAAAAGAGGATGAGAAAATAGTGAACAGACTAGAGGAGCCTTCTATTACAGACCATTGGCAATAAATAATGATTTATGGGAAGAATCAAGGGTTGTCATTTGTCAATAATGTTGCTTGCATGATTAAGACATTGAAGGAAACTTCTTACATTAATGATAGTATTTGCAAAACACCGTGTAAAAACGGCCGGCAAAAACAATTGTGGTAAAATCGAAAACCCACTTTCTGATCATTCTTATGCATGCTCAAATTGAATTTGAAATGGTAGTTGTGGCCAAAACTTGTTTTCGTAGAAAACTTTATAGGTCGTTAAGTGTTAATTTACATCTAAACAATGGTAAGTGATTGAAAAGAAATGATCATCGACAAATTAAAGAAGTTTTCACTATGGCTAGAGAAGATATGTTTATTACCAGAATGAAGGCCTTGATGTTCTCTGTAGTCAATCTCATCTCCGAGCTGTCATCTTCTGATATATCAAGCAAAATGTCAAGCAAATCCTTCACTGCATCCCTTCCTTCGGCACTCTCCTTCCTCATCTTCCTTGCTTCTTTGTGCTCGTTTATGATCCTATCCATCATACTGTCAAACCTATCACGAACATCCTTGAGCCTCTTTCCAAACCCCTGCAAATCCAAGTTCTTACAAAACCAAACAAAATCCGAGAGATTGAACTTTCCCGTGAGCTCAGCTACCTCGTGAATCAACTTTCTAACTTCTCCAGCCTCATCCTCGTTATCAGAACATCGTTCCCTCATAAGCATTCTTGATATTACATTATTTGTTACCCTTACAAGCTCTCCACCCACATCTACTGTCTCGCCAGCTTTAGCCTTTTTTGATAGTAAAGCTATGAAGTGCTTTACCTCATCTCGTCTTACAGGAAGGAGCAGGTCTAGTGTTCGACCACCTAGGAGTTCAGACATGCATAGTTTCTTCATGAATTTCCAATATGGTCCATAAGGAGCGAACGAGAAGTCTTGTGACCCGTAAGTTAGGTAATCAACAGCAGCTATCTGGGGTCGGTTCGAAAAGTAACTTTCATAAGTTTTAAGGAATTTTTCGGCGATTTCAGGGGAAGAAGCAACAACACAAGGAACTGATCCAAGGAAGATGTGAATTAAAGGTCCATGGCGGGTTGATAGCTTGTGAAGGGCTTGATGAGGTATCGGAGCAAGGAGGTGGAGGTGACCGATGATTGGGAGAGCAAACGGGCTAGGTGGAAGATGAGATTTTCCTCGAGTAATTCTTATGAGGGCTCGAACAAATATGGTCGAGATAAGCCAAATAAGAAAGAGAAATATGTAACCTTGAAAATCAGCCATCGTAGAATCACTTTTCTGCTGCAACCATTGAAGTGCTTATATATAAGATATTGAACCTTTGTTCAGTGGTGAAGCTAGGTTTTGACCCTTAAGGGGGCCAATTTAATTTCAATAAAGTAATATGTAAAACTCAAAGAGGACCAAGATATAATAACAAAGGTTATAGTCATAATATAGAGGGGGTAATATGCATATCACTAAAAGTCTAGGAGGGCCATGGCCACCCTTGGTCTAGCTGTGGCTTCGCCACTGCCTTTGTTTGATCCTCTTGACCTTCATTGATGGCTATTTATGCATAGTGACAACTACCCTAGATCACTTCTTCAAATTTTATAACTTCAACCAGATACTGGCTGCCGGCATTGTGGGGCCAACAAGTTCTATGGAAATTCAAGAATGGCCCAACACAAATGACACAAAAATATGATTTTTAATCTTATTTTTCATATGTAGGTAATTGTTTGTTAGTTTAGATTGTAGCAGTATAGGTTAAGGCCTCCAGCCTGCAGCTCCCAGGAGACAGAGTCAAAGCAGGAGTTGAAACACATTGTCTGAACTTGTCAACTTAAGGGTACTGGCACTGGCAAAGCAATATACAACTTCACTTATACATGGATCAATATCTTAATTCCTGATGACATAGTTGTATTAAATTAGTTTGTCGAAACCGAATCTATATAGCTTTTGTTTTGTCAGTGCCGGCATGAGATTTTAGGGCCCTAGGCGAACTTAAAAAATGGAGCCCGAACCTAAATAAACAAAATATATAAACTAAACTATTGATTGATTAAAAAAATAATCATTCATTGCAAATATAATAAGAAAAATTTAAATAATTAAACCTTAAAACCTAATTGCCTACATAAACATATTGCTACATATTTTAAATAACACAAAAAAGAAAAGAAAACAAAATAAAATGTTAAATTAGTTAAAAAAAAATAGGTTAGAGTTAGAAATGTACCTTTTTAGAAATCAGTAGCAATGAATCAATGGTACAATTTTTTCACCGATTGTTTTTTTTAAATCACTTTGATTTCTTTTCAATTGCCGAATCATGACTCTCAAATCACAAGCTCTGTCTTCACCTCACACATATAATAAATTAACAAAAACTTGATTTTATTTAGTTTAGGCCTAAGTAATAATATGGGCTTTAAAATAAGATATCGGCAGTTGGCTTTATTCATAATAGAGATAAAATTTTTATATATGGACTAATTATTCTGGGCTTTCTACTCCCTCCGTCCCTTAATTATTGTCTTGTTTGACCCGGCACACGGATTAAGAAAAATAATTGACGAGATTATTAATATTAGTATAATGTGTAATTTTCTTTAATGCCCATGTGTATGTGGCTCATAATTAAAGTAGGGGAAAAAAATAAGGGTAAAATGGTAAAAGTGATTTTCTAAAAAGGAAAGTTTTTGAACAAGACAATTATTTTGGGACGGACAAAAAATGAAAAGAAGACAATAATTTAGGGACGTAGAGAGTATTACATTTTAAGAAGTAGGTCTTATAATTTATATATACTTGGCTATATATTTAGTGAGATTATGAGGCCCTAGGCGGCCGCCTAGCTCGCCTATGCCCAGGGCTGGCCCTGTGTTTTGTTCTATTTTGATTTGTTGGCTGATGAATGAAAATTTACCTCGCAAGTGCACGAGTATACTGGAGTATAGCTGTACAGGACAAGGGTCGATCCACGGGGACTTGAGTTTGATTTAGCAAACCAACTACCATCTTTGATTGACAAATAAAGTAAATCAAGATTGTTTGAGACTATTAACTAAATTAACTAATCAACAATTAACTACTACTAATTACCAGGCAAGGATTTCGGAGATTTAACAAGAATTGGGAGACCTAGAAATTGGGATTCACTCTATATCTTGGATTTATGTCTTTCTAATTTATGAATCAGCTCAGTTCTAGGATTGGTTCATAAAGGTAAAGACTGGGACGCTTGGATCACGATTTGCAGGGTTAGTATCTCTAGTTGTTATACGTACTTTCTTGATTGGTCCATATAACAAGCAGGGATCCTTTAAGAATTTAGGAACAATTAATCTCTTTCTTATCTTAGCAAGATTATGAATCAATAAAAAAGAACATTCATAAAAGATGGCAAACATATGACTTATGCATTCGGATCGTGCAATTCATCATACCCTGATAATCTAACAGTTGCAATTACTTACACGTAAAGACAACACAGGAAGATTCGATAAAACTACTTTTATGAATGACTAGAACTATTGAACTGAATAAGAACTATATTACGGCATAAATCTTTGATACAAGAGTTACCTCAAATTCCTAGATAATGAGATTAGTTCCTCATGATTGAAACAAACACCAAAATAATCTGATAATCCATCTATGAATTCTTGAAAGAAGAAATTAAGAAAAGATTACAAGATGTCTCCAAACCGTTTTCTCTCTCCCAAAAGCACCCCCAATTTACCCAACAAAGGCTGTTTAAATACAAAGTTACAGGCCAAGGAAAATTCCCTAAAAAATAGGAACTAGGTCAACTTCAGAAACGGCGCAAGGCGGTCGCCTGGGCGAATGCTCAGCTGGCTTCTCAAAAAATCACAAGTTTCTGGAAACGGGGCGGCCGCCAGGGCGGCCACGCAGCTTGCACTTTTCAAATTCTTCCTTGCTTTCTTCTGATTCTTGCACTCAAGTCCCTCAACGTTCCAGGATAGCTTAAATGACCTCCAATTTGCACAAATTTCCACATAAGACCCTGACACTTCATTAAAGCACTAGTAACCCATATTAGATAACAAAAAGCTCGAAAAATTGTTAAATCTAAGCCGGAAAAGTACCCTTCGGATGAGTATAAATCTCATCCATCAAATACCCCCAAACTTAGATTTTTGCTCGTCCTCGAGTAAAAACAAAGAAAACTACAAAAACAATAAATCCACACTAAAACAACAATCACATCGCAAGTCAAAGCATCGGTACTAGATCACATGAAGCCTCAGAGTAAAACTCCACATACTCACGTAGTCAACAAAACACCCTTACAAATCTGGACTTTTACTTCGTCAAAAATCAATATTCCTTTGAATCTCCGTGTGTGTGTGTACCAATCATTCAAAATCTCAAAATTTTGAAAACTTTTATCGAATCAAGTACAACAACCATTCCCAAAATATGACATTACAATTCTTTTTCACAAAATACTAACAGTACATCAAACTTAAAAATAACCATCACCACCCAGTTGAATTCACAAAAGTTAGAAAACGTCGGCATTCAAAGGTTAACACATACATCCCATGCACTTCTTTATGTATAATATACACAGCTCTCAAGTCCCACATGCTTATGCAGCGATTAAATGAATCATGAGCTAGCTAAAACAAGATATTGCGGTTCAAAATAAGGGTCAAATCAACCATGCCTTCAGAGTATCTCCATTACATAAAACAAAGTAGCAACTAGGTCAATAGGGCTTTTATAAGCTTGTAATGTAAGGCAAGGCAAGGGTTACAAACGAAGGAATAGGACATCACAAAACAAGAGAGCAAGAATGTACCCTTTATTGAAACCAACTTACACTTTAACAACTCAACTTTTTTTTTTCTGAGTTGAAAAAGTTAACACCATCACAATTGACTATGACACCCAATGATCTACTTCTTCTCTTTCTTTTTCTCTTGTTTTTTGGTAAGGGCATATGCAAGATGTATTTATCTATTTTTTTTTTCTTTTGCCCTTTCATTTTTTTCTTTGTTTTTTTTTTCTTTCTTTGAATCATTGGGGTCCCCTCTTTCTTTTCTTTATTTCTTCCTTCAACAGCAAGTTTGGTAATATTCCATTCCCATTCATGCTCTCTCGACGGGTAGTCTAAAGTGTATAGGCGTTCATGGGTTTAGTGAATGCGGGTGAAAGAAACGAAGTCGAAGGGGGGTCTATGTATGCTTTTGCACACGTCCTTTTTCAATTAAGCTCAAAGGGGACACAAGGGAATAATATATAATCAGGATGGTGAGAAATAGGCACAAACGATCCAAAAATGGCCTATGTCTTCCCTAATTGCTACAGTTTTCATGCTTCACTTCAATATAATTCATTCATGGCATCAAATCCTTCCCTTACTCAATGCTTTCAAAACATGCTCATACTTATCACTTCATCATTTGCTGGACAAGAAATAGGGAAAATCAAGACTTACATACAATTACGATTCAAGAAGTGTGCTTGAGATATATTAACAAAAGAAGTCCAACAAATCTAACCTAATCATGAAATCAACCCTAAAATCACATCGAAATGCAATGAATGCGTGACAACGATGATTTAACAGCTCATAATCACTAAAGGAGAAAATTTCCACGGGAATGAGATGTGCACTTTACACCTTGATAAAAATAATCAAACTATCAATAGACAAACACTTGATAAAAATAATCAAACTATCAATAGACAAATCATGGCCAATCGTGCTCAAAGGTTGAAGATTCAAAATTCAATTAATTAAAACCAAGCTAGCATCTAGATAGCTTGAAATGTAATATCTCCTAACACATGTGAAGGTTAGACAGTCTCATCATTGCGGTGATCACCCAAACCGACACTATAACAAACAGAAATTTTTGTTTTTGTTTAATTTTTTTTTTTAAATAGACTAAGTTAAACAAAATTAAAATGGAAAACTTACACTACAAAAACAGTAAAAGATAGCAGATCACAGATTAGCAGGATGCCCTCACCCCTAAACATAAATTCCACATTGTCTCTAATTTGGATTTCCTAACAAAAACAGGGTGAGGGCTATCAGATCTAATCATGAGGTTCAGGGTGTCAAGGAGGTAGAGTGGAAGTATCCATGCCAAGATACGATGCCATCCCTTGCATCCATGCAGCGGACCAATTTTGATATTTCTCATACCTTGCATGCCTCACATCTTGCGTCATTTGCATTTCAGCCATCCAATGGGACAGCTCATCAATTCGCTCATTTACTTCCATAGGTCTAGTCTCATCCTATTCTTCAATCTCCTCCTTATCTCCTTGTTGGCCAAGGACTCTCCTCGTGTTTTCCTCTAAAGAAAACCAAGAGATTTCCAGTTTTACCGGCATCCACTCTGAGTCCTCAGCCCAAATACAGCTCTTATTCTCACAGAGATAAGTTATTAAATTTGGGAAACAAAAGCCTGCAGTCGATCTTCCACTAATAATCCAAACTAGTTGAAAACAGATCAAATATCCTACATCGACTGGGGTTCCCATCAGAATGGAGTAGATCAATACTCCTCAAGCCCATGACACCTCTGACTGATATGATGTTGGCATCAACCGTGCACAGACGAATTTGTGCACGCTCTTTGCCTTAAATGCCAGGCTTGCCTCCTTCAACTTCTTCGGCTTACCATGGTTGGTAGCCCATACCGATCCTGGGAGAGCAATGACACTATTTACCTCGTTCACATCTATTGGGCGGCGGATGTGTTGCTGGAAGCTACACTCTGCAAATTCGAAGGAGGGGAGTCCTAGGAAGTAGTTCAGATTTTTATAGTTATAGTCAATGGTCTTTCTTCTCACCCACGAGTTTCCACCCTGCTTACAATCATACAAGGTGGCATTGGCGTAGAATTCCCTCACAATGGGAACTACAGCCTGTACTGGGGTTTCACCAAATTTCTCCCATCTTCGGGCCCGAAAATTCTCTCCTAAATCAAAGCTTTCGAAATTGAAAGCTCGTTCAACTATCAGGGACTTGGTATTCAGACTTTTCACATGAGGCAAAAGTTTCCTCATTTATGAATCGTGCGGAATCAAAAGATGCCTCACTAGGCCTAGTTCCCCCCGAGCCTTCGCCTTTCTCCTTACAAGATTTCTTTCTAGGAGGCATACTTTGAGGTGAGTTTTTATATCTAAGAAATCAAAGTTGCACAAATTCCCCAATTTCTATCTAAAGAAAAACCCAATCCCCCAATTCAAAGATTAATTGCACAAAATTCAGTAGTGTAAAGAGAAACTTACATGAATTCGTTAATTAAGCGGTGTGAAATCGAAAACCTAACCTTGATTGGAGAGATTGAGGAAGCTTGTGAGTTCTCTGCAACTTGCACAGGCCGGTGGCGTTTCTGTGTTGCTGGAAGTGGAAGGGCGACGGCGGCGTGAAGGGGAGAACACAAAAGATGCGCCGGCAATGGCTCCTGCTGTGGACTTGCCAGAGAGAAGAGAGACACTGGGAGTGTTTGTAGTGGGAAGAAAGAGAGAGAGAGTCTGTCGGTGTGGGTCTAGGGCTTGGGTTGAGTCTTGTTTCAAAAAAAATTCTGTTTTTTTTTTCGAAACAGCGCACCCGCTTACGCGGCCGCCCAAGAAGTGGATATGCTTTTTGGAAGATACGCGCGCGCCCGAGCGGCCGCCCAAGAGGTGGATTTTTAAAGCCTGAGTTTCTGGAAGAAGAGCGCTCGCCTAGGCGGCCGTCAACCCAGAATTTTCACTTTTTACCCTACTTAACTTTTGTCCTCTCAATCCAGTCACAAACATCATTGACCCTGCATTTTTGGCTGCTACCTACATCAAACATGTTACAACAACAATTCTAACGCCCACATAAGTCGTTAGATGCTACGAACTAAATTTTTTTTTTTGTTATATAGAAACATGACCCACCCCCAAACTTAAAACATGCTATGTCCTCACAGCATCATTCGATAATTAGCATGGTTAATCTAGGGATGGATACAATTATCTAAACTATGAAAGCAAGTAAACGTACCTAGTTGGGTTGCCTCCCAACAAGCACATTTGTTTACGGTCGTTTGCCCGACATTCTGTGAAACCAAAACTATTCAGGGTCAACCAAACGTATCGTATCAACTGCTTCCAAGATTGATATCCCTTCATAGTATGATTTCACTCGATGCCCGTTGACTTTGAATCGTTCTCTCATTTTTAATTTTTTAAGCTCAACCGCCTCATACGGAAACACGTGAACCACCTCAAATGGTTCGGTCCATTTGGATTGTAACTTTTCAGGGAACAATTTCAACCGAGAGTTAAATAACAACACTTTCATCCTAGGACGGATGAACTTGGGTTCAATCTTCCTGTCATGATACCTCTTCGTGCGTTCCTTGTAGAGCTTTGCACTCTCATAAGCATCTTGACGTAACTCCTCCAACTCATTCAGGGCCAACATTCTTTTCTCGCCTCACCAATGTCAAATCCATATTGAGCTCTTTGATTGCCCAAAAAGCTTTATGTTCTAGCTCAACAGGGAGATGACATCCTTTCCCAAAAACAATTCGGTATGGACTCATTCCGATTGGGGTCTTATAAGCCGTGCGGTAAGCCCAAAGAGCATCACTTAGCTTCAAAGCCCAATCTTTCCTTATAGGTCGAACTGTTTTCTCAAGTAGCCCCTTTATTTGTCGGTTGCTCACTTTAACTTGGCCGGATGTTTGAGGATGGTATGGGGTTGCCAACTTATGCACCACCCCATACTTTTTCAGAAGAGAGTTAACAATCCAGCTCGTGAAATGGGTCCCTTGATCACTAATGATGTATGCCATACCTGCTAAACACAACATCACAAAGAAACTTGATAACAGTGTTAGCATCATTAGTACGAGTGGCAATTGCTTCCACCCACTTGGACACATAATCAACAGCAACCAAGATATATGTAAAACCATGAGAGACAAGAAAAGGGCCCATGAAATCAATGCCCCACACATCAAAAATGTCAACAATCAGATTATTCACTAAGGGCATCTCATTTTTCTTACTTATTCCCCCTGTTCTCTGACACCTATCACATTGTTGGTAGTAATCATGAGCATCCTTGAATATTGAAGGCCAAAACAAACCAGATTGCAACACTTTACGTGCTGTCTTTTGGCTACTAAAGTGTCCACCACAGTGGAGCTCATGACAAAATGCCAATACACTCTTTTGTTCTTCCTCGGGAATACATCTACGAATCATCCTATCCGGGCACAGTTTAAACAAATAAGGATCATCCCAAATGTAGTGCTTTACATCAGACAAAAATTTCCTCATTTCATGGTAACTGAAATCGGGGTTAATGATGTTGGCAACAATATAGTTCACAAAATCAGCATACCATGGTTCTCTTATTTGAATTGCAAACAGTTGTTCATCCGGAAAATCTTTATTTACCGGATTCACATTCTTTAAAAATTGTTGTTCAAGAAGAGGCAACATTTCTAACCTAGACAGATGATCGACAACTACATTTTCGATCCCCTTTTTGTCCTTGATGGTTAAGTCAAATTCTTGTAACAGTAACATCCACCTAATGAGTCTAGGTTTGGCATCTTTCTTTGATAGCAAGTATTTTAGGGCAGCATAATCCGAGTAAACAATCACCTTTGATCCAAGCAAGTAAGGACTAAATTTTTTCAATGCAAACATAACAGCTAAGAATTCTTTTTCAGTGGTGGTATAGTTCAATTGTGCATCATTCAGTGTCCTACTTGCATAATGAATTACATGCGGTGATTTGTCAACTCGTTGCCCTAAAATAACTCCAATAGAAAAGTCAGATGCATCACACAATATTTCAAAGGGCAAGGACCAATCAGGGCTAATGAGAATTGGGGCCGAAGTCAACCTTTCCTTCAACAGATTGAAGGCATCGAGACAATCTTTGTCAAAGATGAACTCAGTATCTTTGGCAAGCAGGTTACATAAAGGTTTGCAAATTTTAGAAAAATCCTTTATAAATCGCCTATAAAAACCTGCATGCCCTAGAAAACTGCGGACACCTTTAATAGAAGTAAGGGGAGGTAATTTTGAAAAATAATTTATATTTTTGCCTTATCTACCTCAATCCCTTTTTGTGAGACAATATGTCCCAACACAATGCCTAGCTTGACTAGAAAATGACATTTTTCCTAACTAAGGGTCAAGTGTGACTCACAACAACGTCTAAGTACCATTGTCAAATTCTCAAGGTAATTATCAAAAGAATCTCCAAAAACTGAGAAGTCATCCATAAATACTTCCACACACCTTTCAATCATATCAAAAAATATCGAAGTCATACATCTCTAAAAGGTAGCGGGAGCATTGTACAAACCGAAGGGCATCCTTCGATATGCAAAAGTGCCAAAAGGACATGTAAAGGTTGTTTTCTCTTGGTCTTCTGGTGCAATGGGAATTTGGTTATATCCCGAAAAACCATCTAGGAAACAATAAAAAGCATGTCCTGCCAATCTCTCAAGAATTTGGTCAATGAAGGGTAAGGGAAAGTGATCTTTTTTTGTAGCGGCATTCAATTTCCACAAGTCAATACACATCCTATACCATGTAATTGTTCTTGTGGGCACTAACTCCTCTGTATCATTTTTAATCACTGTGATTCCTAATTTCTTTGGTACGACTTGTAACGGACTCACCCACTTGCTATCATCTATTGGGTATATAATACCCACATCAAGTAGCTTGAGCACTTCTGCTCTTACTACTTCTTCCATGTGAGGGTTAAGTCTTCTTTGGTGCTCCCTCGAAGGCTTGGCACCTTCCTTAAGATTTATCTTGTGCATGCACATGACAGGGCTAATTCCCTTGATATCAGCCAAAGTCCAACCTATGGCCTCTTCGTGTGCACGCAAAACACAAAGAATCCTATCTTCCTGTTTATTAGTCAAATCAAAAGCAATTATAACAGGCAAAGTATTCCCTTCCCCAAGAAAAACATATTTTAATGTCTCAGGCAATTGTTTCAACTCTAACTTAGGAGGGGATACAACAGATGGCACAAGTTTTATGTTGAAGTGCCCTAGGGGGTGACAAGGAGAGTCACTCGAAATTTTTTCTTCTGTCTTATCGAAGACAGCTTTTATTTCACAGACTTCCTCATTATCCCTATTCTCACCACCATTCAGCAAAGCCTCAATTTCATCACAAATCAACTCATTCTCCAAATTCCCAAAGATTATAGATTCTAACTGATCAACGAAAAAACATTCATTCTTATCATCAGGCATTTTCACGGCATCAAACACAGAGATCTCAACAGTTTCATCCATAACAGACATGGACAATTTACCATTTTTCACATTGATAACAGTGTTAGCAGTAGCCATGAAGGGTTGTCCAAGGAGAATGGGCACTTCATGATTAGCGTTAACATGTTTTTCTAACTCTAAGACTACAAAGTCTACAGGTAAAATCAGTTTATCAACCTGAACTAAAATATCCTCCATAATGCCCATAGGATGTTTTACTAAATGATCAGCCAATTGCAAGGACATTGTGGTGGGTTTTAGTTCTCCCAAACCCAATTGCTCATAAACAGAATAAGGCATTAAGTTAATGCTAGCACCTAAATCCAGCATTGCCTTCACCTTTTTCAAATCCCCCAAAGAAATTTGGATGTTGAAGCTACCGGGATCTTTCAGTTTAGGTGGGAGGTTCTGCTGGAGAACGGCATTAACATTCTCAGACATTATCACCTTTTCATTCTTCTCATACCTATGTTTCCTGGTGGTGAGATCTTTGAAGAATTTAGCATAAGATGGAATGTTCTTGATTACATTTAACAGGGGAAGATTTATGTTTACTTTGGAAAGCATCTCATAAATTTCTGAAAATTGTTTGTCCATCTTATTCTTCATTAATCTACCAGGAAAGGGAATAGGTGGTGAATATGGAGTTGGGGAAGGAGATTTTGGAGTTTCTCGTGGAATTTCCTCAACTTGTTCCTTCCCCACTTCCACGTTCTTTTCACAATTAATCTCAGGAGTAGGGTTAGAGTTTACCTCACTACCTATTACCTTACCATTGCGAAGCACTGTGACTGTCTGGGCTTGTTCTAGTTGACTTGGGAAAGTTCCTTGCTTGTGGCCTTGCAGTGATTTGGCCAATTGCCCAATCTGATTGTCCAATTTTTTTAATGCCACCTCATGTTGCTTGTGCATCTACTCATTCTGCTTAAACCTCATTTCATTGTCTTGCTGTGTTCTCCGACTATCAAGCATGAAGTTCTGGAACATCTCTTCCAAAGGGGTTTAAGTCGGCTGAATGGCTACCTGTTGCAGCTGTGGTGGAGGTTGATGAAGAGGTTTCGGATTACTCCATGAGAAATTTGGATGATTCCTCCACCCAGGGTTGTATGTATTTGAATATGGATCATTGCGCCCCTTTGGTGGATAGGAATTCATTGCATTCACCTGTTGTAAGTATTCAGGAAACTGTTCTCTTCAAGGACACATATTAGTACGTAGCATGATTATATATACCACAGATTGCGCATGCTTCATTGATTACAGGAGTTTTAGAATTAGAAACAAGTGAATCCAACTGAGCAGCCATTCTTGTCAACATGTTGTCATTCATATTACTGCTGGAGTTCACTTTATACATACCTCTTGGCTTACCTCTCACACTTTTCTATTGGGAATTGGCACCAAGCATCTCAAATAATGCTGTAGTTTCTGCTGGTGTCTTTTCTCCCATTGCACCACCTGCAGCATTGTCTACTATAGCTTGGCAGCTCTGAGTTAGTGCATCATAAAAAGTTTGATTCAAGCAGTGCACAGAAAATTTCATGGTGAGGACATTGGATTAACAACATTTTAAATCTGTCCCATGCCTCATGGAATGCCTCACCTTGTTCTTGTTGAAAAGTTATTATTTTTTTTTCTCATCTCTGCCAACGTGGGGTGAGGATAATATTTGCTTATGAAAGTGTTATACACCCCTTCCCACATGGTCAAACTGCCTGGAGCTAAAGACATGAACCAGGTCTTTGCTGCATCCTTCAAAGTGTATTGGAAGCAGCGCATCCGTAACTGGTCTTCAGTTAAAGTTCCCATGGGAAAATTTTGAACAGTTGAAAAGTAGTCACGGATGAATGTTAAAAGGTCCTCAGAAGCTATCCCATGAAAGGACGGGAGCATGTTGAAGTGAAGACTCTTCAACTCATAATTCCTAGCAGTCGTAGGTTTTTAACAATGCAAGAGGGTGAAGAATCAATCTTAGGACGAGCATAGTCCTTCAAAGGACGAGGTGGCTCTCCCATTGTGACTGTTTGATGGTCCTGTTTTAAATCGGGAATTTCAGTTTTGAAAAGTGATGGTCCACCTTCAGGTTCTTCTACTCTCTTGTTCTTACCTAACTTATCAATGTCGTTGTTAATCTCAGCCAGAGTGGGATTAAGTGACCGATGACCGTGCATAAATTGCAGGAATCCAGAAAGCTAATAGCTAATTAAACTAAATCAGGAAAACCCAAGTCCCCGGCAACGGCGCCAAAAACTTGATGAATGAAAATTTACCTCGCAAGTGCACGAGTATACCGGAGTATAGCTGCACAGGAAAAGGGTCGATCCATAGAGACTTGAGTTTGATTTAGCAAACCAACTACCAACTTTGATTGACAAATAAAGTAAATCAAGATTGTTTGAGACTATTAACTAAATTATCTAATCAGCATTTAACTACTACTAATTACCAGGCAAGGATTTCGGAGATTCAACAAGAATTGGGAGACCAAGGAATTGGGATTCACTCTGTATCTTGGATTTATGCCTTTCTAATTTATGAATCAGTTCAGTTCTAGGATTGGTTCACAAAGGTAAAGACTGGGACGTTTGGATCACGATTTGCAGGCTTAGTATCCTAGTTGTTATACTTTCTTGATCGGTCCATATAACAAGCAGAGATCCTTTAAGAATTTAGGAACAATTAATCTCTTTCTTATCTTAGCAAGATTATGAATCAATAAGAAGGAACATTCATAAAAGATGGCAAACATATGACTTATGCATTCGGATCGTGCAATTCATCATACCCTGATAATCTAACAGTTGCAATTACCTACACGCAAAGACAACACAGGAAGATTCGATAAAACTACTTTTATGAATGACTAGAACTATTGAACTAAATAAGAACTATATTACGGCATAAATCTTTGATACAAGAGTTACCTCCAATTCCTAGATAATGAGATTAGTTCCTCATGATTGAAACAAACACCAAAATAATCTGATAATCCATCTATGAATTCTTGAAAGAAGAAATTAAGAAAAGATTAAAAGATGTCTCCAAACCGTTTTCTCTCTCCCAAAAGCACCCCCAATTTACCCAACAAAGGCTGTTTAAATACAAAGTTACAGGCCAAGAAAAATTCCCTAAAAATAGGAACTAGGTCAACTTCAGAAACGGCGCAGGGCGGCCGCCTTGGCGAGCGCTCAGCTGGCTTCTCAAAAAATCACAAGTTTCTAGAAACGGGGCGGCCGCCTGGGCGGTTGCGCAGGTTACACTTTTCAAATTATTCCTTGCTTTCTTATGATTCTTGCACTCAAGTCCCTCAACGTTCCAGGATAGCTCAAATGACCTCCAATTTGCACAAATTTCCACATAAGACCCTGAAACTTTATTAAAGCACTAGCAACCCATATTAGATAACAAAAAGCTCAAGAAATTGCTAAATCTAAGCCGGAAAAGTACCCTTAAGATGAGTATAAAACTCATCCATCATTGGCCAATTGATAGAGTTCACAAAGTAGTCTCAGATTCGATCACTTCCCACGCCCTCTTAGGAAAAAAAAATGTGGGCGAGGAAATATGCTAAAAGAAATACCAAATTAGAAGCTCTGGTACAGAAAATAGAGTGAATTAAGGTAGCTGAATTAACCAAGAAAATTTAAGATTCTGACATTTAAACATTATACAATATTAAATATAGACTGCCAGAACAAATTAAAAAACATCAGAGTTTAATGAAAATCTCTTCTAATATTCCTCCCATAGACATGAATCCATGATTGCACGGATTATATTCTGAAAATAGCCAAACGTTTGAAGTCCAATATTGTCATTCAAACCATTGTAGTTCTTTATGTAAGAGAACTCCCAAATTAAGATTCGGGTCATGGATTGTGTTGCTTTTATAGTTACATGTATTCTCCATATATAAATTGGAATCCTATTCTTAGAATGAGTTGGGAAATAACTAGGAAATAGGTTGGACAAAGGAGTCCTATACAAGCTGGAATTCTAGACTAAAATACGTTAGCTATCACCCCCTACAATCGAAACGGCACAGAGAAGAGCTTGAGATTGGAACATAAGCTGAAAAATCGATCTCGAGACAGCCCTTTAGTGAAAATATCTGTGAGTTGACGAGCGGAGGGAACGAATTGTACCCGTAAGACACCACGGACAATTAACTCTCGAACAAAGTGATAATCAACTTCAATGTGAGGAATTCGTGCATGGAACACTGGGTTACGGGCCAAGTGGATTGCAAACTGATTATCACAGAAAATCAGAGGTGGAGATTGGAGAGGGACACCCAATTCACGGAGGAGATAAGTGAGTATTTTACTCGTTTATTGGGTATTATTTGAGCTTAGATTTTACTAATTCTCAAGGTTTTTGTAATCTAATGTTTTGTTTTAGTATTATTTTGTAGTTTCAGGGTTTAAAGGGCCAATCATGCAAATTTGGAAGACTTTGAAAAAAATTTGAAACTTCAGGGGGTCTTTGTGCAAATTTTGAAAAGCTGAAAGAAAATTCCAGAAAAGTTGTTCACCCAATATTAGGGCCGGCCATTCTGTTTTATTTTTTAGTCCTTTAGTACTTTAATGTCTTGTAGCCCTTTTCCCATGTTATTGTATTTTAGGTAGGTATAAATATATCCCTTTTAGGCTAGGTTTGGGGATCCAGTTTTTAGAGTCGTCTTTGAGAAAAATAAAGAGAAGAAGATCGTGACAATTCTTCCAAGATTCAAGTATTGTATTTATTACTTTTATCAATTTTATCCTCTATCTCATATGCTTAATTTTATATATTTTTTGAATGCTATGAATTTTGTTTATTTAATTATGAACTAATGATAAGGCTAGGGTAAAGGGATAGTCAATTCATGACTATTTAATATTGATTCGACTAGGGTTTAAATTTGAATTATAATTGTGTGAGTGTATTTTCTTGTTCTTAATAATTTGAAAGATTGGTCACCTTTTAATTGATTTAAATTATGTGAATGAGACCGAGAGAAGATTTCATGTGATGGACCATAGAAATTTACACCGTGGATCTAAATTCATACTAGAGATAGATGAGTTGATACATGCAATTAGCTATAGATCGTCTCAAAAGCTAAGAGGATTTCACAAACCCTAATGCTTTGTTTTCTTTCTAAATCTACCTAGAGATACGTAGGTTGTTAGTTAACAATAGAATTGATATTGCTCGAGAGAGAATATTGATTAATTAAGGAAATTTCATTGTCGCACATAGATAATTAGTTGATACCCGAAATCATTGATTTATTACTTAGAAGTGAATTGGTGAACCTAGACCTAGCATTTTCTCTCATTGATATCTCTAAATCCTGTGATCTTTTACTTGCTTTCTTTAGTTAAAAATTACGAAATCGATAATTGTTCGTCTAGATTAAAGCGAAAAAGAATTAATTTTGATATTTGTTGTCAATCCCTTGGGTTCGATAATCCGTAATTTATTTACATTTATTACTTGATCTAGTGCACTTGCTAGTATTCGGTTTTGACCACATCAATAACCGAACCAACGGATTTCTGTAGCGGTGGTGGCGAGGGAGCGATATTCAGCTTCGCTACTGGAACGAGAGACAATGGATTGCTTTTTCGCAGCCCAAGAGACTAAGTTAGACCCAAAGAAAATGCAGGCCCCTATGGTAGAACAACGGTCATCTGGGTCACCTGCCCAATCGACATCACTGTATGCTGTGATATGAAAATTAAAAGAAGCGGAAAACTTAAGTCCCAGTGTATAGTAAGAGTGCCTTTGATATATCGATAAATCCTTTCGCAGCCTTGAGATATGGAGTGCGTAGGTTGTGCATGTACTGGCATACTTAATTAACCACAAATGAGATGTCAGGCTGAGATAAAGTTAGGCACTGAAGAGCACCAACGAGACTGTGATATCTGTAGGATTGGACAAATGGTCACCTTCAAAAGCCGAAAGTCGAGTAGCTGGAGATAATGGTGTTGGGCCTGGCTTACAATCGGTCATGCTGAATTTTTAGAGAATATCAGTGGCATTCTGGGCTTGAGAAAGACTGAGTGACGTGGGTGTTCAATGTACCTCCAGACCGAGGAAATAACCAAGTTTGCCTAGTTTACGGGTGTCAAAAGTTGCACACAAACTGTCGATGAACTGATGGAGATAGGTAGAGTTGTTGCCTGTGATAAAATACCGTCCACATAAACCAGGAAATAAAGAGTGTGATGTGAGTCACGACAAATAAACAGGGAAGAATCGGACTGACTATTGAAGAAGCCCTGTTGAAGAAGAAATTCTTAGAGACGATGAAACCATGCCCGAGGAGATTGTTTGAGGCCGTATAATGCATCATGGAGTTTACAAACATAATCTAGGTGAAGGGGGTCAACAAAGCTGGGTGTTTGAGACATAGACTTCTTCGAAAAGGATACCGTTGAGGAAAGTGTTGCGGACGTCGAGTTGCTGTAGAGACCAGTTGCGGGATAAGGCCAAAGCGAGGACAGTCCGAATTGTAGAGGGTTTGACGACAGGGCTGAATGTCTCGTCATAATCGACCCCTTTTTGCTGAGTAAACCCCTTTACAACTAAGTGGGCATTGTGACGGTCAATGGATCCATCGGCGCGTCGCTTGACACGATAAACCCAGCGAGAGCCAATTACATTCTGTGAGGCTGAAGGAGGGACTAAAGACCACGTGTTATTTTTGTATAGTGCTGACATTTTTTCTTTCATTGCGGTCTGCCAATGGAGATGAGTTGCGACCTGTTTAAAGATGGAGGGCTCGTGGGAAAGGGAATCATCAGATTCTGCAGTAAAAGCAAAAAGAAATGGATGAAGAGAAGTCTCATAGACGATATCATTGATGCTTTTGTAACATAGGGTCGGAGAAGAGCTGCTGGATGAATCGACAGGAGTGACTATTTGCTGTGAAGATGGTGGCCTTTCAGGACTCAGTGCTGAGATAGGACTACTGGGAGCTGGTATGGTTTGGGCTGATGATGAGTAGTTGAGCGCTAGACGTGCGGCTGGAGAGACGGGGGTACAGGTCTGTCGAGCAGCTTTGCAAGGTGTTGGTGGTGTAGTTGTTGCTTCTGGCAAGCTGATTGATGGGGTTGAAAGGCTTGTTGCTGTTAGTGCCGGCGAGAAGAAGTTTGTTGCTGCTGGTGTCGGCGGGCTTGCTGCTGCTGGTACAGGTAAGATAACAACTGGTGCTAGTGGGTGAGATGTTGTTACCAAAAGAAATGTTGGAGAAGGTAATATTTTAGCGACTAGAGATCTCGGACTAGCATTGGAGCTGGGAATCTGTGAAGTCTTGAAGTAAAAGTGAGATTCATCAAATAAAACATGTCGAGAAATATATATACGACTGGAACAATGGTCGAAGCACCGGTAGCCTCTGTGTGACAGATCATACCCCAAGAATATGCATCTCTTGGTCTTGGGAAGCAATTTGTGTCGATTATAGGGAAGGCTAGAAAAGCAATTACAACCGAACACCTTGAGTAATTTATAATCGGGTTTACGGCCCATTAGTTTTTCATATGGAGAGATATAATTTAACTATTTCATTGGTAGTCTGTTTATCAAGAACACAATAGTGGATAATGCATCGAGCCAAAAGTGAAGAGAAAGATTGGCATGGTGTATTAAACATAATCCGACAGACTCTATGTGACGATGTTTGCACTCAACAACACCTTTTTGTTGGAGAGTGTAGGGACATGATATTTGTGACAAATACCATGGGTGAGTAAAAAATCTGTGAGCATACGACTAGTGAATTCCCCCCATCGTCTGATTGAATAGTTTTAACAGTGTGGACAGTTTGAATTTGACGAGAAAGAGAATTTTCAATCATACGTTTAAAGTAAGGAACTATGGTAAAGACTTCAGACTTTCGAATCATAGGAAACAACCAAGTGTAGCGAGAGTGATCATCCACAATAGATAAGTAAAAGCGATAGCCATTAGTAGTAGAAACTGGGTAAGGTCCCCATACATCCAGGTGTAACTAATCAAGAGGAGATTTAGATTAAAAACTACGAGCCACGAAGGGCAAATTACAAGATTTACCTAACGGACACGTATGACAGATTTTATTTCTAGCTAAAGAACCTTGAAGAGAAAGAGAGGAATTCTTGAAAACAGCTTTAAGTATAGGTTGTGTTGAATGACCTAGACGAGCATGCCAAGTATCTGAGTTGGTCTTTTCACCGACGAGAGAAAGGGGAGGATGAGGAGAGACCGACGGTTGGAGAGAGAGAAGTTGCCCGGGGTTACTGCCAGAAAGGATAGTTGTTCGAGTCTTGTTGTCCTTAACACGATAACCATGAGAATCAAGTTCAAAAAAGACATCGTTATCATTGGAGAATTGACAAATTGAGAGCAAATTTTTGTGCATGGAAGGGATACATAAAATATTTCGTAAATAGAGAGGACGAGAGGAAGAATGAATATGAGTATTAGCCCAACAGAAATCAAGGCAGCAATTAATGGGTCCAGGAAGGTGAAAGAAATACATCTTATTTTCATCCCAGTTTACGGGAGAGAGCTAGCATTAATAAGATAAACTTAAGGCGCCCAGATGGGACTTGGTATGATGATAATGCTAAAATTGGTGCAATGGTTATTGATCATTTTACGTCGTTATTTTCTTCTTCTGGGTATTCTTGTGATGATAATCTGTTTCATGATATATATTGGGGTTGGTATTGATGATATGGAGAATGAGATGATTGGTCAAATGCCGAGTGAAGATGAGATTTGGGAGGCCATTAAAGGTTTAAATCCAGATAGTGCTCCTGGTAGTGACGGGTTCACGGGATGGTTCTTTCAAGGTTGCTGGGAAATCATTAAAAAAGAAGTCATAGCTGTTGTCCAAGATTTCTTCCATTGAGGTGTTATCCCTAGAGGTATAACATCAACTTCTGTAGTTTTGATTCCTAAAGTAGAAAAACCACCTGGTTTTGGTGATTTACGGCCTATTAGTTTATGTAACTTCTCGAGCAAAATTTTATCGAAAATTGTGGCTGCTCGTATATATTGCATGTGTCCTGCCCAATAGTATTTTGCCTGAGCAATCTGGATTTGTGAAGGGTCGAAGTATTCAGGAAAATATTGCTCTGGCCCATGAGATGGTTAGTCATATTGATAGGAAAGTTCAGGGTGGTAATGTGGTTTTTAAATTCGATATGTCTAAAGCCTATGACAATTGGAGTAGAATTTTCTTCTTCGGACTTTACAGTCGTTTGGCTTTAGCAATGGAGTTTGTGATTTGATATATCGTCTTATCAGCAATATTTGGTATACACTTCGTATTAATGGAGATGGATATGGTTTCTTTAAGTCTTCAAGAGGAGTTCGGCAGGGTAACCCTTTCTCCCCTCTTTTATTCATTATAGCCTAGGAAGTTTTATCGATCAATATTAAAAAAGCTATCTTGGATGGGGCTATTAAAACGTATTTCCATGGTCGAGGAGGTATTCCTATTTCACACCTATTATATGATGATGACATGTTGGTGTTTAGTAATGCTGGAAAGAATTTGGTTTTGGCTTCAAGGAGAGTGTTTTCAGAGTATGAGAAAGCATTGGGGCAGTTGATTAACCTTCAAAAAAGTGGTTTTTATGTATCATCTAAGTGTTCAAGGAGGAAAGCTCAAATTATTTCTGGATGGTGTGGTTGCTATAAAAAAAAATTCCGATGAAGTACCTTGATGTTCCACTGTTTAAAGGTTGAAGCAAGCAATCTTATTTCGAGGAGCTTGAGAACAAGATCACAAAACGCATAGGTGGGTGGAAGACTAGACTTTTTTCTTTTGGTGCAAAAATGGTGCTCCTTAAATCAGTGCTTGGTAGCATCCCAGTGTTTACCATGGCAGCAGTACATGTCCCTAAGACAGTGCTGAGACATATCGAAAGGGCAATGGCAAAAAAAATTTAAAGTGCAAATGGTGAGCATAGGATGCATTGGGTGGATTGGGATGTGATTTGTTAGCCTTTTACAGAGGGGGGTTTAGGTTTGCGTTCTCTTACCGAGGTCATGGCTTCTTTTCATGCTAAAATGGCTTGGAATGCTTTACAAGGGAACAGTTTATATATGGGCTAAGTTTGTGAATGCAAAATATGGTACTGTGAGTGGTTTTCGGTTACCAGTAAACGTGTTGCATTGGTGAAAATTTGTGATGTCTCAAATGCCGAATGTTCAAGCGCACTGTAGATGGATTGTCAGGTCTGGGGATATATTGTTTTGGTGTGCGAATTGGTATGGTCAGCCCTTGGAAGGTCCTGCTCTAGTTGATGCACATTTAAAGGTTAATACAACTTTGAGCTTGCTGGATGAGCTGCTGCCTATTATCCCGCAACAGTGGCATTCGAAAATCAGGGTAGTGGAGTGTTAGCCTGGGATGAAAGACAAGCTGGTTTTTACGCTTACCAAATCTGGGGAATTTTTTACAAAAGAGTATTGGGAAGTGACTCGGGGTCACTAGTCAGTAGTTACTTGGGCTAAACGTATTTGGCAGCCATGTTTCCCTACTAAGGCCAGTGGTTTTGTGTGGAAATTAATCATTGGCGCTGTTCCGGTGGACTTACTGCTGCATTCTAAGAGAGTTGCTATAGTGTCCAAATGTAGGTGTTGTGTTGCTCATCCTGATCAAGAGGTTGTTGATCACTTATTTGTTCATTCAAAGATTGCTAAGTATGTTTGGCATTACTTTGTTAGGCCTTTTAACAAAATCAGCAGATATGATAATATGAGGCACTTGTTTGATGCTTGGGTTATGTCTGGTACAAGTCGTAATCAAGTGGGGATGTGTTACATTGGTGTCTTTGTTTTTGCTTGCTGGGAGATATGGAAGGCTAGATGTCGAGCTATTTTTGATGATGTACTATATATACCCATGCAAGCCAGTAAAATAGTGACTAATATTCTTCGTAACTTGCAGGACATTTTCCTTGGTTATCAGCCTAAAAGTCGGAGAAATTTTATTGGTTTGAATGGTTTACAAAGTCTTCTCTTACCCATCTTACAGTATCGTCCTAGTCCTGGCCGGTGGCTTAGATGGATTCCTCGGAATTTGCATACGTATAAACTGAAAATGGATGGGTCGTCTATTGAAGGTACTTGTATAGGTGGTGGTATCATTAGGGACTGTGATGGTAATCTTATCCACGCTTTCTCTAATTTTTATGGCCCAGGTACTAATATGCGAGCGGAAATTATGGCTCTTCAAGATGGATTGAGGATATGTCGTAATCTTGGTTTGGAAAGGATTCTGGTAGAATCTGACTCTTTGGTTGCTGTTTTAGTTATTACAAAAAAGAGTCATCCTCCATGGCTTTATATTTACGACTTACGCTTGTGTCAGGATTTATTGGGTTCATTTATGCTGTCTCATGTCTTCCGAGAACAAAATCATGTTGCTGACAAGCTTGCTGCCTATGCCCATCAGCATAAGGGTTTTATGAGTATTGATCATCATGGTGCTCTTCCTAGGGATGCTCGTTTAGCTTTAGTGCATGATATATACATATTGTATAGCTATAGGAAATAATTTGTTATGTTCGGTTTTTTGTCCAAATTTATGTTTTCTAGAGGTGAGGTCCTTTGTCCTCCCTGATTTGGGACTCAGCTGGTTGTCCCCCTCCTTGTATTTTTTTTGGGCTATTAATAAATCTTTGTAGGGTGCCGTCCCTATTTCCTTAAAAAAAAAAAAGAAATATATATATATATATATATATATATATGAGTATTTGCAATGTGAGAGATAGTGAGAGCAGCACCATTACCAACAACTATTTTGTCCTTATCATAGTACGGTTGTGCTTGAGGAAGCGAGGATGGATTGGATGCAATGTGATGAGTAGCGCCCAAGTCAAGACACCAATTTAGGTTGAATTGTGGGTAGGGAGAGTATTCAGCCGAGTATGCAGTATTGAATCTTTGTAGGCACACATTAGCTAGATGATCACAGTTGTGGCATAACTGGCAATATTGATCAAAGCCATAAGACGGTGGAGGAGAAGGCTGCCACACGGAAGGAGAAGGTGTGGGTAAGAGAGATAGGTTGTATGCTGGATTGAACCCACGACCACGTCCTTGACCATTACCACGACCTTTGCCACGGCCTCGATTAATGTCCACTGTTGGGGTTGAAGGGAGGGTTAATGTATGTGGCTGAGTTGTTGGTGGGTGCGCTGTCGTGGGGTTGGTATGTGCGGCAGTTTGAGTGGAGGTGGTGTTTACAGTTTGGTTTGGAGAGGTTTCAGTAGTGGTGAGAGCAAGAATGGGCGGGGTAGAGAATTTTCTTAGGAGTTTTTCTTCTTGATGGAAGAGGTCAGATAGTTCTTGGAGGGTGGGTTTAAGCCGAGAGGTAATGAACTCCTTATATTCAGCCCCAAGACCATCAAGAATATGATCGACAAGATCAAGGTCATTCATTGGAAAGTGAGCAGCTGTAAAAGATCCGGCTATAGATTTGGCAAGTAGAAGGTATTCGGAAATGGATTGGTCAGGTTTTCGTTGAAGGTTATTTAGAGCCCGTTTGGTCGAGCATTTTGGCCAAAACGCAGGGATAAAACGCCGCTTATTTGCAAAAAATGTATTTCAATACTGCGACAGAAAACGCAGCGTTTTCAAAACGCAGCTGCATTTTAAAACGCTGGAATTCCCAGCTTTTTTCCAAAACGCAGGTTTTAAAACGCTCCTAGGAAAAAAAAAAGCTGCGTATTGAAGTGATATCCCAAACGTATTTATAAGGAAAGACCTCCGTTTTTAAAACACTACGTTTTTTAAAACGCTGCATTTTTAAAACACTGCGTTTTGTAAACGCTGTACCAAACGGGCTCTTAGTTGAGTTTTGAGAGTTCGTACATGAAAATGAGAAGAAGAAGATATATAAGAGGGCTTGGAAGATATTCCATGCGTCTAATGATGTCTCGCAGGAGATTAAGCGAGTTTGGACTGATTCTTTAGATGTGGCTCGAATCCAAGAGAGTACGAGGTGGGTTAAAATTGACTAATATATGAAGTTGGGATTGGGTATGTCATTCTTGAGTTCAGGGGGGAAGGGGTTCGGAGATAACTCGGACCAGCTTGTGGGTTTTTAGGATTGACAGAAATTGTGATCGCCATAGCAGGTAATTCTTGTCGTTAAGAATAGAAATTGACATGAGGGATTGGGGATTGAAGTCAAAAGGAAGAGGTAGGTACTTGGATTCTGCTGTTGTGTTTGTTCCTATGGCTGTGGTAAAGAGAGGAGGGAATTCACGGCAGAGGTATACTGAGAGAAGACAAGGCAGGCAGGGGCAGCGACTGGAGTTGCAGCAGCTAGGGTTCTAGGTCCCTATCGTTTGCTCTGATACAATGTAATAGAACTCTCGTCTTAAGATTCAGGTCATGCATTGTGTTGTTTTTTAGTTACATGTATTCTCCGTATACAAATACAAACTGGAATCCTATTCTTACAATGAGTTGGGAAATAACTAGGAAATAGGCTGGACAAAGGAGTCCTATACAGGCTGGAATTCTAGACTAAAATACGTTAGCTATCACTTTATGATACCCCGCAACATTTGACTGTCAAGGTGAAGCATTTCAAGTGACCATCTTCTGTTAATATTTTTTGTATTTATGATACTTGTGACGCTCAAGAACGCCAGGTTTTATGGATAGATTTGACTGACATGGGTAGTCTATTTGATTCGGTTCCTTGGATTTTTGGAGGGGACTTTAACATTATTTTTTCTCCAGATGAAAAATTGGGTGGATCAGGTTGGGATCGCAGTAGAGGTTTAGACTTCCACTCATGCATTGCGGCTGCTAGGTTGATTGATCTTGGGTATACGGGCAGTCATTTCACTTGGTGGAACTTTAGAGAAGGTGTTGCTTCTATACTCCAACAGATTGATAGAGTTTTATGCAACTCCTCTTGGCACCAATTCTTTCACGAAAGTTCTATTCAACATTTGAGTCGTACCTTGATAGGACGGATTTATACTATCTTTTTCCTATGTTTTCCATCCTTATTATTCTCTATTTCCATGTATCTAGTATAGGTTTGATGTATTTTTGAGTGAATTATGTTTTGTGAGGATTTTGAGAGAATCAATGTAATTCGAGAGAAATTTAGAGATTTATTATGTAATCCTTTTTGGTTCTCAAAGAAGCTCAAGATCATCAATCCTACATCGATGGAAGTCAACAAAGTCAAGACAAAGTCAACCAAAGAAGACCCGAAGCGAGCTAAAGAGTCACGAGGAAATTGAAGATTTCAGGGATTTTAGGCTTAGGGACGAGTCGTCCCCATTTGGCCTAACTATTCCCCATCAGGGACGACTGATTCAGAAAGGGCTGAAGGCTTAGGGACGAGTCGTCCCCATTTGGCCTAACTATTCCCCATCAGGGACGACTGATTCAGAAAGGGCTGAAGGTTCAGGGACGAGTCGTCCCCTGGGGGACGAGTCGTCCCCTGACGAGACTGAAATCGTGGTTTTTGTATTTTTGGCAGTTTTTATTATTTTGAGTTTATTTTATTTTTCCTTTTTTTACCTAGGTTTTAGGAAGGAAGTATAAATACTATTTCTTTGTTTAGTTTTAGGGTTATCATCTACTTTGGAGAGTTTTCCTAGAATCAAAAAACTCAAGCTTTGAATTTCTATGGAGAACTAAACTCCATAACTTTGGATTTGAAATCTTGATCCAGATTCTTAATTCTATTGAGGTATTTCTTTCTCTTAATTAATTCTTGTTCATAATCTTGCTTGTATTAATTTAGATTGATTTCTAGGGTTGTGGATTTGGCCAATTCACTTGTCCTCTTTATTAATCTTTGCTAGATTACTCGTTCTGTGCCAGAATTAGAGTTTTCATTGTAGCGTCTTCACGAATTGTATATGTGCCATAGCAATTCGGGAAGTAGGCAAGATTAGACGTTTATCTAATTAACATTAGAAAGCGTTCTTGATTTTAGTCTCTTAAAACGACATCAATTAATCTTTAGACGACCTTTTCTGTGTCAGTTTAGGTTTAATTTTAATTAGGGTTTATAGTGAGTGTGCCACTGCTATAAACTAAACTGAAAGAAGAGACAGAGATTGAAATATATCTCGTAATCAAGTGAATAAGTATTATGGTGAAAAAGAATTATCAATGATATTAGAATTATAATCCGGTGACAGTATCAAATCTGAAGTTCCTTTAAATTATTGTTTTAAACACTTAGTTTAATTTTCCCGTTGTAGGAATTAATCAAGAACTCAATTTAAACCCCCAATCTGGTCAAGTGACTGTTCGCAAATAATCACTGTTCTTCGTGGATCGACCCTGACTTACCCTAACTACATTATTAGTGGCCGAGTTTAGGTCTAATTTAGTGGGCGTGCGACTAAGCCTACCAAATTTTGGCGCCGTTGCTCGGACCATTCCCCTCCTCTGGCTCAGGTTATAAAAGATCTTGTTGGTCATCCAACTTCTTTTCGCTTTATTAATGTACGGCACATAACTAGTTGAAACAGAGAATACGTGAAGGAGAGAATAACTTTTTCTATTTCCCTTGCTTTACAAAAGTCACGGTACAAAGAATATATACAAGAAGAGTCTTGTTCTCCAAGAAGTCTATTCCTACCATAATATACAAATCCCTATAATTATGATAAGAAAATATTACCCTAACTTATTTATACTTATCTATACATGGAAAGGATATGGACAAATAACCCATATCTCAACACCCCCCTCAAGTTGGAGAGTGTAGATCACACACGCCCAACTTGCCAATCAAAATCTGAAATTGTCGCCCATTCAAAGCTTTTGTGAGAACATCGGCTAATTGAGCAGAAGTGTGAACCTTTCGAGTTGTGATGACACCTGTTTGAATAGCATCACGCACAAGGTGACAGTCAACTTCAATATGTTTTGTACGCTCGTGATGAACAGGGTTTTGAGCCATGTGCAAAGCGGACTGACTATCACATAGAAGAGTCATAGGAGACTTATGAAATACACCAAAAGAACCGAGCAGACTATTAAGCCATTTAAGCTCACATGTGGCGTTAGCCAAGGAACGATATTCAGCTTCAGCCGATGAACGAGCAATAGTAGTCTGCTTCTTGGTTTTCCAAGAAACCGGAGAATCACCAAGAAATACAAAGTAAGCAGTAAAGGACCGACGAGTGAGAGGACAACTAGCCCAATCCGAGTCACAATAAGCACGTAGCTGTAGGTTAGAGGATGAGCGTAGAAGAATACCTTGACCGGGATGGCCTTTAAGATACCTTACAATGCGCAAAGCAGCATGCCAATGAGCCACTTTAGGGCTGGTCATAAACTGTGCCAGAATGTGCACACTATAAGAGAGATCTGGATGCGTGATGGTGAGATAAATAAGACGTCCTACAAGACGCCGATAAGCCTCAGGATCCCGTAAATCTTCATCCGTAGTAAGAGCCAATCGATGATTCTGCTCCATAGGAGTATTAGCGGGACGAGCTCCAAGAAGTCCAGTCTCAGAAAGAATATCGAGCGCATACTTACGCTGAGAGAGAAAAATGCCATCCGGATGCGTTGCTACTTCAAGACCCAAAAAATATTTAAGACGACCAAGATCCTTCATGTGGAAGCATCTATGAAGATAATTCTTGAAAGAACCAATGGCCTTAGGATCATTACCACCAATGACCAAATCATCAACATAAACAAGGACATGTATCTCAACAGCGGAAGATTTAAATGAGAAAAGAGAATAGTCCGAACAAGACTGAAGAAACCCATACTCCTTCAAAGCCATTGAAAGCTTTGCAAACCAACACCGAGGTGCCTGACGTAGACCATAAAGTGATTTCTTGAGTTTGCAAACTTTACCGGAGGAAGAAGCTGAATGGCCCAAAGGTATCTTCATATAGACATCTTCATGAAGATCGCCATGAAGGAAAGCATTATGAACATCCATCTGATGTAGCTCCCATCCACGAACTGCAGCAATGGAGAGAAATACTCGAACAGTCACCATCTTGATTGTTGGGGCAAAAGTTTCTTTATAATCAACCCCTTCAACCTGACGATTCCCCAAAATCACCAAACGAGCTTTGTAACGTTCAATGGACCCATCCGCATTGTACTTTATTTTATACACCCATTTGTTGCCAATCACTTTCTTGCCAATCGGCATGTCAACCAAATCCCACGTGCCATTTTGGTCAAGAGCCTCAAGCTCTTTGTTCATAGCCTCACACCACCGTGGGGATCTAACAGCTTCCCCATAATTCTTTGGCTCAACACCTGAATCAATAGCTGCCAGAAAGCATCTATGTGCAACAGAGAATTTAGTGCAATTAACAAAATAGGACAAAGGATAACGAGTACCTGAAGATTTTGACGGAGAAGGTGAACGTGATGGGGGGCTGACTTTAGCATTCAAGACATATTCTGTTGACGAATATCTTGTTGATGGCACCTTAGTACGCTGGCCGCGACCCAAAATCGCATCATCTGCAGGCTAGACAACACTTCCAAGAACCTGATCAACCGGTTGTGCAACCACTTGTTCTGTCAGTTGTTCAGACACATCGTCAGTCAAAGCACTGTCTGGCAGTTGAGCACCCAGTTGTTTTGCCACTTGTTCCGTCAACTGGACTGGCAACTGTTCAGGGACCCGGTTTGTTACATCAAAAACCTCATCTTCACAAGAGGCTATATCAGTTGCTGGACAAAGAAATATATCCGAGTCCGTGTATGCGTCTTCGAAATCAGTTCGTAAGCTAGCAAAAGGAAACTCTTTCTCAACAAATACAACATCTCGTGAGACAAGGGTCTTATGCTCATCAAGGTCATAGACCAACCAACCCTTTTTACCATAAGGATATCCCAGGAAAACACATTTCCTACTACGACTAGCAAACTTATCATTGTCCCTCCTAGAATAGTGCACATAACACAAAGACCCAAAAACTTTGATATGTTGGTAAGAAGGTGGTTGTCCAAAAAGAATTTCATAAGGAGTTTTGCCATGTAATAATTTCGAGGGTGTACGATTTATCAAGTAACCAGCAGCCAAGACACACTCCCCCCAAAACTTGACAGGCAATTTAGCTTGAAACATTAAGGCCCGAGACACATTTAAAAGATGACGATGCTTACGCTCAACCCTCCCATTTTGTTGTGACGTGCGAATACAAGTAGTATGATGTTCAATACCATTTTCAAGAAAAAATTTGGTTAAACACATAAACTCCTGGCCATTATCACTCCTGATCTTTTTAACCCGCTTATTAAACTGTCTTTCAACCATGGCAAAGAAATTTTTCAAAATTTGGGAAACGTCACTCTTGTGACGAACTAGATAAACCCAAACAGCCCGTGTGACGACCCAACCCCGACCCCGAGATGGGAACGCGGGTCGAGCCGTCCAAATAAGGACTACAATCATGCAAGGACTCGATTATCACAACTAACGTGACGCAACATTGGACACGAAATAAAACTCGGCATTAAAAAGCCGGAATATTTAAAACTTCAAAACCTGATATAACAATTAATAACAAGTAAACCAAGTCATCGGCGAAGTTACAGCCGGAACCCAACACTAACAAGTCATGCTAATATATAAACACCTCGACGGCTAAACATGCCGGAGAAACCACATCAATAAACAAGAGCTAAAGGGATGCTCAGCGGAAGTCTTAACAAGTGAACCATATACATGTAAACAAGGCTCGGCCAACAAGTGCCGGCAAATAACAAGAGACATAAGTAGAAAATTCATTTAGTCTACAACAAGTACAAGTTACTATGATTACACATTCCCAAGCGAAGTCTAAATGACTTGCTTAAACCCCACGTCCTTGCAAAAGAAGAAACCAAAAGCCAATGCTACCACCTCTCGGTGAACGATCACGAGCACGAGAAGACGATCAACCTCGAGAAGACGAACCTGGACGACTAGGATCTAAAACAGTAAAGGGAGGGGGTAAGTCATAAAGACTTTGTAAGTAACCAATATGCATGACAGGATATAATGCAAGGCATACGTAGCACGTATCAAGCAAGATCATGTTAGCACGTAGTTCTCATGTCGCGATGCACATTGTTTTCACATAGGTGCGTAATTAAATCACATAGGATTAGGATATGCTATAGAACCGGTGCCGCTTCGTAGTCCCTGAAATAGACAAGGTTATCACGATTGTATTTGTCGGATGCACGTGTATGATACATCGACCACGATTAGTATTATTCCAAGCGCCCTTTTGGTTACGACATGGTACTCTTCTCCACCGTGATCGTAGTGAAGGGTGTGTGCAAGTTATGGTATGGCGACCCATCATCATCATGAACCTCATGATTCATGACTATGATGCATCGTTGACCATCGATACAATTCACTTAATGCCACTGGACTAATGGTATGTCAAGTAGGTATTTACTTGTCATACAAATCAAGTAAGGAGCAAGTTCGACAAGAGCGAACGTGTCCGAGTCAAGTAGATGTTTACTCACGTAATAAATCAAGTAATGGAGCGAGGTCGACAAGAGCGACTCGTCCGATCAAGTAGGCATGTTATTCTATAATGTACAAGTCGAGCAATAGATCAATCATGTCAAGAATTCCCAAGAACAAATTTACAATTCGATTGAACTCTAAACGTCGTAGGGATTTGTTTGTAGAGTCGGTATTGTTCAATGACTCTCTAACGCAACTCCGATGAGTTATTGCTAAAATATTCCTAAGTAGCGAATGAATGCTATGTGCAATTCATGGCTCTTTTCTAAGTTCTCGATTCATATGCAATTAGACTATATGTCATTCGTGACTTTTAGTCCATCAAGATTTAAGTTCCACACTTGTGAACCCTAACATGTCCATCAATTTTCGAAGTGATGAATTATAACAAGTCCAAGAACAAAAGTTATTCCAAGTTCATCCTAGAACATTATTCATACTTGACACAAGTTCAAATTATCAATTATGAGTCATTAAACCAAAATTCACGAAAATTTACTTAAGGAATTTCAAGTTTTTAACATGATGCATGTCTTCTTAAACATGTAAACTAAAACTATCATGAAGGGAGCATACTTGATATTGAGCATACAAGACAAGGGATTGGGTACTTACCTCAAACACACAATTTAACCCAACAAAAGAAGAATCAAAGCCTCCCAAGTTGTTTCTCTAGTCTCAAGGAACACAAATATGGCTTTGCATGCAAGTTTGAGTGGTTGGAAATGGAGGAGATGAAAACACACGTGATCTCACCAAGAACACACACGCTCTCTCTCACTTGTTCTAAGAAGGTTTTGGGTGAAGTGGGTGAAGTGGAGGGTCATTCCCGTGTGTTGAGGCAAGAAGGATGTATGAGTGAGCTGATCTCTCACTTAGGGACGTGTCCCAACTTAAACAAACAGTCCACAAGTCAACAATTATTAAAATAAAGCTTCACAGTAACAGGCGATCGCCCTCCCACGAAGCAAGGCGATCGCTTTGACATTCTCGCTTACAAGGCGATCGCTTTGTTAAGGACCAAAGCGATCGCTTTGTACCCGCTCAATAGTACATTCTGCCTACAAAGCGATCGCTCCGTCCAAAAACAAGGCGATCGCTTTGTACCCAAGATGCACCTCACCGAGTACAAAGTCATTTTGGTTACTAAAAATCATACCAAATCATTTTTGTATGAGCAACACAAGTAAACAAAGCTAAAACAAGCGAAATTATCAAATTATAATACATTATACTAACATGGCATTTCTATTCATGCGAACAAGATATATAACATGCAAATTATGCAATTAAGAGAACTAGGGTGTCACATCCTCTCCTTCCTTAAAGGAATTTAGTCCCTAAATTCACTTACCATCTAATCAAACAAGTATGGATACTTCTCTCGCATCTCACTCTCGCTTCCCAAGTGGCTTCTTCCATCAAATGATTCTTCCACAAAACTTTCACTAGTGGTATCCTCTTAGTCCTCAAGGTTTGTTCTTTGGTATCAAGAATCTTCACCGCTTCTCAACATAGGAAAGGTCGGGTTCAAAGGTAATCTCTTCATAGGCAAGAACATGTGATTCATCCTTCATATATTTGCGGAGCATAGAAACGTGAAACACATCATGAATACCCGAAATAGACGGTGGCAATGCAATCCGGTAAGCTAAAGAACCAACCCTCTCAAGAATTTCGAACGGGCCAATATACCTTGGTGAAAGTTTCCTTTCTTACCAAATCTCTTAGTACCGCGGCGATATTTTCAAGAATACAAAGTCTCCAACTTGGAACTCAAGATCGCGTCTCCGGTTATCCGCATAGCTTTTCTCGCCTACTCGAGCCGTACGCAATCTCTCTCTAATCAACTTGACATCCTTGGCCGATTGTTGTACCATTTCGAACCCCATAACTTAGCTTCTCCAACTTCGTCCCAACAAATTGGTGAACGACACTTACGCCCATACAAAGCCTCATACGGAGCCATCTCAATGCTAGATTGGTAACGTTATTATATGCAAACTCGCCAACGGTAGATGTGAATCCCAATTGCCCTTGAAATCCATAGCACAAGCACGAAGCATGTCCTCTAATATCGTATCAATCTCTCCGACCGTCCATCCGATCGGGATGAAAAGCCGTGCTTAAGTTAAGTTTGGTACCCAAGGCCTCCGTAATGAATGCCAAAATCTCGAGGTGAATCTAGGATCTCTGTCCGACACAATACTAACGGGGACACCATGTAGCCCGATAATCTCCTCGGATATACAATGCCGCTAACCGACTCAAACCGTAAGTCATCGCAATAGGAATAAAATGGGATGACTTCGTCAACCTATCAACAATAACCCAAACAAAGATCGAAGCCCCTACGAGTACGCGGCAACCCCGTGACAAAATCCATTGTGATATGTTCCCATTTCCACTCCGGAATCTCAAGTGGTGAAGTAGACCGGCAAGTCTCTCGGTGCTCCGCCTTAACTCGCCGACATGTCAAACATCTAGAAACATATTCAGCTATCTCCTCTTCATACCGTTCCACCAAAATCGCCTCTTCAAGTCACGGTACATCTTAGTACTACCTGGATGTATCGTGTACTTGGCTTTGTGAGCCTCGTCAAGGACCATACGTTTCACTTCATCGGAAGAAGGAACACAAACCCTATTCGAAATGTCAAGATCCCATCACTGTTCATCGCAAACCCTGGTGTAGCATTCTCTCCCAATCGATCAATAATCTTCTTCAATTCAGATCGGTAACTTGAGCCTCCTTAATCAACCCAAATAAAACTGGCGTAGCACGAACATTAGCAAATAGAACACTACGCCCACTTACAATAGGACTCCATTCCCGACATCCTCTAGCATCTTCCATTCCCTCATCATCATACAAGACATATAAGCCTTCCTACTCAAGGCATCGAACAACATTCGCTTTTCCGATGGTAAAGAATAGTAAAATTATGATCCTTAAGCTTCTCCATCCAACGCCTGTCTCATATTCAACTCCTTCGCGAGAAGAGGTACTTCAAACTCTTATGATCTGTATACA
This sequence comes from Platycodon grandiflorus, assembly GCA_016624345.1. Taxonomy (NCBI): domain Eukaryota; kingdom Viridiplantae; phylum Streptophyta; class Magnoliopsida; order Asterales; family Campanulaceae; genus Platycodon; species Platycodon grandiflorus. The sequence continues at coordinate 10,267,260 of CM028363.1, forward strand.
CCTCAAACTTCGCTCCATACAGGTAATGTTTCCACTTGTGAAGCGCGAAAACAATTGCCGCCAATTCAAGGTCGTGAGTCGGGTAATTCTGTTCATATGGTGACAACTTCTTCGAAGCATAGGCAATCACCTTCCCGTTTTGCATAAGCACGCAACCCAAGCCTTCTAACGAAGCGTCACTATAAATCACAAAGTTATCACATCCATTAGGCAATGCTAAAACAGGAGCTGTGGTCAATCTTTTCTTCAACTCTTGGAAACTGGCCTCGCACTTATCACTCCAAATGAAAGTAGACTTTTTCTGAGTCAAATTAGTCATGGGAGTAGCAATCTTGGAGAATCCTCAATGAACCTACGGTAGTAACCCGCCAAGCCCAAGAAACTACGAACTTCTTACCGTTCTAGGAGTCTTCCATTTAGTAATAGCCTCCACCTTAGAAGGATCCACCGCAATACCCTCACTAGAAATAACGTGCCCAAGAAAAGATACTTGTTCGAGCCAAAATGCACACTTGCTAAATTTCGCATAAAGTTTCTTTTCTCGCAACAAGGAAAGAACCACTCTCAAATGGTTAGCATGTTCCTCTCGTGACTTTGAGTACACTAAAATATCATCGATGAAAACCACAACAAAGCAATCCAAATAATCATGAAACACCCGATTCATCAAGTCCATGAAAACCGCAGCGCGTTTGTCAACCCAAACGGCATCACCACAAACTCATAGTGGCCATAACGTGTCCGAAAAGCCGTCTTTGGGACATCCTCGCCCGAACTCTCAACCGGTGATAACCACTCCTCAAGTCTAGCTTGGAATACACCACGGATCCCGAAGTTGATCGAAGAGATCATCAATGTGAGGTAAAGGGTACCTATTCTTGATAGTAACCTGATTCAACGACGATAGTCAATGCACAACCGCAAACTACCATCCTTCTTCTTCACAAATAATACCGGTGCACCCCACGGAGTTACACTCGGTTTAATGAACTCCTTATCGAGGAGTTCCCGCAATTGGTCTTTCAACTCCCTCAACTCACTGGGGCCATTCTATAAGGTGCTCTAGAAATTGGTGAAGTTCCCGCAATAGTTCAATGCAAAACTCTAACTCTCGGTCGGGAGGTAATGCAAAATCATTTGAAAAGACATCCGGAAATTCATTAACTACCGGTACATCTTCTATATTAACAGAGACATGCTAGTATCAAGCACACAAGCAATATACCCCGTGCACCCCGAGATAGAAGTTTCCTAGCCCGCAGCGTAAATGATATGTATACTATTCATGGCATGATCACCCGTAAACACAAATTCGAATACCGGCATGGCAAAAGTAACTCTTTACGACGACAATCAACTAGAGCATGATAAGTGCACAACCAATCCATACCCAAGATCAAATCAAAATCCCGAATAAGCAAAACTACTAGATCCGCATGCAAGACCCGATCACATACAAGCACATCACAAGCTTTATAAACTTCCGACGCCAACAATTGATCACCCAACGGTGTAGACACTTCAAGCACATAAGGTAACCGAGAAGGTAACACGCACAAATGCTCAATGAAATGCGATGCAACATAGGAATGAGAAGACCCGGATCTATAAGAACTCGAGCCCTATGGCCGAAGACCGAGAGAATACCTCCAACAACCGAGGTCGACTCGAACACCACGCCGATCAAGCGCAAAACACGAGCTTGGGCCTTAGGACGCCCATCACTATCCCTCTTGGTGCCCGATCGCGAACCGAACCCACGGACCGAGTAGTCTTAAACTTGGGACAATCTTTCACTCGGTGATTTGTATCTCCACAACCCAAACACGCCCAAGTCCGCCCTACACTCATTGTACGAATGCCCCCTGTGACAAAAGGAACACTCAACAGCTCACTCCGCCGGCCTTGCCGCTCGAAGGCCGGAGTACGATTATCACGACCATCGGAAGTACGCCTAGGCTGTCCATCCGATCGCCGCCTAGACCGACCACCGTTACGGCGGTTGCCCGATGACTGCACCGATTACCCGAAAACCGACCCCTTCCGAATGCCGCGAGGTCACCCGAGATGACCGCTGCGATGATCGCGATGCGAGGATCGCACAAGAAGCTTCGCTCGTGCTCCTCTATATCTCTCTCGATCTCATAGGCGCGATCAATCGCACCCCTATAGTCTGTCAACCGCAATGACAAGAGCTGCCTTCTATACTCGCCTTTAGACCCTTAACGAACTTGAGCACCCTCATGGGCTCATCGGGTACAAGATGTGCACAATAACGAGACAGCGGTGAACTTGGTGAATATCGAGCCACCGTCATAGAACCCTGTTCTAGATCCCGGAACTCTTTCTCCCTCTTTCTCCTCACCACCATAGGTACATAAGAAGCCTTGAACTCCTTCTCGAAATTAGACCAAATCTTTGGAACCCGGTTAAGATCCCACTTGCCAACAATACTCTCCACCAATGATTCGCGCCCTCTCGCCTTATACACGCTAAGACAACCTTCTCTTCCTCCGTGCGCCTAGAGCCGCAAAGATTTTCTCCAAGTCCTCCAGCCATAACTCGCTTTACTAGCATCGGACTCTCCCTCGAAAGATGGAGGTTTCATCTTCAAGAACCTCTCCAAAGTAGTATTATTTCTAGCTCTAGGTTCCGCGGTGCCTCGTTACGAGGTGGTGAAACTTCCGCCTCGGTTCCGGTTCGGTGGTGGTGGTGGAGGTGGTACACCTCCCGCTTGACCCTCTTGTGCCAACTCGGTCATAGCCGTCATCATTCTACGAAACAAGCCCGCCATACGGGCATTCTCATCACCCCGATTCCGAGGTGGGGGTACCTCAACTTCGTGTTCTTCGGAGCTCTAGCCTCGGCTCACAGAACCCTCCTAGGCCCGCCTCTACCTCGACCAATACCAGCTCCACCGCTACTAGCCCCGGTCTAGGTCGCACCATGATACACCTATAAGAAATCACTCGACGTTAGAACATCACACAAGAACTTAACCCAACTAGGCCATGGAACCTATCCCGGCCGATAGCTAACCTATAAAGCTCGATACCAACCGTGACCCAACCCCGACCCCGAGATGGGAACGCGGGTCGAGCCGTCCAAATAAGGACTACAATCATGCAAGGACTCGATTATCACAACTAACGTGACGCAACATTGGACACGAAATAAAACTCGGCATTAAAAAGCCGGAAAATTTAAAACTTCAAAACCCGATATAACAATTAATAACAAGTAAACCAAGTCATCGGCGAAGTTACACCGGAACCCAACACTAACAAGTCATGCTAATATATAAACACCTCGACGGCTAAACATGCCGGAGAAACCACATCAATAAACAAGAGCTAAAGGGATGCTCACGGAAGTCTTAACAAGTGAACCATATACATGTAAACAAGGCTCGGCCAACAAGTGCCGGCAAATAACAAGAGACATAAGTAGAATATTCATTTAGTCTACAACAAGTACAAGTTACTATGATTACACATTCCCAAGCGAAGTCTAAATGACTTGCTTAAACCCCACATCCTTGCAAAAGAAGAAACCAAAAGCCAATGCTACCACCTCTGGTGAACGATCACGAGCACGAGAAGACGATCAACCTCGAGAAGACGAACCCGGACGACTAGGATCTAAAACAGAAAGGGAGGGGGTAAGTCATAAAGACTTTGTAAGTAACCAATATGCATGACAGATATAATGCAAGGCATACATAGCACGTATCAAGCAAGATCATGTTAGCACGTAGTTCTCATGTCGCGATGCACATTGTTTTCACATAGGTGCGTAATTAAATCACATAGGATTAGGATATGTTATAGAACCGGTGCCGCTTCGTAGTCCCCGAAATAGACAAGGTTATCACGATTGTATTTGTCGGATGCACGTGTATGATACATCGACCACGATTAGTATTATTCCAAGCGCCCTTTTGGTTACGACATGGTACTCTTCTCCACCGTGATCGTAGTGAAGGGTGTGTGCAAGTTATGGTATGGCGACCCATCATCATCATGAACCTCATGATTCATGACTATGATGCATCGTTGACCATCGATACAATTCACTTAATGCCAGCTGGACTAATGGTATGTCAAGTAGGTATTTACTTGTCATACAAATCAAGTAAGGAGCAAGTTCGACAAGAGCGAACGTGTCCGAGTCAAGTAGATGTTTACTCACGTAATAAATCAAGTAATGGAGCGAGGTCGACAAGAGCGAATCGTCCGATCAAGTAGGCTTGTTATTCTATAATGTACAAGTCGAGCAATAGATCAATCATGTCAAGAATTCCCAAGAACAAATTTACAATTCGATTGAACTCTAAACGTCGTAGGGATTTGTTTGTAGAGTCGGTATTGTTCAATGACTCTCTAACGCAACTCCGATGAGTTATTGCTAAAATATTCCTAAGTAGCGAATGAATGCTATGTGCAATTCATGGCTCTTTTCTAAGTTCTCGATTCATATGCAATTAGACTATATGTCATTCGTGACTTTTAGTCCATCAAGATTTAAGTTCCACACTTGTGAACCCTAACATGTCCATCAATTTTCGAAGTGATGAATTATAACAAGTCCAAGAACAAAAGTTATTCCAAGTTCATCCTAGAACATTATTCATACTTGACACAAGTTCAAATTATCAATTATGAGTCATTAAACCAAAATTCACGAAAATTTACTTAAGGAATTTCAAGTTTTTAACATGATGCATGTCTTCTTAAACATGTAAACTAAAACTATCATGAAGGGAGCATACTTGATATTGAGCATACAAGACAAGGGATTGGGTACTTACCTCAAACACACAATTTAACCCAACAAAAGAAGAATCAAAGCCTCCCAAGTTGTTTCTCTAGTCTCAAGGAACACAAATATGGCTTTGCATGCAAGTTTGAGTGGTTGGAAATGGAGGAGATGAAAACACACATGATCTCACCAAGAACACACACGCTCTCTCTCACTTGTTCTAAGAAGGTTTTGGGTGAAGTGGGTGAAGTGGAGGGTCATTCCCAGTGTGTTGAGGCGAAGGGATGTATGAGTGAGCTGATCTCTCACTTAGGACGTGTCCCAACTTAAACAAACAGTCCACAAGTCAACAATTATTAAAATAAAGCTTCGGCGAACAGGCGATCGCCTCCCACGAAGCAAGGCGATCGCTTTGACATTCGCCTACAAGGCGATCGCTTTGTTAAGGACCAGCGATCGCTTTGTACCCGGTTCTCAATAGTACATTCTGTCTACAAAGCGATCGCTCGTCCAAAAACAAGGCGATCGCTTTGTACCCGATGCACCTCACCGAGTACAAAGTCATTTTGGTTACTAAAAATCATACCAAATCATTTTTGTATGAGCAACACAAGTAAACAAAGCTAAAACAAGCAGAAATTATCAAATTATAATACATTATACTAACATGGCATTTCTATTCATGCGAACAAGATATATAACATGCAAATTATGCAATTAAGAGAACTAGGGTGTCACAGCCCGAGAGCAATCATCCACAATGGTCAAAAAATAAACAGCACCACACATAGCAGGCATCCGATAGTCACCCCAAATGTCACAATGAATTAAATCAAAAACCTCAACAGAATTATTATCACTTAACAAAAACTTGTCTCTACTTTGTTTTGCTTAACAGCAAACCCCACACACATCCTTATTAATGCTACTACGACTAATAAAAGGTAATAAACCAACGACTTTACTTGAAGGATGGCCAAGACGTTGATGCCACAATTGATAACTTCCGGAATCCTTAACGCTGCAAGCTTGTGATGATCTTCTCAGATAGTACAGCCCCTCACTTTGTTCACCCGCACCAATCAACATCTTCGAGGCCCGATCCTGTATCACACAATGTTTATCAGAAAAGTGCACTAAAGCATTTGAATCATTAAGCAGCTGAGAAACAGAAAGTAGATTACAATTAATAGTCGAAGCATACAGGACATTTTTCAAAACCAATCCTTTTCCAATATCAACGTCGCCTTCTTTCGTGGCCACGATATATTTTCCATTAGGCAGACCTATATGATTAGCCTCAATATTATGAATACGTTTGAGTAAAGAAATATTCCCTGTCATATGCCGATTAGCCCCGCTATCGACAAGCCATGGGTCATTATTTATTTTACCATTCAGATGGTCAGTTGTGGAGTCAGTTGTGCGGCCAGTTGTGCGGTCAGATGACTGCACATGTGTCTGCACATAATTTTTGACGTGATTCCACTGCTCTGGCGTGAATCCCAAAGCCTTAGCCTGTTCGGCAAAGATCGAACCTCTTTGTGTTAGCCTTTGTGCTGAACCTCCTCTGATCTTTTCCCATTGAAGAAGATTGTCCTCCACTTCTCCCTTTGTTGTTCTTCATACGCTGATCTCCCCACCATTCTGGGTAGCCCACTAGTCTGTAGCATGATTCCACAGCATGTCCTTTCTTCTTGCAGTTAGAACAAACAGCATTGTTCCCTTCTCTTCTTTCCCCCCTGAACCATATGAGCCGCCAGTTGTGGAGTTAGTTGTGCGGTTAGTTGTCCCCACAACTGTCTGCACAGCAAAGCTAACAGGTGCCGGATAATCAGTACGCTCACTGCTGCGTACTCTTTCCTCCCTTACAACCATGGAGTATGCCTTATTAACATTAGGCAATGGTTCTGAGTTCAGAATGGAGGACTTCACATTTTCAAACTTTAGTGTTTCTAGCCCCATAAAAAATTGATGCACTCGTTCATCCTCACGTCGCTTGGTCAACAAGGCTCCGAGATTGCATCTGCAGCCACTACACGAACACGCAGGCAATGTCTCAAAATCATTGAGATCATCCCACAATTTTTTAATCCGGCCATAATACACAGCCACACTTTCGTCTCTACCTTGTCTACAATTGGCTATATCCGCCTTGATTTGTTGAGTTCGTGGTCCATTCCCCACTAAAAATCTTTCCCTCAAATCTTCCCACAAAGTTTTCGCCTCCTCCGTATATGTCACAGTGGATCTCAATGATGGTTCAATGGTATTGAAAATCCATGAAACCACCATTGAGTTGACAGTCTTCCATTGGTCGATCTCGTCTGCTTCCTTTGGCATCTCGATCGTCCCATCAATAAATCCATGCTTCATCTTGGCACGCAATGATCCTTTGAACACGCGAGCCCATTCTTCATAATTATCACCCTTGAGTTGAACGTGGGTGATAATCTGCACCGGGTTGTCACTTGTTGACAAGAAATAGGGTGAGCGCCTTTCATCTAAGGCTTTCTTCTCACCACTCTTACCTTCGTTTGTCACAACTGGCTCAACCATGCTCTGATACCAAGTTGAAACAGAGAATACGTGAAGGAGAGAATAACTTTTTCTATTTCCCTTACTTTACAAAAGTCACGGTACAAAGAATATATACAAGAAGAGTCTTGTTCTCCAAGAAGTCTATTCCTACCATAATATACAAATCCCTATAATTATGATAAGAAAATATTACCCTAACTTATTTATACTTATCTATACATGGAAAGGATATGGACAAATAACCCATATCTCAACATAACTCCCTGTTGTTGGTCGTCCTATGTACAGGTTTGCTAAAAAGCTAAGCAATGTTCATGCTGGATTTTCTAAATCCATTCAATAATCCTTGATTTGCAAATTGGTGGAGTTTGATTATTGATTGCTAGAATTTTGCCTTTCTTAAATTAATTGATTGTGGTTGATTACAAGTATATATGGTAAACTTTAGTTGACTTTAGATTAGTTTCAATTTAAAAACTTGATCAATTAAATATGGTAGTGTTTTGTACTAATTCTAACATTCCTTGTTTAGCGTCCTAGCTTGTCTTTGTTTTTCCAAGGAATTCTTGGATCTATATAAAGAGTAGTTCATGTTCCATTCAGATCATCGAGACTGAGAGTGACATTCCAGAATTGAGAAGTTTCAAGTACTCACACACTGTCAAGAGTTAAATGTGATCAGAACATTTTATATGACATTTAATTGTTAAGTTTTGAAGCTTGGATATTGTTCTTTAATTTGTCCACTATTTGTCTTTCATAAATAATAGGATGTCTGGTGTAGAACAAGCTACGGATGTGTTTCTAACCAAGTTGGAAGGTTCTAAGAGGTTTTGTAACAATTATGGAAGGAGGGGTGCGAAGCGTTAGTTTTGAAACTTTCGCTCTAGTGGAAATCCAAAGTTTAGGACTTGCGCTTGGGGTGCAAGTGTCATTTTGTTGAATTGAAGATGTTGTCGGATTGTAACGAAACTGTCACGGTTGAATCGAAATGGCCCGCTCTTCAAGATCCACGATTTTTCTATGGGCTCTACCATTTTACGGCCATCCGAGATTGTTTAGACCCCACCATCCATGTTTTATTGTTCTCCATTAGTTTTTCGTTAACTTTCCTTATTTTTCTACTTTCTTTATTTTTAGTTTCCTTTTCCGTTTAAGGTTTGAATTATTTTTGGGGGTATATAAATACCCCTATTATGCCTATTTTTGAATACTTTTGATAATAATAATAATAATATTTTCTTCTCTTCCTATGCTTTGCGTGAAGAACCCTAGCCGTCAAGGCTTGTTTTGTGGGAATTACTCGTGGAAAGTGTCCATTTTGTTATTCCGCTGCGTCAATGTCATATCCTTATGTGGACAATCTGTACTCACAAACCCTATATGTACTCATTAGGAACTTTTCATAGTTTCACTAGTTGTTTTCATTTCATTATAAGTAACTCGTTACAAGTTTACTAGTGAAAGTTTTGTCATATTGGCACATTTACAAGCTTTGCTTGCAGATAAAGGTTACATTTGTGTTCTTTAAATTATGAATTCTGCTGCTTTTATTAATCGTCTTTGTAAATGTGATCACATTTCTTATATCATCTACATTCGGTTAAGAATTAAGTTTAAGCTACCTAGCTACAAAACTTTCAGTTCGGCACGCATTATCTAACAAATCAAGACATTTTTGGAAATATCTTTAAACAAATTGAGAAGGCCAAAGCAGATGTCCAACAAGCTGAATTCCAATTTGAAACTGCTAGCACCCCGGAAGCCAGGGCTGCTGTTAATCAAGCTCACGCTAAGCTTCGCCGTCATTTAAAAATAGAAGAAGATTTCTGGAGGCAAAAAGCTAGGGTCAAATGGTTGAAGGATAGGGATGGTAACACAAAACTTTTCCATGCTTCTGTTCGAAAAGCTCGCCGACAATTGTATATTCACTCTATTAGAAGGTTTCATGGTGAGGTCTTTGACCCTAGCTATATCTCATTTTCAGTCACAGTTGCAAGCTGATCCCACAGAGGATAATGATCTCATTCATGCCATTCCGCAGTTGGCTACGGAGGATATGAATCATGAGTTATCTACTATCACATCTCTAGCAGAGGTCAAGGCAGCAGTCTTCTCCCTTAATGGTGATAGCTCCGTGGGCCAGATGGATTTTTGGGTAAATTCTTTAACCATTGTTGGGATATTATGTGCTTAGACTTCTTCCCTGTTGTTCTAGAGTTCTTCTCCGATTTTTCTCTGCCTCAAAGCTAGACAAGCACTCTTATTGTCCCTATTCCAAAATTGGACAATCCTATTTCTTTCAGTGATTCCAAGCTGATTAGCTTGTGTAATTTTTATAACAAGGTGATCTCTAAAATACTCTCCATTCGGCTTGCCCGTATTCTTCCAGTCATTATATTGAACAATCAGAGTGGTTTTGTGAAAGGTAGGCTCATTCAGGATAATATTCTTCTGAACTCGACAAAATGTTTCTGGTTCTAATATCATCATCAAATTGGACATGGCGAAAGCTTTTGATAGGATCTCTTGGTTCTTTCTAATCAAGGTGTTACGAAGGTTTGGTTTTTGTGAGATCTTCATTGATCTAATTTGGTGTCTTATATCTTGTAACTGGTTCTCTGTTCTCGTTAATGGTGCTTGTGTTGGTTTATTTTAATCATCAAGGGGGCTTTGTTAAGGAGATCTTTTATCTCCCAAGCTGTTTATTGTTGCAGCTGAAGTCCTAAGCCGAAATCTCAATAATCTCCTTGGCTCCCAACCTCACATTGCTTCTCCTCCTCTAGTGGATGCCTGATTATCTCTCATCTTACTTTTACTGAGATATTATTATATTCAGTAACGATAACGACCATTCTTTTGTTCGCCACAAAGAGTTATTTTCTCGATATGAAGCTTGCTTGGGTCAGAAAATTAATGTTTTAAAGAGTAGTTTTACTACTCCTCGGCTGCCTCACTCCCGTATAGTTCAATTTCTTCAACTTGGGGTTACTCGAGAAAGAACCTCCTTCTTATTTATCTTGGCTGCCCTCTCTTTATTGGTGAAAAATTGAAGAAATAGTTTGACCCGATTTTGCTCAAATTACGGGATCATATAGGTACTTGGATGGGTAATTTCCTCTCACCAGCTGGGAGGATTACTCTTATAAATCACATTCTTCACTCCATCATGGTTTTCAACTTGCAGCTCTTGATCCCCCAATGGAAAAAATAAGGCCAACTGGGTAGCTTGGCATAGATGTTGTTCCGATGTAATTAGAAAGGGGTGTTGGCATTCGCTCTATGGAGGATATTACTAGGTCTTATTCTGTTAGTATTTGGTGGTGGTTTGGTACTCAAAAATCTTTATGGTGCAAATTCATGATGGCTAAATATTGCTCTTGCTGCCATCTAAGTCAAGTTGTCCTTAAAGGCTCTCATACTTAAAGATACATGTTGGTTGCTTGTCCTATAGCTGAGCATCATACTCGGTGGCTTATTGGTTGTGGCATCTGTTCTCTTTGGTATGATTTTTGGTTGGAGGGTGGACTCCTTAATAAACTGCAAGGCTGCTCTCTTGAAAATGTTTATGAGCTATTTGCTGGTTCTTCGCGTCTGTTGTTAGGACGTAAATTCTCCCCTCTATATTATGTTTGATAGTTTTGTATTTTATTTCCTTTTCGTATTTTATTTACTCATGTATTGTATTTACTTATGAAAGTATCTTTGATTTGTAATTCTTGATCTTCAAGATCTCCTAGCGTAGACAGTAAGTCTGATAGTTCTCTCTTCATACGTGTACTCTAAGACTGATATTGTTGCTATACTGGTATAAGTCGATGATATTATTATTACTGGGAGCTTTGAGTCTACTGTCTCTACACTTATCGATGCGATTTGTTCCAGTTTTGATAGTCAGCGTTTGGGTCCCTTGAGTTTCTTTCTTGAAATTGAAGCAACCCGTGACTCACAGATCTTCACACTTACTCAATCTTGATATGCCTCAGATCTCCTTCAAAAATTCAATATGGATAATTGTAAGCCTGCTCCTACTCCCCTTGTCCCAGGTTCTCATCTCTCAGCCCATCTTGGGGATCCTATTTTAGATGTCACTTCTGATGAGATTGATGAAAGAATTGTATATTATATTCATATGAGCTTACAGCTTTTATATACAAATAAACAAAGAGAAGAGTAGTTTACATAGGACACAATAACGTGGAGTTATACAATTAGAAGTCTACATGAGATAGAGATAGTAATGGTGAAGATTAAGTGTCTGGGTTATCTTTATCCTTGACATGCCCCCGCAAGATGGACGAGCTAGACATGAGTCCAATCTTGGACAGTAGTATCTCAAATCTTGAACGAGACAAGGGTTTGGTGAGTGCATCGGCAAGCTGATCGCCTGTGGAGACACGAGTGACGCGAAGAAAACCATGTTGAACTTGCTCGCGAATAAAATGATAAGATAGTGCGATATGCTTCATACGGGAGTGAAAAACTGGGTTGGCACTGAGCTGAGTTGCACCCAGATTATCACAGTAGATGACAGGAGTTTGAGAGAGAGAGATGCCCATTTCTCGTAGTAAATTTCGAAGCCATAATAGTTCAGCTGCTGTAGAGGCAACAGCCTTGTATTCTGCCTCGGTGGAGGATTGAGCGACAAAACGTTGCTTCTTGGAGCTCCAGGTGATCGGTGTATGACCCATGAACACAACCTGACCCATGGTGGAGGTGTAATCATCCTTGTTGCCAGCCCAATCGGCATCCAAGAACTCATGAAGTAGGAGCGGGGAGTCACTGAAGATTGTAATGCCTTTGTCCAAAGTGCTTGCTAGGTATCGAAGAAGTTGTTTTAATGCTATCCAATGAGTGTGAAAGAATTGTAGCTAGGACTGTAACCAAATGTGCGATGACTTGTGTGTACAGTTGTGCACACAAGTGACAACACAACAATGCAAACAACTTTATTCAAAAAAATAACTTTAAAGAACAGAATGTAAATGCAGCGGAATAATTAATACTTCAACAAGAAAATTAATCTTGCTGAAAACTTTTTCATAAAACCACACCTTGCTAGATAACAAGTTGTGAAGAAAACACTTACAATGAAAAGAAATCAAAGAACTAAAGATCAAAAACTAAGTTCTAATCTAAGAACTACAAAAACACAAAATCAATCTTAAAGAATCAATCTCTGATCTTCAAGATACAAGCACGAAAACACTCAATGATTTCTCTCTTAATAACTCGGTATTAATTGTCTAGAAATCAGTACACCTAATGGAGGCGGAAGACTCGTTTTATAGCCAATCAAGAATCCTTCTTTGACAAGGATTCAATCACATCCCTGAAATCAAGATCTTTCTTTCCTTATCTCCAAGAGTCCATTCCTCCTTGAGACTTTTACCTAAAATACAAAACTTTACTAAATATAAAATATTAGTCGTTAGTCAACATAAACTATATTTACAAAAAATATTCTAATCTATTTAAGTAAAATATATACATGACTTTAAATATCAGAATCACAAAGATTTAAGAAAAAGATCAAGAGTATTTTCATACTCTTTCAGAGTGTTCCTTGGTTTGTGCATGAATTGAGATAATTTATTCACAGCAAAGGCAACATCGGGACGAGTAAAGGTCAAGTATTGAAGACTGCCTACCACTGCTCTGTAGTCAGTTGGATTATCAATTGGGTCACCAACATGATTGGACAGCGAAGTAGTAACGGCCATGGGCGTGGGAGCGGGATTAGCATTCTGCATATGAGTAGGTTCAAGAAGGTCAATGATATACTTCTTTTGGCAGAGAAAAAGTCCGTCGTCATTAGGAATTACTTCAACCCCGAGAAAGTATGATAGGTTACCAAGATCCTTCAAGGCAAATTTTTTAGCAAGAACTTTGATAAATTTATCAAGAGCAATAGAATCTGGACTGGTCAAGACAATGTCATCAACATAAACTATAAGAAAAATAGGAAAGTCATGATGATGATGAATAAACAGTGAAGCATCAGCAATGGATTGCGTGAAGCCAAAGCTTGTGAGAAAGGTAGCAAGTTCTGTGTACCATGCCCGAGGAGGAGCTTGTTTGAGGCCATAAATAGCTTTGCGAAGTTTGCACATGTAATTGGGATATATCTTATCATGGAACCCAGGAGTTTGAGCCATGAAAACTTCATCATGCAAGGTTTCATTGAGAAAAGCATTGTTAATGTCAATTTGCCGAAGAGGCCATTTGTTAGTTACTGCAAGACTAAGTAACATGCGGATGGTAGCTGGCTTAACTACGGGGCTAAAAGTTTCGATGTAGTCAATTCTGGGTCTCTGCTGAAATACTTTAGCGACTAACCGAGCACGATATCGGTCAACATTGCCATCCGGTTTGTATTTAATCCAAAAAACCCATTTACATTTGACAACATTTTGGCTTGAATCAGGAGGGACTAAATCCCATGTTCGAAGTATAGCCAAAGCTTGCAGCTCATCTAACATGGCCTGCCGCCAAAGGGGATCCGTGAGGGTTGTGGCAATGGTTGCGGGTGTAGTAGGCTTGGGGTGTATGGTGGTGAGATGTGCATATTTGGGGTTAGGTTTTAAAATGTTATGCTTGGAGCGAGTGATAATGGAGTGTGAGGGAGGGACAGGGCGGGGCGGGGCGGGGAAGGGGAAGGAGGTGACGAGACATGGGTAGACAGATTAGGGGAGTTTAGTCGAGGGCTTAGAGGAGGGGGGTTGGAGGCATGGACGCTGGGGTTTCAATGGGAGTAGGAGTGGAAGTGACTAGAGGGATTGCAATGTGACACCACTGTTGGGGAGTGGGATAGGAATTGATGGTGAAAACGGACATGAGACGAGCGTAAGGAAAATCTGTTTCTACAAACCGAACATGACGAGAAGTATATATTGTGACACCCTGATTTCCTCCTACGTGTGATTTACTTGTCTTATCATATGATTGACTTGTTAAACATGTTTATTATACTTGTTTAAGTTGCATGTTAATTGATTTATGTCTTGATTCGTTATTTCATTTCATGCCTACAAGAATTGCTATGTTTATTACATTGTTGGGTTTGTTTCGGACTTAGTTTGAGCTTTGAATCACCTTAGAATAGTTTGGGAGTGTTTAGAATCACCTTTGGACAGCCTAGAAACATGTTAGACAGATTCTGGGGGTCATGCGGCCGCATAGGGCTGGCGCGCATAACCCTTCAAATCTCTGGATTGTATGCGGCCGCCCCAAGCGCCCGCATAGACGCCATGCGGCCGCCTTATGCGCCCGCATAAGAGCTATGCGGCCGCCTTATGCGACCGCATAAAAGACCGGGAGTTGAATTTGAACTTCATTTTAAGAGGAGATGTAAACCAATTGTGTGGCTCTCCTTGAGCCATATTACCCCCCTCCCAAATCTGAAGTTTTGGCTCACTTAAGTGAGGAGAGAGAACTCATTCTCTCCATTTTCCCTCCATTGAAGGCCATAGTGTGTGTGTGGGAGATATAGTGAGATTAGTGTGTGTGCTTGGGTTCCCGAAGATCGAACCACCCAATTGACGATCCGAGACCGTCGTTGTGTTGGTGTTGAGTAAGGGAGCAACTTGTGTGGCTTTGATTTCATTTTCGTTGGCTTGATAATCGGTTCTAGGTAAGTTACTAAACCCCCCCCCTTTGTATGCTTTAAGCTTCAATGTGTGTTAGATCATCAATGTTCATGTATGACTTGCTTTATATGTTATTTTCATGTATAAATCTCTAGGTTGAGATGAGTACATTGTACTTGTGCTATGAGTATGTGTTGAATGATGTTAAATGAGCTAGGGTTTGAACACTAATCTTAGGATTTGAACAAATAGAGAACTTGAGACTTGAAATTGGGTAATCTTGCATTTAGCATTGAAACCCTAATTTTGTGAACTTTAGCAATGACTCCGAGAAGTTGATTTTAGGGAAGATTATGATTCCCCGAACAACATATTAAATTACTACGAGGTTTAGAGTTCGATTGATCGAGATCCTAGTCCTCCGTGTTTTTGGTACTGTTAAAGTAGAGACTTATGAATGGCTCTGATGTGTTGAATAGAATTCTTACGTATGTGTTGAATGATGATCGGTGGTAGAATAGAATAATCTACTTGTCATTTGTCAAGTTCACTACTTTTGAACTTGATGGTTATTTTCATTAGATGAATAAGAACATCTATTTGTGCATTGTGTAAGTCCAGCTGGCGTCGTTGGTTGAGTGAGGTGGGACGACCTATGGTCTTCACAAATTAACGTTTGCGATCGCTATAAGTCATCGTATCGGAGTTTCACACACCCCTCTTCTGTTGGCCACAGTTAAGAAGTAGCCCCACTGTTGTAGCAATACGCATAGCTTTGGTTTGCTAGATTGAACTCAATGGTATTAATCGGGGACGTCGATACTACACACACGAGTATCAAGGCACATTTGGTTATTTTGTGTATTGCAGGAGCAACGCAAAGAACGGACAAAGAGATACAATATCCTTTATAATGTGGTTTATTACGAGTACTTATGTGAACATCAAAGTGCTACGTATGATTTATGTGAATGGTATGTCAATAATGATGTTACATGTTCAGTTATGATATATACAATGTATTATCATGTTATGATTACCAGTTGAGCATTATGCCATGACATATAGTTGCATTTAGTAACTTATTGAGTTTCGACTCACCCCGTTTGTTGTTTAATTGTTTTCCTTAGATCCGAGCCAGGCAGAAAGTTCGCGGTGAGGCCGAATAGTACTATCGTCTAGCTCGCAGGTGGTCTTTTGTTTTGTTAGTCTTGGAGCTCTTTTGTTATTAGTTATAGACATTCTTTTGGTGAGGACGATTGATCAAGTAAAGTCATGTAGACTTTACTTTGGGTAGTATTGATGCATTATTTGTACTTATTCTTTTGGGTAGCCGACACGTGTATGTCGAGCTCGTATACTCTGTTTCGTATTTAACTCAGTTATTTTCCCAAGCATGTTGTAGCTTGTGGTTTATGCACAGTTGTTCCGGCATGTTGTGGTCGAGGTAGTTAATGTTATTAATGATTTTCTTCAAAACTTATACTTGTGTTTTATTAGTTGGGTTCCGGCTGTAACGTCGCCGATTATTGATTTTATTTTATCAAAGTTTTTGTTATTATGGTTTTGTGGTAAGCACGAATTGTTGCGCCACGTACTTTTAGTATTTGTTCTTGTTATTTGCGTGTTGTTTTGGCGCGTCGACCTTGGGATTTCGTATTGGAATTCAGGTCGGGGCGTCACATATATCTTATGGGTAAGAGGATCAAGACAGTAGTATGCACTTTGCGAAGAAGAATACCCCACAAAAATGCAAGGGAGAGAGCGTAAATCAAGTTTGTGATCTACATAGGGACGAAGCCATGGATAACATAAGCAACCAAAGCTATGAAGTTTGAGATAATTAGGCGGATCGCCAAACAGACACTGATAGGGGGATTTATGAGATAGAGTAGGAGTAGGAAGACGATTTATAAGGTATGACGCTGTTGCAAACGCAAGAGACCAATACTTGAGAGGAAGATTGGCATGAGATAGAACAGAAAGCCCCGTTTCAACTATATGACGATGACGACGTTCGGCATAACCATTGTGTTCAGGGGTGTGAGGAGGAGATGTAAGATGAGAAATCCCATCAATGGTGAGATATGTATAGAGAGCTTGATATTCCCCACCATTATCAGAGTAAACAGTTTTGATGGATGTCCCAAAATAATTTTCGACCAATGCTTTGAACCTAAGAAATACAGATTTTGTGTCCGATTTATTTTTAAGAGGGTAAAACCAAATGTATTTCGTAAAGTGGTCCACAAAGATGACATAATACTTGAAATTGTCAAAGGAGAAAATGGGAGATGTCCATAAATCTGTATAGATCAGATCAAGAGGAGAACGAGAAACTAGGGTATTTTGATTAAAAGGGAGCTTATGGCTCTTATTACATTGACAAGCATTGCAGTTAAAAGAAAAATCACTAGAAACCTGTAGCTGAAATGAAGATGCAATGTGTTTAAGAATAGGGAGAGACGGATGACCAAGCCGATGATGTCAGTCGATCGCAGTAGCTTTGACACTAGAAAAGGCGAGAATTGGAGTAGATGGCCATTCATAAATGCCAAGATTAATTGGACCCGTGAGCAAGTGTGCCCTCGTAAGCCGATCCTTCACAAGAAAAGAGTGTGATGAGAATTCTATAAGGAGATCATTATCAGAACATAGTTGAGAAATAGAAATGATATTATGTTGCATGGTTGGAACACACAGCACATTAGACAAATTTAAAATTTTAGAAGAAGTAAAAAACCAAGTAGAACCAGTATGAGTGATAGGAAGACTGGAACCATCACCGATGATTATCTCCTCCGTACCGTCATAGGGTTGATGAAGGGCAAGGTTGGAGAGGTCTTGAATAACATGATGATCGTAGCACCGGAGTCAAGGAGCCAGGTGGTAGGAGGGGCAGTGGGTGCGACTGTGACAACATGAGCTTGGGGATGGGCAGAAGGTGAAGGTGGGGCATCGGGGGAGTTTAATGGTTGGATGTTTTTCCTGAAAAACTGGGCATTGATGGAAAGAGTGACCTTTGGTGTGGCACCATTGGCATTTTCCTAGGTATGGACGAGAATTAGTGTGGGCAGCGGTGTGGGTAGGACGAGGCGAGGTGTGGGGCTGGTTGTGTTTAGGCTGAAATGGTGGGCGATAGTTATGAAAGGCTGGGGCAGCAGAGGTGGGAGAATGGCGAGTGTTGGTGGCATGAACAGAAGCAGGCACAGGACCAAGAATGGGTTGAGCCTTAAGAACGAGCTCTCTATTGATGAGTCACGAGCATAGACAGCATCAATGACACTCTGATAGGAAGAATCAAGACCATCCAGAATTTTTTCCGTAACATCTTTAGGGTTCAAAGGTGAATTGAGGAGAGCCAATTGATCTGTACATGCTTTTATAGCATGCATATAGTCAGAAATAGATTGAGGCCCTTTGGTAATTGTTTTGAGTTTGACTTTGAGTTGTTTAACGTGATCACGAGAAGGTTTGGCAAAAGTATTGGAGAGGGTGTCCCAAATGTCTTTTGTGGTATTAGAGAGAAAAATTAGGGGGACAATTGTTGGTTCGAGAGTGCCTACTAAGGTACCAAACAGAAGACGATCCTGTCGAACCCAAGTTTGATAGGCGGGATTGGGTGCTGGAACCGTGGTTATTGTAATTGTAGGTGATGGGGAAGGAAAGGAACCATCCAAGAATTTGAAAAGGTCGTAACCAACAAGGGTAGCCTCTATTTGGAGTTTCTAGGAGAGAAAGTTGGTAGAGTTTAGTTTAATGATATTGGGAAGAGAGACAATGATAAGAGGACACTTGGGCTGAGCATCATTGGGTATGGTAATAGCTTCCATAGTGCTGGAAGAGCAAAGAAAGAAGAAACAATAATAATAATAATAATAAGCGTGGATCAGTAATGCTCTGATACCATGATGAGATTGATGAAAGAATTGTATATTATATTCATATGAGCTTACAGCTTTTATATACAAATAAACAAAGAGAAGAGTAGTTTACATAGGACACAATAACGTGGAGTTATACAATTAGAAGTCTACATGAGATAGAGATAGTAATGGTAAAGATTAAGTATCTGGGTTATCTTTATCCTTGACAACTTCTTATCGAAGCATGGTTGAAGGTCTCTAGTACTTAACACTTACAAGGCCAGACCTTGCATTCTCTGTCAACCAAGTCTTTCAGTTTATACATCAGCTGCGGACCACACATCTTCAGGCAGTCAAACGTATCTTACGTTACGTAAAGGGCACTATTTTTCTTGGCCTCTCTTTTCAATCGTAGTTCAATTTATCACTTCGTGCCTATTCTGATGTTGACTGGGCCGGTTCCACAGATGATTGGCATTCGACCACTGGTGTCTGTGTGTTTAATTTGGGGTCCTAATCTTGTTGCTTGGATGGCCAAGAAACGATATACTGTATCTCGGTCTAGTAGCGAAGTCGAGCATCGCGCATTGGCATCTACTGCAGCTGAATTACGATGGTTCAGCTTTCTGTACTACGAGTTGGGTCTTGTGCTTCAAGCTCCAACATTGTTTTGTGATCACATCTCAGCGCTTTATATGGCTAAAAATCCAGTATTTCATGCTCATACACGGCACATTGAAATAGACTATCATTTTTTACGTGAGTTCCAAGGTCGTGGGTTCCTTCGTCTTCATTATGTCTCCACTCAAGATTAGCTTGCCGATATTTTTACGAAGAGTTTATCGAAACCTTGACTTACAATGCTTTCCCCCAAGCTACAACTCCGATTCGTTCCGCTTGGCTTGAGGGGGGGTATTAGGATGTAAATTCTCCCATATATATTATGTTTGGTAGTTTCCTATTTTATTTCCTTGCCATATTGTATTTACTCTTGTATTGTATTTACTTAATTAGGAAAGTATCTATGAGTTATAATTCTTGATCTTCAAGATCTCCTAGCGTAGACAGTAAGTCATTGTAAATACCTAGGTCTCTTGCTGTATATAAGATTGTTTGACAGCCGCCTAGGTTAAGCCAAGGACGTTTATACATTCAAGGAAACAAGGAACTCACTAAGTCGATCAAACCATGCTCGGGGTAACTGTTTGAGCCCATAAATTGCTTGGTGTAGCTTGCAGACATGATTAGGAACCGGGGATCAACATAACCAGGAGGTTGAGCCATATACACATCCTCAGACAGAAGATCGTTAAGAAAAGCATTACGGACGTCAAGTTGTTGGATTGGCCAGTGCTTGGATTGTGCAATGGCTAAGATAGTGCGTGTGGTAGGTAGTTTAACAATAAGACTAAAAGTCTCGTCATAGTCCACTCCTTCTTGCTGAGTAAAACCTTGTGCGACAAGACGAGCCTTGTAAAGCTCGAGGGTTCCATTAGCACGGCGTTTAATTTTATACACCCAACAACTACTAACCACATTGGAGCTAGGCAGCCGAGGTACAAGTGTCCACGTATTATTTTTGTGGAGAGCACTAAGTTCTTCACCCATAGCTTGTTGCCAATGAGGAAGAGATATAGCCTACTTGAAAGATTGTGGTTCAAATAACATGGAATCCTCAGAAAAGCAGCAAGAGCATATGGCAGTGGGTACTTATATACCAAGTCATTGATGCTTTTATAATGGAGAAGAGAAGTGGACGAAGGACTGGAAGTGATGTCCTTAGTTGTTGATGTAGTTGATGTAACAATATCCACCGAAGAAGAACCATGAAATAGAATTGGGCTATTAGCGAACACTGGTCTGAAGCCCATAGATACTGGGGTTGGATAGCTAGAATCATGAGTTATAGAGGCAGGCCAGAGTGCGAGCTAGGGAGGAACCAGATGGTTTATTTTGCACCACCAATGGGTTATGGTCCTGAGGTCATGAGAGCGAAGACTGAGATACAGTGCTGCCAGTACTCGACTGGGCAGCAGGAGAGATAAGGGAGACAATATGAGTATCACTTAGAAGAGAGCAGGAAGAAGAGTCCCGTAAAGCAGAGGCATGAATAGGCTGGCGGGCCAGGACAAGAAACCTTTAGAAGAATAGCTAGTAGCATATGGAAAAATTATTCATCAAACAAAACATGTCGTGAAATATAGATACGACCAGTTGATTTGTCCAAGCACCAATACCCCTTTCGAGCTAAGTCGTTCCCCAAGAAAACACAAGGAGTGGACTTAGGCATCAATTTATGTTTATTGTATAGAACCAAGTGAGGAAAACAAATGCACCCAAAAGTTTTCATGAAGCGATAGTCAGGAACCCGCTTAAGCAATTCTTGGTGTGGAGAAATAAATCCTAACTGACGCATGGGTAAACGATTTATAAGAAAAATAGAAGTAGAAAAGGCTTCAACCCAAAATTTTTAAGGAACTTTGGATTGTGCTAGCAAACATAATACCATCACTACTATGTGATTGTGTTTGCGCTCGACAACACCATTTTGCTGTGGAGTGTGTGGACATGTTAATTGATGTCTGATGCCATGATAAACTAAGAAATTAGCGAATTGTCGATTGACAAAATCACCCCCTCCATCCGTTTGAACAACTTTAATAGTGTGTATGGCAGAGATTTTCTGAGAAAGTTGATTTCCAATTTGAACTTTAAAATCGAAAAATACAAGAAGAACATTAGACTTATTAACAAAAGGAAATAACCACACAAACCGAGAATTAT
The DNA here is from genome assembly GCA_016624345.1 of Platycodon grandiflorus. NCBI lineage: Eukaryota > Viridiplantae > Streptophyta > Magnoliopsida > Asterales > Campanulaceae > Platycodon > Platycodon grandiflorus. Next base: position 10,288,801 of record CM028363.1, read on the forward strand.
CATCAACTATAGAAAGATAATAACGAAAACCAAAATTAGATACAACCGAGGATTGTCCCCACACATTTAAATGAAGCATATCTAGAGGTTGCATAGAATTAAAGTTTCGATTACTAAATTTCAAACTACATGACTTTCTATTAAAAATTAGTGTCTCAAATTATAAAATAAAAAAGGATTCCTATTTAATTAAGGAATGGACTTCGAATTCGATTCGTAACCATATGCGGTTGTGTTGAATTCAATGGTAGCAACTCCTAATTGCAATTGGATTAGAATATGTTTAATCCTAATTTGCTTAGGATTAAACAATTGCTCATGGCCTTATATAAGGCACGCGTTTGAGACATATTAAAAGGGCACAAGCCGAGAGATAGAGAGATAGAAATCGGTGAGATGGACGATGGACACAATTGGTGGTCGAGGGTCTCGAGGTCTTGGCAGTGTTAGACAAAATAGTGTGTGGCTATTTTGGGCTGTGAGAGGTGTGGTACTCTATGGGATCGTGTTAATCCTTATAACCATAGTCCTAGGTAAGGTGAGTACATTGAAAACTCTCTATTGTAATTTCTCATCATTTATCATGGATTTGTTGCTTGTCTAGGAGTGAATTAAATCACGTAATCCTTCCTTTTTGTTTGATTCTGTTATATTTTCTATTTTCTTGCCATTATTTCTCCAAATACTTGGTACTTTTATTTTCGACCGATTCGCTTCCGCATTAAATATAGAAACTTAAAATTTTTAATCCAAGAATATCCTCGTTTTTATAACAAACTGGTATCAGAGCTTTGGGATAGTCGAAATTATGAATCAATAGATTGGAGTTTGAAGATGGGGGACGTTGGAAATTTTACGCAATTTCAATTGGAGAAATTTAACGAAAGTAATGAATTTAGCTTATGGCAAGTTAAAGTTAAGGATGTGTTGATCCAAACAGATCAAAAGATTGCTTTGGAAGGAAAGGAAGCAAAACCCGACGATATGAAGGATGAGGTATGAAAGAGAATGGATCAAAAGGCGGCTAGTACTATCTAGCAATGTTGCGCGGATAATGTTTTCTACAACGTTATCTCTAAAAAATCTACGAAGGCATTATAAGAGAAGTTTGAGAGTCTCTGCATGTGAAAATCTATGTCAAACCGATTCTACCTAAAGAAGGAGTTGTTTAACTTCACGATGTCTGAAGGTACGAATATTCATGATCACTTGAATGCTTTTAACAAGATACTTTGCGAGTTGGCTAATATCGGTGTTAAAATTGAGGATGAAGATCAAGGTTTAATTTTGCTAAAGTCTTTGCCACCATCTTTCAAGTATTTAGTTACTACTGTTATGCATGAGAAAGATAAGCTTAGTTTGGGTGAGGTACAAACATTCTTATTAACTGATGATTCTATGAACAAGGATTCTAAGAATAATGATAATAGTGATGCTTTGTACGTGGGAAGCAAAGTTAATCATCTCAGAAATTCGTCCGGTAAAAGTTCAAGTGGTGGTGAGAAGAAAAATAAGACTTCCAAGATAAAGTGTTGGCATTGCAATAAGATAGGTCACGTTGTTCGTAATTGTCAAAAACTCAAGGATGAAGTGAACAAAGAATTGAATTCTAATGCTAATATTATCACTTTCGATGAGGGTGGTATTAGCAATGACGAGAATAGTGGTGATGTACTTAATGTGACTGTGGGTGGTGATAATCTACGGACTGAATGGGTTCTTGATTCCGATTGTTCTTTTCACATGTGTTACAATAGAGATTTGTTAGTGGTGATGTATTTTTAGTGGATGATTCTTCTTGCAAGATTGAAGGTGTTGGGACAATTAAAATCAAGACTCAAGGTGGAATGAAAACGCTAACTAAAGTTCGTCATGTTCCTGACTTGAGGAGGAATTTAATTTCATTGGGTTCCTTGAATTCGAAAGGTTGCAATTATACAGTTCGTGATGGAAAGATGAAAATCTTTCGTGGTGGCCGTTTTCTCATGGGTGGAAACAAAAAGGACAACTTGTATTTACTACAAGGAAGTGTCATACAAGGTGGAGCTCATGCTATGTTTCAAAGTAAAGATGCCAAGTGTGAAGAAATTGGAAGTATTCGGTTTGGTAATATTTCATAGAGCGAGTTCAAGTGCCGCTTGGACTCGTGTGTTCGAGATCAATTCTAGGCACCCATGGTGGGGTGCATGATAGGCAAGCAACGATGGGAATAGACGATTGATGAAATTTGAGCCAAGGTGGAAATTTGTTAAAAATTAGTGTCTTAAATAATAAAATAAAAAAGGATTCTTATTTAATTAATAAGGAATGGACTTCAAATTCGATTCGTAAACCATATGCGGTTGTACATGTTGAATTCAATGGTAGTAACTCCTAATTGCAATTGGATTAGAATATGTTTAATCCTAATTTTCTTAGGATTAAAAAATTGCTCAGGGCCTTATATAAGGCATGCATTTGAGACATATTAAAAGGGCATGCACAAGCCGAGAGATAGAGAGACACAAATCGGTGAGATGGACGACAGACACAATTGGTGGTCGAGAGTCTCGAGGTTTTGGCAGTGTTAGACAAAATAGTGCGTGGCTATTTTGGGCTTTGAGAGGTGTGGTACTCTGTGGGATCGTGTCAATCCTTGTAACCCTAGTCCTAGGTAGGGTGAGTATAATGAAAACTCTCTATTGTAATTCATCATCGTTTATAGTAGATTTGTTTCTTATCTTAGAGTGGATTAAACCACGTAAATCCTTCCCTTTTGTTTGATTCCGTTATATTTTCTCTATTTTCTTGCCATTATTTCTCCAAATACTTGGTAATTTTATTTTCGACCGATTCGCTTCCGCATTGAAGATAGAAACTCAAAATTCTTAATCCAAAAATATCCTCGTTTTTGTAACACTTTCCAAGAGGACAAATATGACACATAGCTTTGTTTGTTACATATCCACTCATTGATATCCAAAACTTTTGGACTAAAGAATTAGAAACTTTAGAAGAGGGATGACCAAGACGAGCATGCCAGACATCCGGAGAAGCGCATTCACCAACTAAAGCAAGAAGATTAAAAAATGGAGAAGAAGAAAAAGACAATTGGTACAGTCCATCCGAGCTACTGCCAGAAAGAATAGTCTTCTTCGTACGATTGTCCTTAACACGAAACCCATAAGCGTCAAGTTCAAAGAAATAATTATTATCATAAGAAAATTTACGAATAGACAATAGGGATTTATGCATCGTAGGAATACATAAGACATTACTTAATTTGATGAAAGAATGAGGACCATAAAAAAAATTAGTATGCGCTAACCAATGAATTTAATGGGTAATCTAAATCCATTTGCAATAGTTACTGTGTCGATACCTGAATAGGGAGAGAATTGATTCATTTCATCCGTGGTAGACGTCATACGATTGGTAGCACCCGAGTCCAGAACATACGATATAGGAGTCATGGGCGAAGGTAATTGGTTATTTGAAAAACCATGAGCAACAACTAGCTTTGCATAATAAGCCTATGGTGATACTTGAGGTGTCTGGTAATGGGCAGAGTAGGCAAGGTTGGTACGGTGCATGCACATATCTGCATAATTCCCTAATTTGTAACAGATTTGGCATTCAACGGAAGAACCACTAATTGCGTAGGGGTTTGGAGGACTGTAAGTAGTCTGCAGCTGTGCTTGCAGAGAGATGGTATTGGGACAAAAATCTTGGGAGGGAAACTGCTGAAAAGGAAAACCTAGAGTAGGCAAAATTCCACGGCCTCGACCCTTGTTCTTCCACCAATTTTTACCACAGCCGCTACCTCCCCCACCGTGATTCGAGGCTTGTGTCGGAAAAAAAAAATTAGATGTCAATTGATTATGAGAAGGTTGTGAAGGAACATGGACCTGTTTGGACAATTTCGTAGAAGATCCTTTTGAGGCAGTAAATCCTACAAATCGCTCAAGGTTATAGTCTCTTTCGAATTCTGTACGGTAATAAACTCCTTATATTCAGTTCCCAAACCTCTAAGAACTCGTCTACGCAGATGGACATATTGGGTGTCTTGCGAAGTTCATGTAGATGGTCCTATAATTTCTGCAAGTGTATGGTTGACGAAACACCAAACTCCATTGCCAAGAGATCCCACGCATCAGGATCAGTCTTGCAAGGGTTAAAATGAGATTGAATTTCAGCTATAATTGTAGCCTTAATCTAAACAAGAACCAATCCAGAGGCTTGAAGAAAGAAACTATAGGCTGGATTCTCAGTTACCTTGTCCTCTAGGTGCATATAGGGTGGTGTTCTTTGAGTAATAGTGTGCTCTAAGCAATGAGTTTGCAGAACTAAGGTAAACAGAAAACTCCAATTCACATAATTCTCATTGTGTAGATGGTAATGAGACATTATGGACTGGATATTAAAAAGTAAGGGAAGATGATATTCTAGGTTGGTCATGGAGGATTGAGAGCTAGAATCTCTGACTACCGTTCTAGAAGACATCACTGACTCATCACCCATGACTTGAGTGGAAAGGAAATAAAATAAGGAACTACCAAACGTAATACAGAGGAGAGAATTTACGTCCTAACATCTGCATCGCTCGACTTTGGACATTCTTCCCACTTCAGATATCTCTCCTATTGATGACCAAGGCATCATTCTTACTGACCAAGATGATATTCCATGCTGGACTGCATCTTGTAATGGCAGATTCTCCATCACCTCGGCTTGGCATCTCATTCGCCAAGAAAGATCCACTTTGCTCACGATAAAGTTTATTTGGCACTGCAACCTTCCTAGGCAAATCAGTGTGTTTATGTGGCATCTTTTTCGAAGATGTTGCTAAATAGAGATTAGCGACCGAAATTTTCGTTGCTAATACCCGTGTTCTTGTAGTGGGCTTCCAAGTGTTATTGCTGCTAGGAGGAGCATTCGAAAACATTCAACCATGTCTTTCTTTCCAGCCACCTTGTGCAGAAGATTTGGACCATTTTGAGCATTGATTATGATATCAATTTGAATACCCTTTCCATTCAGCACGCCTGCTTATCTTGGAGGCTTCGACAGGGGGCTACCAAGAACCATATTATTATCCCTTCATTGATCTAATGGGTTTTATGGAAGAATCGTAACTCTTTGATTTTTGAAAATCGAGGTAGCTCCGATATTCAATTGATTGCTAGTGTTAAAGCTGATGTTAAAGCTATTATGACAACTTCCTCTCATGGTACTATAAGCTACGAAACTATTACCATTGTTAGGTGGATCAAGCCTCTAGCTAGATTATTTGGTTAAACTTAACTTTGATGGAGCCAAATGATTTTTGCCTACTCTTCTTTCTATATTTGGTAAGGCTATATGAATACCATTGCTGATGCCAAAGCTCTCCTCCAAGGTATCATTTGGCTTAAAGATAATGGGTAGAATGGTGTTGTTCTTAAGGTTGATTCTAAGGCTCTTTTCGATTGTATTTTCGAAGGTGTTAAACCTCCTTGGAAATGCTAGGCTATTTTGCAACAAATTTTGGCTATCCATCGGACCATACAGCTTAATTTTCGTCATTGTTACCGTCAAGCCAACAGTGTGGCTGATCAGCTAGCAAACCTGGGTTGTGAGGATCACACTAATCGATATTTTGAGTCTTCTCGAGCTCTCCTTTCGCTCATTCGTGGTTTCCTCTATCTGGATATGTAGGACACTCCCTACATTCGGACAGTCTAAGCTAATAGGTTTTGGTTGTTGTCATCTTACTTTTCTTGGTTAGGCTCTTTAGATTCTTTAGCTTTCAAATCTTCTATTTTCTTTTCCGTTATTTAAGCTCTTCGTATTTTGATTTGAGGTTAGGCTCCTTTGTCTTCCTTTTTAAGAGCAAGGCTGGTTGTCCCCCTCTGTTATATATTTCGTTTTAATAAAATTTAGCAGGGTGCCGCTCCTGTTTCTCTAAAAAAAATAAAAAATGAATAATCTACTGACTTGAAGTATAAACAGAAAATAGAATTAAAAAGCCTTTTATGTGATTGTGCAATACAACTATCTAATTCAATGTACAACCGCCCGGTGGTTATGTGATGCGGACAACCGAGCCATGGAATTCATGGAACGTTTGGACCGTGTGCGCGGCAAAAAGCATAAATTTTGACTCCGGATGAATCACGGGGCCCATAATATATCAAATCGAAGCTCTTTCCGAGTACTTCAAAAGACACAAGGTTTACCCTATGATGCGTTCATTTTTAGGGCAAAAAACGCCATTTAGTCCATGTTCTGAGGCTCGGAAGTTTTAGAGTCACTTTTGGTCAAAATGTCTCTTTTGTTTATTTTTGCCTTTTGGGTTTTGGGTCCTTCAAATACATTGTTTGATGTTGTTTTGGGCAGTTTTTTGCCATTGTTAAACATTAAATTTTTCAATCCAATTCGTGATATTCTCTGAATCTTTGTGAATTGTTGCCCAAAAACGCGGTAGGTTGTAAACCTCAACGCGAGTTTGGAAGATTAACGTTCGGTAGTCGTACGCGATCTCAGCGACGTTGATTCTATCGTTACTCTCTAAAAGCTTCCGCTACATCATTATGTTGAATTTATGTCCATATTTTTTTATGGGAACAATAGGGCAGAAAGATACAATGAGAGAAATTATTAGCCAAAAAACCTACTCCCTTTTTCAAATTCAAATTTGATGTATATTTTCTATTTTTTCAAAATTATAAAACACGTGATTTGTAGAACATTTAAACTAATACGAATTACAAGTTTTAAAAAATAAAAAATAAACATTAAATTTACATTTGAAAAACATCATATTTGACCATATTAAAAAAAAAGTAAAAAAATAATAATAATTTAAGAACGGAGGGAGTATGACATTTTTGTTACTTTCTAATTAGGAAAAATGTTTGGAGTCTTACTATATAGCCCAACTTAAATTCGCCTTTTGAGTTTCATATTATTTTGATGTAATTATAGTTTTTTTTTTTTTCCCCGAAATGCAAAGCCCCATTATTGCATTAAATGAAAGGAAAAAAATTGGGGGCTTAATACCTGACTACTTCGAGTGCCGAAGGGCTACAAGCAAGAAATCAAAACAAACGCTTTTAAACGAAAGAGAATACATGAAATCCCTAAGTAATTCGGAGATGGGTTAACCTACATCTTACGACCTGAAACTATGATTGGGAGAAATGGCAAAGGCATCATGGTAAGCCTCGAGGTTGTTGGTTTAGGATCTCCACATTTGGGGCACGGCTTTGGTTCAAAGTCACTGATATTGGCAAGACTAGCTCGTAATATTTAAAGGGTTGAAATGAACAACAGGATAACACACCAGCGGCTGAGCCATGGTAAGGTTTGTACCTTCTTCCATATTAACAAATTCCCCATCTTTCACTTTCCAGTCGAAGCATTGTACCAATGATGCTGTTGCCACTTGTATCACATTCCATGCAAGTGATGCACCGGGGCATGACCTCCTTCCACTCCCAAACGGCATGAACCGATAATCTTGTCCCAGAATACCAACCAGATCCTTATTCGGGTCCTCTATAAATCTATCTGGCAAAAACTCGGTTGGATTTTGCCATGAGTTTGGATCTCGCATGATGGCATATACATTAATCATCATTCTAGTATCTTTTAGCACATCATATCCATTGATTTTGCAATCTTCCTTGGATCGTCGTAATATCAAGGGTAATGAAGGGTGTAGCCTTAGACCTTCCTTGACAACTGCTTGCAAGTAATGAAGATTTGGGACATCGGATTCCTCAACTAGCCTGTGTGACCCAACAACATTGTTGATCTCCTCTCGGAGCTTCTTGAACACATTTGGATTGTTAATGACCTCGGCTAGCACCCATAATAAAGCCGTACCAGTTGAATCAGTGCCCGCCAAGAAAACCTCCTGTCAAACAAATCAGAATTATCAATGCAATTCTGCTCTTTTTAGGATTTAGCCACTATAACTCATTTTTCAAACATCAGCCTGATAGCAAATAACTTAAAAAGCTAAATACACCTCTCTCACTCCCCCAAGTCGTCTCCTTCAACTTGAAAGTCTTATAACTCAACCATAAAAATTAGCATGAATTATGATTGATCTGGTCTAACTAATTGGAATCTATTGGCATCCATGCATGATCGTGGAACTATATTAAATTAAATTGCTCGTGGAGAGAGAGAGAGAGAGAGAAGCTAACCATGAAAAAAGCCTTGATGTTATTCCTAGTAAGCTTAACCTCGGAAGCTTCATCTTCATAAATTTCCAAGAGAAAATCCATCATGTCTTTGCTTTCTTTTTCACCATTGCGTCTTTCCTTCTCATGTTCCCTCATGATCCCTTCCACCAAAACATCAAAATTCGCAATCAAGGCTCTGATTTTTTTCCCATATCCGAATAGATCAAACTTCTGTAAAGGACCCAACACTTCCCCCACAGCCAACTTGTTGCCAATGACAGTAATTTCGCGAGTGAACTCCCTAATTTTCTTAGCCTCATTAGAAGTTCTGGAACATCTTGTGCTCATTGTCATCCTGCACACAATATTATTTGTCATAGTCATTAGCTCGACCCCTAGATCACATGCCTCCCCTCTTTGCGAACACTTCACCAGACCTTCTATTAACTCCATCACCTCTTGCTGACGAATATCAACAGACCGGCTAAGCTGTGGAGCCGAGAGAAGCTTTGTCATGCATGTTTTCTTAATGAAGCGCCAGTATGGGCCATACTCCGCCACAAAAAAGCCAGCACCCGCGTACATGTTATAATCCTGGGCACCAAATTCAGGCCTATAGACAAAATTCAGGTCATGGGTTTTCAGGATTTCTTGGGCAACATTGGCATCGGATACGACCACCAACGATGATGAACCGAGGGAGATTTTCATGAGAGGGCCGTAGCGGGAAGCCAGGGTTTGGAAGGACTTGTGCAAGAGGTTACTTAGTAAATGGAGGTGGCCAATTATTGGTAATGTTGGTGGACTTGGAGGGTGGTGGACTAGTTTAGTACTCTTAGATTTCAAGTATTTGGTGATGAAGAATTTAGCTAGGAGAGTGGAAACGAACCATATAAAGATGAGGAGACCCCAAAAGTTAACATCTATGGATGTGGCCATGGCTAGTTTTTATGATGAACTATAATTTGATCAAGCTGATATTTATGGGAAGTATTCATAGAAATGAGTAGATAAGACATGAGCCGTAAATAGGATTATCCGGAATCTGATTCTGGCAGTTGTAGATGCCAAATCCAAATATGAGAGTTAAAACTCATACCTTGATGCTACTTTCTTTGTCAACTTTTTTCCACGGAAAATGACGTCTGCCTACAGCATTTGGTTTTCGGGATCATGACATACCATGCCAGGATGATTCTAATTGCAGTCCGAAGGAAATGATAATAAACAAGTATGAGCCAGTACAACTCGTTTGTAGCTTTTGATCTACTGCTTCTTATGAATAACACACTTCACTTTACCTCGTAACGAATGGAGAATTAAAACAGGACATTCCACTCTTTCTCATCTTTAGACATTTTTTTAACCATAGTATCATTTTGGTGTTTTAATTGACTGTATTAACCTTGTTGTTTTAATACCCTCTTTGTACATAAAGATGTTCATTAAAATAATTTCTTATCTTTATTTTGAATATTATGGTAAATATCATACGTGCAGATGGTGATGTGAGTCTTTAGTGGACAAATTTCGTGAATTCAAACCGCGCTGTCTAAATAGAAGGTGCAATTTAAGAAAATGATATAGTTGAGAGGGCACACTGCTTCAATTGATAGTTGACGGGGGCAAATCAAACTCGACCTATAGTTGAGGGGGGTTATATGTAATTTACCCTTTTATTACTATTAGAAAAAATCTATATAGAAAAAGTCAATCTCAAATTCCGTTGGATTAGGATACTACTTACCAATCATAATATAACTAGAACTCTATGAGCCTTTATGGGCGGATACATCGAATTGGTTCACATGCCCGTTTCCTAACAGTTTGTATAATTTGTCTACAAACTGTTAATATTAGATCTCCGTAACATTGCCATAATGATTTCTAAAGCACGGGGATAACGGATTAGATAATAGATGTCTGATTTTCTGGCGACTTGGACAACAAACGTTTCGTCTTGTGAAACAACATTAGCAATATGCCGTTAATCAAGCGACGCTGCTACATATGATTCAGTGTTATGAATCGAATTTGAAGGTGAAGTGATGAATGGAAATGTTTTTGATAGTTTTGGCCCTTTTGGGAATGCCCTATCAAGAACTCATGCATCCTCTGGTTTGTGCCCCAACAGCTAGGCTCAAAAAGTTTCCATTTTAATTAATGACCAAAATAGAAGCTCTAGCTAGGTTATTACGGAAGGAATTGAGGCTTTTCATATAGTTCTTACTAGGTATTTTCTTTATTTGGATAAAAATTTCAGCTCTCTCCTAATAGTCAAATGACATTCTAAGTAGTCAGCAGGTTTTAAGGCCCCACTTTTATTTTTTACTTTCTTTTCTTCGTTAAAAAAAAAAAAAAAAAGTTAGCTTACTAGTGAATGGAATGGAAATGTTACGGAGATCTAATATTAAGAGCTCGAGTTTGTGGTATTTTTACAAGTTTTAGTGTTAGTGTCGTCATATCAAATTTACTTAAATCTTTACACCATCAAATCAAATTTGTCATTTTCTAAGTAATGACATAGACATTCCTAATCATCACCAACTTTAACATTTAAGTATCGAGATTTGTTTTAAAATCATCAAATAACATTAATACTAAAGCTTGTAGAAATACCATAATTTCGAGTTCGTAATATCATTTGCCAATGTTATGAACTTCCCATTTTTATTTTTATTTTTATTTTTGATGCTTAAGAAAAGTTAACTCAAATATTGTATCCATTGAAATAGGTGGTACAAAACTATTTTGCACAACTCATTCATTGTGCAATGATAGTCAAAAAATTTCAACGCCACTAACTAAGACAGTCAAATTCCCTCTCCTCTTCATTTTCCCACTAAGAATTTCTTCCCCTTTTTATTTCTCCTTTCGATCTGGCCAAAAAATTCACCTTGATTTTTATTTTTGTCAATTTAATTAAAAGTTTAACCGATCATTCGTAGATATATTTATTTTACAAAGTTATATAAACCATAATTCATAATATTCTTAATATAATTTTTAGTGAATGAAATTTTATTTATTAAAATATAATTAAATTATATTAATTTTCAATTTAATTTAATTAAATATTAATTTTTAAAAATAAAAAATGGACTATTTGGCCCGAAAGAGTGAGAGAGAGAGAGAGAGTATTTTGTTTTTCTAAGTCAGTTCGAGTATAGAATATGTGCTGTTGGAATATGCTTACCTAGTTTTCGCTAAAATATAATTTTTTTTTATTTAGAGTAATGTTATGAATATCTAAAAAGTATTAATTTTTTTGCACTAAATAATGTGTTAATTGATGTAGCAACTGATGTGATGCATTAATTATAATTTTTAATTTTATTTTTTGTATCACATCAATTAACACATCATTTGGTAAAAAAAAAATTAATACATTTTATTATCTATATCATTACTTTTTTTTTAAGCCAAATTTTTGGTCTATGACAAACAGACAACGCATTTCAACTTGCTTTAAAGTTTGATGATTAGACCACCTTCTCTCTTATCCATTTTGGAAACATCCACTTCTCCCCTTCTTAGATTGCCAATTGAACAATGAGACCCATTTTCTATTCATTATTGTGCTTACCACACTGAGAATATGGACATTTAACGCCAAAAACATTGACCAATTGAAATATTGATTAAAATGTCAATGAGTGAAGAATGTTAAAACAATTAACCATCTAAACAACCATGTAGATTTTCCTTTTCTTAAAATCCACAACTAGAACTATACACTCGGACAAACCTATCTTATATATGTCACTAAAAAGACCTACATCGTTAGTCAAAACAATGTAATATAACGATGATGAGCCACATTTGCAGTTTATTACTTCCATTTTGCATCAACTCTAATTGAAACTAAAATCAAAGATATTAAGGTGTATAACAAGTAAGCTACCATCTAGGTCGGAACGTGATGAAGCCAGGAATTAGATCGTAGATAGTCGACTAAGATTGTAGTTAGTCGTTTTGTGGTTTCATTAGATGCTAAAAGTGGTTATGTTGATTGGATTGAGTTTATTGGCTTGGGGTTGCGACAAATGAGGGTGTGTACATCTAGCTTTGAGATGGATTATGTTAGTCAAATTGGAGAGAGAGAGAGAAAGAGAGAGAGAGAGAGATAAAGTTGATAAGGGGGAGAGAGAGAGATTATATAAAGTTGATATTAATACTAGTGCACTATAATAAAAAAGAAAGGTAAATACCATTTAAAATCATTTTCCCCTATAACAACCAAACATCTTACACATAGCTATCTTCTAACAATCATAATGCTACATAAATAATCAAAATCATGTTTATTGATGGAATTATGGAATCAGATCATATTATGCCAACAACTTAGAAACATTTACACAAGGCATACCCTTAGAGAGGCATCAATAAACAACACACTCATAAACGCATAAGGATTTCCTCATGTAATCCCCAGGGAAGGTGAGGTATCACCACGCGGCTTACCGGATCACATTCTTTTAGAGACCCTGGAAGGGGACACTCCTACTCATTGTTAGAATATTTCTATCTACATTCTTCCAAGCCAATTAATTCGTTATAAGAAAAACTCCCAAGAATTGCAAGCTTGTTGATAAATCCTTTGATTTCTTCTTACTTACAAGTCATTTATAATAAATACACATTATTTTCCCTTTGTTTCTCCTACCTCTATATACCATTTAACTCTTCATACAGATCAATGCTAAAGATCACAAGAACCTAGCCTAGCTTTGAGTTTCAACTTCTGTATCATGCATGTTCATAAACCAAACTACTTGTAGAACTCAAAGACCTACCAATCACATACAAGATACATCAACAAATTGTCAAAGTCGAGTTACTATTATTTTGGGATCTTTAACATTACTCTCACCAATAATATGTTATTTTGCAATATGTAGTATGTTTGAACTCCGTTAGACAAGGTATTAACTGATCTCAGTTACGGGTACCCTACACCAAGCCTCGAAATCACAGGGTTGGTAACTGAAACTACTCACCCTTTCTCTATCCTATTATGGGCACCTAGTCAACATCATAGCCACCGGGTCACATCAGTTTCAGTTTATCTTTTCTATTCCTCCCCGTCCCGCCCGTGGTTTTTTCGGTTTGATCTCGCTATGCAACTATTCTCTCTCCTCTATCAACTCCCCTCGATTCTCACACCCAGATTAATTTCTTTCAATGCCCTTTAAATTCCAACATAAGTGCTAACTCAATTCTAATTGCCACACAGTTTAATCACACCCAGATATGTATTATTTTCAGTAAACATATTTAAAATGTGATTACGTCTCATCAGATCTAATTTGGTTCGAGCAGTTTTTTTGTATAATCCTACGTTCTTAAGTTTTCTTGTCATTGGCATTCTTTCTGACAGCTTCTGTGTTCTATTTATTGTCTGGTGATTTTTTGTTACCTCAATCCTTCTTTACAGTTTTTATGATACTTCCTCATCTGGTTTTCTTTCAAATTGGCTTAATTTGATTAAGAGTTCCACTTTTGTGTTAATTTTGTTATTTGAAGTGGTGGGTTTCTATCAAATTGGTGTAGTTTGATTAAAAATTTCAGTTTTGGTGGAAATTTGGGTGTTTGAATTGGTGGGTTTCTTTCAGACTGAAGTAATTCGATTGCAAGTTCCATTTTTTGCTGGAATTTGGGTGTATGAACTGGTGGGTTTATTTCTAATTGGTGAAACTTGATTAAAATTTCCTTTTTTGGTGGAAATTTGAGTGTTTGAATTGGTGGGTTTGTTTAGAGAATGGTGACTGTCAATCTTGGAATGGTCCATTATGTAATAGACCATGTTTATGGTGCATTTATGCATAGATCAAGGTTAAGCCCACCATTTTTTTCTCGAGGATGGGGTGGGACAAAGCTTGAGCTTTTGGAGAGAATGATCAAACAATTATTCCCCGAGATCGAGGGCCAGAATTGGCCTCCTAGTGTGATTCAACCCATTTGGAGAACAGTTTGGGAAACAAAGAATGCTCGTTTGAGAGAAGGGGTTTTTAGGACCCCTTGTGAAGAGCAGCTTCTCGGTGCATTGCCTCCTGAGAGTCACAATGCAAGGGTTGCTTTCCTAGCCCCAAAGCATGTGCCTGCACAGAAAATGGCATGTGTGGTTCATCTTGCAGGTAACATTGTGAATCCATAGCTTTCTTATTTGATTGAAATTTGTATGTATTCTTGAGTCTTTTAATTCGTAAGGTTCTATACATGTGCGGCTTTGATTTGATGAAGTTTAAAGTTGAGTTGCCTTACTTATTATAATTGTTTTAGTTCACTAAAACAAGTTAATGCTGTTTGAGCAGTTAGATGCATATCGCGAATCTCTTTTGGTGTATGGGATTCATACAAGTAGCAGTTTTTAGGTGTAAAGTTAATGCTGAGGAAATAATGTTCTTGCTAACCAGTTCATAGTAGTTGGTTTTGCCAATTTTTTATTTTTTCCCTGTATTCCTTTAGTGTAGTAGAGTCATTTGGTTTCGAACCCAATAAGTCTGATCTAGGAAAAAAATACTGTATGCCAAGTAGTCCAGTAGTCCAGCAAATCAGTTCTGTTGGATATCAAAATTCAGTAGATCAGTTCTGTTGGATGTTAAAACTCTTCCAGTATGAAAAGGTTAAAAGACGCAGAAGCATTAAAATTAATGGCATCTCTAAAGTTTTCCTAATTAGGAAATTTATTTGCGTTGAGAATTATTACTAATGCATTGGGGATTTGTTTCCAATGCATTGGGGATGTTCTCAATGCACCTATTTCTATTAATGGAAGCTTAATAAGTGTCATAGGGGCATTTGTTAGCAAGATCCTATATAGGTCTTACTAATAAGGGTTCTTGCTAACAAGTGCCCCTATGATATTTGTAAAGTTTTCCTACTTAAGAAATTTATTAGATTGGGAACCATTACCAATGCATTGGGGATTTGCTTTCAATGCATTGGGGATGGTTTTCAATGCAACTACTTCTATTAATGGAAGCTTAACAAATGCCATTGTTAGCAAAATCCTGTAAGAAAATATCACCTCTTAATTTCTAATGTCCGAAAAATGCTTGGACTATCCAACTTTTCATTGTTAGCTGCTTGAGTGAAGTCTAAATGACTGCTCAAGAGTAAGAACTAGTGTCTTTTGAATGTCTTCTCTGTTGTTCCAAGTTTTGAAGAGATGATGACGAACTCTATGTGCTTTGTTGTGGCATAAAACACATCATTCTTCTTCATGACAATGGTAGATATTGTCACAGTTGTTTTTGCTTTAGTTCTCTAAACCATAGTTGTTAAATCGGGATACGTATCGTGTATCGTAATTTCATTTTTATGATACGTATCGGGATACGTCTTGTGTATCGTGGGATACGCTTTGCATATAGATATACATATTTTTTAGATATAAGAAGTAGGAACTATAAGTAGATATAAATGTATTTATTAAAATTTTAACAAAGATATAATTGATTAGAACAGTAATATTTGTAAGTTAAGACTCAAAGATTGTGTTTCACTAATTTAGTAAAATCTCTGACTCTTTAAATGTAGAATTTGTAAGAAAGAGTAATTTAAAAAAAATTTATAATATAATTTTATTTGGTACGAGTCTATATTAAAAGATAACAACGTATCGTAAGATACGCATCGTATCGTAAGATACGACACTGTATCGTAAGATACAAATAACGTATCGTAGGATACGTAGTTAAATGGGATACGCAAATAAGATACGTATCGATTACCCATATTTTTGTATCGTATCGTAAGATACGTATCGTATATCATATAAGATACTGACAACTATGCTCTAAACAATTTTCTTCCCCAAGCTACTTCACACAAGCTGCGTGAGTGGTTGCAAAGTCAGCTTCTGCGAATCATAGGGCCAAAGTGCTTTCCTACTTTATTCTCGTTCATGATAGGGTCACAGTCCTTTGCTACTATCTTCTGCTTCCGCATCCGCATCAGATACCATTTCCTTAAATAACATGGAGATCAAATGCTCATGGGGTGGTGTACACAGGCATATGTGGACTGACACTAAGAAGAATTCAGTTCCAATATCTGTTTTCTTGTGTTTGCGTCCCCTATCATATTTGGCCACATTTTGTTCAGTGGAATTGTTCCGGATAATGGAATGAATGCGGCAATGCAATGCAGAATTGGATGGCACTAAATGATCTCTAATGGAATAAAAAGGTTGGTGCATGACCAAAATGCTATTGCAACCATAATATCTTGGTCAATGTTTGGCTGGAATTGATGGATTTTGTCTGTCTTTCTTTCTCAAGCAAATGGGCAGAACAAGAGAACTTTTTTCCAATTGCCAGTTATATGCTAGAAAGTTTACCAAGCATTGGAAAGTAAATCAAAATGTGAATTTGGGTAACAATGCATCCTGACAGCTCTAGTCTAGAGTTCCTTAGACGGAGTTCACACTAAGTGGTGCACGGCGAAAAGGTTGTGTATCACTGTCAAAGTGTTATCTTTGAACTGCAATTAGTATTTTCTCTTATTCAAGACAATGCACATGTTGGAAAGCTATGACTTTGGGGACATGAAAATCTACGTAAAATAGCTGTGTCATGTGTGTAGAACGACAGAAGGATTCTGCTTCATGGAAGACCAATTAATTCACCAAATCCCGTTGCAGTTTTGGCCATTTGATGCAGGGGCAAGTCCAATTAATTCACCAAGTAGACTGATTTGAATTGAGTAAAATACTATTTGGAAGTGTTCTTCCTTGCAGCGAGTGATTCCTCCTAAACTAATCAAGTCAGTGGCTTGGTTGCATTTAGTGGCATCTACCATTAGGGACGTTGAGTGACATCCATCACGAGTTGGTAACAAATTGTGTTTCTTGTATTCCAATGGACTTGTGCAGTGATTTACCTTCTTAGTTTTCTCATAATGCTCCTTGCTATTCCTTAAAAGCACTTCATATTCCCTCTCATACCATGTTGCCATTGGGCATTCCAAGTGGTCAGGTGTTAAGCCCCCCACTTTGTTGACTTCTTATCTTATTAATACAATAATGAGCTTAAAAAATTAAAAAAAGAATAAAAAAAATTAAAAAAAAAGAGTGACATCCATCACCCCTGGTTGAGTGGCATCACAGGATATTCCTTCCTATCTTGGTGCTAGCGTTTCTCGGCTTGCATCAAATACTAACGTAGGCACTTGCACGAGATGGTGTGATTGTACTTCAATACATGTCGAAGCCTATGTTTATTAGGGTGAAACTAAGGGAAATACCACTAGAAAGCTTGCTATCCAGCAAAACAAAGTGTTGTCAAAGGCACATAAAAGCCAAAGGCAAATTCAAGTTATCATTTAAAGTCTCTCATCTTGAATGGTAGGTACAAAATATATAGCATAGCATAACTTGATCGGTCAAAGCTGAAATAAATGCCCCCCTTGTCCCTAAATGTTTAGCCAAAATTAAGCATTAAGACTCTTCAAATAGTAAAGGACACAAGAAAAGATATGTTCTCAAGTTCTTGAATTTGAAAAGCTTGAAGGACATTTAGCAAGAAACTTCTAGATGTGTTGTTTCCGTATTATTCCACGAGATTGCTACTGCATCAGACTCGCCATGTTCTGTGGCGAAGCCACTCTAGGCCAAGGGTGGCCATGGCCCCCCTAGGCTTTGAGCAATATGCAATTAATATAATTATTATCATTCTTATTATATTTTGGTCCTTTTTTTTTTTTTACGTACGCTTGGCCCCCCTAAGTGTCAAGTCCTGACTTCGCTACTGACCATGCTGGTTGGGAGAAAACTCGGGCTCTAGTTTAATATGCTTTTCAGTTTTCATGATCCTTGGTATGTTTAACCAACTCTTTCAAATCCTTCTCCTTTCTCCTTTTGCCTTCAAAAATTAGAACACCGCACAACCATCATAGTTTTCTCATACTAAATCTGACGGTGCGATCTTGGATATGTAACATGATGTTTATTGGTTTATTATTCGAGTAGAATGGCCTAGATAAACTATGCAGACTTCTATATGACAATAAAGGGTTTTACTTCGTATAATATGCTCAAACATGTCAAATTAAATTCCGGTGCGTCTAAGCGATTCCTCGAGCATGGAGTCTAGGTGCACCCGGTGCGCATCTAGTGGAAGGGGCTTGGTGTTGCACTGGTCAGATGCTCAAGTTGAGCCATGAGCCTAGGCGTGCCTTCATCAACGCCTTTTCAAAACTCACGTCTAAGTCTGTCTCTCTCACGCCTTCTCTCTCTCTCTCTCTCCTTCCTCCTGCCATTGAAGCACTGGTATGTCATTCTCTCTCTCTCTCTCTCTCTCTCTCTCTCTCTCTCTCTCTCTCTCTCTCTCTCTCTCTCTCTCGTTCTTTTATATTCACACTACCTCCATTGTTTTTTCTTTCAAGGTTTGTTTACAAATCATTCAAACAATTTTCATTCAAACAATTCGTCGAACGACCCTAGGGTCGTTCAAACGACTCGTTGAACGACCTAGGGTTGTTCGAAGAAACCCTAGGATCGTTCAAACGACTCATGAACTACCCTAGGGTCGTTTGAACAACCCGTAGGGTCGTTCCAACGACTACCTATGAGTCGTTAAAAAAGGGTATTATGGGATTTTTACAAAAAAAGAGGCCTTAAAAGATGTTTTGGAATAACTTAGGCCATATAAGAACTTGAGGTTTTTGACTAGGCCATATATAAAGAAACCCCAAGATTCAATCCTAAATACAAAAGGATTCCTACTTTCCTAAAATACTTTTGAAGAGGTATATGCATTACCTATTCATTTAAGAATCTCATAGCTAATGTTAATCTACAATTTGATGTACACTGTCAATCTTTAGGATTGGACTTTTGGCCTAGCACATTTTCTTGCGAGGATGCCATCTAATGTGCATGGGTACCTTCTTTGCAATTGATTGAAACTTTCTGCACACCTAAGCAGATCTGCGGAGTGTTACTTACAAAGTTGGCTAACTATTTTTGAGTTGAGCTAGAGATTTTGAGGTGGCTAGAATGCACAACTTATTTTGTAATTAAAGTGTGCAGTTCATATTAAGTTTCATAAAACTACTAAAAGAAAAAAAACGTATCCAAATGCACCCTTTGTTTTTGGACGAACGGAGTATTATGGAGCACCACAGATAAAAGTAGTACTTTATTCTTTTTTATTGCCATATTTACCCTGTAACCCAGTTTTTGGGAATGGCTTTGTGAGTTGCCCGCTGAAGTTTGAATATGTGAATATTTGGGTGTTCACAGTTGCGACAGTCACTGAAAGATCAGGTTAAATATTTCAGGTACTGGAGACCACACGTTTGAGAGAAGATTGCGTCTTGGTGGACCACTATTGAAGCAAAATATTGCAACCATGGTACTTGAGAGGTTAGACCTAATTCTGCAAACTAATTGATCCATGGAAGCAGAAGCAAATCTTTTCTTTGGCTTCATAAAACCTAGCATTTTCTGTTTCATGATAAACTTATTTTTGGTAAACCTATGATGCAGCCCTTTCTATGGACAAAGGCGTCCCTTGCTGCAGCGTGGTGCAAAACTATTGTGCGTGAGTGACTTGCTATTACTAGGAAGAGCTACAATTGAAGAGACGCGCAGCCTTCTTCATTGGTTAGATTTTGAAGCCGGTTTTAGCAAATTGGGCGTTTGTGGATTGAGCATGGGTAAATCTTGAATTCCGAGTACAGATCTTTTTTTTGCTTTGTACTAATTTCCTGATGTGAATATATGAGGTTTACCTATTTCTTATATTCCAGAAATCTGAATTCTTGTTTATTTAGGCGGAGTACATGCTGCTATGGTTGGATCATTGCACCCTACACCAATAGCTACTTTCCCATTTCTCTCTCCACACTCTGCCGTTGTGGCATTCTGTGAAGGAATACTAAAGCATGGAACTGCATGGGAGGCACTAAGAGAGGATCTTTCCATGCACCAGGCTGCAATGACTCTAGAGGAAGTGAGAGAGCGGATGCGAAATGTTCTCTCTCTCACAGATGTCACACGCTTCCCCATACCCAAAAATCCAAATGCCGTCATATTCGTTGCAGCTACCGTAAGTGCCTTTCTCCCCAAAAATCCAATTGTAGGAACCATCACAATTTGGGCTCTTGATTATATATATATATATATATGGGAGAGTATTTAATGGTTACTTTTTTTTTTAACCATCAATGGTTACTATCATTATCAACCATTGAATCAAAAATCAAAGGTTGAGATTTAATGGTTAGTTGGAAAATGCAATTAATGCAAGTAGGTGAGTCATTTAATGTAATAAATCTCAACCTTTGAGTTTTGATCCAATGGTTGATAATATATATATTTTTGGGTTATTTGCTTTTAATTATTTATTTCTTTTGTGATATTTTTCAGGATGATGGCTACATCCCAAAACACTCCGTGCTGGAGCTTCAAAAAGCTTGGCCTGGCTCTGAAGTGAGATGGGTAACCGGTGGGCATGTCTCATCGTTTCTTCTACACAACGGTGAGTTCCGGAGAGCCATTGTCGATGGGCTTGACAGGTTACCGTGGAAGGAAACCCCCTCATGACATGGGAGAGTGAACGAAGACGATACTGTAACTTTCCCTGTATCATTAAAGGTTAATTCTCACTTAACCTGTAAAATGGATTTCTAGCTGGTAGAAAAAAGAAAGCACCTCACAGATGAAATAACCATCAGTTGTACTGTACATGTAATGCTTGCTCTTCTTGTAGCAAAGGAATATTTCTTGTTCTGAAACCATGAAAGACATGGAATTCTTTTTTCTTTTTTCTTATGAAATTTAATTGAGACAGACACATGGTAATATATGTTGTCTTATCATTTCATTATGTAGAAACACAAACACCCAAAATTTGGTATAGTATGGATAAGACTGCAGTCGCATTCACGTCTATTTATATATCACATTTTCATAATAAATGTCATTTTCCCCGGGACACATTGCTTGCGGAGACATGAGAATGTGAGTAGCTCTATTTCGTGCCCCCACACCCCAGCCCTATGAGTGTGAGAGGGAAATTGCTTGCGGAGACATGAGAATGCGAGTAGCTCTATTTCGTGCCCCAGAGCCCCCACATTCAGTGAGAATATGAGAGGAAAATCGCGGTACTCGGCGATGCGTTAGGAAGACACGTCCCCCAGTCGCAGAGGATGAAATCCCACACTGCTGTTCTAGAATTCGATCTTTGGTTCTGTTTTAAATTTTCTAGCTCTTAACCAACTGAGCTACGTCCGTGAGGGCAGCTTTATGCGACATGAGGAGGCTAACATGTGTTTATTTGTAGGGTTAACCGGTTAAGTGCACCGATAATCGGTTATCGTACTATCAAAAAATTTGAATTTAGTTTCTAAACAGTGCAAATGTACGTGAGCTATCAAAATTGACCCTTTTTACATGCTCATGATAACTGAACTAGATATTGTTAGAGTTTGGTTCGTTAGTGAAATTAGATAGAGTGATGAAGTTGTACAAATGAAAAGTTTAAATTATTAATTACTTTTTCAAGTAAATAGCCCACTATATTATTTTGAGAACTTTAAAAAAAGTATGTTTACAATTTTTATAATGGAGTATTTATCTTTACCCCTACTTGTATTGAAATCATCTTGGTTGTGATTAAGTATTTTTGTAATTATGACCAACTTTAATGATAATAATATATTCTTTAATAATTAAATTTTTTAAACGTGAAATCTTTGGTTGGAACGGAGGGAGTAATAGTTTAAGATATTTCAAATAAATATTTTTAGGAAAAAACTAATTTCTAAAAAAATTTGTGAAAATTATGAGTATTTTTCTAATTATTTTTATTTTAAATATATTGAACATTCATTTAATACATTAAACTTTTAACTCTTACAACTTCATACTTCTAATCTCACTTAATAGACCAAGGTTTACGACTTTCCAACTAGGGACAAAAACGATTAACTTTAGTTACTGACGTGGATAGTATAGAAATTCGACACTGGTGCCCTCAACCCTAATTTATTTATATGAAAGGGATATCAAATTACAAGCTCTATATGGTGGAGGTAGCAAGTAGGTAGGTACTGGTGAGGAATTGCAGCTGGTTTCAGCTCCATGTGTATGAGCTTTCAGAGTTGACCAGTCAAACCCGTGTACCCCCTCCAAATCATTGACTTTTCACCATTTATCTACAAATCACATTCAGAAGCTGAATTCTCTTACTTATTATTGGATCCCTGTTGACTCGATAAATTCCGTTTCACCCAAAGAATTTATATATGAAAAATTTTATAATTAATAGATATATAAATAATACTAAGATAGTTATAATTATAAAAATATTTTAGTATAATTGATATATTTGCACAACATTTAGAGGATAAAGTTACAAAATTTATAAAAAATTGTAAAAATAAATTTTGAAAATAAATAGTTGAGTGAAATATTTTAAAATAATATAATGGACTCTTTGTATGAAACAGATAGATGGAGTATACGAGTAATTATACAATGGTCAAATACAAATAAATAAAAAAAAACTCCATTTAGATAACGTGAACAATTTTTTAACGAGAATGAGCAGACCTTAAAGATAACAAGCTTGAAGCTCAGATCGTTTAAAACCCACAATAAGCCACAAAAAAGTCAAAGTCAAAGAGAAGACCCAAACTACGTAAGCATCTCTCTAGAATACTTGATGTCGGGTAGAGAGAGAAAAACTTACATGATAAAGCGAATATACTTTGCAGATATTATTATTTTCTTTAAGTCTTTGCATGGATTTTTGTTAGTAAAATCGTTTGAGTCTTCACGAATATTCAGAAAAAATCATCTAACGAGTAATTAATTTTTATAAGACGAATATCTTTAATTCAATTTATTGTGTGTTGATGGGTTAAGATGTAAGAGAGTAAGGCTCAATCTTACGAATTAAGATCCGTAAAACGATTTCACAGGAGACCTACTCATGAGTCTTATCTAACTATTCAAAAAAAAAAAAAGACAAACATAAAAAAAATATATTAAACGAAATATATGTTCATTTTTAAAAGTAGCATTTTTGTTATAATAAATATGGCTCGATTCCAGACTATGGGTATCGTGCAAGGCAAAGAAATTGCAGACAGGCATTCTGGAAAGAGGGCGGCCGATCAGGGCAACGTAACAGCACAAAAATGCGGCATCGATTCAGGAAAGAGGGTGCTCACTTGGGGCCGATTTCTGTGTTTTTCCAGTTTTCTTGTTTGTATCGACTTAGGGCTTAGTCTTATATCTTATATAGAAGTTGTAACTTTAAACGTGGTTAGGATTATCAAATCAATATACGGCAGTTTTAAGATCCTCAAATACTCTCTCTTATTTCAATTCCTAGTTGTTTGATGATTGATTATTGCTCAATTTATTGTTTGATCGCTTTCGCTGTCATACAACATATTTATTTAAAAAGATTAAGCGGAGAAGTTTAATTTCTCGAGTCAAGAAGGACCAAAAGGGCATTAAAACGAAAAGAACCAGAAAAACGGTAAAACTCGTAAAACGGAAAGAACCAAAATGACGGTAAAACTCTTTCTGCCAAATTTTAACACAAGTGCGTTCAATTTACACGCTTGATGGTATAAAAAGCACATTTTTTCGTAATGTATACTAATTTATTGAAACTTCGTTAATGTAATATCACAAATCTAAGCAAGGAACTTAAAGGACCGATAATACATCCAAAATGGTTCGGTCTGATTCCTTGATTATTATTATTATTATTATTATTATTATTATTATTATTATTATTATTGTTGTTGTTATTATTATATTTTCAAAGGTGTTCTCACGCCTGAAAACTTAAGACTAATCTCTCAAATCGGGTAGGATCACAAGTAACTATAGAAGCTCTCCTAATAAGTTTTTAACAGCTGCGCTCCTATAGACTCAAATTCAAGACTAATGATTAAGTTTGAATAACCCTTTATTATCGTCTAATGTACGCGTTTGTTGATATTCCTTGAGTATATGTGGTCAAATACTTCAATTTAAACAATTCATATCTACAAATAGGGGAATGACACCGACACCTTTTCTTTCACAACTTGTTTCAATTAAGTCGGTTCCATTCGGAAAAAGTACATACTGTTTTTTTAATATATATATATATATATATATATACTCTCCATTTTATCCAAATAGTCCATATTTAAAAATTTTAATAATTAAAGAATATATTAGTATTATTGGAGTTGATATTAATTATAAAAATATTTAAATACAATGAAAATAATTACAATCCAAGTGTAGGGTAAAGATGAAAGATTATGAAAATTGTAGGCATAATTTTTTAAAAGTTAACTCTTTAAATGAAACATCTCTAAATAATATGTATAATAGACTTTTTACATGAAACGAAGTGAATATAATATATTTTAATAAGGCAAATTATATTATGAACTTGAGCTTCTACTATTATTACAAGCTTTAATATTAGAGTTGTTAGATAATTAAATATTGTTAAGTTAGTAATGATTTAGAATGTCCATAAAATTACTTAAAACTAGTAAATTTGATGTGACGGTGTAAAAATCTAATTAAATTTGAACTAACAACTGTAACGATAAAGTTTGTAATAATATCACAAACTCGTACCCGTAATATCAAACATTTTCAAACAAATATATGTATTTGCAAATAACAATATGTATATTCTTATAAATAAATAAAAAAATAAAAGAATAGTTGTGATGCACCAACTATTATCCAAAGTTTGTTAACGAACGATTAAATCACAACCTGAAGAAAAATGGCTTGGTGTCATTCCTTTATAAATAGGAGTCTCCACTTTCATATCATTATCATTTATCATCACTCCGAATCTGAGCAAACATGAAGATCTCTCTCCTCTTCATCACCACCGCCACCTTCTTCCTCCTCTCTCTTGCCACCCCATCCCTCTCCCAAAAATGCAACCCAACAGACAGAAAAGTCCTTTTTCAAATCAAAGCCGCCTTTGGCAATCCCTACCAGTTAGCCTCATGGACAAACGATACAGATTGTTGCAGCTGGTACTGTGTAGAGTGTGACCCCGTAACCAGCCGCATCAACTCCCTCACCATCTTCTCCGCCGTAATCTCCGGCCAAATTCCAAATGCCGTCGGCGACTTACCATTTTTAGAAACACTAGTCCTCCGCAAACTCACCAATCTCACCGGCCAAATCCCGGTAGCCCTCACAAAACTAACCAACCTCAAAATGCTTAGACTCAGCTGGACTAACTTATCCGGCCCCGTCCCATCTTTCCTTAGTCAACTCAAAAACTTGAATTTCCTCGACCTAGCCTTCAATGACTTATCCGGCTCAATCCCACCATCCCTCTCCCAACTCCAAAACCTTCTCGCTCTCCACTTAGACCGAAACAAACTCACCGGATCCATCCCCGACTCGTTTGGAAAGTTCACCGGAAAAGTCCCCGACCTTTACCTCTCTCATAACCAACTCACCGGATCAGTACCCAAATCTTTAGGTTACTTAAACTTCTCCACGATTGATATTTCAAGAAATCAGCTTGTGGGTGACCTTTCTTTCTTGTTTGGAACCAACAAGAGTATAGAGTCCCTCGACTTTTCGAGGAACATGTTTGAGTTTGATCTCACTACGGTGGAGTTTCCGGCGAGCTTGACTAATTTGGATTTCAATCATAATAAGGTTTTCGGGAGCTTGCCGACGGGGTTGACCGGATTGAGATTACAGTTTCTTAATGTGAGTTACAACAGGCTGTGCGGTCAGATCCCTCAAGGTGGGCGCTTGCAAGAGTTTACGTCTTTTGAGTATTTTCATAACCGGTGCTTGTGTGGGGCCCCACTTCCGGCATGCAAGTGAATACATCTGCATCCATGGTTGCATACTATATGGCATGTGTAGAGGGATTTTGAAAAGGACCCCACTCACCATAGTCATCTACATGTACCGGTTTTATGGAAGGAGATAGTGTGAGATTAGTTTTGAATGGATAATATGAAAGAATAAAATATTTACTGGTGCATTTGTGCAATAAAACAGAAAAATGCTAGAGCCACTTAAAAAGTACCAAAAATATTGTATGTAATGACATGTTACCCAAATTTAATGTTGAATTTTAAGTAAATTTTTGGTCAGATCCTCTGTACCTTAAGGCGACAAATGTTTGATTTAAAAATTTAATCGAAATCTAACATTGAATTTGAGTGTCATGTTATTAGGTGCAACATTTTTTGTACTTTTTAGATGAATGTAGCATTGCCATAAAAACTTTTACAGGTTAATCATAGTGGAGAATAAGCTTAAACGATTTTCAAACTGAAATCTTATTTACATCTCGAGACTAAATAAGAGCATAAATATTACTATAGGACTAATAATAATCAAACTGAAATCTTATTTACTTCTCTCAAATGAAATCTGCGATCTTTAGTAATATATATTTTTTATATTTTTTTTTAAAAGGGCGTGGAAAGAGATCAAACTTGAGACCTCACACTTTGTTAAGCCCAGTGATGAGACATAATCGTACCGAGTGATGCCGCAAGGAATCTCACGTCTGCTGGGCTGGACTGCTTGTCCACTTAGATATCTGGGCTTGGTATGATCTGTATAAGAAAAGAAGCAAACACTAGGTGAATGCAGGGGCTGACCCTGCTAAGACACTCCGGTGTGAGAGTAAGTTACAAGCTCAAATCACAATCTGGCAGAGTGTAAGCACAAGTCTTAGTATGCGTACCATTGCTTGGAATGAGTCCAAGGCTTTTATAGGTCTGTTCCTCTCTGGAATAACGTTCATTCATAATTGCCTAGGCGTGGGTATAAATGCTGGTGTAATGGGTGTAACTGCCAGGAGTAATGGGCGTAACCGTCGGGCTCAACCGTCCCCGGACGTTACGCCACGTGCCTGTCTCAGGCGTTACACAACATATCCTGCTCGCTGGATCCTGGTCGAGGACTCGGTCGGTGCATCCCGAGTTACCCCGTGAGACATGCTCGCATATGCCCAGGTTGGTAGACAGCTCGGTTACTCCATGTCTGCTCGCTATATGATGGGCCCAGACCCGTATTATGTCTCGGGCCTGGACCTTGGGCCCAAAGTTTGGGCCTGGCTCTTCAGTGGCCCCCTGCTTTCTGCTCGCAGAGTATTTATGCTCGCTGCAGGAAGCATTGCTCGCTGTTTTCCCCCTTTCCAAATAAAACTGATAAGTGGGACTGTAAGCCTCTCCTGGTCGAGTCTCGAGCAGGCTGGCCGTTTCCTCCTCCCTCTACTCATATCAAGGTTCCCACCTACAACCGGGATGCCTTTACCTCCGGTGAGAGCCGTCTGATGGACGCGCTGAAGATTGCCCTCGGTGCCCGTGATCGCGACCAGGATTGGTTCTTTGATTGGAAGCCTCTGGTCACGGAGCATTACTTCCTGAGGCTCGCCGGTATTCTGAGCACAGAGGTGGAGGGGGTTACTCCACGAGTTACCATGGTCGAAGAGCGACCTCACCCTGCCTGGGGCCATCATCAAGGTAACAGTTTCCCGAGTGAGTGTCAAGCCTGTAAAGACGGGAACCCAACGGCCCCCTTTCACCCTCCGGGTTGGCCCTTACACCTTCAACACTTCTCACACTTTTATACTTGACTACTGACTGATTTTTCTTTGTCCTGCAGAGATGATGAACATTGATGTCCTGGAGAAGGCCAAAAGTGCCCGCAAGAAGGACGGCGCTGATCGTCAGCGCGAGCTCAGCCGCCAAGATCCAGCAAATCTCCCCAAAGTGCCTACCGGCACCCCCCAAGGAAGGAGCTCCTCCTCTGCTAAGGCCACGGGCAAGGCGCCCAGCTAGGATCTCGCCGGCCCTCTTGTTCATGTTCGGAAATCTCCCCGCAAGGAGATGTCTGCCCATTCTGACCGCAGCCTCTCGGATACCCAAGTATTATCCAGTAGGAAGAGGGGCGAGGGGCTCCGGTCGATCGCTCGGTGCGGTCTCGCGGCCAAGAAACCGGAAGCAGCCAGGGGCGCCCTGCTTCCGCCCCGATTACCCCGACTACTGCTCGTCAACCCTCCCGGCGACGGGAGGGTTTTACCATGCCCAAGACCGCGCAGTGCGGCGGTTAATGAGCGAGCGGCCGATGTGCCAAGAATTTCGGGCGTCGATCGAAGGCCGGGGCACCCCGCCTTGGTGGGGCAAGGAATTTTGAAGAGGATTGTGCACTCTGGGGTGTACAAGGAGTGTGAGGAATCGACGAGCACCCTGATCGGTGATGGGGGCATGGCCATGTGCGAGGTAATCCATTGTGAAAATTCTCTTACTTTGAATGTCTCTTCATGCTCTAACTTTTGCTATATGCCTCAGATTGCCACCAAATACCTCAAACTGGCCACCCGTGCCGCCGATGGAGCCAGGGCCTCTGCTGCCCTGAGCGAAGATCTGAAGACAGCCAACCTCCTCCTGGCTGAAAAGGACTCCGAGCTTCAGGCAAAAGACAAGGAGGTGCTTGACCGCACCAGCGACGTCTCCAAGCTTGAGGTTGAAAAGCTGGCCCTTATCCGCAAGCTTGACACGGCCAGGGTCAACGAGGAGTCCCTGAACTCCCGCATTACCCAGCTGGAGGCTCAAGTAAAAGAGGCTGAGGCTGAAAAGGCTGCCCTGAAGAAGGAGGTTGAGCGTCTGAACGCCCAGAGCTCCCAAGTAAGCGATGCTCAAAAAGAGGAGATCATCCAGGCTTTCATGGACTCTGATGAGTATGGTCAGGGCATGCGGCCATATTATAGGCAAGGGCTCGAGCACACCCTCAGGATGGCAGCGGGCAGCGGTCACCCTGGCCTCACTATTGACCTGCTAGCTGAGTGGGGTGCTGCTGAGCACTATGGTCAGGACGCTCGTCGCGGCCATACCTGGGTCCCCTTCACTGCTGACGAGCTGGAGCTTATTAAGGAGAGTGATTTGGAGAAAGGCTTGGAAGCCTGGTCCCCTCCAGCCGCCTTGGATGTGAATGTCAAGAGCGTGTTGGAAGCGCTCAAAGAGAAAAGGCTAGCTGAAGCTGTCCAGAGCCCAACAGCGGACATCCCAGAAGCCAGCGCTCAAGATCCCCCTCCTGCCTCCTAAGTGTAGCTCTCCTGAGCAGCTGCCCCTATCCGGCCTGCGAGCCAGCTTCTTTTGTATTGATGTTTTGTAATTACTATTGTCAATATTATACAAACTTTGTCTTTCTCAGCTTATTTTGCTTTCATGTAATGCTAATGTCATGACAAGTCACATGCTCGCTAACTAAGCAAACAACTTTAAATATTGAATAAGTCACCTGCTCGACGCCCCGAGCAACAGGCAACATAACAATAACCAACCTTGAAATTAACTAAGTTACTTGCTCGATCCTGCGAGCATCAGGCAACATCAAGCGTTAACCAAGGATAACCTTCAAACCAGGGTGCACCACCCATACTCAAGAAATTAACTAAGTCACGTGCTCTTTCCACGAGCAAGCAATGACTTCAAACATTAACTTAATGAGTGTGCTCATCCCAAAGGTTAAACAAATACAAGTCTTTTAAATTAGGCACACCATGAGGTCGCTCCGCATACCTCATGATGAAAGATTTCCCAATCCAAGACTCTGCTCGTTCCGCGAGCTACTCTTATATTCCACAAAGAGCACATTCTTATGTAACAAATGATTCTCATTAAACTTTGAAAACCAAACTTACATGGATCAAGAATGATAACAAACATCTCAACAGTAATACTTTTTGAGATGATCCGCGTGCCACGGATGCTTCAGCACTGCTCCATCCTGGGCTTGTAGCCTATAAGTACCCTCTTTGACAACCTGGACCACCTTGTAAGGGCCTTCCCAATTTGGTGACAACTTTCCTCTATCCAACCTTTGACCGGTTGCCTTTATCTTCCTTAGGACTAAGTCGCCGACCTGGAATGCCCGCTTATGCACCCTCTTATCATGATGCATTTTTGCTCGCTGCTTGTAATTGACCATTTTCATTCTGGCCTCTACTCTCCTTTCTTCCAATAAATCCAGGTCTTCTCGACGAGCAGTAGTGTTGTGCCCTTCATCATAATGTGACACCCTTAAGCTAGGCAGAGCCATTTCAACTGGTGCCATGGCCTCTGACCCATAAGTCAGGGCAAAAGGAGTCTCCCCGGTTGGCCCCACGTTGTCTGACGCCGAGTGCGGCGTAACTCGTCCAACCACTGCTGCCGTCCTCTCCGATTCCGCTTGAGGGCATGCAATACACGTTTATTAGCGCCTCGGCTGCCTTTCCACGAGGATAAGCTACTGAAGACTTCCAATGTTTGATATGCAAATTGGCACAAGCCTCAGTAAATCGATCAGAAAACTGAGTGCCATTATCAGAAACAATTGCTCGCGGGACCCCAAAACGACACCAGATGTAATCATGCACGAAGTTGATGGCATTCTCCTCGGTGATGCTCGCTAGAGGTTTTGCTTCAACCCACTTGGTGAAATAATCAATTGCCACAATTACATACTTGCAATTTCCCCTTGCTGTGGGAAATGGTCCAATGAGATCTATCCCCCACATATCAAACGGCCAGGATGCCACTACTGGACTCTGCTCGGTAGAAGGCACCCTGGGTATATCTGCAAATCGTTGACACTTGTCACATTTCTTCACATAGTTCTCAGCATCCCTTCTCAAAGTCAACCAATAGTACCCCAAAGTCAATATCTTGTCGGCCAGGGTTCTCGCTCCTGGGTGTCCACCACAAACTCCTTCGTGGACATCTGCCAGCAGTTTCTCAGTCACTTCTGGTCGGACACACCGCAACAACGGCTTTGAGAAAGACCTTCGGTATAGAACTCCTCCTACCACTGTGTAACGAGCAGAGCGCTTCTGAATGATTCTAGCCTGATCTTTGTCTTCAGGCAGCAATCCTTGCTCGATATATTCCTGTATCTCATCGATCCAACACCTCTGTGCCAACTCGATATCCATCACCCGCTCTCGCGAAATTGCCGGGCAATCCAGGTATTCGACCACGGTAGCCGAACTCAGCTCTTGAATATCCTCAGTAGCCATCTTAGATAGAAAGTCTGCCCGCATGTTATCTGCTCGGTCAATCCGCAACAGCTCCCAAAATGTCAACCTAGATAACAACTCCTTCACCAACTCGCAATATTTGGCCAAAGTGGGGTTGTTCACACCATACTCCCCCCGAACTTGATTGACCACAAGCTGTGAATCGTTGTGTATAATCAAAGCTGCCACTCCTATATCCAGTGCTAATTCCAAACCAGCGACCAGGGCTTCATACTCAGCTTGATTATTGGAGGCTGGAAACTTGAATCGTAAAGCGACCTCAAATTCCTCGTCAGTAAGCGGAGATACGAGCAAAACCCCTGCGCCACTGCCATCCTTACTTGCTGCCCCATCTACGAACAGCTGCCAACAATCTTCTGGTCGTGCAGACGAGGAGGCTGTGCTGGCCTCCAGAATGCTGACCTCTGGTACCTTATCCTTTTCCTCAAAAGTTGTTTCTACCAGAAAGTCTGCCAAGGCCTGAGCCTTGATCGCCCTCCGAGGCTGGTAGTCAATGTGAAACTCTGTCAACTCAATTGACCATGCCAACAACCTGCCCGAGGAATCTGGTTTGTGCAAGATTTTTCGAAGAGGTTGGTCAGAGTATACAACAATCTCATGTGCAGAAAAATAAGCTCGCAGTTTTCGAGCTGAGACAACAAGCGAGTAAGCTAACTTTTCTGCATTAAAATAACGAGCTTCAACCGGAGTCAAAGCTTTTGATACATAGTACACTGGTTTTTGGCTTCCAGCCTCTTCCCTAACCAATACTGCGGCCACAGCCTGGTCGGTGGCCGCCAGATAAACATACAAACACTCGCCTACCACAGGACTACTCAAGAGAGGAGGTGCACCCAAATAATCCTTTAGCTGCTGGAAATCTTTCGAGCATTCAGCCGTCCATTCAAAGCTCTTGTTACCCCGCAGTATCTTGAAGAATGGCAAGCACTTCTCAGCTGACCGGGAGATGAACCGACCAAGGGCGATGATCCGACCATTCAAGCGCTGTACTTCCTTAATGCAGGTCGGCTCCTTCATATCCATTAGAGCTTTGATCTTCTCGGGATTTGCCTCTATTCCCCTTTCGTTCACCATGAATCCGAGGAACTTGCCCGCTTGTACCCCGAAGACACATTTGCTGGGATTCAGCTTCATGTTGTGCCTCCGCAAGTTGTTAAATGTCTCCTCCAAATCGGATATATGGTCGCGGCCCTTGGTTTTGACCACCATGTCGTCCACATAGGCTTCCACGTTCCTGCCCAGCTGCGGTGCAAACACCTTGTTCACCATTCTCTGGTACGTGGCCCCCGCATTCTTCAGCCCGAAGGGCATCATCTTGTAACAGTAAAGAGCCCCCGCTGCTCGGAAAGCTGTCAGTGGCTTATCCTGCTCGTCCATCCTGACCTGATGATAACCCGAGTAGGCATCCATGAAGCTCAGCATCTCAAAACCAGCAATGGCATCCACCAATACATCAATCCTTGGTAATGGATAGCAATCCTTCGGGCAAGCTTTATTCAGGTCAGTGAAGTCTACACACATCCTCCACTTGCCATTGCTCTTCTTAACCATTACCACATTTGCCAGCCAGGTCGGGTAATAGATTTCCTCAATGATGTCCGCAGCGAGCAACTTTTCAACCTCCACCCGGATAGCCTTTTCCTTCTGCGTGCGCCTTGCCGCCGGCTGTACGGGCTTGAATTCCATGCTCGCATTCAGCTTATGCAACGCTACCTCCGGATTGACACCCCTCATATCCTCCACAGTCCAAGCAAACACATCCAAACTCTGCCGAAGGAAAGCTATCAACCTTTCTCGGCCCTCAGGTGTTGTTCCCCTGCCCACCTTAATCTTCTGCTCGGGATAGGCAGGATTTATAATAACCTCCTCTAAATCACCGTGAGGCAGAAGATCTGGAGCCTCCCTGACTTGAAGAGTCTCTATCTCCAACTGTGACTGTGGAGTATCCAGGCCTCTGCTCGGCTCTGCGCTCACCATCTCCACATCCTCATCGACGGCCAGGATCATGCTCATATCCATGGAAGTTGTGACAGTGAGTTTTTCCCTTTCCGTCATCGTGACTGTCCGCTCTGGAGTATTGATCGTCAGCTTTCCCCTGGCCTTGTGGGTTTCCTCCAGAAACTTCATCACCTGCTGCGGCCTACTTCTCAGCTCGCCAACACCCCCTGCAGTCAAAAACTTCACCCGCTGGTGGGGCACCGATGCCACGAGCTGAAATTTGACCATTGCAGGGACGCCCAGAATTGCATTGAAGGGCGAGTTCAGGTCGATCACCAAGAATAAGACCTTCTCCATCCTGGACCTGCTCCCTTCACCCAGTATCACCTCCAGCTCTATGGTCCCTTTGACAGCCACCTTGTGGTTGGTAAATCCCTCCAGGCAGCCCTTGTAGGGTTTCAAGTCCTTGTCCTCATAACCCAAGTTTTTGAAACACTTGTAGTACAGGACGTCCCTGGAGGCCCCCGTATCGATCAACACCCTGGCCACATCCCAGTAATCGATGCAGGCCTCAACCACTAGATTCTGCTCGGACGCTAACTTGCCTATAGCCAGCTCACTCCTGGTGAACTGTATGGTCTCCTCATCAGGCCCCACACTGACCGGTACGTAGGGCAGCTTATTCAAGGTATAGATCTGAGATTTCAACTGATGGAGGCTAGGCTCCTCCTCCAGTATAACATTCAACCTTCCTCGTCGCTCAACATTCCCCCCCTTCGGAGGCTCCTCTCTAGGCTCCCGATCATCCCTGCGATCTCTGTTCTCTGGTCGCATACGGAAGCGATCTAGCCTCCCTTGATTCAGCAATCTCTGAATTTCCCTCTTCAGCTGCATGCAATCCTCCGTTCCGTGCCCTATATCATTATGATAGGCGCACCGCTTCGTCCTATCCCTTCGAGCTTCAAATGCCGGGTCCAACGGATCTGCAGGTGGCAACTCAGCACGGATTTCATTCATAATAGCCTCCATAGTAGTGTTGAGAGGATCGAAATCCATGCGATCATTCGCCCGGGCACGATTCCTCCGCCAGCCCTTGCTCGTTGATGACCCATTCTTGCTCGCAGCATCCTTACCATCCTCCTTTTTATCAATCTTCTTATCTTTCTTTTTAGACCCCTCTGCGTCCTCCTCAAATGTAACGCACTAGCTCTGGGCGCGAGAAAACATCTCCGCCCGGTTCAACGGTTCCCTCATGCTGAACTCGGCCTTGACCGTTTCGCTCATGCCTCCAATAAAACACATCGTGACCTCCTATCGGTCGGTCATCAACCTTCTCGAGCATCTTCGGAACCGTTCCGGTATTTCCCAAGCTGTCTCGCCATCCCTTTGTCGATGCCGCAAAGGTCCATTCTAGCCTTAGGCGTAACCCCGCCATTGCAAACTCGACCGAAACTTATTCCGCAAATCCGACCACTGTGATCGATGCACGAGGAAGTTTCTGTACCATGTCCTTGCTTTGCCCGGAAAGTATCGACCAAAGCCTTACACTGCGGATCCTTGGTAACCATATTGATCGGTTCTCGAATCCTGCAAGTGATCGCGTGCATTTGTCTTCCCAGTACTTATCAAAGCGTAGCAATGGAACATCTCGGATCGGTTGGTGCGGCCACAATCCAATCGCCAAGGGTCTTTCTCCTCTCCCGGGATCACATATCCAGGGCCGGTGCGGCCAGCCTCCAGGGCCTCCAACCGCAACTGCATCTCCTTCATCGCCTCATCGGGCTCATGCATGGAGCGCGCAGGCCTGACAGACCACTCGGGCTGATGACTCCTCCTCGGGACAGAAGAGTGATGGTCCGATCTACGCCCTGGAGACCTCCTCTTAGGTGAGGGCGTGCGCCTAGCTCGACGAGATTTCTGCCCAGCATCCCTACGGCTGTGTCTGGGCTGGGATTCCGCCTCCTCGCTTCTCGCTCTGTCTCGGCGTCTAGAGCCCTCTGGTCGCCCCCGTGCCTGGCCGTCTGCGAATACCAAATGGTCATGTACACTTTTAGCCCGTGCTGACTCCGAACGGCGGGTCCTTTCCCTTGTCCTTAGCGGCCTCTGCGGGCACGGCTGTCCGTGCTATCCACATTGATCACATCATCCCGCCGTCTTTCCGGGCGACCTTGAGACTGCTGAGGCCTCTCACTTCGTGCTCCCACCGTAACCACAGGGGGGATGAGCTGAGTCTCGACCGGAACAGGAGTGTGTCCCATAGCGAGCAGCTGCTTTCGATTCGGGCGTACATTTGACTTAGGTACACTGCCTGATTAGCTAAAGCGGCGGAGCGAGCTGCCTCAGTCAACTGGGTCAGGTCTGGAGTGACCTGCATCCTCTTGGCATTTAAGTGCGTGCGGAGCTCAATCCGCTGCTCAGGTTGACGGTTCACATTGGAAGGCCCGCCCTCCTGCGTAGAGGCTGAGGACGTGAATCGTCCAGAAGGCGACAGTGTGGTCCTGGCTGTATTCCCTGGAGGAGGAGGTGGCAGAACCGAGCCTCCTTGGCCCCCAACAGCCCTCGGAACCGTACTGTCACCCACGGTATCTCTCCCCTCTCCAGCCATACTAGCGTTGAATCAAACCCAACAAGACGCTCACAAACTGTCAAGGAAAGTTTCCCGGCAACGGAACCAAACGATGCCGCAAGGAATCTCACGTCTTGGGGATGCTTGTCCACTTAGATATCTGGGCTTGGTATGATCTGTATAAGAAAAGAAGCAAACACTAGGTGAATGCAGGGGCTGACCCTGCTAAGACACTCCGGTGTGAGAGTAAGTTACAAGCTCAAATCACAATTTGGCAGAGTGTAAGCACAAGTCTTAGTATGCGTACCATTGCTTGGAATGAGTCCAAGGCTTTTATAGGTCTGTTCCTCTCTGGAATAACGTCCATTCATAATTGCCCAGGCGTGGGTATAAATGCTGGTGTAATGGGTGTAACTGCCAGGAGTAATGGGCGTAACCGTCGGGCTCAACCGTCCCCGGACGTTACGCCACGTGCTGTCTCGGGCGTTAGAAACATATCTGCTCGGCGGATCTGGTCGAGACTCGGGTCGGTGCATCCCGAGTTACGCCGTGAGACATGCTCGCATATGCCCAGGTTGGTAGACAGCTCGGTTACTCCATGTCTGCTCGCTATATGATGGGCCCAGACCCGTATTATGTCTCGGGCCTGGACCTTGGGCCCAAAGTTTGGGCCTGGCTCTTCACCGAGCATGGTCGGAAGTCGGTCATGCTCACAAGGGTCTTCCCACTCCATGGTAGTGGGTTATTTTTACCCTCCCTCACTCCCTGAATCACACTTGGGGATTCGAACCTATGAACCTCCTAAAGTACTGCCATATATATATATATATATATATATATATATATATATATATTCTGGCCAACAAATTAACCTTTGAAAAAACGATCTCTTCAATTCCTATCACGTACCAAAAGCAAACCAAGGAACTATAGACAAAATTTCTTCGGCCTAAAGATAAGGAATACCTTAAAAAACCTTGTAAATTTGTTGGTGTTTTCTTGAACCTATTCTCTTAAATGAAATTTGAGATCTTTAGTAATATTTTCCACAAGATCCAAGCCAAATTAAAGTAAGTGGGTAGAAATCTTGTTTGCTTTCAAAAGCTTTGAAGGAAAATTAGTTTTGTGAAAACATGTCCTATCAGCTCTTACTATGTTTCCCATGCATGTTGGTTTTCAAGTTCCCTTATAATCTTCTTACTCATTCCTTCATTGTGCACATGAATCTTTTCTCAATCTTGAAAAAAGTTGTTGGCATGGCTAACATTACTCATTAATCTAGTGTTTTTCTTTAATGTCTCTGACTCACGTTTTGGAGCTTACCGTTTGTGTAACCTCAACAGTTGTTGCCTATTTTAGGCTTAAATTGTAATTTGGTTACCTACTTTGACAAAAAATTTATTAAGTTAACTTTACTCTGTTTTTTTTCTTTTCACAATTGCATCACTATACTTGGTATAAATCTCATTTTTATCACTCTGTCCAGATTTTTGGATGAAAAGCTTACTATTTTTTTTTAAATCCCAAAAATACTTTTATTAATAACTATTAATTTAATAAATACACTTAGACATAAATATCACGTTCATCACTCCGTCCAGATTTTTGAATAAAAAAGTTAAAAATTTTCTTAAAATCCAAAAATGCCCTTACTAAAATATTAAAACTCATTGCAAATAAAAACAAAAAAAAACCCACAAATTCATTTGGTCCTACATGTTGCATTTCTTGGTTAGATTAATTTTCCCTCTCACCTTTATCGTTGGAATCGTCGTCTATTATATTTCTAAATGTCCAAAATACCCTTACTAAGAAGTTTCTGATTTTTCAAAATGTCCAAATACTGGGGGGTCAAATTGCCAATTCACAAGTGAGGTTGAAACCCAGCATTATCTGAGGTTTTGGAATTCTTTGAAGCCATGTTGCTTCATCAATTAGAAAAATTAGCATAAATAAAGAAACCAAACAAAATTCAATTCTCATTAATTATAGTTTTCTAATCAAACTTCAATTTTGGGTCCAGCAATAAAAAACCCCAATTCAATCAAACAAGAACAACACCAAACCCAATAAGAAATGGGTTTGAAATCCCTCTTCAACAGCAAGAAGAAATGCCACCCCCATAGTTGCAAACATATAAACGTACCCAAACCAAAGAGACACAGAAGAGCTCCATCATCACGTCTTCTTCCTTTTGTTCTAGAGAGAGAGAGAGAAAAAAAAAATACACATTTTAGAGAGAGAAAGAGAAAGCCATGTACCTAAAAAATGCTTCAGCTTAATAATAAGAAAGATTGTTACCAAAAAAAATTCTTCTTTCTTCAACGCTATCAAACCATCCCTCTCCCTCTCTCTGCCCTCCCCTTTTCGTTCGCAATCCATCGACTTCCGAAATTCAACTTCATTCAACCCGATCTGGGTTTCTTACTCACTGTAAGATTTTCTTGATTTTGGGTTCAAGTTTTGATTTCCCTTTCACTGTTGCATCAAAATTCAACTCTTGGAGCCGTCAGTCTCAGGTAAAAACTGTCTCCCAGTTATTTTGATTTTCGCGTTTCCAAGAAAATTGGTGAAATTATCTTCTTCTTCTTAAAAAAAAATAATATATTATTGATTAATTTTTTTTTGTTCATCTAGTGTGTTCTGATTTTTAATGTAAAGGGCATTTTTTTGTTCATTGATTATTAGGTAAAGGGCATTTTAATATATTATAATGTACTTTGAGCCAATAGATTATCACAAAAATATTCAATTGGGCCAAGTAAATGAGACCATTTAGCCCACAAACCAATAAATCGAAAAAACCGAAATCGCTCTCCGACCTAAAACTGAAAGCCAAAACCTACATGAAACCAAATTATTTCGCCCCTGTTATGCTTGAAACCGAGCCTAGCCAGTTTGATGGCGGTTTTAGCTCAAAATCGAGCCAAGTCGACCAGTGCTCAGCCCTAGTAAGGATATCCAATTATTATTGTTGGAGATTGAAGGGAGTGATCTTTTCACGTCACATGGGTGGGCTCTAAAAGTAAGAGAACATTTTTTACTTTGTGTATCATTATTCTTTGAATTTCTCTCTTTCTTCAGTTTCCATCAGCTTTCAGTCCATTTTTCTCTTATTTTTTATTCAATCATTACAAAATAAAGATCTAAAATTCAAAATCAAGTTCCCAAATCACAATGTCAAACACACCCTTAGGGTCTCTTCTCCTTACATAATTTAGGGATTGGTTTGTAATTTTAAAATTTTTCTTTCTTTAGTTCCACCAGTTTTTTTTTTATTTAATTTTTTCTTCCACCAATTAAAATAAAAAAGAAATCTCAAAAATTAAAATCAAGCCATTAAATTACGAAGTGAAACACACCCTTAATAAATACTTAACCAAAACAAAAATCAAAATCAAAATTTATAGGATCATTTTCAATGGACTAGAAAATATTCAGAGTACAAAATTTCTTAAATAGATACTTCTCTAGTGCCCTAAAAACATTAACATGACCTACTACTCATAATCTCATATCATTCAAGTCTACCCAATTTTATTTATTTTTTATTTTAACCCTAACTATATCGCAGGCTCGGATTGCTCATAGTAATGTCTAACTGTCATCAACTAGATATAATAATCATTCAAAGATTTGACTGAATATGTGAGAGGTAATCTTTCAAAGATCATGTACTACGAATTCAATAAAAAATAAATAAATAATGTTATAGATAACTAAAAAGTACCGTATTAAATTTTTTGTACCAAATGATATGTCAGTTGATGTAGCAGCTGATGTGGTACAAAAAATAAAATAAAAAATCATACTTAATGAATCACCTCAGCTGCCACTTCAGCCAACATATTATTTGGTACAAAAAATTTAATCCTCTTTAGGTATACATAGCATTTGTCTAATAAAAATAAAACTTTCCAATACCTTTATGTTTCATAGTGGGATGGAGAGAAAAAACAACGCGTCTCTATAATGGACTAAATGGTCCATACTGTACCTTGATCACTACAACTAATGATTTCAAAAAAAGTTGATCAATCAATAATTTTAAAAACAAGTTGATATCTAATTTACTCTCTCCATCAGTCCCTCTCAAAATAAGTACTCCGTATTTCCCATTAACTATATACTGATTTTAAGAAAAATTTTATTTTATTGAGTTTTTTTTCTTAAAATCTCTCAATTTTTCACTAGTGGTGACAAATCAATGTGGTCCACCCATAGTTAGTAAGTTACAGGACGAGTATAGTAAATTACGTTTTTTTTTTTCTTCAAAAATTAATATGCCACAAAGTTTGGCATAATAATACATGAACAAAAAAAAATACTTTTATATGTTTATACAGCTATAATATGAATACGATTGAAATATACAAACCATAAATATGCCATAATTATTGATAATGCCAAAAAAATAAGCGTACCGGGGGTATCGAATCTGTGCTCGAACCATGGATTGTTGAAGAAGCTTTTCGGTAGGATATCCGGCTATGTGTTGTCTGCAAAAGTGAACAACCGTGAGAACTCCCCGCCAAAACTCTCCGGTGTGATAATCAGTATCTCAAAGAAAGTATAAGTGTGTAAGGAGAGAGAAAAAGAGTCCCTTAGGTCATCGAGAAGACCCCTATTTATAGGGATTTGTTACTACTTGAATAGGCTGGGCTTATCCATTATATATGGGCTTGGCCCATATGTCTTTGAAGGTACCCTTTTGGGAGTATACTTTTGGGGGTATATATTTATGCTCATCAGAAGCCCCCCACTCCTTGCTCTTCGAGATTTATCTCGAGGGTGAGGAGTAGTATTTGCCCGTGATTCTCCTTTGTTGTGCCGAGAGTTTGCGTTTTTCGTCTTGAACTTGAAGACGTGTCTTGGGTATTTGATTTTGGCAGGGAATACTTGCATAAATACTCGGTTTGACCGAGACTTGGTTTGCTCGCACGTGTCGAGACTTTTGTGCTCGACGTGGCGAGGCTTATGTGCTTGACGTGGCGAGGCTTATGTGCTCGGTATGGCGAGGTGCTTTTTAGTTCTAGGACTTAGGTCCCTGATTTTATGATCTTCTTCAACATGGTGAAGAGCAAGTCGTAACTTGACCTCGGCGTGGCGAGGTGCCTTTTGTACTTACGATCTTCTTCAGCGTGGTGATGAGCAGGTCGTAAGGTGACCTCGACGTGGCGAGGTGCCTTTTGTTCTTACGATCTTCTTCGGCGTGGTGAAGAGCAGGTCGTAAGGTGACCTCGGCGTGGCGAGGTGCCTTTGTACTTACGATCTTCTTCGGCGTGGTGAAGAGCGGGTCGTAAGATGACCTCGGCGTGGCGAGGTGCCTTTTGCGACGATCTTCTCCGGCGTGGTGAAGAGCAGGTCGTAAGGTGACCTCGACGTGGCAAGGTGCCTTTTGTACTTACGATCTTCTTCAGCGTGGTGAAGAGCATGTCGTAAGGTGACCTCGACGTGGCGAGGTGCCTTTTGTACTTACGATCTTCTTCAGCGTGGTGAAGAGCAGGTCATAAGGTGACCTCGACGTGGCGAGGCTTTTTGCTTGGCTCGAGTGGGATATCATGAAGCTCGGGCACAAGAATAATATGAAGCTCTGGCCGAGTGTAATATGAAACGCAGGCTAGCGCGTAATGTGCTCGGGCGCGAGCATAATAAAGGGTCTGCGCGAGTAACACTCCGGTGATGAGGACCAAATCTACTCATCCGCGAGTAACACTCGAGCGGTGAGGATAAGCGCAGGAAGGCGCGGAGTGCTACTCAACCGCGAGTAACCCTCGAGCGGTGAGGACCAAATCTACTAATCCGCAAGTAACACTCGAGCGGTGAGGATAAGCGCAGGAAGGCGCGAGGTACTACTCAACCGCTAGTAACCCTCGAGCGGTGAGGACCAAATCTACTCATCCGCGAGTAACACTCAAGCGGTGAGGATAAACGCAGGAAGGCGCG
The DNA here is from genome assembly GCA_016624345.1 of Platycodon grandiflorus. NCBI lineage: Eukaryota > Viridiplantae > Streptophyta > Magnoliopsida > Asterales > Campanulaceae > Platycodon > Platycodon grandiflorus. Next base: position 10,330,458 of record CM028363.1, read on the forward strand.
GGGTACTACTCAACCGCGAGTACCCCTCGAGCGGTGAGGACCAAATCTGCTCAACCGCGAGTAACACTCGAGCGGTGAGGATAAGCGCAGGAAGGCGCGTAATGTGCTCTGGAACAAGCATAATATGAAGCTCGATAGGAGCATGATATGAGGCTCAGGTCGAGCGTGACTGAGGTGCTCAGAAAGGAGCGTAGTGATCCCGGGCGCGAGCGTAATGAGATGCTCAAGTGAAATCATGAAGCCACCCTCGGAAAAGGGTTCATAATATGAATCAAGTGCATGGGCATGGAAAGTAGTGTGCATTGGCCCTGTGCCTGTCGATCCTTAAGATAATGGACTTTATTGTCGGTCCTGGACTCGCGGATAGTGGCCCTGTGCCAATATGTAGCAGTAGTAGTAGTCCCCCACTTCTTGAGCGAGAAGGAGTAGTTTTGAGGTCGAGAAGTAATATATATAGCCTTTGCTTTGATGGTAGCCCCCTAGTGACAGGCTTTTTGATTGAGCTTGTTGGTCTTGTAGACTTCTGATTCTGAGAGTAATAAATATGTTGATAGCTGCTTGGTCCTCTTTGAAATATGACCTTGACGTGGCGAGGTTCCTTTTTGTGGAAGGCATTTCAGGCCTTTCAGAAGTAACCTTGGCTTGTAGCGAGGTTCGTTTAGTTGAGGAGAACAACGTGTTATTGCTCGTGGCCTTTGAGGCTCCATTAACTCGTAATTTGTATCTGAAAATTCAAAGGCTTCATTGCAGATCAAAAGTTTTCTTTTATTGAAATGCATATTATGTATTTTTTCCTCGCATAGATAAAGTGATCATGCTCGCAGTTCATGTAAATGACAATGAATAACTATAGCTAATGCATAGGCAAAAGATCTTGTTATTTTATATAAGCATTTGTGCGAGGATAGACATGATGGCGACACGTCGCGCCATTAAAAGATATGGTAAACTCACCGAAATGTGCAAATTTACGAAATTGAAGCATAGAGTACCGTGTGCACGTTATGCTAATATATTACTATACGGCTAGCCATGTTATGTCGAGGTCGATCTCTCGACAGTTAAGATGAAAATTGTATATTGAGTTTGCGTGCTTGACACGAGTGGGCATACAATATGTATTCATCATATTATGAATGCATTTACAAATGATTTTCATAAAATGATGTTGGCTTTCAACCATCAATTTATTTTATTCTGTATTATATAGCTAGTCATGATGCGATATAATAGCTGTGATGTATAAGCGAAAAATAGCATGTTATCTCGCGCATTTTTAGGATAAAGTGTGCCGGTGGCACGTCATAGTGTCACAAGATATATGTTGAATTCATGATTTGTCGAATTTATTGAATTAAAACATGGAATAATGCGTGCATCTTATGCTAATATATTTTTCACGGACTAAGCATTGTAATCCAAGTTAATGACAAAATGTAAGCCATTTACGAGTTTTATACGATCGAAATCAGAATCGCATGGTGAGTTCATTTGAAGTATAGAGATGAATATAGTTTAACTCGTTTCTATTAACAAAGTGAGTGTGTGATGTTGCAACTATTTGATATAATTGAGCATACAAATAAGCAGGCACACAACACTTTTAACTTGACTAGCATGTCAAAATTTTCATAAATGGGTAAACCCGTGTCACATGGAATCAAATGCGTAAAAGAATATATTTTATAACGAGCGGATAAAAGTAACGCGGTACTATCATTTAAGCACGAGATTCTAATTTTACTCATGCATTTTTGTTCCTTTTATTAGCATAGCATGTAATTTATTAGTGATTTGCACTAATTTTAAGCAATTAGTAAGCATATGAATTGCATATTTATCCTCAATTTAGGATTTGATGGCTAATTCTGTGTTTCATATTTTTGCTATATCAAAAATATTGTAATGAAAGCAAAATATGTAGAGATTGAGGGTAAAAAATGGAAGGAGGTCACCTTAAAACCTTATGGAGGGCCAAATTGCCATTTCTAGAAATATAGAGGCCAGCTTGTCATTTCCAGAAATTGAGGGGCCAGAATACAATGTCCAAAAGTTACGGGGCTTGTTGGTAGCTTCCCAAAACTCGAGGGACTTGTTTGAAAGTTTCAGAAGATAAAGAACCTTTTTGCAATTTCAAAATCCGAAGAGCCTTTTTGCAATTTCGAGAAGTGGAGGGAATGTCTGCACTTTTCCTGACGATGGGGACCTGTTTGCGATTTTTCAGAAGAAGAGACGTGTGGAGCGCATCAGTCTACCTCCCCGGTGAGTGGCCGGACGTTGACCGCTGCAGCGGTTTGTTGTGGCACGTACGGGCGCGTGGGTCCTCTGGTGGCCCTGATTTTTGGGCTGTTGGCCACGTCTAGTCAGGGTGCATCCTATGATGGTGCCTGTTTTCTGCTCTTGGCTCTCCTTCGTTAACCCAGTTCGCTCAACAGCCTCTATGGTCGCCGGCGACGTGCAGTTGCTCTTTGACAATGCCAATGATCCCTCTGAAAGGTGCGACAGTGCGCGTGGAGTGGAGCAGCGGTGTCTTGGGTGCTACCGGCGTTGAGTAGAGAGGGTAAGTGATCATGTTAATATTAGGAGAAGACTCCTTCAACAGCCCCGTGATTTAGCCTGTGATCAGGGAGAATTAGGTGCGGCGCAATTAGGCTTTGTGGCCAAAGAAGTAACATGGACTTGTGTGAGAGGGAGTGGAGTCAGGGCAGCCATGCATGGCCTGATCCGCCTTGCAAGCCCTCGAATCAATAAGAGAAGTGGCTGAAATCCAGAACAAGAAATTTGTCATGTGGTGGTCTCTATCATCCATCGCAGAAGTTTTGAGATACCAGATTTGCTGCGTAGCAAATCCTCCATGGTTGAGCGTCGTTCAAGTCCCGGCGACGGAACCAACTGATAATGCCAAAAAATAAGCGTATCGGGGGTATCGAATCTGTGCTCGAACCATGGATTGTTGAAGAAGCTTTTCGGTAGGATATCCTGCTATGTGTTGTCTGCAAAAGTGAACAACCGTGAGGGGGCGGGGATTGTTGAAGAAGCTTTTCGGTAGGATATCCGGCTATGTGTTGTCTGCAAAAGTGAACAAGTGAGAGGGCGGGAGTTTCCGCAACAACCGTGAGAGGGCGAGGAGTTTCCCGCCAAAACTCTCCTGTGATAATCGATATCTCGAGAAAGTATAAGTGTGTAAGGAGAGAGAAAAGAGTCCCTTAGGTCATCGAGAAGACCCTATTTATAGGGATTTGTTACTACTGAATAGGGCTTATCCATTATATATGAGCTTGGCCCATATGTCTTTGAAGGTACCCTTTTGGGAGTATACTTTTGGGGGTATATATTTATGTTCATCAATTATGTACATCTTTATATTTTTAAGTTTAAATATCTTAATATTTTTATTTTCACATTTATACACTCTCAAAGCTATTATTTTCTTATTTTTACTAATATCACTAAATAATTAGGGGTTAGTAGCCGAATAAATGCATAATTAAGTCTATATAATCTTAAATGTGAATTTAAAAAGAATGAGTGAACAAATAAAATATTATTTAATTTGGTTACCAAAATCAAGATTACGATTTCATAGTTGTAACTTGTATTGTAAATTTTACACTCCCTCTGGTCTGTAAATAAGTATATTCTTTATTAAGACAGAGAGTTTAGTATGTTCCTACACCACATTTATATATTGTTTCATTTGTTCCCATTAATCAAATTGAAAAAGTTAAACTAAAAAAAAATTATTCTTATTTATAAATATATTCTTTAAATCGCACTAAAGTTGTATATTTTTTGGTATTAGACATAGAAACGTCTCATATTTTTTAAAAGATAGAAAGAAATTAAAAAATAATAAAAATTTGTATCTTAAATTTGAAAATGTTGACTCTTTTTCAAGACAAGCTAGGATTTTTTTTTTTCTCCATATAGTTTGATTTTCTAAAAGAAAACTTTAGTTGCAGAGAAGTATATCATTATACCTAAAAAATGGGTTTAATATATTATAGTATATTAATTAAAAATATTAATAGTATGTTATACAATACTCTTTTCCTCTTCAGAAATAATTACATTTGACAAATCAAGATTGTAGCTTTTGTTTGTAATTTGTATTTCCTTTTAATTGCACTATAAATATATTTTTCTTTTAGTAATAAGTCTATTTTTTGGGACATACCAAGAGAACAAATTATATTTCAAGACAGATAGAGTATTTAAGAGTAATACTTAAATACTCCATTAATATGTCATAGATTTGTACCTTCACTGTCTCAAAGTAAATTTTTTGTTATTAAATTTACACGAGTTTTAAAAAATATTTTTGACTTATTATATCTTTCATTTAATATACTTATTTAGGATGTTCTAAAATAGAATAAAAAACACATATTTAGCATGAAGAAAATAATCACATTTACCAGTGAGAGTGAGAGAGAGAGAGAAAAAAAAAGTGCATAGTGTAGTTTTCTAGGAGATTTGACCAAATTAATTTGTCTTTTATTTAAAGATTATATTATTATTTTGTATAAATACAATTTTATATTTTCGAGAACAATATTAAATATTATAAAGTGACTTTCTATTTTTGGCAAGTCATTTTTTGCGAAATTTTACATTTTTTAGACTTATTAGGCTATATATATATATATATATATATATATATTGCGGCAAAAATTATACGTAAAGATGGTCACGTGAGTTTTAGTTGGACAAATTTCTTTAATTCAAACTGCAGTACCTAAACAAAAGGTGTCATTTATGAAAATATTATAGTTGAGGGGGGTAAATTGTTTTAATTGATAGTTGAGGGAAACAATTCAAACCCAACCCATAATTGAGGGGGATTATTTGTAATTTACCCTTAAATTAATGAATACAATTCCCTTTCCTTCTAAATTGAACATATATATTTTAACCTATATAGTTTCCAGAAATTATAACTTTATTTTTTTTTAACTACATAAAACAGGGATAAAATTTATTCAAAAAACCATAAAATTAACAACAACAAAAAAAAAAAAAATCAAAATACACCTTATTATATTAGACGGATAGTATATGACATGCAATTGAAGCCCAGTTCGGGAATAGACTTCTTTGTTAAAAGAGAGAGAGAGAGTTTTAATCCATATCTATAAATAGAACTCTCCACCTTCTATGTTTCTCAATTCAAATCCAAACAAACATGAAGATCTCTCTCTTCTCCATTATTATCACCCTCTTTCTTCTCTCTCTATCCACCCAATCTCTCTCCCAAATTTGCAACTCAAAAGACAAAAAAGTCCTCTTCCAAATCAAAGAATCTTTTGGCAATCCTTACCATTTAGCCTCATGGAGAAACGACACAGATTGTTGTACTGATTGGTACAATGTTCAGTGTGACCCCATAACTAGCCGCATCAACTACCTATCCATCTTCTCCGGCCAAATCTCCGGGCATATACCGAACGCCGTCGGTGACCTTCCATATTTAGAAAACCTACTCCTCCGTAAACTCACAAACCTCACCGGCCAAATCCCAATAGCCATTACCAAACTAACCCACCTCAAAACGCTTACACTCAGCTGGACTAACTTATCCGGCCCAGTCCCATCTTTTCTTAGTCAACTCAAAAACTTGACTTTTCTCGACCTATCCTTCAATGACTTATCCGGCTCAATCCCGCCATCCCTCTCCGAACTCCATAACCTCGACGCCATCCACTTAGACCGTAACAAACTCACCGGAACCATCCCAGACTCGTTCGGCAAGTTCACCGGAAAAGTCCCCGAGATCTACCTCTCTCATAACCAACTCACCGGAACAGTGCCGAAATCTTTAGGAGACTTAAACTTTTCAAGGATCGATATTTCCAGAAACCAGCTTGTGGGCGACATTTCTTTCCTGTTTGGGACCAACAAAATTATACAAGACATTGACTTTTCGAGGAACATGATTGAGTTTGACTTCAGCAAGGTTGAATTTCCAGCGAGCTTGATCGCGTTGGAATTCAATCATAATAAAGTTTTCGGGACTCTACCGGCCGGGTTGACCGGGTTGCCGGATTTAAGACACTTAAACGTGAGCTACAACAGGCTTTGCGGTCAGATACCACAAGGTGGCAGTTTGCAGGAATATACCTCTTTTGAATATTTCCATAACCGGTGCTTGTGCGGAGCTCCGTTGCCTGCTTGCAAGTAAAAATTGATTTGCAGATACATTTGCTTTGATGTTTAGCATTTGTTATTGGTTTTTTTTTTTTTTTTTGTTTTTGTTTAAGGAGAAGAATAAATTTTCCGATTGGCAAGCGTATACGTAGCTTCACTCATTATTTGTACAAATTGGATCCTCTATTTTAAAATGGTGTTCCATCTCTTATTCCATCCGTTGGATGTGCGCCACATGTGCATAAAAAATCACGGGGTAATTAATGTTGTTTATTCACATGCACATGTGGCGCACATCCAACGGTTGGAATAGGAGATGAAACAGCATTTTAGAATAGAGGATCCGATCTGTTTATTTGTACCAGTTATTGAGCCCGTGCTCCGCACGAGCTTAATTTGATTTTCGGATTAATTGATACATTTTTAAAATATTTTAAAAAAAAATTATCATTATTCAATATCGGTTTGTTAACTTAATGTCTGATAAAAACTAAGTATTGTCAATATATACAAATTAGTGGTCGTTTATTATAATATTTTTATTTCAGAATAAATATTTTTATTGGTGGTCAATATATATATTTTCGTTTCTAATCATTTTTAAGTATCCTTTAATGATATCAAATTGTTGGGTTTTTTTTTTCTTTTTTTTTCCATCTTGCACTTAATAAAGATATTTTAGACATATATTTTAAGATTTTTAATAAAATTAAAAATAAAATAATTACTTTAAAATATATTGAAAAAGTGTGAACCCCAAATAGTGAGAAGGAGTCGTAGGAATTGGATAGAAACAATGACATGTTAATCAAGTGGTTAACATGAATGGGTAACACACTCCATAAGGTCAACTTTTGTTTTCCTTTTTCGCATGTTAACCAAAGCTCAAACCAAAAAGAAAGTAATGAAGGATATGTTGGCAAATAGGGAAAGAAGATTTCATCAATAAAGTTTGATAAATGATAAAATTAAACATAGTTATACCAACAAAAGTTGTCAAACTTGTGATGTCCTTGTCACATGAAACCCTTTACATAAACCAAATAATGAACTACCTCATTTGTCAAAGAACCTAAGTTCTCCATGGAAAAGCCTTTCATCAAAGCTTAACCAACATAGGTACTACAAACCATACATAATTAAAGCTTCACAGTTTTTTAGCAAAACAAATTGAATCAACCAGTGAAGCTAAACAATAACTCAAAATAAAGAAAAAAAAAAGAAAGAAAAAAAGCTAAACATTAACAATTGTAATGACAAAAAAAATAAATCATTTCTGCTCAGCAGCCAGCAGTCTCCTCATAGGAAGCCTATTGTTGGCTCCTAGACTTTGGTGGGGCCTTGCTTGAATAACTCTTATAAAATTTCTGCAGTGAAACAAATAAGATAAAAACATAACATTATGTCAAAATAAATAGTCCTTAATTACAGAGTGACATAAACGTAAAACAACCTATCCTCATGAACACCAAAAAACCAATTGTCCCAGACATAACTATACAAAAATATTAAAGTACAATTTTAAAAAGATTTATCAATACTGAAAGATGATTAACAAAACATACAAAAGCATCAGATGCTATGTAAGGACGAAACTTAGTTGTGAATAAAAAGAATTTAAACAAAGCATAGAACTAAGTTTAACAGAAGACCCAACCCACCTAACTCATTACAAATGGTGAAGAATCCATCAATCCAACGTCGTAATATGCTACCCTTATTGTACAGCTACTCTGAGTACATGTAAATAACCAAGGAAATACAGTTTATCTCCTTCTGTAGGTGAGCAGTTAGAACAGTTATCCTAACTTATGTAATACATCTCCTGCCTCTTAAATTGCTAGGTAACCCACTGAAACTACTAAAGTCGAGCAAATTTCTTGAGAAAAAGATAAAGGAAAAAAAAATGGAGCACACACTAAGATTTATTTTCCAAGAACAGATAGTCACACATGTCGTAATAATCGTATACATATTGTGCTGGCATGAAAAACATGATGATCCAGCGAGTAGCATGAAAAGGAGTCAATACAAATCAATTAATAATAGAGAGCAGGAAAGAGAAAGGACTAACTTGCCGAAGGAAAGAGAAATCGACTGGGAGGTGTGCTGTGGGTTTTGAAACAAATCGCAGGCAAAAAGTATAACTAATTTAGGCGTAATTGACTGTAAAACAAAATAATCTGTTCACAATTATGAGTGTGAGAGAGAGAGAGAGAGAGAGAGAGAGAGAGAGAGAGAGAGAGACTCATCCTGCTAAATAAAATCAGTAACTGAACTATAATTTATTTCGCCATTTTACAGCTTTTATATAATACAGAAGCTACGTTTGTAGGCAAATCACTAGAGTATGTAGTGACCAACAGAAAATTGACTTTATATAGGAAAAATGTTCTGACACTACAAGAAAAAAGAGTATTTGTGGCGCTCAATAGCCGTCCCTAAAGGTCATTTTTCCGTCCCTAATAGTATTTAAGACGGCCATGAGGACGGCAAAACAGGGCCTTAAATAACATGGGTCCTAAATGTTTTAGGGACGCAATGATCCGTCTCTAAAGGTTTTTAAGGACGGGAGCTTAATTTACCGACCCTAATAGTATTTAAAAAGTTCCTAGATTTTGGCAGGAAAACAAAAAAGACGGACCTCTTCCGTCCTAAATGTTTTGGTGCAAAAAAAAATTGGCAGGAAAAAATTGAAAATATTGGCGGGTAATGTTGCAAAAAATTTGGCGGGAAAATTATTAAGATCGACTTTGTCTGTCCCAAAAGATATGTAACAAACATTAGGGTCAAAATCATTCCGTCCGGATTATAAAATAATAATTTTTTATATTGATATATGCTTGTTTCATCACTCATATACATAATATATCAACACTTTACTACATGATGTAAAAAAATTATATTGATGGAAGAATTATAATTTATAGCCATTTCATCGATACAACAAGAAATAAAGAAACAAATATTTTAGTAAGAAGAGATTCATAAATAATAAAAGATAGTCATTGCATCAATCACCTAATTAAAGTTGATTGTTTACCGACGTAATGAATCTACTAGATTCTAAGATTAATTGACTAAACCTACAAACGACTTCTTGAAATATAAATATATTGTCTCAAGTTGAAATTCCAAACTAGTAGACCACAAAAAATAAAAATAAAAACTAAACTAAAAGGCTTGATGATAACTTTTGACTAATGTGTTTTGAATGTCATCTTGCGCTATTCTCAAAAGTAACCTGACAAAAAAATAAAATAAAACAATCAATTGAAAGAATAACATAATTTTCATTTTCCAAGTCAATATAAGAAACCAATCGTGCTAATGCTTTAATTGCTGTAATTTATTTAAATAAATTACAGCAATTAAAGCATTAGCACGATTGGTTTCTTTTTCGCCTTCTGTTGTTCTCTGCACCGGTAAAATCATATTCGTCCAGGGCGAGGCATCATACAACTCAAATAGAAATTTATGAAATCCATACCTTGTGCATATCATTACTGCTCCCTTTTCGATCTCAACAGACACTGCCCAAGCTAAATCAACGTCCAATCCAGGAAGATGAGAAAAAGAAAACATGCAAATGCAAAACTTAATGACGAAAAGTGGCATCAAACTGATTACAACAGAAAATTTGCACATAAGATACAAAATATACAAAGCCCAAAATATAAAAGTGAAAATTTCAACCTCAATCAACGAACTAGAAATCTTTAGAGAAAAAAATATTACAGAAAGCATGTTAATACATTGTAACAGTATTCAAATTAAGAGGTATTCAGTATGCATTGATCATAGAGAAAATCAAACCAAAAGAGAAAGAATGTTACATATTGTTGTTTGTGTCGAGCTCCCTTAAAGCCCTAGATCGAGTGTATGCGCTGCTATTCTGTGTACCCAACTAAAATTGGGATCAAACGATATGTCATACGCCACAACAGCATGACATGCAATAGTACCTTATTAAAAAAATTTAAATATAGACCAACAATATCATTGGGCCGCGTAAAAACTAAACTTGTAACATATGATTTGGAAATGCTTTACAATTCAAGATCATGGACCAGCGGCCACCACCATTAAGTTACGAGACATTGTCCTTCCACTGTGATTACCAGTATTGTACATATGAAATGATATCATTAGCTCAAGGATCTCTTGAGAGACACTATGACAATAATGATTCTCAGACCACACAGTCCCGTGTGGCTTTCAATCTCTACTTATATTTTGAAGAAAAATACAAAAGTTCTCAGGAACAGAGTTCCAGATTCACAATAAAGATTATATTATATGTTAGATTTTGTGTTTGGGAATTAGATTGCCGGACCACCACCATAGGTGATGGTGGCCGGAGGCGTGAGAAGGCAGTTATGCAAGAGAGAGAGAGACAGAGGAGTTACAGGGCAAGAGGGAAGAGAGAAAAAACTGAATCTTTATTATTGATATATGAATTTGTACAATACTTTCTTAATACAACAAAGTGGCTAGTAAGCCTATTTATGGAGCTCAAATGGGCTTTACACATGCAACTAATGTTAATGGGCCTATTGGGCCAAATATTACAATTACATATTTCAACACTCCCCCTCAACTCGTATACAGAACTCTTGTGAAGTGTTCGAGTTGAAAATATATTTTTTTAATGGGCCTCTTGGGCCTAATACAGATTCAAGTGTACGAGTTGAAGAGATATATATTTTTTAATGGGCCTCTTGGGCCCAATACAGATAATATCTTCGACACAAAAACAAGCAAATTGTGCGGTGCCCAAAACGGAGCATCCGAACAATTGTATAAGCAGCAAATGTTGAGAAGCCCAAATAGGAGCCAATCCCCGAAAAGCTCACTCAATAATTGGCAATGGCAAATAGAAGACGAAGGAGTAGTCCGAACCAAACTTTTTGTTCACAAAAGAAGAAGCACCTCCTTAATCCAAGTATTCAAAGTCGTGGATCAAATATCGTCCACAAAGAGATATGTTAACCAAGTCATTAGTTGACTTTGGTAATCAAAGGAGTTCAGCAAATATTTCTGAACTCATATTTGAGTGACTCATCCGACTCGGTGAGTCAACTCGTCGTAATAAAAAATAACCACCGAGTCAACATCGGTGAAATACACAAATGTCTTGGAATTCGACCGAAGCCGATCTTCAACCAAAACAAGAAACAACCTCAAAGCTTCATCTTCAAACCCATATCTCAAATACTCACTAACAATAGTAGTCCAAAAAACAACATTTCTTTCGAACATTTCATCGAACAATTTCTAAGCGTCAAGAACGAGACTTGTTTTCCATTGTATATCCTTGGTTTGTTACATAAACAAGAGCACTGTATCAGGATTTAAAATAAAAGGTAACACCATTAGAGATTTACTTACTGAAAGGGCTAAGATACAGTAATTTCTTTCATTTCTCAAAGATGGGGGGCCAATTTAATGTACATTTACACGGGCATGAAATGGCAAAAAATGGGAATCCAACAAAAAAGAATAGAATGCAAAAGGTATACCAAATGATCTTTAATTGAAAGGGAAGGATCAGCATAAGTGATAAACCCAAAACCCCTCGGTCAACTCATTTGTCGATTTTTCTTAATTACCGAATCCATTATCTCCCCATATTTTCCAAGATACTTGACAAATGTATCTGAAGTGGTATCTTTCGCTAAACCCCCGATAAAAAATCTTCACGGGACTGGTGCTATCACCGAAGTCAGATCTCTTTGACTCCATGGACGACGAGTTTATCTCGATTCGAAACTTCTAGGGCACGGGAAATTTGGCAAGGACTTGGGACAGGACCAAGGAAGATGGCTAGGGTTAGGTCTTCAAATAAAACGGAGTAAAGGTTTTACCAGTTGTCAGAGATATGTCGGTGATTCTCCGGCGGAAGGGGAGGGCATGATGTTGAATTGTTGAGGTTTCAATCGATAGAAATAGGAATTTGCGGAAGCAGAATCACAAGGATATATATAGATCGGAATTCCCGCTTTGATACCATGTTAGATTTTGTGTTTGGGAATTAGATTGCCGGACCACCACCATAGGTGATGGTGGCTGGAGGCGTGAGAAGGCAGTTATGCAAGAGAGAGAGAGACAGAGGAGTTACAGGGCGAGAGGGAAGAGAGAAAAAATTGAATCTTTATTATTGATATATGAATTTGTACAATACTTTCTTAATACATCAAAGTGGCTAGTAAGCCTATTTATGGAGCCCAAATGGGCTTTACACATGCAACTAATGTTAATGGGCCTATTGGGCCAAATATTATAATTACATATTTCAACATTATATTTCAACATTATAGCTCTGACTACAGTACTTGATCAATACAAAAACATGTAAAAAGTTGATGACCATGTTTGTCTCATGAATCTGCCTGACACAGAAATCTCTGAGACGGCAACTACTTTGGATTAATGGAAGGACCCATCTACGTACACAGTCAAAATATTTCATACCTCAGCCGAATACAAAATTAAATCTTCTTTGCTCAACTTGAGAGAATGACTACTTCCATATGATGCAAGATTGAGCGCTGCGCGTGGTTCTGCCTGAGACGATATAGCACACATAATCAATACCACAGTAACATAAGTTTAGTTAACTACTCTAGACTGCAACTAAAACCATCATCTAGAACTTACTTGAGAACCAGTTGTGACTATAAGCAAATCCTTCGGGGCATAGGCATCAATATCTTCAGCCTTCACCTGAACAGCATGGGTAACATTAGAAAGAACACAGGAAATAGGACCATTGTACATGATAATGATGTTTCTCGGGACACTGGGGAGTAAAGTCAACAATGTAACCATAGCTAATCTTGATATTCGATGGAAGTCCAACTTTCTCTTTTTTTTTCAACCAGCTTGTGAGAAAGTAAAGAAACCATAGCTAATCTTGATATTCTGGACTTGGTGGATTTAGCAGGAGCTGAAAGTGGACAATTCATGTTCATACTACAACAAAAAGAACTTGACTAGAGTTATTGATGAGTAACCTATAAACTTCTTAGCCGAGAGAGAGAGAGGGGGGGATCCTTATTATTGTCAAAAAGAATTAGAAAGTAGCAGCTGGTATGTTACTACAAAAATTACTGTCAGATTCCTTTTTATAAGTTCCTATTATAGGAGAAAGGCTCATAGGAGTATGAGAGGTAGAGAAACTTACATCTAACTGATAGCGAGCTAAAAAGTGGATCAGTAGAATTGCTTTGTTCTCAAACTTATTAGCATAACTGATTATCTTTTTTTTCCAAAATAAAAAGATCAAGGTCACAATGCCTTCAATGAACCCGTGTGTGATCAAACCAGGTTACTGAAGATGATCCTCTCAGTATACTGCAAAACGGTGGTGGTCTTACTTAGGCTAGAATTGTTCAGACTATCTCCTTGCTGCAATCAGCATCGTAAAGGATTCTTATTGTATGCCCATAGATTGCTTTAGTGAAGGAGATAATGTAACTGAGAACTTCTGGACCTGATTGGATGAAACCATTGTATTCTGATTTTCAAATACAAACCAATATGCTCTAGTTTTGCTGTTGTTTGGGGTAATTTCAGCATTGCCTCAAAATAAAGGAGCAGCAGTATGATAGTGAAAGCTCTTATAAACTATCCAGAAGTTGCAAATAATCAGATAGGACCTAGAATGCCTGTACAATGTGCCAGTTTATTACAAAGCAAAAGATTATATGTACCATGTAAAACTAAAATATACAATGTTAGACAAGCAGAAAAATTGGATTAAGATACCATGTTACACAAATGTGCTAGAGAAAACACCCACCTTGACAGAATTTCATTTATCAACATGGGTTTCAAGTGCCACTTGCAAGTCTGCTGCATGATGAAACTCAATTAAAATAGGAATCATGTCCTGCAAATTGTCAAAAGCTAAGCAAGATGCAGATTAACATCCGTTAGTGATAAAAATATCAATTTTCCAACTCTGTAGATTAACATTCGTATAATCCTCATTCATTTATATGACTAGAATTTTTCGTACTTTTGCAATAGTTCCTATCAATGAAGCTAGCTGCAGTTAATCCAAGGCTTGACTTCAATATTGAAAATTTCTTCACAAAAGAGGTACATAAAAAACAAAAGAGCAGAGTACTATATTGAAAATCATACTAATAAAAATGCAAGCTTTGATGCTGAGTACTAATATCTCATAATTTCTACAAATGTTTCCAGCTTCTACAACAACCAATTTTCCCACAATTGGGGCATCATCAGAGAGATTTCGATTGCTCGGAATTACCCTATTGTAACCTGGGATTCAAATGAAGATTCTGATTCACCGACACTTTGTCATTCCTTTGCTGCCCTAATTGTGCTTGACTCTTCGGTTGCAACCTGGGATTCAAATACAAATTTCGATTCAACATCATCATCAAAATTGGCGTTGGGGAGGGTGATGTATGGAACCCGATTCCAATATTCGCTAGATTGACATTCTAAGATAAGGAACAGGTCGGGATGGGATTGAAATTCTAACAAATCAATGTTACAAGTTTATAAACCCAAATAAGAACTGTGATAGAATATAATGAATAATTATTAGAGTTGACCAAAATCTTTGTAAATATATCAACTCCTTAACTGTGAATTCTCGCAGGTGCATTGCAATATCTCACTTTCACTCGACCTGATATTTCTTATGCAGTTCAGCAGATCTGCTTACACATGCATGCTCCAATGAACGCCCATATGGAGGCTCTCAAACGTATTCTGCGCTACGTTCAGGGCACCATTACCTTCGGCCTTCATCTATATAAATCGACGATTGACTCTCTTGTATCTTACACGGACGCTGACTGGGGAGGTTGTCCGAATACTCGTCGCTCAACATCTGGATATTGTGTTTTCCTCGGTGATAACCTCATTTCTTGGTCCTCTAAACGGCAACCCACACTTTTCAAATCAAGTGCCGATGTAATACCCTGAATTTTACATGCATAATATATGTCTAATTGCTTGAATAACATGTTAGTTTAGTTATGCCATAATTCTTGATACAAATCTTAACATTTGTTGCACCTATTTGCCATGCAATAGTTGTTGTAGTTCTTGTTAATTCCATGTTGTTTATGTGTTACTTGTTTAATATGGGCTTTTAGGACTTTTTGGAGACTTTTGCTTAGTGTTTTAACTTCACTTAAGTGTTAGAACCATCTTGGGACCATTGGGCATCATTTTGAGACTTTTCTAGAGCACATTTCATGAGTTTGGGTACACTGGAAGATGGGCGAGCGCCTGGGCGAGCGCTCATTTGACAAAAAGTTGGGTTTTGGCAATCTGGACACAGCGCGCGCGCCTGGGCGGCCGCGCCGTAGGCAGATTGTTTAGACTCTGTTTCTTGACTTTTTAAATTGGACCATTTTGCCCCTTGACCAACTTGGACGTACTAAAGACCATTGACCAGCCCTTCTCTGTCTGAAAACCACTAAAGAAACACAAAAACATTACCTCCTTACTCCTCATCCATGGTAGAGTGATTGTGTGAGAGACCAAGGTGAGATTAGTGTGTGTATGTCTTGACCTTCCAATCCAACCATCAATTCTTCCATGCAAGAACACCAAGAGGTAGCTAAGGACTAGGGGACTTCATTACCAAGATTAGATTTTAAATTCCTTGGTGAAATATCCCTATATAAGGTAAGTTACTAAACCCTCTATGTATGTTAGAATTTGCTAAATGTATGAATGTTTGTAAACATACATGACTTGAATTGTTGTTGGATTCATGTGGAAATGTTATGTTGATGAAAATTACATGTTATAATATGAAAGACATGGTTTAGTTGGTTTAAATATTGTAGGAATTGATAATCACCAAAGTAGTGAACTCAAGAACATGTTAGAGACTTTAAATGGTAAAAATTGCATATAGCAATTATACCCCATTTTATGAACTTAATGAATTGACACCAAAAGTGGATTTTTGGGAAGGTTATAATTCTCCGAATCTCTAGTTAAATTACTACGAAAATTAGAGTCCATTTGATATGGTTTTCAGTCCTCCGAGTATTTGATACTGGTATGATTAGAGACTTGTAAAGTAGCTCTAAAGTTGTGTTTTATGATGTTGAACAATATGTTTGATGATTATATAATGTAGAAAAATATAATCCATATGATGTTTGTCAAGTTCACTACTTTTGAACTTGACGGTTATTTACATAAGTTGAGTAAGGTTACCTACTTGTGTGTTGTGTAAGTCCAGCTGGCGTCGTCGTTGTTTATGTCATGGTAGGACGACCTATCGTTGTTGTATTTTAGCTTAGATTTGCTTGAATCCATAACCTAAAAGTCTAAGACAAGGTGACTAATGGGCCTGCGTGTCTGTTAGTGTGGCAACTTGTACTTAGGCATAGCTTGAATAGCTTAGAGTTGCTAATTGTATAAGTCTTGAAGAAGATAGCCTATAGGACATCGGACGTCCTCTGCACAAATAGGCAAAATTTGATCCAGCAGTCTTACTTTGGATATCGGACAAGCTCGTACAAGCCAAGCTTTATCTGCAATGTTGAAGAACTCCAAGAACGTCCGATAGTCATCTGCTGAAGATATGTCCTAACTCAAAGATCTCATTAATTGCGATACAACGTTAACCTGCAAAACGCATTCAATGAAGCTTTCCATTCTTGGCATACAACTCGAAAAGGACATTCGCTGCAAGCACGCCTACCTATTTTTGGCAAAATGTCGGAGACGATCGTAACTTGCAGAACCGCCTATCAGAGCTCAACAACACCATTAGAGCATTGAATGCTCTTGAATTCAAATTGAGCAACTCATGAAGATCTCCAACGGCTCCAAGGTCCCCCCTGCATATAAAAGGAGACTTCATGGCAGCATTTATCACTTCTTCAACCACTCCAACTACTGAATCTCCATAGTCTTCAAGTTCTTAAAAGCTTAAACGTCCTATCTGTATACATTCATTGAAGAGCTTCACACTTAGACGTCTAGTCCATTAAAGCTCTTCATTGATTGCAACACTTAGCTTTTCATAGCTCACGAGAATTGTATCTTATTGATATCAATTCTCCCACACAAACACTTGGTCAACAAAATTTTTGTACACAATCCATTAGAGATTTAGTTTGTAAAATATCTAGTGGATAAACTTAGTACACGATTTTCAAATCCAAAGTTGACCACTTTGGTTGTGGACGTAGCACTTATTCATAAGTGTGAACCATATTAAATACTCTGTCTACTTGAGTGTGATTGTGAATTATTTGTGTTGCTTAGATTTCCGATTTCCAAACGTTGAGAAGCCGATCTTATCTGTGAAGATCGGCCATTTCCAACTTGTCCTATACTTCACAAGACTTCCGCGCAAAATTTTTCTAACTTAAGTGAAGTAAGATTTTTGAATCAAATTTAAAAATTGGACATAGGCTATTCAACCCCCTTCTAGCCTATATTGAGCAACCGTGGACCTAACAATTGGTATCAAAGCTTAACTCTTTGAAAACTTGTTTTTCCGAGATTAACCTCTTGAGAGATTAAAGATCATGGCTGCTCACCAAATGTTGGAAACTTCAAACGTGAACCATTGTCCTGTCTTGGATGAAGTTCACTTTGACATCTGGAAAGATAAAGTCAAAAGACATATGAATTCAATTGATAAACGTTTGTGGAAATGTGTCACGATGGACCCGAATTCCAATGAAGCCCAATACACCGCCGCGGTAGATGCAATCGCGAACCGAAGTACCAAAGCCGAAGAAGAGTGGGATGATGAAGACAGAAGAATGATGCTCGGATGGAAAGGCCATCAACATCATTACTAGCCGTGTCGATATAAGCACGTACCCAGATTATCAACCCGAACACAAAAAGGAGATGTGGGAAGCCATCCTTGAATATCTTGAAGGTGATGGTGAGACAAAGAATAACAAATTATATACCGCATCCGAAGTTTGACTCCTTCAAAAGGATCCCAAAGAGTCTCTACGAACCGCCTATGACGATTCTATGAGGTAGTCAACTCTTGCTATTCCTTAGGAAAGAAGTATGAAAAGAAAGAAATAAACATGAGATTTCTAAATGCACTAGGCGTTTATGGCATGTTAAAATTACGCCATGAAAGAGTCAAAAGATTTAAACAAACCGACTCTTAGAAACCTTTATGCTAGTCTTTCGGTTTATGAGCTTGAGATCCAACAAGCTCAAGAATTGGAAAAGAGTTTCAAAAACTTGTCCCTACCACCTATCTATCGAACCTTCTGTTCAAAACCCGATGAAACACCTTCTACATCCGGTGAAGATGATGATATTCTTTCGACGAAGCCTTTGCTATGTTTGTAAAGAAATATCAACGTTTCAAAAGGTTTAATAAATCATCATCACATAGGTCTTCTCACAAAACGCCGTTCCTTATAAAACAAGCGCTCAACCAAAAGTTCTGCTCCTTATAAATCGCAGACCACCAAAAGGACAATGAGCTAGTTTGTTTTAATTGTAGGAAACCAGGCCACTTTGCGTCTCAATGTCCTAAGCCAAAGTATGAATTTTATAAGAAACGTCCCGAGTCTAAATTTCAAAAACAAAAAGGGATGGTGGTGAAGACATTGATGAAAGCAACCTACCTACTTGGTGTGACACGACACCGATGAGGATGACTCGTGATTTTCTGAAGAAGCCAACATATGCCTTATGGCCGGAGTCACCACATGATTCGAGGTCACTACCATTTCAACAAAATGACAGTGATGATGATGATGAGTTCAATGACCCATCAAAGGGAGAGCTCATCAAAGCAAACAAGGATATCTGGAAGAATTTTCAAAATTCAAAGTCGCCTATGTAAAACTTGCCAAGAAGCATGAACTAGTGTCTCGAGAAATCAACCTTGATGTCTAAGATCAAAGATCTTGATAGACAAAGAAGTGAAAGTATCAAATTGCAAAAGAGAACAAAACTTTGATGAAAAAGTGGACTTCCTACTTGAACACATCAAGAAGATAAATTCGAGAAAGATGACCTTCAAAAGGTTGTCAATACTTGGAATAACTCTAAAGGAAACTTTGATACCATTCTCTCAAACCAAAAACTTTAGATGACAAAGCGGTATCGGTTTCCAAAGTGAGTTCAATGTAGGTAGTCCTTCTAGTTCTCAAAAGATGAGACATCGAAGTAATTCTTTGAAGAATCGGCTAAAAGTTTCTTATGACCAGCAGCTCCCAAAAGGCAAGGACTTGGCTTTAACAAAGTTTCTTTTGTTTATCCCAAGAATACAAAACACAAGTCCAAAGGAAAGCAATCGCCATCTATGACTCTGATAGGAGTCCGAGCAACTTAATCCTGCCGTTAGTCACCCTAAGAAAACAGGGATGACTAGTGTCAAGTCAAAGAATACTCACTCAAGCCTATTAAATTTGTCGGGGCAAGACCGCGACCCCAACATTGCCTATAAAAGGGTGAAAGGAGTGAATTTTGCTAATAAAAGGCTTAAAGGACATGTGACTGAAAATGCAAAATCTTTTGATAAGAGGTCTATCTATGATAAGCCTTACATCAATAAGAAAAGGCATTTTCAACCTAAGTCCTATAGGCCAATTATCGACAAAGGTCACCTCAAAGATGATGAAAAGAAGCCTCAAAAAGAAATCATTACTCATGTTGAAGGATTTCACAAATGCTCTTTCGCAAATGCCATGGTCATGAGATTCATGAATGCCTTCGAGATTCACACCTAAATCTAGAGGATTTACTCCTCCAAAGGTTAAACAGTGTGGATCCCAAAAGGTTGCTAACCTTGAGGACCCAAAAATAAAAGGGGACCATATTCTTAAATGTCTATATTTCAGAATGCTTTATGGTGTCAATGAAGAAGAGAAAGATCTATGGTATCTAGACATGGATGCTCAAAGCATATGATGGTGATCCAAATCTTCTCTCAAGCATTGTTGAAGCAAAGGGTCCCTCGGTCATATTTGGAGACAACTCAAAAGGAAGACCATTGGTTATGGAAGTATAATCGAGGCAATCTCTCCATCAACAAAGTCTCTCTAGTTGAAGGTTTAAAGCACAATCTGCGAGCATATCACAATTCGTGATAAAGGTCTAACATGTCGTTTTCTTCAAGTCAATGTCTCATAAAGGACAATGAGACATGTTCAACTATCTGACGGGATTCGAAAAGGGAATGTCTATCTTTGTTGACCTAAATCTTTGTTGGAAGAAAATCAAATCTATGCTTGGTTGCTAGGTCATCAACGACAACATGGTTGTGGCACAAAAGGCTTAGTCATCTCAATTTCAAATACCGGAGAAGCTATCAAAAGACAATCTAGTTGTTGGTTTGCCTAAGATATCATGAATCACACGCCTCTGCAGAGCATGTCAACTAGGCAAACTACACAAATCTTCTTTCAAAAGCAAGCCTTGCCTATCAACAACCGGACCTCTACTCTTGCACATGGATTTGTTTGGACTGTAACTACTACAAGTCTTGGTGGCGCAAGTATACTCTTGTGGTAGTTGATGATTACTCAAGATTTACTTGGGTAGAGATGATGTCCTCCAAAGATGAAGCATATGACATCATTCGAACTCTTCAAGACTACGACTCGAAGCCGGATGATATCTCGATGTCGATCGGACAATGGAACGAGTTCAAGAACAATGGTGTTGCCAAATATTGTGATGACCATGGAATTGGTCACAATTTCTCTGCTTGGCACACCTCAACAAAATGGAGTTCTTTGAAAGGAAAACAACTCTCATTGAAGCGGAAAGACAATGATTCTTGAAGCCAAACCGCCTATGGGCGAAGCGTGAACACCGCCGCTTCACACAAAACAGTCCATCATAAACAAATTTCATAACAAAACTCCATATGAAATATGGAGAGGCGAGCTCCCAACATTGGATTCTTTAAAATATTTGGTTGTAAATGCTATGTTCTTTACAATGGTAGAGAACATAGAGGTAAATTTGAATCCAAAAGTGATGAAGGAATTTTTCGGGATGCCAAGTTTTCAAAAGCATACGAGTTTACAATAAAACTTCACTTAAAGTTGTTGAATCTACACATGTTTCTTTTGATGAATTTGATTTCATTGGGCCACATTTGGCTCCTAAGGTTACTAATGATTCGATGAATATGAGGCAGTGCGAACCCAAGTCCCGATCTGTGATCCTCCTTCTTCACAAGATCTTCCAAGAGTCAACCTGTTAGAATCCTCAAATGAACCAACAAATGAACACTCGAAAACCCCGAATCCACTTTGCCTTCCACACCGAAGTCATACAACCTACCTTGGAATTAACCTACCCTTTAGAAAACCAAGCTTCATCACTTCTACTTCTCAAGAATCCAACTCTGCGATGCAATAAGACAAATTCAACTGCGAAGTTAGGGAAGTAAAAGATCATCCTATCACTCAAATCATTGGAGATCTTAATGTTGGCGTTCAAACTAGACAAGCTTCAAGGAATGAATGCATGTATTCTACTGCATTTGTATCTAACATCGAACCCAAAAGATTGATGAAGCTCGGAAGATCCAAGTGGGTGGAAGCTATGCAAGAAGAGCTAAACCAATTTGACAGATGCCAAGTCCGTCACCGGTCCCTAGGCCTAAAGAACAAGCGTTATTGGCACAAAGTGGGTTTTCGAAACAAAATGGATGAAAACGGCAATATTACAAGAAACAAGGCAAGACTGGTAGCCCAAGGATATAGACGGGAGGAGGGTATTGACTATGATGAGACATTTGCTCTGTTGCAAGATTAGAAGCTATCGATTATTCTTGGCCTATGCCTCTTACAAAGACTTCAAAGTTTATCAAATGGATGTAAAGAGTGCATTTCGAATGGAGAACTTCAAGAAGAAGTCTATGTTGAGCAACCACCGGGTTCATAAACGCTCAAGAAGAGAAGATGTCTACAAGCCGAGGAAAGCCCTTTATGGACTCAAACAAGCTCCAAGAGCTGGTATGAGACCCTTTCAAAGTTCTTGACATCTCAAGGCTTTGTAAGAGGTCAAATTGACACTACTCTTTTCATTATGAAACATAAAGGTCATTCCTTACTTGTCCAAATTTATGTTGATGATATTATCTTTGGTTCTACTAATGAAAATCTTTGCAAAAGGTTTGAAAAGCTTATGCAGAGTAAATTTGAGATGAGCATGATGGGAGAGCTCAATTTTTTCCTTGGTCTTCAAATTCAACAAAGTTCAAATGGTATCTTCATCAATCAAGCCAAATATGCAAAGGATGTTATCAAGAAATTTGGTCTTGAAAATGCAAACTTCAAGACTCCTATGGCTACTAACCGCCATCTTGACAAAGATGAGAAGGGCAAGAAAGTGGACATGACTCTCTGAGGCATGATTGGTTCACTTTTATACTTAACTGCTAGTAGGCGATATCATGTTTCTGTTTGTGTTTGTGCTAGATTTCAAGCGATCCAAAGGAGTCTCACCTACAAGCGTCAAAAGAATCATCGATATCGATAGATACTCCCAATTTGGGAATCGGTATCCTAGAGATTCATCTTTTAATCTTATAGGCTATTCGATGCTGATTTTGCTGCATGTAAAGTTGACAGGAAAGCACAAGTGGGACTTGTCAATTCTTAGGAAATAGACTTGTCTCATGGGCCGAAGAAACAAACCTCTGTCTCAACTTCAACAAAAGCGTATACATAGGCTGGTAGCCGCCACAACCGCTGTGGATCAAACAAGAACTTGTTGACTATGAGATTACGATCGCTAATTGTCCTATAATGTGTGACAACACGTCGGCAATCTCGGTATCTCAAAATCTGTCATGCACTCCAAGACAAAGCACATTGATGTGAGATATCACTTTCTTAAAGACCATGTTGAAAAAGGTAACATCGGCATGCAATATGTGCCTACAGAGAATCGTAGCGACATCTTCACAAAACCACTTGATTCAACCAGGTTTGCATATTTAAGAGGAGAGCTTGGTATGCTTGACCTCAATCCTTAACCTTTCGACTAACTATTTAAATCATTTTACAAAATTGTCTAAATGATCGCAAATTGAAACTCTGCCGAGAAATTGGACAATACCGAGTAAGTCCTTACATGTCCAAGTCGGCGGTCTTTATAGAAAATAACCTAAGCGCGTGCAAACAATCATTCATCGGGTCATAAATGCGGACTTCAAAAATTTTCAAATACCATTTATTAACTGTCAAGTACAAAAGGCAAATGATACAAGATTTCTTCACATTTTTCAAAAACCGCCATTTGCTAGTTTTAAAAACAAAACCTCTCGTCTTCCAATCGCAATCTTCCAAAATCCTCTCAAATCTTCAAATTTCTCTTGTTCTCAAGCGAAATCATCAATGGTAATGATTTCTACACCTTCTAATTCATTTAAATCAAGCTTTATGATTTGCATTAACCTAATTTGTGTTATTTCGAACTATACATCATTGATGAACCGCCAAAATCTTGAAATTGATGTTTGAATCTTGTTTATGTAGCATAAAATTGTGACTTGATTTCTTTGATATTATGTCTTCACTTACACAATCTGTTTACTTAAAAATGACAAAATAGGTAGATATTTTGAAACCCAGTTCATGAACTGTTCTTGTCATTTGTCATCATACGCACATGTTTTGGGTTTTAATCGAACGCACTGTTTGTGTTAATATCGGCGATCACTCACATCGGTTGTATTTAATCATACCTTCCTATATCTATGTCTTCTCATATCCACCAACCGTATAGGCAAGGACTAAATCTTCCAAGGCTACCGACACAACGTCATCCTCTCGCATCGCTAAGCCATCTAGGGCTAAACAGTGAAAATCTTCCACGAGAATCCTTCCTGGTCAAGTTATCATCCTGGGATGACAATCGACCGAGATTCCATTATCGCACATCTGGGTGATGCCCGCTAAGGATTTAACGAATGTGGGCTTCTTCCCTTGTTCCAACTTCATGATACCCACTACAAGAATGCTTTAGCCGAGGAATTTTACACAAGGATGATCCGCCTCCTCCTCCACCAATACCAATGAACCGGTCAACCTAAGCTACATCAAGGGTTACATCGAGGCCATTACATCAAATTGACCTATAAGGATATTGGGGCAATCCTTGAACCGCCTATTGAAGGCAAACCGGACTTAACCGATGCCGAATCGACGCTTGCTTGGGAAATGATGCGAGGATCCGCTCAACTCGAAAGGTTTTCGAGATGTCCAGAATCTCTTCCCGAAAATGCTTATCACATCGGTCATCGATCGATAAGAGCATTCTCTTCAAGAATGGGGCAAGAGACATTTTTACATCTCAACAACTTCGTGGACCAAAGCCGTGATTCTTCGAAAGCGCTTAACCGGGCAAAAATCGTTTTCTATGCTATCTCAAAGTGTTGCGACGTCCAATCCAACCCTCCATGCGACGACCTTTCGTAAGGGTCATCAATATCATTCTTCGCAGATTTGAAGAGATCGATGATAAAGTTATCACCGACAACCTCATCAAGGTGTCTAACACCTACGTTTTCACGAACAACGTTACCCGCTACGGATGATATGGCCAAACGAACAATCATTGTTGCTGCTGCCGCTTCTTCTACTAGTGGCACCTCTACCCAAGCCGCAAGGGTAAGCGAAAAGTCACATGTTCCGAGACCGAGCCACCGAGGAGGAGCCTAAACCTATAGGGCTGAACTTCCCGAGAACTTTGATCTCAAAACTTGATCATGATCCCTATGAACCTTCGAGCCTCCTTCCAAAAGGCCAAACATTTCTCCACTCTCACCCTCCGTCTCAAGAAAAACCGCAAATCTCGCACTAGATCTGAGGTTGAAAAGGATACCTCTAATTTCAAACCCGCAGATCTATCCAAACCCAAACCTAAACAAACCCTTCTACCCACAGACGAATCCTTTGGCCTACCTAAAGTCTCATCCACCTCTTCTTCCACACCACCAGTGCACCTGCTTTCCACTCCACCGCTTCCCATCTTGTTCCCCCACCAGCTCCCAACAAATCCTCTCCACTTCCTACTTCGCTCTTCTTCACCTACAAAGTCCACTCATGGCAAGCGCTTTAAAAGAGTGCAAAGAAAAGAGTGCACTTCAAGAACCCGATATAACCTCTCCACCATCTTCACCTCCTCTACCTACAACCACTACTTCCACACCGCCATCTTCTCCTCTTAACTCAACACCCTATCGCCTACTCCTACTCAAACACCATCCACCACACCTGAATCCACCTCTCCGCCTCCATCCTCCAAACGCTCTATCTCTACCTCTTCTGACCTGCCTACCCCCAAACGCCTCAAGACCAACCCATATAGCCATCTACACCCTGAGGTGCAGGATCTGCTGTCTTTCCGGGACAGCAGGCCTAAGCCCAACCCTGCTGATTCTGACCCCTACCTTTCTACCCTTGACTACCCCAGGAAAATTCCCTGCCAGCCTATGTCTGCAGGTGAAATTATCTTTAAATGGGGTGCTTTCTATGAACCTCTTCCTCCACTGGTCCCAGCAATTCTTCTCCCACAACTCGCGGTGCAAGATCTCATGATCTTCAACCAATGGGTTGCAATTCACAAGGACCTAGGCCTTCCTCTCCCACAGAATCAACCGTCTCTTCCTTCCTCTCTCTGCCTAAACCACCTGTCTTCACCCTTATCTGCTATCCTTCCATCCTTCTTCACCCTGTGGTCTACAACTTCATTGATGTAGTCACCACTTACCTTGGCTTCAACCCTTTCATCCCTATTCTATACCGTTCACCTCACCCTATCTCTATCCCTACTCCTTTTCTCATTGGTCGTCTAAGGCCTCGATCCCCTCTCATCCTTCCATATTATCCATCCCTTCGTCTGACCTACCCTAGCCAATCCCAACCCTCTACCACCATATTTCCCTATCCTCCTCCACCATTCTCCAACATCCTCCACCACTCCCGCCTTCCACCACCATCCTCCACCCTCTCCTACCCAAGCCGCTAGCCATCCTTCCCCTCACAGTCCATCCTCTCCTCGAGTCATCCCGACTCGTCGATACCTATCCCGCCGAGGCCGTTCATAAGTTTTGAAAGACTTTGAGGTCATCTCTGTTGACGACCAAGGCCCCGCACCCCTCCTCAGATCGCCTCACATCACCCATGTCCAGCCGATCGCATGACCCAAGTAATGGAAATTTCAAGAGGTGCCAAGGCCGCTTTGATGCTCTGCGCTCTATCTCTGCCACCAATCCGCTCTAGCTAGCCGGATCTCCGCCTCTTCCTCCACGACCTCGCCATCTTCAAAACAAATTGGGACAACCTCGCCACAAAAATGATGCAGATCGTCGACATGGTTGAAGCGGCTACAAGCTTGTGCTTCGGTCTCAACGCCATGCAAATCGCTCCGTTCACTCCTCGGCGGGCGACACGCAATCTCACCTCCAAGCACTTGGCCTTCTATCGCAAAGAGCACATCACTACTTCCAACCGTCTTGCTCTCATTGATACCTCGCTTGCGTCCATGAAGGAGGAGATAGCTAGACTCAACAATGATCACGGACTAGGCTCATTGAGCATAATGCACTACTCAAACGAAAAACAGCGATCCGTCCTCTGCATTGGCCGATACAAAAGAAGAATTAGCCGAGGTCAAACGAAAAACATCGATCTCTCCTACGAATTGGCCGACGCAAAGATGAATTAGCGAAGCCAAAGAAGAAATTGCAAAACTAAAGGTGACTCTAGATGGACATCAAGAGGTTATAGGCAATCATCGTGCAAAGGTCATACTTCATCTCGATCATCCTCTCGAACCGGCCGATAAATTTTTGGTATAATCTTTTGCAAAAACTTTGTAATTAAACTCCGTGTTTAATTCACAATGTCTATATTTTAAATTTTCATGCTTTTTATGAACCGCTTATTATGTGAATGCATGAAAATTAAACCACCGGTTTAAAGACATGTCCTATATTGCCTATTATGCATGTTTTTAAATTCGTCTAATTACAAGTGTCGATGCTTAATTTCCTATTCGTAAACACTTTGTAATTCTTGAATACAATGACCTGTATGTAAGTTCATCTAGGGCATGCTTATTTAATATATCAATCTTACAAGCATGTTATTACTAGACTTGAACTTGGTCACCGATATTGTATTCGTAGGGTCATGGACTCAAGCAAATAGGAGGAGATTGTTGTATTTTAGCTTAGATTTGCTTGAATCCATAACCTAAAAGTCTAAGACAAGGTGACTAATGGGCTGCGTGTCGTAGTGTGGCAACTTGTACTTAGGCATAGCTTGAATAGCTTAGAGTTGCTAATTGTATAAGTCTTGAAGAAGATAGCCTATAGGACATCGGACGTCCTCGCACAAATAGGCAAAATTTGATCCAGCTCTTACTTTGGATATCGGACAAGCTCGTACAAGCCAAGCTTTATCTGCAATGTTGAAGAACTCCAAGAACGTCCGATAGTCATCTGCGAAGATATGTCCTAACTCAAAGATCTCATTAATTGCGATACAACGTTAACTGCAAAACGCATTCAATGAAGCTTTCCATTCTTGGCATACAACTCGAAAAGGACATTCCGCCGCAAGCACGCCTACCTATTTTTGGCAAAATGTCGAGACAGACCGTAACTTGCGAACCGCCTATCGAGCTCAACAACACCATTAGAGCATTGAATGCTCTTGAATTCAAATTGAGCAACTCATGAAGATCTCCAACGGCTCCAAGGTCCCCCGCATATAAAAGGAGACTTCATGGCGCATTTATCACTTCTTCAACCACTCCAACTACGAATCTCCATAGTCTTCAAGTTCTTAAAAGCTTAAACGTCCTATCTGTATACATTCATTGAAGAGCTTCACACTTAGACGTCTAGTCCATTAAAGCTCTTCATTGATTGCAACACTTAGCTTTTCATAGCTCACGAGAATTGTATCTTATTGATATCAATTCTCCCACACAAACACTTGGTCAACAAAATTTTTGTACACAATCCATTAGAGATTTAGTTTGTAAAATATCTAGTGGATAAACTTAGTACACGATTTTCAAATCCAAAGTTGACCACTTTGGTTGTGGACGTAGCACTTATTCATAAGTGTGAACCATATTAAATACTCTGTCTACTTGAGTGTGATTGTGAATTATTTGTGTTGCTTAGATTTCCAGATTTCCAAAACTGTTGAGAACTGCTGATCTTATCCTGTGAAGATCAGCCATTTCCAACTTGTCCTATACTTCACAAGACTTCCGCCTGCAAAATTTTTCTAACTTAAGTGAAGTAAGATTTTTTAATCAAATTTAAAAAATTGGACATAGGCTATTCAACCCCCCCCCCTTCTAGCCTATATTGAGCAACCGTGGACCTAACAATCGTCTTCACAAATCAAAGTTTGTGATCGCTATAAGTCGCCGTACCGGAGTTCACACACCCTCTTCTGTTGGCCACAGTTGAGAAGTAGCCCCACTGTTGTAGCAATACGCACGACTTTGGCTTGCTAGTTGAACCCGATGGGATTAGTCGGGGACGTCGATACTACGTACACGAGTATCGAGGCACTATTGGTTGTTTGTGTATTGCAGGAGCTACACAAGGTTGAAGAAAGAGATAGGATATCTTTCTCTAACACGGTTTATGTATAAACACCTATGTGTTTACCAAGGTGCTATGTGAGTTGAACGATTGTATATCAAGTATGATGATATATGTTGTATTGTAGTATATAAATGTTAATGCCATGTTATGTTTATCGCTTGAGCATCATGCCATGCCATGTAGTTGCATTAGTAACTTACTGTGTCATTATGACTCACCCCGTTATATGTTTATTTGTTTTCCTTAGATCCAAGCCAACCCGAAAGTTCTCGGTGAGGTCGAAAGTGGTTCGTTAGCTTGCGTGTCGTCTACGTTGGGAGTTCGAAGATCTCCATCTTAGTTAACTGTTTTCATTTTGGTAAGGACGATGGATATGTAAAGTTATATAAACTTTACTTGGGTAGTAATTGTGGTTTTTGTAAACAAATATTCTTTTGGTAGCCGACATATGTATGTCGTGCTCTTGTACAGTTGCGTTGTTGAATTAGTTCTTTCCCGAGCATGTTGTAGCTCGTGGTTATGTTTTGTTCCGGCATGTTGTGGCCGATGTTTATGTAGTAGTTGTTTTCTCTTCCCGAGTTGTAAACTCGTGGTTGTTAATAGTTGTTTTTCGGCCTTGTTATCGCCGAAGATTGTTCATACTTGTGTTAATCATGTTATCACTTGTGTTTTGTCATAAGTACGGGTGGTTACGCCACGTACTTTTCTCACTTGTTTGTGTCGTATTGTTGTTTTGGCGACCCGACCTTGGGATTTCGTATAGAGATCCGGGTCGGGGTGTCACAGCAGAAGCCGAGTATCGAGGGGTTGCCAATGTAGTCTCCGAATCGTGTTGGATTCGAAATTTACTTCTAGAACTACATTGTCCGACTAACAAGGCAACTTTGGTGTACTGTGACAATGTAAGTGCGATATATCTCTCCGGCAACCCTGTTCAACACCAACGTACAAAACATATTGAAATGGACATACATTTTGTCCGTGAAAAGGTCCAAAAAGGAGAAGTACGTGTTTTCCATGTTTCGTCCCGTTACCAAATTGCAGATAATTTTACAAAAGGGCTTCCACGAGTATTATTCAACGATTTTTGGGACAGTCTCAGCGTACGCGAACCTCCCGCTACGACTACGGGGGTGTGATAGAATATAATGAATAATTATTAGAGTTGACTAAAATCTTTGTAAATATATCAACTCCTTAACTGTAGCCTAGTACCATCTTTGGAGATATACTCTCCTAATGTATAGCCCAAGATTAAGCTAAGTTTTGTATATTATGGACATTGTGCATAATGAGAAAGGCAGGGAATTCAACTATCTTATAAACTGGACAATCCCTATCTTTTGACCTACCCAGAAATAGCAATAAGGTATCCACTACTATGGTAAAATACAAATCCTAAACACATCAACATAACAGGATACAAAAATCAAATCAACCAAAAGAGAAAGAATGTTACATGTTGTTGTTATGTGCGTCGAGCTTCCTTAAAGCCCTAAATCGGTGTAGGCGCTGCTCTTCCATGTACCCAACTAAAATTGGGATCAAACAAAAACCTAGAAAAGAAATAGGAGGACGAGGAGGAGAATGAAAACAAAGAACTAACCACTGCAATATACGACGAGAGAAGAGAAATGATTATGTACTTTGGGCGTAATCGTTTTCTTAAAGTATTAATCAGATTATTATTTGAACCCGTCACCCTCCTTTGAAGTCCTAATCAATTTGTATCACTACCGTTGCTTCTAATTGAAGCTAGAAAGAGAGGTTTGACAAACTCGATTGGATTTCTCTGAAGCCCAAGAAAATTAAGAGAAAGTAGGAGAGAGCGAGAGGGAAGAAAAGCGGGGGAAAGTTTTGGGAATATTAGTGTGAAATTTTTTTGGGATTTCTTATTTTAGTCTCCCAATTAGCGGTCAAATTTGATTACGACGCTCAATGCCCGTCCCAAATTGAAGTATTTGCTACTCCGAACTCGGCCGACCTAATTGACTACGTAATAGGGTCGAATGATAGTTGCGACTTAAAAAGTAGGGAAAGTAGGGTCTCTAAAACTACTTTTTTTTGTAGTGTGACATGGTTTGCTTTGTGTTTCTTGGGAGAAGTAGTGATACATCAACTATAGAATTCGGATCAGCTGTCAATATTAATTAGAGTTCATAGGGATGCTTCCTATTTTCTTAAGCTCAGCTTTCACTCTTATCTCTATCTAATTTTTTGTATTTTCTTGAAGTGAGTGCACAATCAGGAATAGACTAATAGTAGATTCCTAACTTTAGCTAGTGCTAGAATTGGAAGCTTTCTAAGAATAATGGTGGGAGTACCTTCAAGAGATGCCTATGGCCTTTTAAGAATAATTGAGGTAAATTAATACATCCAATCATATGGAAAGGACCATAGTCAAGAAACAAAAAAAGAAAGGAATCTATAGGCCTGACTATTGCTAATGAAGTGAATTCAAGAAAAACAAAAAAATTCTAACATAGAATGAACATAAATAAATCCAATTACAGAGCAAGTAATTAACCAATGATTCCAGCAAAAACCACCTTAATTTAGCAACCCAAACTGCTCCTTACTTCCCAATTGCCCTTCTCACTTACCAAAAGATCATCTTTCCCCACCTAAAGAACCAAGAAAACAGCTCAATTTATTACCCAAAAAAACACAAATTAACCACCACAATTTAAATCATAATCCCATTATTGTAATATAAATATATATATATATATATATATTTCACTTTCACTTTGTTAGTTTCTTTTTTTTTTCTTTTTTTTTTTTTACAGTAATGCTGACAAATAAAAGGCACAAAATTATTGTTATATTGTAAGGCATCCTTACCAACTTTAATATATTTCACTTTCACTTTGTTTTTTTTTTTTTTACAGTAATGCGGAGAAATAAAAGGCACAAAATTATTGTTATATTGTAAGGCATCCTCACCAACTTTAATATATATATATATATATATATATATATATTCACTTTGTTTGTTTCTTTTTTTTTTTTTTTACAGTAATGCTTAGAAATAAAAGGCACAAAATTTTATTTACTAAACTCCTGTTATTAGTTATTGATTGATCTTTTTCCTTGTTGAGCATGTACAATGGCAAGGAACTTAATGGGGGAGCATGCCAACTTTTTTGCCCAAATTTATTACAAAAATACCCTTAAGCTACCCATAAACTACCCAAACAAAAAATCTCTTCCAATGGTGGCACAAACTCCAAAAATTTTACACACCTCATAATTTTTATCTTCATTAATTAAATATCTTTATATCATATTTATATTAATAAATAATTATGTTTAAAAAATCTAATTGAAGAGAGAGAAGAGAGAGGAAAATGGAGAGAAACTTGAAAAAAATTTAGAAAATTGATTTGATGTCCAAATGAAATAAACCAAGTCTCTATTTATAGAGAAAAATGTGTACTTTAATTTTAAAAAAAAAGAAACAAAAATAATATTTTTGGCTAAAAAAATGGCTGAAAACAGTTAAGGGGGAAAATAATGATGGTCCAATAGGACGCTGCCACATGGAAAGTGGCTAATAGCGCGCGTGTTAGTGGCGGCGTGTTTTAATTTTTTTTAATTCTTTTTGCTCAAAATTACGTCGTTTTGGGTGTTCCTAAGCTAAAATGATGTCATTTTGTTACGTATTTTATTGATAAGCTCCAGTAGCATAATAAGCTACCCAATTCACTTTATGCCAGTGCTCCAGTAGCATAATAAGCTACCAATTCACTTTATGCCAATTAGAAACTTTGGATGCTACTCCAACAATCTCCGTTGTACACAAGAATCCCTTGAAGCTCCTTGTTAGCATGGGCTTCCAAACTAAAGTATATAACTAATCAATAACTACCAACTAATATTTCTTTTGGCCAAAGATTATATTCCCACCATTTCTAAATAACTATTATAGTATTATGTTTTTCTTTTTTGTCCGTTCAAAAATATTTGTGCATTTTTTGAATTTAAAAAAACATTTTTACTATTTTACCCTTACTTTCCTTATTAATTAAATGATGGGTCCCACTTGTACATGAGTTCTAAAGTAAAATATACTCCTTCCGTTCCGGATAAATGTTCCTAGTTAACAAAGTACAGAAATTAAGAAATGTAATTAGTGATGTGTTGTAAAATAAGTTCTGACAATAATACTCATAGCATTAATTGTGTTTCGATATTTTAAATAAGTGGGTTTTCTAGGATATGTTATGTTGATATTAAATAAAACTTTAAGGGTATGTTGAGAAGAATGATAGAGAATTTGTACATCAAAAGTTTAAAGGAATATTAGTTTTGACATTCCAAAATAGAAAGTATGAACATTTATCCTGGATAGAGGGAGTATAATGCAATTATTTATGAACAGCTTTGTACACCTAAATTTAGTTTTTTTTTTTTCGTAGAACATTTCACTTTCACTATGATCACTAGCGTTATACCTTTTTTTTTTTTTTGAAGACATTGAAAATATGAAAAATGTGTTGATTAGTTTTTGTATTAGTTAGTGGTGTAATTAATCAATAATTGTCAATAAAACTTTGTTACTACAATTTTATAATTTACTAGTTATAGAACCCGTGCTTTGCACGGATGTTATTTAACTTTTGTGTTTAATTGATACATTTTATGAATAATTTTATATAAAATTATCATTATTAGATATAGGCATGATCGTTTAGTATAATATTTTTGTTTTAAAATAAGTACTATTTTTTATTGGTGGTCAATATATGTATTTTCATTTTTATACATTTTTGTTGGGTTGCTTTTCCCTTGCTTTGTTTTTTTCTTTTTGTTTTCATCTTGCACTTAATAAAGATATCTTAGACATATATTTGAAGAATTTTTAAAAAATTAAAAATAAAATATTTACTTTGAGATTTATTAAAGAAAGATAATTTTTTTTCTTAACAAAGGAGAATTGTTTAAGGATTAAAAATAATTATATTTTATAAAATAATTTTTGAAGATCATTCAGTGATTAGAGAAGATTTAGTTGGATACTATATTTACAAAATAGTTTATTTTTTATACACTGAAATAATAATCAAAATAAGTGGATATTATCGTACATGGGTCTCGTGACCCCCCACTTAACTATAATATATGTAGTATTCTAAAAATATATATATAATATAATTAGTTAAGTTGGTTTAAGGTGGATATACATATATAAAAATGTGTGGGTTCAAATTTCATTACGAACATCATTTTACTTTTCATATCCCTGTCAATACCTAAAGTTCTTCACCTATTACTATTTACTATTATATATATACTCTTTATAATAGTTATTGTTATTAGGTAAAGTTCTTCACCTATTACTATTTACTATTATATATATACTCTTTATAATAGTTATTGTTATTAGGTAATATTATTACCTAATGACATCCTCTCCTAATAAATAAGAATTTGAAAAGTCAAATTCACTAAAATGAAGATTTAACAAAAAATGGTGTAGGTGGCAAACTCATAGGCCTCCTCACCAACTTTAATATATATATATATATATATATATATATATACACACACGTGTGTGTATGTGTGTGTGTGTGTGTGGATTTGTGCTCTTAGCATTTTTTTTCTTTTTAGCACATTGCACTTTCACTATGACCACTTGCATTATGCAATATTTCTCGCAAGACATTAAAAATATAAAAGAAGTTGAAGCATTATTTGGAGAGTAGTGCACGGGTCTAGTTCATGATAGGAACGACACTAGGGCGGATTAGGGACGAGTATACCTAATAAGTACCATTTTTATTCCCTATTTCCACCATATTCCTCAACAAAAAATTAGTTCATATTTCTATATATATTCTCAACGGGTAACGGTTAATCGAAAAATATCCATAGATAAAAGATAATATTTCTATTTAGTTCAACATGCATCATCTAACAATTATAATAAAATACTCAAGAAATGAACTTTTAAGGAATACCAACATTTAATCAAGTTCAAAAGACTTGATAATTAGACGATATTTATATATAGAATGTCATTATAATCAAGTTCATGAAGACTAAAAGGTCTAAATAATTAACTACTGAGGTAGTTGTGCATTACCGATGGATAATCTTCGGTAATTGGAGAAATGGGTCGGTAATTACCGAAAGAATGTTCCATCGGGAAATTTTCGTAGGAAATCAACCTCTTTCTTATAATGATATAAAATGCAACTTTAGCGGTAAAAGGAGTAATAGTAGGGGTGAAGTTAAATTAAATGGTCAAGAAATACCATAAAAGAACAATTCTGAAATTTGGATCAATTATCCATCGATATGGGGAGATAAGAGATGATGTTAATAATATGATAAAATTGGGCTGGGTGAAATGGAGAAGTGCATTCGAAGTGTATGTGATCAACATACACCGGTTAAATTGAAAGGAAAGTTTTAAAGAACATTTATTGGACTCTCGCACTACTTTACGAAATTGAATGTTGGGCAACTAAGCTAGAACACGTTAACAAGATGAATACTATAGCTGAAATGCAAATGTTAAGATGAATATACAGTAAAACTAGAAAAGATATAATTCATATTGAACAAGTTCGTGAGACACTAAAAACGCTCCAATAACAAATAAATGAGAGAAAATTGCTTGAGATAATTTGAAAACATACAATGTAGACGGCTTAGTTAAACTTTTAGTAAATGCGAGTCTATCAAAATTAATAGGACTATCAGCAGTGGAAGAGAAGACCAAAACTTATATGAACATCTAAAATAAAAAAAGATACGAATGAATATAATGTGTGTAATGACATTGCTTTGGACTAAACGAATTACGAAGAAAAAAAATATTATGTAATCGGCCCTAGTGATTAGAACAAAGGTTGAGTTGAGTTGAAAATTAATGGTGGAGGCTGCTCTCCCTCTCTCCCCCACAACCTTACCATCGCAGCCAACCTAAAAAAAGAAGGTAATAGATTTTTGGAATAATTGATGGTCAGTCCCCTTTCACGTATTTTCAACCGCTTTAGGCTCTCATTTTTGTTTTCAATTGCTTAAGTCCATTTTCAGTTATAAATTGACAAATTATTCCAAAACTGACCCCGTAACAACTTAAACAACGTTTTAAGCATTGTCTTCCTTAAAATTTCATCGGTAAATTCTTCATTCCATTCCAATTATTGTTACTTTGCTATAGCCTTCATATATATATATATATATATATATATATATATCACTCTCTCTCTCTCTCTCTCTCTCTCTCTCTCTCTCTCTCTCTCTCTCTCTCTCTCACACACACACACACTCTCTTTCTCTCTCTTAGTTTCGTTGTCGTATCAATATTGTTCGTCAATCGCTGAATGCTGCCACAACGAAACGGAGATCGACCTATCCCGAAAGGGAAACGAATTTTAGTCTCATCCCGATGTGAAAATTCAAAAGAAAGTGATCACCTTTTTAGAAGTGTTTAGAGAGTTCATTTAATCTTTAACTCCCTATTATTCACAACATATTGTGCATTGGAAATAAAAGTTGTCCATCGCGATGCATGAAAATAGTATTTATTTAGTACAATTTTGTGTATCGCGATGCACATTTTGATTCATCGCAAGTGTAATATTGTGCGTGATGCACAAAAACAGTACTTTTTAGTATAATTTTGTGCATCACAATGCACATTTTGATGTATCGCAAGTGTAATGTTGTGCATCGTGATACACAAAAATAGTACTTTTTGTGCATCGCGATGCATCAATTTTGGAACGGACGTGGCGCCCATTTTGAACTGTTAAGGAAATTTCATGCATCGCGATACATAAAAACAGTACTTTTTAGTATAATTTTGTGCATCGCAAGTGTAATGTTGTACATCGCGATGTGTTGCAATGCATCGTTTTGGTTTGCAACACATAGCATGTCGTTCTGTGTTTTTTAAGGGCATAGATGACATCTCGCAATAAAAGGGTTATTTTCTAGTTTGAAACAATTATAATTGACTAAAGCGATTAAAAATTTTGTAAATTGTATAAAAGGGAGCGGTCTGAATTTCGCCCAAGATTTTTTTAGTAACTCACCCCTAAATTATTGGGTTAAATAATTGGACCTTAGTGGCAAATTTATAAGCTTTTCATAGCATTGGGCTTGGATCTCACATGATTTATTTTTGGGTGATTTACAGGCCGGTCCCTTTTTCAACATTTGTAATCGCTCCAGTCCACTCATCTTTTTTTTAAATCGGATAAAGGTATTTTTGGGGCGAAAAAACAATTATGCCATTAATGAAAGAAAAACACGTGCGTATTAATAACCCAAGGCATTGCGATGAGTAATCCAAGGCATCGCGTAGATTAATCATCGAGATGAGCAACCAAGGCATCACGATGAGCAACACAGGCATCGCAATGAACAACACAGGCATCGCGATGAGTAACCAAGGCATCACGATGAGCAACCAATGCATCGCGATGAGCAACAAAGGCATCACGATGAGTAACCAAGGCATCGCGATGAGCAACCAAGGCATCGCGATGAGTAACAAAGGCAGCATCGCGATGAGCAACCAAGGCATCGCGATGAGTAACCAAGGCATCGCGATGAGTAACCAAGGCATCGTGATGAGCAACCAAGGCACCGTTTGAATTGTCCAGCATACTGCGATTGGTGAATTTAAGGCATCCCGATGCCTAATTTAAGGCATCCCGATGCCCAATTTAATATAATATCAAAATCGATTAAAATGATTATTTTTGGTTGAAAATTTTACATACAAACATGGTATTGACTTCCTATAACAGTATGGTATTGATATTATACACAATTCAAACTCAAATCATTGATTAAAGTCTCAAAATCAGTCTAAGAACACCTCCCTTTGTTTTCGGACAGCACACTACCAAGCTCGATTTGGATCTCAAAAATAGTAATTTTTTTTTTTTTTGGTAGAAAAATTGTGCACAAATGTAGTACTAAGTTAGGATAATAATACGATATTGATTTTAAACAAATTCGAAGCTTAAAACATATATTAAAGTGGTCAAAATAGCCCAAGAAGAAAGAAAAACGGAATGAACTCAAAAAATTCGAATTTGATCAAATTCGTGTTCTATGCATGAAAATTGATATCCAAACATAAGGAAAGACTATATTAATAACATGAAATCATTTATACATCAATTCGAACCTCAAATCTGAAGCAACGATGTTGTTGAGGGTATTTTAGAAAGAAAATTCTCAAAGTGCCTTTTAGCAGTTAAAAAAAAAGGTGGACTGAAGAGAAAAAAAGTTTCAGAAAGTGGATCGGCCAGCAATTTCCTGTTTATTTTTGGGTTGGCCCATTATGGAAGTCCACTAAGCTGAAATTCTAAAAGCTAGTGGTTATTGGTTGGTTAAATCTTCCCCTTCTTTCTATTTGATAATGTTAGAGAGCATAGTTATGGGTAATCTTAATTCCATCTTGTCTATTCATTGTTTGTTATAAAGTACTAGATAGATCCAATACCTGGAAACTGACCAATCCATACAACCTTAAACTAGGGAATATTTAAAAATGCATGTAGAACTCTAGCAATTAATCAAAAAATTATAGTTGTGATACAAACTAAATGGTAAATGTTAGGGAAAGATGTCAACGCAATGGCTCTTTCAATTTATTTATTTTTTCCTAGTTCATTGTCCATCTTTCTAAGCATGGGCATATATATGCCCTTGAGCTTTCTTTATTGAGGTCTTTTGCTTTTCTCTAAATACCAATAAAGTGCTTTTCAAGTTTTTCTTCATATTATCTTAGGTGATGAAAGATATTCCAAGAGAGGAGAGGAGAGGAGCATATATTTGTCAAGATTCTTTCTCCACCTCTAGAGGGAGATGATTATGGTGAAATGGAGGGGAGGGGGCTAGAGTAAATATTATAGGGTGTGTTTAGCATAGGGGTTTGAAGTTGATTTTTTTGTTCTAAATTTTCGTTTTGTAATAATGGAAGAAAAAGTAAGAGATAGAAAAAAGTTCATGGGGTCAAAGCGAGAGAGAGAGAGAGAGTGAAAAATCAAAAACCAAAGTCTTACACAGAAAACAATAGACCCTAAATGCATAAGGATTAGTGTTAGGGAGGACCCTGGAAGGCCGTTAATTCCACAAATTGGAAGGAACCCCTAAAAGAAACAATCGCATTTGACAATTAGCGGTCAGTTTCTGCAAATTGTACGTTAACACCACCGATTAAGAGCAACCCCGAAACATCCAGTTGATACATGTCCTTCCCCACCTAGTGGTCAGCTTTTGCAAATCGTACGTGAACTCCACCAATTAGGAGGAACCTCGAAACATCCGATTTGACACAACAATCGACATTTAGTGGTCAGTTTTTGCAGATTGTACGTGAATTGGGCCAATCGGGAGGAACCTTGAACCATCCAGTTTGACACATGTCATTCTCTCCAACCATCATATCAGTAAGTTAAAAGTTCAACCATATAAAGTAAAATTGAGAAGTAACTCAACTGACGGATTGACACATTATAAGTGAAATGAATCAAATAGCAAGTGTAAATGTTCGGGTCAATTTAAATTTCCTCTTACATTTTTTATTCAATGAATCAAATTAAATCGTGGCGAAATGTTTGTTCTAAATGTTTATAACTATAAAGAAAAAAACTTACATGCTTGGACATGTGTACAAAGTGCACAGATGCCCAATCACAATATGACATGTGTACTACTTCCTTCAATCAAATTTAAAGTGCAATGAATATCGTCAAGTAAATTGCACACATAGCACACGTCTTATTACAATTAGCTCTTTGTATACTTTATATACTAGTCCAAACATAGAAGTTTCATCTTATTTGAAACAAACACAACATTCAAACAATTGGGGGAAAATAATGATCACTTCACCCTCCTTCATTGTCAGCTCCCTCTTTCTCTTCCTTTCTCTGTCACCTTCTCCGTTAGCCAAACCTTGCAACCCAAAAGATAGAAAAGCCCTCATACAAATCCTAAACGACCTAAATTCGTCCTCACCGAATCCAAACATAGATTGTTGAATTGGTACATTGTCGATTGTGATCCCAAAACCAACCGTGTTATTGCCTTCACCATCTACTCCGGTAAGGTCTTAGGCCAAATCCCAGGACCACTGGCGACCTTCCTTTTCTCGAAATTGGTCTTACGAAACGAAAGCTCACCAACCTCGCCGGACAAATCCCGCCTGCAATTGCGAAACTTACCCACCTCAAACAGCTCAGACTCAACTGGACTAATCTGACAGGGCCTGTTCCTTCTATCCTTGGCCAACTCAAGAACTTGACCTTCCTTCATTTAGCCTTCAATGACTTAACCGGGGTAATACCGCCTTCTCTCCCTCAATAAACCAATCTAGATTCCATTCACTTAGACCGTGACAAACTCACCGGAAACATCCCTGAATCTTTTGGAGAGTTCACCGGAAAAATCCCCAGAGCTTTACCTCTCTCATAACCAACTCACAGGAACAGTGCCCAAATCATTAGGTAACTTGAAATTTTACAAGATTGATTTTTCAAGAAACAAGCTTGAAGGTGATGTATCATTCTTGTTTGGTACAAACAAGACAACCGAAATTGTTGACCTCTGACGGAACATGTTTCAGTTTGATCTCTCCAAGGTCGAGTTTCCGGCACACTTGACCTGGTTGGACTTGAATCATAACAGCATCACAGGAAATCTTCCACAGGGGTTGACAGCACTGAATTTACATATCCTGAATGTTAGTTACAATAGGCTGTGTGGTTCAATTCCCAGCGGAGGAGACTTGCAAAGATTCGACTACTCATCTAATTTCCATTATCGGTGCTTGTGTGCAGCTCCGCTTGCAGCTGAATATAGCAGGTGTTTCTTCTAAATTAATGCTATGATTCCGGAGAAACTTTTCAACTTTGACCCTTAACTGATGTTTCAAGAATATGATTGGATAGTCAATGAGCCCGAGCCCTTGACTAATCCGACTCTCCCACATCAACTTGCCAAATTAAAACGTTTTTCCTAATCCTTAGCTTTATGAGATAGTCCCTCCGTTTCAAGTAAAGAGTCCACTTTTGACTTTTTTTAGTCAACTAAGCTAAAATTTGACCAATAATTAACATAAATCTAGTGATTTTTACAAAGTTATTAAAATCGTAATCTATAGTATTATGAAGATATTTTTTAATTAATAAAATTTTATTTCTTAAAACATAAGTAAAGTATGTAAATTTTTATTTGATTTAGTCTTATGTTGACTTCTATAAAAGAGATAATATTTAAGGTGATTCGTATGGCTGAGGGCTAAATATATGGATTAGATATTGCACGACATGGAGTAACAGGTGTATAATATATGTTCATGGGTTATACAACTATTTTCGGTGGATAAGAATATATATTACATGTTGGGATCAATACAATACTATATAGTAATACGAGTATCAGTGCAGTAGCATGATGATTGCGCCGCTGTAGTGCAATCATCAAAAGTGAAATTTATCTTTAACTATGAACTTGAGAGTATTGTTCAATAAATAAATAAAAGTAGAGATGATAATGATCATAGGTTCGTAGCATAAAGTGTTCAATAAAACTACATGAAGTTGTTGTAAATACTTTCGCCGTACAAAAGGCAATCGGAATAAATGTTCTTACTAGCACCAAAGTAATCAGAGACGAGAATCTTTTTGGCAAAACATATAATCGGGTCACTGTACTTTAGGAAAGGTTGCAGTTCGGCCACTAATTGTTTGAAAATATTATTTGGGTCACTGTACTTCAATTATCTTGCAAGCGAACTCACCAGTACGTTAATTTTAAATGAAATTCATATTTTAACTCTACCTTCATTAAGGGAGATGAGGCCGAAGACTGGAGTAAAATAAAAATTTTATTTAAAATTAACGTTCTGGTGGACTCGTTTGCAAGATAACTGAAGTACAGGTCCAAATAACATTTTCAAACAATTAGTCAACGAATTACAACCTTCCCCAAAGTATAATGGCCCGATTGTATGTTTTGCCAATCTTTTTTGTTCAATAACTACTCACATTTGCAACAATGAAAAGTCTGGTTTAATCACTTAACACTATCTCCATTCAAAATGAGTTTTACTTTTAATCAAGGCACTAATTGTGATCTAGTGATCTTTCCTATGACAATTCAAACTTGAACAAATCTATCATTTTGGACAAGATAAAACTCAAATGTGACGTTCATATTGGGAATGTCGATATCATATCTTAAAGGAATACAAAACATTGTTCAAATTTCAGTCCAAATTTTGAAGGAAGAATGAGACATAACTTCTTCTTAAGCAAAACCATTCAGAAGAAATTTCTCATAATACCCAACCAAGTTCAGCGTGCTTTAATAAGACCTTAGGTTCAAATAACCTGGATTTCTACAATAACCCATCAACAAAAACTCAACAAGAAAGTTGAATTTCTGAAGAATCTCAGCATTATCACTTGGATTTGAAAAGAAGTAACGATAGGAAAGTTTTGTTTAACAGAGAATAAAGATGGAGAATAAAGAAGAAAAGCATCTTTCTAAGCATGGTTACATACATACCCTCAATCTTTTCACCATTGCCTGCTTTTGCTTTTCTTTAAGCACCACTAAAGTGCTTTTGGCTCTTGCAAGTCCTTATATATCCCCGTCTCCTGCTCCCCGTGGCATTAGCTTCGCTGACGAAATACGAGGAACACACACTTGGCAAGAGTAAGCAATACACTTCGAATCAAATGAAAAAATTACTGTAGCTTTGAGTGCTAGAAATATTATATTGGAGACACTAAAGTGAACGAGGATCAAGAAAAGCAAAAAATGCAATTTATTTTGAAGTCTAAAAAGACCATCTTTGTCACAGCTCAGATGAGGCATCAAAACATCTGTCTATCTGTGGTATGAGTTTAGGGACTAACGCACTGGCTTTTCCTGTAACCTTTTTTGGTGGCTAATACTAATAAAGTATAAACTACCAGTTATGCGTTTAAAGAAAGCAAATAAGTACCTTTATGCTTGTTCTCCCTCCATTTTATAGATCAGAATTCAAAAACCACAGGCCGATTTTTCCCATTATTTTTATTTGTGATCACTCAAAAATCATTTTTCCAGTCTTGGGTTCCCCACGAACAGACCAGGCATTGTTGCAGCAAAGCAACATGACCAAAGACATAAAGCTAAGAGTGAGGGCTCATTTAGCCTTTTGAAAGAAGTCAACCTCCAGAAGGCAGAGCTTCAAGCTTACCATATAGCTGGACCTAAAAGAATAGACGCAGTTCAGAATCCCAAGCTCCTCTCCAATTTGAACAACAATAACAGCCTTCCGAAGAAAGTGAAACCAAAGTGAGCTTCTGCACCAAAATAGATACCATTACCAGTAGCAGCTTCCACCGAAAGGTATTCACATCAAACTTATATAAGAGGTAAGCACCCTTGTCTGCTAGAAAAGAAGCTTTCTCCTTTCTACTGTCAAAAGTGATTGCGGCTTGACAATTATATTATGATTTCTTCAATCAGCTAGTGTATTTTATTACTTCACCTTCAGTGAGGTTTGAACGATCTATATCTTACCATATATAATCTAAACATTATCTTTGCCATCCTCGGCATAGTCTGTTCATTCAATTCTAACATAACAAGTTTCACTGCTTCACATAAAAACTCTTTTTGATCCCTTGCTACTGCAGAATCAGCTCTCAGTTAGAAGTTGTACTTCTTTAATAGCTGAAAATCCATACAAGCTAACAGCAACCTTTGTGGATCATAGCAGAAAACAGCCATAATATCATCTTGACTGTGCACCAAATGAACCCGCAAGCATCTGGTAACCAACAAGACGACTACAAACTCAAGGATACGAAGCCCCAGCTTGGGGAGAGATGGCCGCACGGAGGAGTACGTGGAGGAGGAGGTTGGATAAGCAGCGAAAGAGTTACAAGCACTTACGATCTTGTGGAGCAGATGTATTATCTTTATGTTCGTGTTGTGAAAGCAAGAGATCTTCCCACAAACCCTGTCACAGGAAGTTGTGACCCTTATGTAGAGGTGAAACTTGGAAATTATAAAGGAAAAACACAGCACTTTGAGAAGAAAACATACCCAGAGTGGAACCAAGTGTTTGCATTCTCAAAAGAGAAGATTCAGTCTTCAGTTCTTGAAGTCTTTGTCAGAGACAAAGAGATGGTAGCAAGAGATGACTATCTAGGGAAGGTGGTCTTCGATATGAACGAAGTGCCCACCAGGGTCCCACCAGATAGTCCATTAGCACCTCAGTGGTATAGGCTTGAGGACCGCCGCGGGGAGAACAAGGTGAAGGGAGAGGTTATGGTTGCGGTTTGGATGGGCACGCAAGCTGATGAAGCCTTTCCAGAGGCATGGCATTCTGATGCTGCTACAGTTCATGGAGAAGGTGTCTTCAGTGTCAGATCAAAGGTGTACGTTTCACCTAAACTATGGTACCTCAGAGTCAACGTAATTGAAGCTCAAGATGTAGAATCGCAAGACAAGAGCCAACTTCCTCAAGTTGTCGTGAAGGCTCAAGTAGGAAACCAGATTCTGAAGACCAAGACATGCCCAACTCGGACAACCAATCCATTCTGGAATGAAGACCTAATATTTGTGGCAGCGGAGCCTTTTGAAGAGCAGTTGGTGCTTCAAGTTGAAAACAAAGTGGGCCCTTCCAAAGATGAGCTTGTGGGAAGGATAAGCTTGCCGCTAAATATCTTCGAGAGGCGATTGGATCACCGGCCCGTTCATTCTCGCTGGTTCAACCTCGAAAAGTTTGGGTTCGGGGTGCTGGAGGCAGATAGGAGAAAGGAGCTCAAGTTTTCGACAAGGATTCATCTCAGAGCCTGTCTTGAGGGTGCTTATCATGTACTAGACGAATCAACTATGTACATCAGTGACCAACGGCCCACTGCTCGACAGCTATGGAAGCAGCCGATTGGGATCCTTGAAGTGGGTGTCTTAAGCGCACAAGGGCTCCTTCCAATGAAGACAAAGGA
Source organism: Platycodon grandiflorus (assembly GCA_016624345.1). Lineage (NCBI taxonomy): Eukaryota > Viridiplantae > Streptophyta > Magnoliopsida > Asterales > Campanulaceae > Platycodon > Platycodon grandiflorus. The sequence continues at coordinate 10,375,191 of CM028363.1, forward strand.
TGGACGGGGAACAACAGATGCTTATTGTGTGGCAAAGTATGGTCAGAAGTGGGTGAGAACCAGAACCATAGTCGAAAGCTTCAGTCCAAAATGGAATGAGCAATATACATGGGAAGTTTACGACCCGTGTACAGTGATCACACTGGGAGTTTTCGATAACTGCCACTTGGGTGGGAATGGCGGTGGTGGGCCTGGAAGGGATGCGAGGATTGGGAAGGTAAGAATACGCTTATCAACGCTTGAAACAGACAGGATATATGCACACTTTTACCCTCTTCTTGTTCTTCAACCATCTGGTGTAAAGAAGATGGGCGAACTTCAACTAGCCTTTCGTTTCACTTGCTTGTCCCTAACAAACATGATATATCTTTATGGTCACCCCTTACTTCCGAAAATGCATTATCTGCATCCTTTCACAGTAAGCCAATTAGACAGTTTGAGATATCAGGCCATGAACATTGTAGCAGTGAGGCTCGGTAGAGCTGAGCCTCCACTTAGGAAAGAGGTTGTGGAGTACATGCTGGATGTGGATTCCCACATGTGGAGCATGAGGAGAAGTAAAGCGAACTTCTTTAGGATTGTTTCCTTGTTTGCAGGCGTAATCTCTATGAGCAGGTGGCTCGATGAAGTTTGTCACTGGAAGAACCCAATCACTTCAATTCTTGTTCATGTCCTGTTTTGCATACTGATCTGTTTCCCTGAGCTCATTCTCCCGACCATTTTCCTTTACATGTTTCTTATTGGGATTTGGAATTTTCGGTTCCGACCAAGGCATCCTCCCCACATGGATACTAAACTTTCGTGGGCAGAAGCAGTGCATCCCGATGAACTAGACGAAGAGTTTGACACTTTCCCTACATCCAAGCCTCAAGACGTGATTCGAATGAGGTATGATAGGCTCCGAAGCGTGGCTGGGAGAATCCAGACTGTAGTAGGGGACATGGCAACGCAGGGGGAAAGATTTCAAGCTCTGCTCAGCTGGAGAGATCCAAGAGCTAGCAGCCTCTTTGTAGTTTTCTGCCTCTGTGCAGCAGTGGCCCTTTATGTGACACCCTTCAAAATCGTGATTTTGCTCACAGGCTTGTTCTTACTACGGCACCCGAGGTTCCGAAGCAAGATGCCTTCAGTACCCAGCAATTTCTTCAGGAGATTGCCTGCTCGAGCAGATAGCATGCTCTAAAATAGACAAACTAACAAGAAGCTTCAGGGACATTCAGACATCATCAACTTATGTATCTATTGGATTTATGTATTTGTGAGTTAACATAAACTTAGTGGTATTTTGTTTCATAATTTGTCTAACCTCAAAATAGATGTCTGAAAAGGATTTGTAAGAGCCAAACTCCAGGGTAGAAGCTTCCTTCAAACAACCCACCCCCAATATCTCCAACGTTTATCCTTATCAATCAACAGATCATCCAAACCATCGAACACCACAAAGTAGTGATTCACATCACGTAAAAACGGTTTGCTGGTCTTGTGCTATTATCATACTGCGTGACATGAGATTACAGGTAAAGAGCCACCGTAAAGGCCACAAACAAATCCACCATAACCACATCTTTTGCTGTGATTTAGGCAGAAGTAACTTAGATTGAATATGAAGATGGATGCTAGACATCATTTGCTCGGATTTAGGCAGAAGTAACTTGGAGTGACTACAAAGACATATGTTAGATAGTTTATAAATCACAACTTGATGAACAGAGATCTAGATTAAAACATACAGCGGTATAACCACTCTTGCTAGTAGATACAGGGCATATATGAGAAGAAGTATAAATTACATAAGTTTTCTTCCTTCTCCTTCACTAAATCAATATAAGAAGCTCAATCAAAATGGATGGACAGTTAAAGGCATATAAAGTACGAGCGCAGATGTGAGATGCATGCAGTAGTCCAAATATGATAGAAACAAAGCAACTCAAGAACTCTCTTTCACTTAAAGAAGCCTTCTTTGTTTACTTGAACATTCAACTTCTTCAGATTCAAAATAAATATTGCACTAATTCTACTGAGTACGACTCCACTGTTTTAGCTAATAGTTAGTGAAAATGTGACGATAAGGTAAAGCCTTTTAGCAGAAATTGAATAATGAACGAACTAGAATTTGTCAAAACTAGACACCCCTGAAAAATTTAAAGAGAAAAAGAGGCGTGCAAGAATGAAACTTACTAAATGTTAACTAATGAAGTCTACTATGAAAACAAATCTATGGAGCAACGAAAACAAAAAAGATGTCACCTTTAATGCATATATTTTACCCATATTGCGCATATAAGGTTACTCCAACAAGATGGAGTGTGCATACCAAAGCTTATAGCAGTACAAGCACAAGATTGGTGCAGTTTTGACATTAAACTTGCAAAGCAATCAGAATCTAGACACACTAAAAGGTTAAAACTAGTGGCAACTATTATTGATGAGGTAACAAAAAAAAATTCTTTTGGATTCTAAGTTTTCTGGCATAACAGGTGTGGTGCAACTAACTACGTAAGCATTACAGTTTCAACTTTCAACTAAGTTGAAACTATCACATGAGTAAAAACAACAGAAAAAACATCATCAAAAAGTTGTATTAAAGAAACACCATAATCTCAATGATACAAAGATGTTCCATGGACTAAAAACAACAGAAAAGGCATCATCAAGAAGTTATTTAAATGAAAAAGTATTAGAGCAACCCAATCTATAGATGTTTCATCATAATCATCAATAATTTTCATGGGAAAATTGAGCACAATAGAAACCCCAAAGTGCCAACTACGTTAGCTTCAATGAGAAAATGTGCACTTCTTAATTCATCTCTGATGCAAAGTTAGTTACACCAAATTTCTACGCGCAAATTCGTGATACCATGTACCTATCATATACCCAATAGATGGAGAATATCTTCCTTAAAGACAAGCTCATGACCTTTCATAACTGATGTAAGGGAGAACCAGGCATGCAGGATTCACAAGTCTGGAATTTCCTCCATGGATTTAGTTAATGTGCATCCAGTCATCTGAAGGGCTATTTATCATCTTTCGTCCCCTAGAGTGCCTTCTTTCCCTACAATATGCAGAGGCAAAAGACATTTAAGTTTGATTAGCAACTACAAGAAAACTTGTATTTATTTTTAGGTGAAGATTGTATACCTCACTTATGGATGAACTAGCTTCCTTCCTTTGCCCAAGAAACTCTCCCCCTCATTAATACTCCTTTTCCACCTCCAGTCCTAAGTAAACACAACCCTCTAGATTGATGCCAAGAATAAAGAAAAAAGTCCCAAAACAACCTTCTTGAGGAGTGCACGTTAACAAACTGCATAAGCAAGTACAAAACAGGACATCATTAGGCTTACTAACCTCAAAATACCTTTAAATGTTATTGTAATAGAACACTTGTGTCATACTGTCGTTTACTGGGCACCTTGGCCGGAGACTGATTGACTCTCTGAGTAACTTCTCCCTCAACGTCCTTGTCTATCTTTTCAGTCGACGCCATCGTAGGGACAGGAAAGAGAAAGAGTCAGACAAAAATGCCCCAGTAAAAAGGTCAAGTGAAGGGAATATGTCAGACAAAGTTCATTTAACGAGAGGGATAAAAAAGGTGGATGGAAGGACGTCCAGAAAGCGATAATGGAAGTACAGGGTGTTTTAAACATGATAATGAAGCACAGGGACAATCCATGTAGTAAGGGCATGGTACAGGAAAGTCTGGCGCATTTTATCCACAGATTTATCTTTATTTTCCCATTTTGTCATCGGAAAATGATCATGAGCTGAGCATATGAGCATTTATTGGACCAATTCCTAACGACTAACGTCGTCCACCTCAAGGACCACCGGTGTGCAAAAATGGCATTCCTTGACCAACTGCATGCAAAGTCCCCTAACCTCGTCCACCTCAAGGACCACCGGTGTGCAAAAATGGCATTCCTTGACCAACCAACTGCATGCAAAGTTGTTGTACACGTACTAATTGCATAAAGCTTGATAGTACATGGACAGATGGTACACTTTTGCCAAGTTAATTTCAATTTACCACCTAGTTCTTGGTGAATTTCAATAATCTTCCGTCATCTGAAAATGAGTACTATCACCCCTCAACTTTGATTGTAGTTACAATATAGCCGAATTGCTAACTATCCTAGTGGTGCTAAGATTAGGAGGGCGAACCACTAATCAAATGCTATTACGGCACAATAAGCTGTGATTTAAGCAAAAGTAAACATAGGTGGGGAAAAAAAAAAAAAAAGAAGGTAAGCAGTTATTTGAATTCTTTGTTCTTCTTCTTAACCAAATCGATGAAGGGATAACAACTTATTTAAACAAACACTCTGTCAATCAATAACCACAATCAAAATGAGATTGAGAAGGCATATAAAGTACCAGTGAAGACATGAGATCACATGCACTAGGCCAAATATGAGTTGAACAAAGCAACGCAAACACTCTCATTCACATAATGTTCTTATGTTAAACATTCTACTTTCCTACTTCAGATTCAAAATATTTATTGATCGTACTGAACCTGACTCTCCTAAATTAGCTAATATATGAGCGAAGACAACAATCAGGGAAGGAACAAGAATTTGGAATATGAACAAACTAGAAATTGTCAGAGCAAGAAATTCATGAATAAAAGAGAGATTATAATCTATAGAGAAAAAGTGAAAGACAAGAATGAAATTAATTCGATGAAGCGAAGTAAACAGAAACAAAAACGATGCCTTTTACATTGCATATATTTTGCCCATAACTATGCACAGATAATGTTGCTCAAAGCAGATGATGTATGCATACCGAAAATCATAACAATAAAACCACAAGATCGAGCAGTTTTGACATTAAACTCTTAACAAATTTAAGCCATTCTTCTAAAACAATCGGAATCCATCTAGACACACTAAAAGGTTAAAATCAGAGGCAATTATATTTGATGAAGTAACAAAAGAATTCTACTTCCTGGATTCCATGATGTTCAAGCATAACAGCAGCGCCGGACCTAATTACGGAAGGCATAACAGTTTCAGGTAAGTTGAAACTATCAACATGTGGGCTAGAGACAACAGCAAAGGCAGCATTGCAACGTTAACAGAGAACAAACAAGAAAAAAATATATACAGATACAGCAACTACTATCTCGATGACTTAAAATACATGTTTCTTTTCATATAAATTTCTTGGGAAAAAGAGAATAATAGAAACCCCAGAGTACCTATTTCATTAGCTTGAACGAGAAAAAAACACTTCCTAATTCCTCTGATGCAAAATTAGTTACACACGATTCGGTGCTGCCCGGAACTATCTACAAGTAAAAACAGTGATAACAATTACCTATGAAATGCCCAATATATGGAGAATTTCCTCCAAGAAGAGTAGCTCATAAACTTCCATGCTGATTTAAGGGAGAATCAGACAGCCATGGTTCATAAGTTGGGAATTCATCTATGGATTTAGTCAATGTGCATACAGTCTTCTACTCGGCCATTTATCATCTTTCCTTCTATGAAGTACCTTCTCTTCCTACACAGTCAAGTGACAGTTAAGTTTGATTAGCAACCGCAAGAAAACTACTCCCTCGTCCCAAATTGAGTGTCCCTTTTTAGGTTTTTGATACAATTAAGGAAGTTGACTTTTGTGCCATTATACTGGTACATATACATGAATTCCCTTAGTGTTCATACTATAGTATTGGAAGTGCACACTGGGGCATGATAGATAGCAATGGTGAATTTAGTAACTTCATACAAAATGGGACACTAGAAGGGACAATCTATTTGGGATGGAGGGAGTAGTATTTATTTTCATGTAGACGTCTTGCATCTCAATGATGGATTAACTAACTTCTTTCTGCCCAAAAAACACTGTACGTCTTCTTGTTCATTTCCCACCCCTCCCCCTGCAAAGTAAAAAATACAACCCCCACATTTAATACCACCAATAAGGACCAAAGTCCTATAGAACCTTCTTACAGAGTTCTTGTTTACAATATAAGCAAAGGTAAAACAGGAGTTACAGGACAGCATTAGGAATACCAACCCCAACATCCTACAAATGTAATTGTACTAAAACGAGTGGGTTTGAGTGATTTTGAAAGAGTGACGATGGATACGATTAAGGCAAACATGTTTTTCACAATAACGCACTTACCCATATCTCTTCTTTTTTAACAAAAAATAAGAAGGTATAGTTGGTGACCAATTCAATGATTTTTTTTATTTCTCTTATAAATGACTAGGTAGAGAAATTTTACCATTTCTAAAGTAATTTCTTTTTAGTGGTTAGAACATGTCGTCCCGGTAGCTCAAATTAATTCGAAAGAAAGAAATACATTCATTCCATCTGGTCAGTGCCCAAGTATAAGCGAAGACGCCTTCAACTTGGATCCTTCCTCCTCTCTTCTATGGACCATTTCAGTAAGTGCAAAAACAATCCTAACCATTTTTAAGGTTCCATGTCCTCTTATCATTTTTCCTCTCTTCTACACGTCTTACTCATTTACATCTTTGTATAGTGTTATATTGCTGATAATATAAACTGTTTCTATCGTTTACCAAAAAAATAAATAATAATAATAATAATAATTGTTCTAACCACTAAAACTTATCAAAAAACAAAAAAAAATTGTTCTAACCACTAAAACAGAAATTACTTTAGAAATGTTATAAATTGCTCATCCCTATTATCACGTAAAAACCTAAAGTGCTAAGCTAAAAAAGAAAAAATCACTGAAAAGTTTGCCAACTGTGCCTGTTATTTTATTTTTTTTTTTTTTTTAACAATTGGGATAAGGGCAAGAGCGTTATTGCGAAAAATGTGCATGCCCTAATTGTCTCCATCGTCACTCCCTCAAAATTACTCAAACTCAGTTGTTCCACTACAATAACGTTTGTTCGTACATCGGGGATAGCAAGCATAATCCCGCCTTGTTTTTCGCTTATGTATTTTGTAAATGTGAACTTCAAGAAGGTTGTAAAAAAATCTTATTCTTATTTTAGTACTAATCTTGGAAGGTTGTCAAATTCCCAAATAGGTCGCCCATGCTCCTATCACAGAAAATTGGTTCATATGACTTAATGGGAGTATGTGGATTGATAATTGCACTGTTTGATATAAACACATACTTAAAACTCAAATCCGAGTGCGTGGAAAAAAAAGGGCCAAGGAGCAGTTTGAGATGGCATTAATACATCAATAATTCATCAAAAATAATATGCTTGGTGATGCAGAACAAACCCATAATTTGACTTTAAAAAATTACTTTAAATGTACACTAAGCATGGGGTTCTGGGAAATTAGTTTTTCCATGGCTTATAAAAGGTCAACTAGAACCAAACTCGAGAATAAAGTGTTATATAGTAGATCCAAAGAATTAGCCACAACCTCCTTTGACATGATCCAATGTAACCAGAAGCATGGATCATACATCAGGTGGAGCAAACGAGAGAGAGAGAGAGAGAGAGAGAGAGAGAGAGAGAGTACAATAGGAGTATGCTTCCATATATATTGCAATTGCAATGTTATTATCCATGGATATCAGGGGACATTTTAAAACTGAAAGATTCCATAATGAACCCACAGTAAAGAGAGTTGGAATTTAAGAATTGGAAGATTTTTACTTGGATTGAAGAAGCACATCACACGAAAAGCATTTCAATTGAAATACATGTGTGTGACTGTCTGTGTACTACATTTTAGGTGATGACTGTCTGTGTACTACATTTTCGGTGATGATATAAAGAAAACTCGCAAAGAATGGAAATCATAATACAAGAACTATATCAACAATCTTTTTTACTTTTAGTCATATACATTAACCCATAACAGACTTAAGAAGTCAAATAAACTCATCAGAAACCAAAGGAAAGGGATGAATCCACACAGAATAGTTTCACAAATGAAAATGTACTAGCCAACGGTGCCAAGAGAGCTTTAAAGCCCCAATTCATTCCAAGTACAAAGGGCAGACAAGGAAACTGTGGTGGTGGTCGCCCAAAGAGATGACATAACACAGACATGTCGGGTTTTTTCTTCTCTAAATTACTGCTGGCATCCAAGACGAGAGACTGAATCCTAAGATTAACAACAGGAAATCCGCCAACAAGAAGTGTAACATCATTTTGAGGACAAATGCATTGATTCAAATCCGCCAACAAGAAGTGTAACATCATTGTGAGGACAAATGCATTGATTCATACTTCAACAAACTCATGATTAAGTATAAAGAAATCAAAGATTTGAATTTTTTTCATTTCCTTCTCACTTTCCTTTACTTCTCGCAAATGAACTGTCTTTGTCCCAATTACCTACTTTGTCTAGTCCAAACTCCAAAGCAAGGTCATGCGTCAAAAATCACTCATGTCCTTTCTAACTTTTTGTCACCTATCCGTGTCTTTTTCTTTTCTTTGTTCTTTTTTTTTTATAATAGAGGGGAAACGCCATCACAGCACAGCCACATTGGACTCACCTAAGGGACTAGGCCAACAGCCCCTCTCCAACTGATCCAAGCAAAGCCGGAAATGTAGCCTGTGTGAATCAACTCTGGCCATGTGAATAGTATTTTAGCACACTCCTACATTTTACTTTGACCACTAAGATACGGGGCATCTATGCGTGTGTTTATACAAGGCAAATTTCTAAGCTTAAACTCAGAATCAATTAAAGATACGCAAAAATGCGAATTAAGCCTACTTACAGACCACTGAAGAGTAAAACCCTTTAATTAAACCCTAAACAGATACTGATCAAGAATTTTATATACAAGAAAAACATATAATCCATATAAAAATAAGAACGGGGAGAGAAGGATTGACCTTCATTGGGTAAGATGGATTAGGAGATCCTCTTGCAATGCATTGGCAGATATGCCCCCAAACGGCGCCGGCGACGAAGGTTACTGTTGAAAATTATGAACCGGTGATTTTTATCAAGAAAATTGCTATCACGGGTGCTAAATGACGCACCCAATTAATTGTCCTAAGCGAGGCACCTTTTTAATGAATTTTTATAAAATATGACAAAAATGCTCTTAATTAGTATTATAGTATATAATTAAGATTGAAGTTTATATTAGAGTTCATATTAATGGTATTGACAAATAAATATATTGGTACAATTCAAATAAAGTTAACGGAGGATGTATTATTTAATGTACTGTTTATTTACACAAATAAGCCTTTATTATTAATTATAATTAAGATTATAGTTCATATTAATGTTAATAACTATTTCACGATACATTTTTTTATTTATTTTTATTTATTTCATTTAATTAAGAATTTTTTCTAAAAATAGAGCGGCTCTTTATAAGATATAGCCGCCCGCTATATAACAAAATGCCTGGTCCGGCCATTTGTTATATAGCCGGCCCGGCTATATCTAATAGTGCCGGCCCGGCTCTCCCAAATGTCAATTTTTTTTTAAATAAAATTGTCTTGGCTCTTTTTTTTTTTTTTTGCTAAATTTTTTATGTTATATTATTTATATTTAAAATACAAATGATACCTCCTTAAAAAGAAAAAAATGGCAAAAAAATACAAATAATACTACACATTGTAATTCAATACGTGTCTAAAATTAAAATTGTATTGGCCCTATTTCTATTTTTTTTTTTTGCTAAATTTTTTATGTTATATTATCTCGTATTCAAAATACAAATGATACCTCTTTAAAAAGAAAAAAATGGCAAAAAATACAAATGATATTACACTATTTAAAAATATATATACAAATGACAATAACAATTACAAATTAATAATGTTTAAAAAATAAAAAATAAGACCAATAACAAATTAACAATGTTAAAAAAAAAAAAAGGGCCGGTCCGTCATTTTTAAAAAGAGCCGGCCGGCTCTATTATAAATTTATATAATGTCGGTCCGGTATTATGTGATAGAACCGGCCGCTCTTTTAAAAAAATTACGTGCGTTGGGGGTGAGTATGGGTGACTAGGGCCATAGGGGAGAGGGCGGATGGGGGGGCGCAGATTGTGGGAGTGGGTGGGTGGGTTGGGATTAGTTTAGTTTTTGGTTTTTTTAATTAGTTTAAGGGTAAAATAGTAATTTAAGAATAAAGGGTGCAATATTTAGCACATTTGGGTGCAACCTTTAGCATTCTCCATTGCTATTTACAAACTCATTAGCTCCGACTAAACTCCCTCCATATATTATAAAAATGTCATTATAAATTTTAACATTAAATTAATAACATTACAAATTCTTCGACTATGACTAATTTTATTAGTAGTCCCTTAACAAATTTTTTTTAAAATTTTAGTCCTTTAACTATAAAAATTAAACACAGTTGGTCCTTTCGTTAGATGCCATTAATATTTTTCCGTTAAGTCCGTTATGTGCCCATCACGTGCCTTTGGTTAAGGGTATTTATGGAATTTTACATGTAAAGAAATTTTCTAATACTTAAAACAATATATTCTTTTCTCTCTCTCCCCTCACCCCCCACACCCCCCCTGAAAAATGTCGATCATCCCAAACTTCTTTGGTCGACGAAATCGAAGAGTCGTAGTAGTAGTCGAAGATGTGGAAGTCGAATTTGTCTAGTTAAGGTATTTGTGAGTGATTGAGTCAATAATTTAGATCTAGGGTTTCCTTTTTACATGTATTGAGAATTCGATTTAGTTTCCTATCACTAACGTAGCAACAAGCCGGCGGTAGCAGCGTGGCCGATGATTGCAGCGATGGTCAGCATCAGTGGCGAGATCAAGTCAGCAACAACAGGTTTGAAGAGTCTAACCGTGAGTCGGAGGTGGTCAACAGCTTCGGAGGAAGATCCAACGGCCTGGCCCAGGGGAGGTCGAAGCTATTGGAGAAAAACTTGCCTTAGGCTACGGTAACGAGTATGGAGCCGGAGTTGATCGAGATTTGACATCCGAGAGGAGCGATCGAAGAGAGGAGATGTTGGTGGGATTGAGGTGGTGCTAGTCATTGCCAATTATGGTGAGGAAGAAGATGTTGTCGCGTTGCCAAAGAAGTTTGGGATGATCGACATTTTTCGGGGATGTGGGGGTTGGGGGTATGGGGGGGGGGGGGGAGAGAGAGAAAAGAATATATTGTTTTAAATATTAAAAATATTTTTGCACGTAAAATTCCATAAATACCCTTAACCAAAGGCACGTGATGGGCACATGACGGACTTAACGGAAAAATACTAACGGCATCCAACAAAAGGACCAACCGTATCTAATTTTCATAGTCAAGGGACTAAAGATAAAAAAAAATTATTAAGAGACTACTAGTAGAATCGGCCATAGTCGAGGGACTTGTAATGTCATTAACCCTTTAACATAAATGTCCTTAATAGAACATTAAGAAGGTTGTTCCATAGGGGTAGTCGTGTTTGGTAGAGGCTACCGAACACTACACATGGCTGAACAACTGTGGCCCAAAAATTTTAATTTTTC